>BTPG01000007.1:175209522-175257022 GCA_036245525.1 Semisulcospira habei | reverse complement strand
ATGGCTAGAAGTAAAAATTAATAACTCATCGCCAATTATAATGGGTTATGTATATAGAAATCCATCGTCCACTGTCGAGTGGTATGATGACTTTGTGCAGATGATGGATAAAGTGAATGACACTGACAAAGATGTACTGCTGTTAGGTGATTTTAACATCGACTTACTGAAAACAAATCCCACGTGGCAATCGACAACAACTCTTGTGGGGTTGAAGCAACTAGTCCAAGCTCCTACTAAAATAACCCAATCATCCGCTATACTCATTGATCACTCTATACCAACAACTGTAAGTCCGTACTAAAGTCCAGCGCCCCCCCCCCCCACCCACTAGCTGTCAGTGATCATTTTCTCATCACCTGTACATGGTCGTGCAAGATGCCTAAACAAAAGAGGGATCAGCATGTGTACATTACCTATTGGTCTTTTAAAAAAACTAAACAAAGAAGCTTTCCTACACGATCTTAGCCTTACACCGTTTCATGATGTGTACAGTTGTACCGACCCAGATAAGGCTGTCTCTGTCTTACTTGATCTGTTCCTAGGGGTGCTGAACAAACAAACATGCGCCAGAAAGAAGAAAGCGAGTCCGATCCCGCCAGCCTCCCTCATGGATAACCGACGAAATCAATCAAGCAATGGATGATAGAAATAAGGCCAAGAAAAAAAACTTTCATGAATTTAAAAGATTGCAAAATAAAGTTAAGTACTTAGTTAGAGAGGCGCAGAGATCGTTTGTAACCAAAACAGTCGAAGAAGACAGAAACACTTCCTCTATCTGGACAGCACTATATACGCTCACCAACAACAAGCGTAAACAGTGCAATACCATTCCAGAAAACCTCTCCGCTGAGGAGTTTAATAACCACTTTCTATCAGCCCCCAAAGACTTACTCAGTTCTCAAAATCGCAATCAGTCGATATATTCCACACCAGAAAAGCTAACAAAGTTCTCTAAGCAAAGATTGTCCTCAAATGATATTTTCGTCATCCCTGATATGCTGTACACGAGGTAGGCAAATACATTTCCATCCTAAAAAAGAAAACGTCTTCGGGCAGTGATGGTATCAATGGATATATAAAAAAAAAAAAAAAAATAGTGCCTGTTCCTAAAGCAAACGATTCTTCTGAAATTAATAACTTTCGCCCCATTTCTCTTCTATCAGTTCTCTCGAAGCGTCTGGAAAAGCATGTTCACAAACAACTTCTGGAATTTCTTGAACAAAGGTCCCTATTATATCATTACCAGTCAGGTTTTCGTTCCAAGCATTCATGCAACACTGCACTCGCACGAATAGTGAATTGGTGGGTCAACAGCATAAATGATAATAAAATGGCTGGTGCTATCTTCTTGGATCTAAGAAAAGCGTTTGATCTTATCGATCATACCATCTTATTTAAAAAAGATTCTATCTATCTATCTATATCCCGTAGTCTTGCCGACCGTTGGGGCACCACTGATGACTTGGCAACCAGCTCCCTCCATTCCTCTCTGTTCTCTGCCATTCTCAGCGTATCGCCCAGCTTCAGTCCTGTCCACTCTGAGATATCGTCCTCCCATCTTTTCCTCTGTCTTCCTCTCCTTCGTCCTCCTTGCACAGTGCCTTGCAGGATTGTTTTGGCAAGCTCCGCTGAACGCGTGACATGCCCATACCACTTCAGTTTGCGTTTTCTCACAATGGCTAATAAATCTTCATAGGGCCCGATGGCTTGCCTGATTCTGGTTCCCACTTCCTCGTTTGTGATGTGATCTCTGTATGAAGTGCCAAGCAGCCTTCGAAAACATCTCATTTCAGTGGCTTGTATCCTCCTTTCAAGGTCTGCTGTGAGGGTCCATGACTCGCAGGCATACAAGAACACTGAGATGATTAAGGAGCGCATCAGTCTGATCTTGGAGCAGAGTGTGATGTTTCTGTCCTTCCATATGGTCTTTAATCTTGTCAGTGCTGTTGTTGTCTGCGCAATCCTGGACAGTATTTCTGGTTTTGATCCCTCATCTGTCACAATGGCTTCTAAGTATTTGAATTTCTTAACTGTTTCCAGTTTTTGGCCTCCAACCATGATTTCAGTGCCAATGCCACTGGCGTTATTGGTCATCAGTTTGGTCTTCTCTGCACTGATTTCCATCCCATATGCAATGGCTGTACTATCCAGCTTTTCCACAAGCTGAGCTAGCTCCTTCTCTGTTCCTGCAAGGCCATCAATGTCGTCCGCAAAGCGCAAGTTCGTGATTGTTCTGCCTCCAATACTGACAGTTCCTTCATGGTCTTTCAGAGCGTCCGTCATGATTCTTTCCAGGAAGATGTTGAAAAGAGTAGGTGAGAGCAAGCAGCCTTGTCTGACTCCAACTGTAGTCCTAAACCAGTTTCCTATTTTGCCGTTGAAGCAGACTGCGATAGTGGCCGTGTTGTAAAGGTTTGCTATGACTTTGATCAGGTTGGCATTGATGTTGTATAGCTTCATGGTGGACCAAAGGGCTGCATGCCACACCCTGTCAAACGCTTCCTTAAAATCCACAAAGACATGATAGAGGTCCTGCTGGTGCTGGAGGTATCTCTCACATAGAACTCGCAGGTTGAAGATCTGCTCAGTTGTGCTGCGCCCTGGTTTGAAGCCTGCTTGTTCCTCAGCTATGATTTCCTCTGCCTGTGGCTTCAGCCTGTTTAGTAGGATCTTTAACATGACTTTGCTTGGGTGGGATATAAGACTGATCGTGCGATAGTTCTGGCATTGATGTAAGTTGCCTTTTTGGGGGAGAGTTATTATAAGTGATTGGGTCCATGGTGTGGGCCAATCCCCTGACTGCCAGATCTTATTGCAGATTGTTAGTAAGGCGCTTATCGTGTCTTCTCCCCATTCTTGGACTAGCTCTGCAGGGATGTTGTCTGCTCCTGCTGCCTTCCCTTTTTTCAGCGACTTCACTGCAGCCTCTACTTCTTCTCGGAGGATGGGATAGTTGCCATTGTTGGTCACGGGTGGGTTGACAAGTATGCCTGGGTCCCCTGCAGCTCGGTGGTTGTACAAATCTGAGCAGTACTCTGTCCATCTCTTCAGTATGTCTTGGTCTTCAGTAAGACAGTTCCCTTCACTATCTTGAATGATCGAGGAGCGTCCTTGTTTTACACTGGTCAGGTCTTTCACCAGCTGGTATGCTTTTTTGCTATTATTTTTGTTAAGATTTTCTTCTACGTGTTTACACTGATCTTCAATCCACTTATTCTTTGCCCTTTTCATGCTTTTCTTGATATCCTGGTTAATTTCCCTGTATTGTTTAGCTCCTTCTACCTCTGATTTCTTTTTCTTTAATTCTCGGCGCTTGTCACATAGAACAAAGATGTCAGCTGTAACCCAAGGTTTCTTTGCTTGTCGGTGTTTGCCAAGGATCTCACTGGCTGTTTGGGTTACAACAGTGTTAAATGTGTCAATCAGTGTGTCCACGTCCGTGTCTTCTGCACCTAGAAGTAGCAGTGGTGCAAATTTTCCTCCTATCTTTGCCTGGAAGCCTTCCGCTACCTCTGGGTCTTTAAAAAGCTTGCCACCTACTTAAACAAAAAGAGCCCCTCAGCTCTTTCGTTTTTGAACTCCTATCTTACAAAAAGAACACAAACAGTCTACGTCAATGGAAAATGTTCTTCTGAACAATTAGTGGAGTATGGAGTGCCCCAGGGGTCTATCTTAGGCCCCCTACTGTTTTGTATCTTTGTTAACGACCTACCGTTACATGTAACGTGTACTGAGGCTGAGTGTGACATGTTTGCCGACGACTCAACATTACATTCCGCTGGTAAAACTGTGCCTGAAATTGCAAATAATCTTCAAGAGAGTCTTCATGAAGTCTCTCGGTGGTGTAATGAAAATCGCATGCTTGTAAATCCCACAAAAACAAAAAGCATGCTTATCACAACCCGCCAGAAACATCAGCTCAAGCCTCCACCACTCAACCTTTCTTTTGTCTCCATCCCAGTTGATCAGGTCAGTCAACACCGCCTGCTTGGAGTAATACTAGATGATGATCTAAGCTGGTAAAACCACCTATACTATATGAGAACACATTTGTCCAAAATGTTGTTTCTACTTTCCAAACTTAAAACGACCATTGACCTTAAGACGCGCAAACTATTTTTTAATACCTACATTAAACTACACATTGATTATGCCTCAACAATATGGGATGGCTGCAGTGAAAATCACTTCAGGAAGATAAACTCATTATAGAAGCGCGCGCTGATCCGTCTTTATCCACTGCAGGCCATCGGACTTCTCCCTCTGGTTAAGCACCTCGCACTAAACAAATGTGTACTGATGCACAAAATTCTTAACGAGAAGCTCCACCTTACTTATCTAGGCTTTTTTCGCCAGCTGAAAAAAATACAGCACCACCAGAAAACAGTCTCTCTATAAAAAGCCCTTTATAGACCTGTTCAAATCTAGCCTGTCTTATTCAGGTGCTCTTTTATGGAATTCGCTTCCTCCCACTATTCAACAAACCACGTCCCTCTCTCTGTTTAAAAGTAGAGTACATGTTTACCTTTCTAAGACAACGTTATGCTGATCCTTTCTTCTTCTTTGTTTCTTGACATAATACGCTTCATGTTTTTTTTTTTTTTTTTTTTTTTTCATCTAGCCTCCAAATTGTTTGTTCTGTTTTCTAACTTGTTTTTGATAGTACACAAAATATCATACCTACTTATATGTTAGATAATTATATGCGCACGTACGTGTGTATGTGTATGTACAAAAGTGCGCATGTGCACGAGTACATGTATATGTGTGTCTGTGTGCGTGTGTGTGTGCTTGTGTGTGACGTTTATTATTAGTTAGTTTTTGTTGTTTGGTTGGTGTTCCTCTTAAATTTTTTATTTTAAATTTTTTTTTTACATTTTTTGTAATAAGTAGTTTACAAGGACAGATTGTAAGAAAGGCCTGCGCGCCTAATATCTCATTCTTGGAAAATAAAGTTTCGTTCGTTCGTTCGTTCTCTCTCTCTCTCTCTCTCTCTCTCTCTCTCTCTCTCTCTCTCTCTCTCTCTCTCTCTCTCTCTCTCTCTCTCTCTCTCTCTCTCTCTCTCTCTCTCTCTCAACTCTCACAGTGATTGAATTTTCAGTGGATGGGTACTGTCAGCATGGCATCCTACAAATCCGACAGACCTGATGTTGGTAAGATTCTACATGACTTGTTGTGCAGAGTTTCCAGCCTAGAAAATGAAGTTGAAAAGTTGGAAAATTATTCCCGAATGAACAATTTAAGGATCTATGGGCTGCAGGAGTATAGAGGTGAGGACTGTACTGAACATGTGCTACGTTTCCTGAACTATTATGCTTCTTACAGAGAGTGGGTTTATGACGATTTTGAGAGGGCCTATCGTGTGGGCAGACCGCAGGAAAACAGTAGACGTACGCGCCCTATGATTGTGAGACTGTACAGGTGTACGGACAAGCTCCAGTTACTTCGCAGTCGTGAAGCACGCGACGCGATGCGAGAGGATGGGTATCGTATTGCCTCTGACCTTACCAGGCGGCAAGCAGCTGAACTTCGAGTCCTGCGCGACGAGGGGAGGAGGGGGTTCTACCGTAACGGCCGACTCCACGTGGATGACGGTGGACAGCCCGGGGGTCGGGCTGCTGATCAGTACCGCCCCAGGAACGCCAGCCCTCGCAGGTCCCGCCGCAGAGACTCTAGCCACTTCCGCGACGACCACTACAACGACCAGCGCGACCGTCAGTACCCGACCCCCCCGGGGGTATGATGGTCGATTTCCCCAGCGAGGCGGCAGTCAGCAGCACGGCGATTACGAGGATAATGCATGTGACGAGTACGAATACAGCATTTGGCATACTCATCACCATGACTATTACCAGGATTATCCGGGACTGCCGCACCGTGCCACAGGTCCCGCCCCCCCCTGGCGTTCGGGGATCCTGCGGTGCGAGAATCAGAATGGCGAGATACTCGGGCCACTGACTGGATAGACTTGGATCCTCACTTGGCGCAGCGTTGCCGGAGTGTAGTTTCGTCCACGTCCTCTCACCGACCCTCCCCGTCACCTGCTCCTAACCCCCACCCCCGGAACCGGCCCCCGTCCCCGCACCCGCGGTCCTCTCAGGACTGCACTGCCCGTGACAGCAGAGACGTGGCTGGTGTCGGTCCCGGCACTGGCGATGTTGCTGGCACTCACCTGCGTGGGGTCGATGACCGGGACCCCCAGGCTTCAGTTGTCAGTGTCACAGTGACCCAGCAGCAGTCTGGCATTACCACGGACGGCCAGACAGAGGATCGCTCATCGGCATCTGACAGCGATCTCCATCCTCCCCCGGCTGCTTGTGACAGTGAGGCAGCATGTCGCAGCGCCGCTCAGCAACCTGTCACCCCAGCTGGCTGTCAGACGGTGACCTCCACTCCAGCTGGTATTCAGACAGTGGCACCGCCATCTCCGATTAGTGGCGTTGTCATTGGCTCTGCTACATGTCCTGTGTCTGTTGTGTCCAGCTGTATGCAGCCACAGGTCACAATTGACGGCCAAGGAGAACCCGTCGTCAGTTCTCCTGGTAGTGGCATTGTGATTGTGTCACAAACAGTGTCCCAGACTCCACGAGGCAGGCGGGCAGCGGACCCCCGGTCACCAGCAGCCAGTGTGGATAGCAGCGCACAGTCCCCGGCTACAGCCGTCAGTCAACAAGTGGTTTCCCCAGCTACGGTCACTGGAGGTGCAGGCAGAGTGACACCCGTGCACCCGCCACTGCTAAACGGTACAGGTAATGACACTGACAGTCAACAAACTGCAAAACCAGCCCGTGCACAGGTTAATGTGGGTCAGCAGAACAGTAGGCAAGCACGGCTGACCGATTCCTGGGTTCCTGCAGCCACGCGCATGACAACGCGACAGCGTAAACTGAATAGATAGGACACAGGCCACGGCCCATCTGTTTCCACTTTTTGTGAACTGAAGTTCATAACGTGGAACATTGAAGGTCTGGCACCAAAACTATATGATAACGATTTCGTCTCTTTTGTCTCATTTTTTGATTTTGTTTGTTTGGTCGAAACATTTTTGATTGATTTGACCACTACCATTTTTGCCTCTCATATTATTAGCTTTGTTGCTCCTGCCAGGAAATTGAGCAGCCAGGGACGAGCGTCTGGTGGTGTTGTGTTGCTTGTGAGAAAATGCCTAGCTTCTTTTGTAAAGCGTGTTGATGTTTTTTATGACAACATCGTCTGTGTTGAAATTTCACGCAAGCTTTTTAACGTAGGGAAGGATATTGTGCTTATTTGCGCGTATCTTCCCCCGCGTGACTCTCCTGCTTACCATACCAGCGATTTTGATGATGGCATTTCTCTACTAGAGCAGTGCATGCTGGATATTACACAGAAACTGCCGGAAGCTCAGTTTATAATTTGTGGGGATCTTAACGCTAGAACAGCTGCTGACAGTCCTGCCAGTATTGACCTGGCATCTCCTGGTTGTCAGGTAAATACTGGTATGATAGCTGATTACACCTCTGATGTTCACCATAGACAGTCAAAGGACAACGTTGTAAATGCCTATGGTACTTCCTTGCTACAGTTGTGTGCAGGGTTCGATCTCCACATACTGAATGGGGCATGTGACGGGGATATACCTGGCCACTATACTTTCATTTCCCAGCAAGGCTGTAGTGTAATCGATTATTTTATCATGTCCAGTTCAGTAGCGTTTTTGTGCAAAAAGTTAAATGTAAAAGAAAAGATTGATTCTTGTCATATGCCTGTCACATGCCACATGCAGTGTATTGTTGACACGCCCACTCTCCGGCGTCCTGACCCCGTTTTTGTGCACAAACTGAAATGGTCGGATGACTTGCTCGGCCAATTTCGTGAAGCACTGCACTCTGCAGAAGTAGGTAAACTCATGCAGGATGCAGAAACCATGATCACTACAAATATTGATTCTTCTGTTGACATGTTTTATTCAGGTCTTAGCCGTGCTGCTGCCTGTATGCAGAAAAAAATCCGTGTTGACAAGACAGGGCATAGTCGTAACTGGTTTGATAAAGATTGTAAAAACAAACGTGCAGAGGTTAGAAAAAGCTTGAGAGTTTTTAAGCATTTTGGCCTTTCTGCTGACCGAACGGATTTTGTGGAAAAGAGAAGAGATTATAAAAAAACTGTTAAAAAGTAAACAAAAATGTCATAAAATACAGATGAGGAAGGAGTTAGAGAATAACATAACCGATTCGCGTACTTTTTGGGGAACAATTAAGAAATTATCTTCAAACAGGGCTTTTTGCGGAGCAATTTCCGAAGAGCAATGGTTTGTGCACTTCAAGAAAGTTTTTGGTGCTGATCATATTGACGACTCAAATGGGGATGGTAATTTATTCAGTAGTTCTGACATGTCAACAGATGAAAACTTAGACGCAGATATTTCAGTAGAGGAAGTGAATGAGGCCATTAAGCACCTAAAAAATAATAAAGCTGCTGGTCCTGATGGTCTCATTCCTGAAGTCTTTAAGCATGCCTCTGATGTGATTGTCCCATTTCTTGTGAAGCTGTTTAATCACATTTTCTCCACAGGCCTGTACCCTGAGTCTTGGTCAGAAGCGATTATCCAGCCTATCCATAAAAAGGGCAATATGGATGTACCTGATAATTACCGTGGCATTTCACTACTCGCTGTTTGTAGTAAACTTTATAGTTTCATTTTAAATAAGCGTTTGACCGATTGGTCTGAAAGTCATGATGTGCTAGGAGAAGTGCAGGCTGGGTTCAGAAGAGATCACTCTACTATTGATCACATCTTCACTCTATTTTCTATGATTCAACGATATTTTACCCGCAATAAAAAATTGTACGTTGCTTTTATAGATTTTCAGAAAGCTTTCGACTATATATCACGTTCTAAATTATGGACAGTTCTTAAGAAAAGGGGCGTTAATGGCAGGATGCTGCAAGCATTTCAATGTATGTACAAAGTGGTCAAAGCTCGCGTAAGGTGCGGCCAAAGTGTGACTGATCTCTTCCTCTGCCCTAGAGGCTTGAAGCAGGGGGAGATAACCTCGCCCGCACTTTTCTCCTTGTTTATTAATGAAATTGCCACTGAAATTATGAATAATGGAAAACATGGTGTTCAGCTTCTTCCAGACTTAGTTGAAGTTTTTATTTTATTGTTTGCATATGACGTAGTACTTGTGTCAGACACACCACGTGGTCTGCAAAATCAGCTTGATATTTTGATTAAAAATGCTGATGCTATGGACTTGTCTATTAACCTGGCCAAATCAAACATTGTTGTCTTTCGTAAAGGAGGGTACTTAGCACGCAGAGAGAAGTGGTTTATAAAAGGTACACAAGTGTCAGTAGTTAATGCTTATAAATATTTAGGACTGTATTTTTCTACCCGACTATCATTTTTCAGAGATTTTGGTGATATTTGTACTAGAGCACGGAGGGGCACTATAGAAATATTTAAGATCTTGTGGAAGACTGGGGACTTTTCCCCAACCATATTTTTCAAGCTGTTTGATTGCCAGATTAAGCCCATATTGTTGTACGCTTTAGAGGTATGGGGTCTGTACAGGCACGAAGAGATTGAGAAATTACATCTCTTTGCACTCAAAAAGCTGCTTAATGTAAGTCCACGTACACCAAATGACCTTGTTTATGGCGAAACCGGCCGATATCCACTATACATCTATGCCAGGGTTAGCTGCCTAAGGTATTGGTTTCGTCTGTTACAAATGGCGCCTCACAGACTTCCTTCTAAAGCGTACAAAATGTTGCTAGCTTTACAAAATAGTGGAAAAGACTGTTGGGTCACTCGTGTTCATGATGAACTGTACCGGTATGGTTTTGGTTCTGTATGGGAGAACCAAGGTGTTGGCAATGTTGACAGGTTTTTGCTAGAATACAAACAAAGATTGCTTGATTCGTTTGGGCAGGCCTGGCATAGTCACTTGGCAGACAGTCCACGGTTCAATGTTTATAAGCATTTTAAAGCATATTTATATTTAGAAACCTACTTCTTTGATATTCACAATAAACATTTACGGGACCTTCTTATACGGTTTAGAATTGGGGCTTCAGAAATTAATACGCACAAATTCAGATATACCAACGATACCAATTTCGCCTTTATTTGTCCATTATGCAACTGCCGACTTGAGGACGAAATGCATTTTTTGTTTCACTGCAGATCACTTGAAGACCTTAGACAAAAGTTTATTCCTATTAAATACACCCTTTATGCCAATTATGGGTCCCTTAGTCGTCTGCTTAATGACAGAGAGTCGGTGCAGAATGTTGCCCGATTCACTTATTTCAGTTTAAAACGCCGCCGTGAGGTCCGCTGATATTTGTGTGGCTCACGGGCTTGCCACCACTGCGGCCATATTTTGAAAAACGCAGCTGGTCCATTCTTGGCAAGAATAAACTTACTTCGTTTTTCATGACGCGGCATGAAATACGCATGGAGTGTGTAAATAACTTATTCGCATTTTGTAATTTGTGTTGTTGTTGTTGTTGTTGTTGTTGATGTACGTTTTTCCAGAGTTTTCATGTGATGGGCCGATGGCCTTAACAATAAAATGATTGAGTCTTGAGTCTCTCAACTCTCTCTTTCTCTTTTTGTCTCAACAATCGAAAAAAATAAACCCAAACAAAACAACAAACAAGCGCGTATAACGATGCCACCCCCTCCTCCACCTATCTGCCCAAGCCCCTTCCCCTCCTCTCCTCTCGCAAGTCTGTTGATTTCACGTACCTGTGAGGTTCAGATGAATTCCTTCCAAAATGTTACTTCTATAAGTTCGCACCAATCAGTAAAATGCGACTGCTAGAACGGTCAGTTAACAGGCAGTAATATATGCATTTCTAGAGGTATGTAAAACCCTTTCTATCTCCAAGAGGTAGGGATTCTCATGAGCCTTGCAGCTGCAGGGGCTCATGAATATGTATACCGAGAATCTAGAGACAACACTGGGGCACTCCGTACGCACACTCGCTGCGCGCTGCAATCAAAAGCTAGTAGCTGTGATACAAAAGACAACATTCTTCAATCGCCCGTGACAGCAAAGCATTTTGATTGCCGTGGCAGACTTGTCGTGCCGAGTACAACGCACGTAACGTGCTGATTATACACTGCACACATCCTGCGAGGAGCGCACAGTTTCCCCAACAGTAAGTCCACGTCATTCTGAGTTAAAATATCTTTTGTATCTCACTGATACATTTAATTTATAGGATTGTATTTTATTGACAGTCACGAAACCTAGAAAGTTACGCCATGCATGATTCAACAGGCATTAATCTGTTGCACACAGTACCTCCACTGTCAATGAGCGGCCACGCTTCGCCCCATTAAAACACTGAGGTCGCTTTCTCAAGAGGACTTTAAAGGCGTGTGTGATCCCTTTGATCACAGGAAATTATGACTTTTGTTACTTCACATGTTGTACCCAATGCGCAAAAGGCCATCTGGCCGACGTCGGCCCGATGGCCTCTGCGTACCGGGTAGTGGGTGCTTACAAAAGAGCAGCACTTAGCAACCTAACAAGATACCAGTGTACACACCAATCTTCTGCAGATTTGAAGTCCATAATCAGAATTAAATTGTTCAGCAAACCGGAAGTTTTGAAAAGTTTCCATTAAAAACACTGGCTGGCGAAACTCGGAAGACTAAAAGATAAAGATTGAAGTGATGACACCATATTTACTGGTAGATGCAAAACGATAATTATGTGGTTTCGGTTTCAATCTTTGACCACTTCATATTGGTCATGCGTCTTACAGGCATTTAGGAAAAGCCTCACATTTGTGGCACTCTGGAATGACTATTTCAGACGCGCATTTTCGGAAATGTATAAGTACTGGAACGGTTTCAGGAACTGACTGATATGTTAGAATTGTTTGTGTAGAAAATTATCTTTTTGGCACGGTAAACGACTTATGTTGGTTTATCACAAGCACACGTTTCAGTATGTAGTGTCAACGTTTCGGCTGGACGCAAATTTTTATTTCACCGATTAGTATAGGCAAAAGCGCCATGAAAAATGCATTATTCTGTTTTAATTGTTTAAATTTTTCTATTTCAGTGGAGGGGTGTGCAGCATGTACAGAAAACGTTCAGCACAACATTCTACATGCACTTGTTGTAGAATCCCAGAGTACACCCGGCGGTCACTGAGGTCAAGATTAAGGACAGGAAGGAAACGATCCAGGAAATTCTGAAGTGGATCAACGCCATCATGAATTCAGGCGGAGGGGCGGTGCTGTTACACCTGGACCACCCTTACCTGCTGAAGGATCTCGATGAGCAGTTGGACGACAAACTGCAGAAACTGATCTCAGACGATTCTCTCTTTCACCAGCACTTCGAGCGGCATTTCATTGACAAACGTCACGTGGCTTTTAGAGTTATCCCGACAGTGTCGCCGCTCAGCACATTGAACATGAACTCGAAGTTCATTCGGGACACTGGGCTGGCTGATGTTACGCATACGCATATGAAGAGAATCATTAGATGTGGTCCGGAATCCGATGACGTGGAACCAAGAAAAAAACCGAGGGTTTTTAATTATGGGCAGGAAGTCGACATTGAAAAAGGAGTGTTTCAAGAGTGTTCCAAGGTTCAAGCGAAACGTGTTGACAAATTTTCTGATATCGATGACAATTTTTGGAAGACAAAAATAGCTCCCTACATTTCAGCATTTTCCAGAATCACCTCTGGCGGTTCCCTTTACCTTGGAATCAAAGAAGAAACGATTACGTCACAGCGCAAAGAATTCAAAACAGGTGTCTTTCTGTGTGGCGGAATCTCTCTCAGTTGCAAAGAGAAAGACAAATTCAAAGCTTTCATTCAAGACAGATTTAAGAGACAACTGCGGTGGCTTCAGCCTCTGGACACTGCGACGTCTGTGGATGTACCGGAGATCTGCTTTCACCCTGTCATGGTGCGAACGTCTAGCGATGAACCTGCTGCAAAGCCTGATTACTATGTGATAGAAGTGGTCGTTCGGTACTCACCCGGGATTTGTTTTCTCTATAAAGGGCCTGACGCCTACAGGTTCCCGCGTGGAAACACTCAGGTTCGATTACTGAGTCATGACGAGTGGCTTGAGTTCTTCTTGGACTCTGATAAACACTTGGAAATGATTCCTTCTTTGGTCAGTTCAAAGGGCAATTTACAATTTTATGACTGACTCGGTAGATAGAAGTCAGACGCAGTCTCGTATGTATGTATATGTATGTATGTATGTATGTATGTATGTATGTATGTATGTATGTATGTATGTATGTATGTATGTATGTATGTGTGTGATTGTGTGTGTGTGTATGTGTGTGTGTATGTATGTATGTATGTATGTATGTATGTATGTATGTATGTATGTATGTATGTGTGTGTGTATGTATGTATGTATGTATGTATGTATGTATGTATGCATGTATGTATGTATGTGTGTGATTGTGTGTTTGTGTGTGTGTGTGTGTGTGTGTGTGCGTGCGTGCGTGCGTGCGAGCGAGCGTGCGTGCGTCAGTGCGTATGTAGTCTCTGGTACTATGTCTTTATTATTACCAGTTGTGTACCAAGTGACATAAAAAAACGTGAGATACTTAGGGTACTTGCAAACAAAAAAGACACTTTATTATAAAAATACTAATAAATACTAAAGTTGTTCACTAAAATATCGAATTTACTGTCTGAGCTACCTCGCCCAAACAATTTGAAAATGTTATCCCCTTTGGGGTTAATAAACGATGAAATTGAGCTAAATTGGACATATTGTGTTCAGCGACATTCCTATCAGAGGTTTCAACACACATCATGGCCTTTAAACAGCGCATGGCGTTCTACACGGATTTTTTTTATGGGTCAGATTCTCTGCAATGTTTCATGCTCCAGTGATTGAAATAAGGCGAAGAACCCACCCATATCCTTTTGATTTGGTAAATATGTCCCATACACTAAAAATGACCACACGTTTGCTTTTCATGTGAATCATTTGGGTGGCTCTGACAGACGAGAAGTAGGCCCAAACCAGACAGGGCTGATTCACATTCATACTGACCCCAGTGACACTGCGCACTGCGTGATATTCAATTGTCTTTTGCACATACTCCACGGTGCACATTAAAAGTCCCATAATTGTAAGATTTCGATGACGTCATAATTAACATATAATACCAAAATAACCAGGAAGGAAGCATTATTTACTTAGTAAAACGCTACAGTGTTTCGCGGGTTTTTTGTTGTTGTTTTTTATAATCGCCTAATGGTATAATTTATGTATCATGCACTCTGTGTTCTGTCTCTCATTTCTTAGATGTCCACAATAGCAATTGCTTAAGTTTAGATGAGGCTGAGTGTGTTAACAGACGATTGAGGATTTTGTGTTAACAGGCATTTAACTCTGTGTTCTGTCTCTCGTTTCTTTGTTGTCCATGATAGCAATTGGTTCTGTTTAGAGGAGACTCTCTTGTTTTTAGTATTCAATAATATTATATAAAACCCTTACACACGCGAGATTTTACTCAACAGGGTTTGTCTTTATTATCACCAAACAACTGGCTGTCTTCAAAAGATATGCACCTGGGCACTACAAGCTTACGTTATCTGATGAAATAGTTGAAGAAATAGTTGATGAACTGATGGATGAATTAGTTGATAAAACAAGAAACAGTGTCTGTTGGAGCATTGTGTAATTCTTATCTGACAAATGCCCTGTGAGGAGCAGGCTTATAATTATAGATAATAAATCGATTGGTTACCAGGAACTTTTTTTTTACATTGTAAACAGATGTAGGCCATATTGGATCAGTTGCTCTACGTTTGGTATCAATATCTGCCTCACCGGGTTGATATAGATATCTTACCTGTTTCATAACCAAACTTTTGCCCTGTGTTTTTAGCCCCGGCGCCGACGCTGTTGTCGGTGGTCCTGAAGGTATTGTTTTTAATTTAATAGCATCAACAGGTTTCATGTGACCCTCGCTGTTCCTTGCTTTTATAACCGAAGGTAATCTCTTAACCCACTCAGTGTTACGTGTGTCGTGCATACTGATAACTGAAAAGTCTCTCTGATAATTGCTTGTTAAAGCTTTCAACAATTGCCTGGGATATGTGCTAGCCTGGTGCGCCTCGCCGCACTAGCGCGCCATGCTTCGCAAATAATTGATTAACTGCACCTTTGAATTCACTTCCGTCGTCAACTTGCACAAGCCTAGGGTATTTCAGAGGACCACGGCTATTTATCAATGATAATACTGTAGCTACAGTGCTAGCGTTTTTGTCAGTTAATGGTTCCGAAGACCCCAGTGAAGACACATTTAATTTATGATGTAGCTTGTAGTGCCCTATGTGTTGCTAGGGGATCAGTGTCGACTCTATATGTGCCGTATTCGCACCAGAGTTCAGTCTATCTGCATCGGTGCCAAGACATTTGTAAACTGTACCCATTTTTTTAAAGGCTCACGTGTGAAGAAAAAGTGAGTATTTTTCTGGGCCAGTGGTCGTCCATCCATCCGCCGTCGTCTGTGGTAAACTTAAACTTTGGCATTTTCTCGGAGACTATTCAAGCCACAGTCTTGAAACTTAGTCCAAGGATATTTTGTTGCAAGACCTTTCTAAAAATGAAAAATTGAGTGACCTCTCTCTCAAAGGCTAAGGTCATAAGACATAGGAAATAGGTTTTAAAAAAGCCATATTTTGACAAATTTTATTTTTTTCTAAAATTTTATTCATAACACAAGCGTGGTACAAAGATACCTGATGGTAAGACATTTCAATGCATACTAATTTGGTTGACCCCTCGGAAATGTCAAGGGTCTTAAGAGTTTAGGAAATAGGTAAAACATAACCATTTTTTTCTTAAAATACTATTTACAACTTTAAATCCAAACTTGAAACTTTATGGTAAGACCCATCTATGCATACTAATTTGGATGACCCCTCGTAAAGGTCAAGGGTTACAAGAGGTCGGCAAATATGTGTAAAATGCCCATTTGTGATAGAATTGTAGTTTTTATCAACATTTTTCAAACTTTTCAATCACATTTGGCACAAAGGTAGCTGACAATAAGATCTTTCTATGTATACTAATTTAGTTGACCCATCACAAAAGTCAAGGGACATGGGATGATCCCAAAATAGGTAGTAAATAGCATTATTTTGGCAAATAAATGTTTTTTCATCAATATTATTTTCAACTTCAAACTCAAACTTGGTACAGAGATGGTAAGATCTATCTATGCATACTAATTTGGATGACTCTCGAAAAGTTCAAGGGTCACAAGAGGTTGGTAAATGTGTGAAAAAAAATGTCAATTTTTGTTATAATCGTGGTTTTTATCAAAGTATTTGCAAACTTGGCTAATTTTGACTATTTCTAATACCCCCCCCCCTCTCCCCCCCCCCCATGACAACTGATCTTTTCTGAAGGACCAATAAATTAGTGTGCATAGAATATCATCAGCTGCCTTTGTACCAAATCTGACTGAAAAGTTGTCAAAAATTTTGATAAAAATTATTTTCTATCAGAAACTGGGTTTTTTCACACATTTGGCGACTTCTTGTGACCCTTGAACTTTCTGAAGGGTCATCCAAATTATGCATAGAAATTACGTATGCATAGAAAGGTCTTAGCATCTGGTCTCTCTGTACCAAGTTTGTGTTTGAAGTTGAAAATCCGAGGAGAATAATTTGTGTCAAAATATGCCTATTTTTTTTTTTTTTTTTTACCCCTTTCTGGACCTCATGCGAAATTGTCCTTGGGCCAAGTTTGAAGTCTGAGGCTTGAATATTCTCCAAGAAAATGTCAACGTTAACGTTTACGCCGCACAGACGATGGATGGTCCATTACATACACTCACTTTTGCTATCGCAAGTAAATGAAAAAGAGGTAGACTTAAATGTGTGTAAAGCGAATATAATCATTTTATTTTATTAAATTGGATAGCAGGCAAGTTTGGCAAGTAAAAATGAACAACTTGTGGAAAATACTATAGAGATAAAAATTTGATTCTGTACAAATGCTTGCGTTAAGAATATGTATCATTTCATTTAACTTGATAAGGGGTAAGCTTTGCAAAAATGAGTAAAAGTCGACAACGTATGGAAGATTAAAAAATAAAATAAAAGCTTGATTGCATATACATTTGTGCGTAAATAATAAGTTATTTGTCTGACTGTGCGTGACTGTGTGTGCTGATTCGGTTTTAAAGATTTATAGAAATAGTAGTGCTGAAGTGGTCACTGTCTTAATTTTTTAGGACACTGTATTTCACATGTTACAATATCTTGAGTAACAGTGTGTGTCATATACAGTGTCTTGTGTTATACTATTTGGCTTTCAAATCTCACTATGAAGGCCTAGTGACCAGAGGATGATGAGACAGCAAAGTGAACAGTCTTAACGTCTTGGGGTCAGGTAGCTGCAGTCTGAGAATAGGAAAGTCACATACAGTGTAACACAAGACACTGTAGGTAACATAAACTTTAACACAAAACACTGTACGTCACACTGTAACACAGGACACATTATGTCACACACAGCGTCCTAAACAATATACAACAGTGACCACTTCAGCATTCAGCATTTGTTCATAATACATCAAAATACATCTTAGTTTTAATTTTACACTTACAATGTATTCTTAATGCATATCCCATCTGTAAAAAATTATGTTTACCAAAACTATGCGCTTGAAGATATAAATGCATTCTAATCATCTTTGTCAGTTGGGGGGCGGGGGGTGGAGGGGAGGGGGTGATGGGGGTTGGGGGGGGGAAGGGTGGTGGGAGAGGGGGTGGTGGAGGTGGTTTGGAGCAAGGCATCTTCATGTCACTTTACAGCCCACAAAATATGAAACAGCCACCTAAATTGTGTGTTTACATGCCTTTTTGTTATCAACGCCACTGCCTGTTCATTACACACGCACAGAATACTGGTTACACACAGTGATTAAATATACTATAAATACCTGGTGCCAATGATGACAAAACCTCAAAACGAAACAACAAACACCCTTAAAATTCTGTAAACAAATATATAAGAAAATATATAAATAAAATTTAAAATAATTTAACAACAAAATGAAGATTTCATCCCAAAGTCTACCGTATTGGTTGGAGCTCACATGCGTTTTTCTTTTAGATACATTCGGAGTTCATGTTCATATTTTTAAGCTTATCCTTCTGATCTATTTCCCTCCTCTCTAACCCAACTTCTGATCTAAACACACCAGCACACACAAATAAAGACGGACACATGAAGCTTCCCGCCATTAGTACGCTCTGTGGGCTGATATAGCGACAGGGATTCTGAAGAAGAATTGCACGAGAAGCAAAATGACGTCAGTACAAGCTTCACGTCATGGCATCGCTAGTCCCATGACGGCGTGTGCGCTGTGATAAATTTAATGTCAATTCAGAAACGTTGCATAAAACTGACATCTGATGCTTTTCGACAATTTAGAAACATTGCATAACACTGACGTGTTTGGCGCCCTTACGTCACCATCACTGTCTGATTCTTCTCGAGTGTCGAGAATTCTTACTTTTTAAAGTCCCTTCTATTTATAGAAGGGACTTTTAAGGACGGGTCGCTGTTAGGCAAATTTAATAGCATGTCCATGATGTCAAAGGCGGGCAGGCATAAACCTCTGACAATTGAAGTAACAAGATAAAAATTACGTCATGTCTAGTTACGCTAACCTTGCTGCTAAACGTACATTTGCCGCGACGCCGAATTTTGAAAATCTGCTAACGTCATTTTAGTTTGAGTGTAGGGTGTTAATCTTCAAAAGCTAATATCTCCTAGACGACTTAACCCTCTAAATTCACATTTGGCCCTATTAAAGTATATAAAAAAGCTCTATGCACATAAGTGTTGTGTAACTTATCCGAAGGTCAAGGTCATACAAGGTCAAAATATATAATGAAATATACGTTTTCCTCAAGATTTCAGCACTGATTTGGAAGCCTAACATGAATGCTTTATAATGAAACACAACACTATGCTTCCAAGGCAACCTTTGATACCATTTTACAATGATCAAAGTCACTGGAGGTCATCCAATGCTTGAAAAGTGGGCAATGTGTGCCAAAGTTTGAGACCACATATTTGCATCTCCTGAACTGCATATTAATTCAGCTTGGAGCTTGAACAAGCATTTCTGTACGTTCCAGTCTGCTTGACATCTGGCAGCTCAAGGTCACAAAAGTGAAGTAATGTTCGGAAATCAGTTATAGTTTGTCTGTGATTGCATTTCTGAAAGGCTCTGCGGTCAGATAATGCTTCACATGATATATTCTGTTTATATAAAGCGCTTTCTTTGCATACTGATACATTTGATCCCAAGTGCAGGCCAAGATCACGGATGAGCAAATTTGTCAAAATGAACATAAGTTTTGAGTGTTCCAGTGTTAATTCAAGAGCTAGCCCGGTCTACCGTGCACCCCCCCCCCCCACCAGTACTCTATAACATGGGCTTCAAAGTGTACCTTAGTATGTCATGCGATGTTTAAGCCATGTTCCCCTAAAATCGTTAGGAACACACCAGAGATATAGCCGATGGCGCAAAGGTACCCACAGTCACGCTCTATTGATTGTATTTATCTATGTGTTTTCTGATAGTATTATTATTATTATTATTATTATTATTATTATTATTATTATTGTTATTTTTATTATGACATATCATTCGATGATTAACATCAAATGCAATCAGTGTGATAAGAACATATTTTAACTACACTCTGTAAACAACACTAATTCGGGCGCTTTGGCGACGAAGACGATTACTCTTATCTCCACATATGACACATGGTGCGAATGTCCAATACCACAGATAGATATATCAAGCCAGAATGTCGTTAATAGGTTGTAAGATTTACAGACTAGACACGCGTTTCTTGAATTCGCGTCCGGGGGATACTGAAAGTCAGCTAAGCCATTACAACTGTGTTTTTTTGTTTTGTTTGTTTTTTTCAGAAATGTGTGATTGTTCGTGAAACAAAAAACAAACAAACAAACAAACAAAACCTGTAAATAAAACACAGGTGGAATATGATCAGCTCACTCGTACTTCTACATACATTTGATGTACCCCTACCCCATTACTGTCAGTGGAGATATACTGCAGTTTGGAAATCATTGCAAATTCAATGTCAACGATCCCAGCGGTCAAATAAAACAAGGATACAAAGTGACTTTAGGAAGAGGCATGTGTCCTCATGAGTCCCTGCAAGTGCGGGGGCTCATGGTGTTACATGTCTCCTGCAGCTAGAGATCATGTTCGGGATTTTTTTTACAGTGAATGGGTTAAGTGCACGCTGACGTAAGCACCCTGTGTGGCCCACAGAATGTCGGCAGGTTGTCTGACATGTATATCTATTTTCTGCCCGTGGACACGGATCGTGTTTGTGAACTCGCTGAGAATAAAACACCAGACAAACATCACCCACTGGAGAAACGTAAACACTGAGTGGTATCAGCAAGAGGCATAGATCCTCATGAACCCCCGCAAGTGCGGGGACTCATGGGGATCTATGTCTCTTGCAACTGGATCGTCTTCACGTTTTCTCGACAGAGAGGTGACAGCAAAATATGACTGGCGCTGGTCTGAACAGTCCAACGGCAGAAAACCGTCTAATTGATAAGAAGACCATCTAAACAAAATAGACTCCGTCTTAGTCACGATACTTCTTATCTTGGGCTCAGGCCACCTTGCAAGGACAAAACTGACACCAGGAAGATTTTCTGCTTTGTACTGTGTCATAGCAGTCCAACGCCGAGAAAAAGACAGCCTAGTCCAACGCAAGTATAGATCCTCACGAACTCCCGCAGTTGCTGGGGTTTATGAGGATCTGTGTCTCCTTATGACGTCACTGTACGCAGTGCACGCGGTGCATGTATACCCTTGTTCAGGCAGCGACCAGTTCTGTTCACCGTACCGGTGATAACATGCTCAACTGAGAAAGTTTGAAATGGAAAAGACTAGGCACGCAGTTTGTGTGTCTACAGTCAACAGTGCTTAGAATAAATTTCTGCGATAAGAAAACTGACAATCGTCAGCCCACAGGAAAATACGCAGGTATAGAACAAGATGATCATCTAAATCCCTAAAAAGGATACACCAGGTCTAGCCTATAACCCATGTCTTTTTTCCGGAACTTACGAAGTAGGCAGGAGAAACACTAACTGCGTCTCTCATACAATGTACATACGATACACTGCATCTCTCCGTCACTAACTTGGTATGTGTGCAATTCTACCGCGCTAGCCTCACCTATATGGTTTGTGAGAAGACGTTCCTTTACCATACAGCCTGCAAGTCTTTTTACATCAGCAATAACAGAAGTGCTTGAAGACTGTACCACGATTGAAAGTTTTCAGCAAATGAATTAACAATCAAACTCATCTTTTATCATCGGCATTCTTTACACAGATGCGCCCTGGTATTGTCCATGATCTGACACGCATGCACGCTAGATGCTTAAGAACCACTTTGGATGCCGTTATGACATTCATCCAGTCAACAGCCTGGACATTCCTGTCTTTTGTTTCCGTCTCCCATCTTTGCTTGAAGGGATCAGGAAATTCAGAGTAATTTTTGAGGTTTCTGTTTCAAAGCGATTCGTGGCAGTTGGCTCACTAGGCATGTTCAGGACGCAGTGTCGACAGGGAGAGAGCTGATGTGGTTCCACTTCTGCATGACTGAATACGACACAGACTGCAGGAGGTACACCAAATTTAGCCTCAGGGCAGGGGCAGTGGGTAGGTTTCTATCTCACAGCTGATTGCAGATGTGAAACTGAGGGGCATGATCTATTTGAAACAAAATGGGCAGCACCACTCAGACCTACAGGAGTCAAAATTCAAACGTTAAACGATTGTCTCTTCAGTAGATAAAAGCTTATCGAGTTGGATGAATCTCTGTGAAGGTAACGTGGTCCTCATTAGCATTTCAACAGGCACTGCTGCTCCAGCTGATGTTGCTAGGGATAACTAAACGTTTTACAGTAGGAGAAAGTGCATAAGTAGCTTCAAGGAAAGAACGCCTGAAGTCAAGGTCTCAAGCAAACGAATCAAGGATATATCTCCGTTGAAGACGTTTCGAACTGTGCTGAAAAATTAAACAACCATTTGCATTGGAGGAATGTCTGTTATTTTAGACCTGACAGGTCGTTATTTAGCGCACAACGAATATCAAAGACCGGTGGAGAAATCTGAGCTCCAGATAGAACTTTCTCATCCATTCGGGCCACGTCCAAGGGCTCTTGCTTCTGACGATGGTCGCCTGAGAAAAAACAAAAATGCTGTTCGCACACATAACTAAGGCTCTTCGCTGATTGATGCAGTGTGTGGTCTGGGTCTGAGTGGTCACGTTCATTGTTGTTCAAATAGATCCTGCCCCTCAGTCTCATGAGAAATTCATATCTGGATCACTGTCCCTGCCATGAGGCTAAGTTTGGTTGTATCACACATGGTCTGAGTGCAATTGTTTACAGCCGTTTAGATGGTCTGGTCTACGGGAGAGCCAGTGAGTTATTTGGGTTTAATGTCGAGAGGGCAACTAAGGCCATCTCACGGCGGGGGAATGCAAACCAGATGGGTTCCCACCTGCCGGCTGAACAGAATAGCCTCCATCTCTAAAGACTTGATAAATCTCTGACTGGTCTGACGACAGGTTTGTCATTTCAACGTAATACGCATTAAAGCAACACAAATAATTAGGCTTGTCATACACAATGCACCATAGAATCTGTACATGAATGGCATGAAGATGTAGGCACAGTTTACTTCATTTGATGATCTCAGAAGACCCAGCGTACATTCGGGCAAGATTAACACAGCTCATCCAGATGGCGGAGAGCTCGCCATTTTCATATCAAATTTGTAAAATGGTCTCCGTGGAAGGTCAGTTTTCTTGATTCTGTGCCAAGAATGGAGAAATGGAATTACTCCTGTTTCCACCCTCTAGACTACCTCCTGAAACGCGCTCAAAGAGACAACTGCTACGCAGCTCTTTGGAGTAGAAGCCTGGAGATGACCCCAAAGCTTCGGATAATACCAGCATAGGTGGAGGATAGAAACAAAAGACAAACCTCTTTGCTGTTGCCTGGACGGATTGGGGGTCGCGCCGATGTTTTCATTTCTGCGTTCGAGTATGCATAGGGTTCGTAAATATGTGTATGACACGAGACAAAGGCATGCCACTCACTCCAACAAACGGTTACAACGACTACATAATAACATATGGTTGGAGTGAAAGTTTCAAAAGTCATGTCTTTAAAAATCCTTTTTTTTTCTTTTTTTTTGGGGGGTGGGGGGAGGGGGTGGGGGTAGGTGGGAGGGGTGGGGTGGGAATTATTGTCAGCTTTGGTTGTAAAATGTACCCGCACTCGGTCCCTTAGCCGACCCACTCACCACCTGTCCATGACACCATAGTCATTGAGCAGTTGTAGCATAACATGTAAATCTCCCAGACACATAAAGACCACCCACCGACACCCCCTACCCACTCCCCCCCTCCCACTCCCCCCCCCCTCCCCCATTGGACCCTCACCCCCAAACATAAATAAATAAATAAATTAAAAACAACAACAAACGCAATAATCACAACCCGTGGTGGAGACATTACACCCCTATCAGAGGCAATTCGCGAGGTTCTATCATGCATGTGTGTCAGGTCCTGAACATTACCAGGGTGCTGCTGTGTAATAAATGCCCTGAGATGTAGGGACACGTGCAGGCTTCAGAGAAAGATCGTGATAAAAAGCAGGAGGAGATGATTAAGACGAAAGTGATGATGAATAGGAATTATATTTTAAATGTATTTGCTGAAAACATTCAATTATAGTAAGTCTTCAAGCACTTTTGCTCTTGCTGGTGTACACAGACGTTGAAAGCTGTATGGTGGAGGAACGTTTTGAAAGTGGAGAGGACAGAGACTCATTTGTTTCTACAAACATCAAGACTTTTTGCCGGTTTTTTTTCTTCTTCTTTCGTGTTGGTCAGAACATCTAAGCAGAATTGTAAACCTTAGTCTTTGCTCGTTATAAATGATTTATATCACTTGTTAAAAGTGTTTCTGTCTGCTGACTGTCGTCTATTTGAAATAATAAGTCTACTATATATTTGCACACTTTATCTCAACATTAGTGTATGTAACTTTGAAGCAGATCAGTTGATAAGAAGACATATGTACATTTGGTTGAATTTTAACTGTTTATTCTTTGCATACATATCTTCAAATCTGCTCCAAAGTGCCCATTTAATGTGCTTAATATATAAAAAGGAAACAAATGCAAAGGAAAAAGTGTAAGGTACAACTGTGCAAAGTTTCTGCTCAGATCTTGTCATAATGTGCGAGAGGGTGCATATTTTACCATAAAATAGCATTTTTTCCTTCCTTAATTTACATCTATGACCTTGACCTTGACACGAGGTCATCGATAAATACTTGTGTACAATTGTACTACAATCAGCGACCCATATGCTAGGTTTGACATTATTGGAATGCACAGTTTCAAAGAAATATTATTTTATGTATTTACTACAACAACATAGCAGAATGACAAGGAGTGACGGATGATTGGACGGACAGACGCACAGATAGACTGACAGACACACAACACATAGCGTTTTATGTAGATGTACTGTGACATCATCTATCTATCTATCTATCTATCTATCTGTCTATCTGTCTATCTATCTATCTATCTATCTATCTATCTATCTATCTATCTATCTATCTATCTATCTATCTATCTATCTATCTATCTATCTATCTCCCGTAGTTTTCACGACCGTTGGGGCACCACTGATGACTTGGCAACCAGCTCCCTCCATTCCTCTCTGTTCTCTGCCATTCTTAGCGTATCACCTCAGTCCTGCCCACTCAGTGATATTGTCCTTCCATCTTTTCTCTGTCTTCCTCTCCTTCGTCCGCCTTGCACAGTGCCTTGCAGGATTGTTTTGGCAAGCCCCGCCGAACGCGTGACATGCCCATACCACTTCAGTTTGCGTTTTTTCACAATGGCTAGTAGGTATTCATAGGGCCCGATGGCTTGCCTGATTCTTCTTCCCACTTCCTCGTTCGTGATGTGAGCTCTGTATAACATGCCAAGCAGCCTTCGAAACATCTCATTTCAATGGCTTGTATCCGCCTTTCAAGGTCTGCTGTGAGGGTCCATGACTCACAGGCATACAAAAACACTGAGATGACTAAGGAGCGCATCAGTCTGATCTTGGAGCAGAGCGTGATGTTTCTGTCCTTCCATATGGTCTTCAATCTTGTCAGTGCTGTTGTTTTATGCGCATTCCTGACCCCCCAAAATCAAAACAAAATGGTATGTTCAGTGACTGAAAATAATGATATTTTTTTTTTTAATGAGTTTCAGCATTTTGGGGGGTCTGGGAGGGGGGGGGGAGTTCACTGGCAGGATATAGAACTAAACACCTGCCTCTATCATTATGCTGGTCCTTACATAGAAGAACTTGCGCGAGCTGATTCACCGACTGCCTTCCATAGTGTATTAGACGCGTTGACAGCAATTATAAACAAACCGCTCTCCTGGAAAAAGGGGACAGAAACAGAATAGCGCAAGCTCACATTCCTGCGAATCAAAATGATTAGGCTTTTTGGAGTCTGGGTTAGAACTGTAATTGCTGTCAACGCGTCTAATACACTATGGAAGGCAGTCAGTACTCGTGCAGCTTCTTCTACGCACAGACCAGCATAATGATAGAGGCAGGCAAGAGGCATGATTCTCATTAGCTTTCGCACAGGCACATATACGGGCGTGGTTACTTATGAAACTCAGAAATTTAAAAGCCAGGTTACAAATTAAAAATAAATAATGACATAGGCTTGGACAGGGCTGCTATTTTGTGGAGGGCTGGGGGCAGTACAAGGCTAGAGCCAGCCTTGAAGGCTTTTAGAACTGCCGTTAGATGATACGGTAGAAGGTTCTCTGTTCCGTCTGATGTGCACAGAAGCAAATGAACCTATCAAGAAACATTCATTCCACCGTTACCGCATACTTTCACGAGAATAAATATATTCTTGTTTTTACATCAGACGGATAGCATTCACTATTTAGCAATGTTCGCCTATAACCATAGACAAAACTCTCAAAAGGCATAGATCTTGATGTGTTCCGAGCAAGGTGCGGGGGCTTGTGAGAAGCTAAATGTATTTTCGAGTCGAATTACCTTCATGCTGCTATGTTTACGTAGTTTAATCGGGTTGTGGTGATGAAAAGAACACAGACAAAACGTCGACAGCTGCAAGAGTGACATATGCTCATACGCGTCTAGGAGTAGGTGCGGACATAAGAATATGTGTGCCGTATCTTGCTGACTAGTGTTGCCTCGATGCTGCTATGTTTACGTCTAGGAGTAGGTGCGGACATAAGAATATGTGTGCCGTATCTTGCTGACTAGTGTTGCCTCGATGCTGCTATGTTTACGTCTAGGAGTAGGTGCGGACATAAGAATCTGTGTGCCGTATCTTGCTGACTAGTGTTGCCTCGATGCTGCTATGTTTACGCGACCACCGAGCCAAATCCCAGACACCCATGGCTGTAACACGCGCGATTCGACGACCGTCCCGGCTCTGCGGCGTAGAACAGCGCGATGCTCATCAGTGCTCCCTATAGGTTCACGGCAGTGCAAACTCGAGTCTGGAGACTAACTGTGATAAGTTAAGAACATATTTTAAGAACATATTTTATTTACACTCTGTAAACAACACTAATTCGAGCGCTTTGGCGACGAAGACGATTACTCTTATCTCCACATATGACTCATGGTGCGAATGTCCAATACCCTAGCCTAGATAAATATATCAAGCTTGACTAATGTGGTAAATAGGTTGTAAGATTCACAGACTAGACACTCGTTTCTTGAATTTGTGTCCGGTGATACTGAAAGTCAGCCAAGCCATGAAAACCGTTTGTTTTGTTTTTCAGAAATTTGTGACTTAGTGAAACACCAAAAGAACTGTAGATAAAACACAGGAGGAATATGATCAGCTCACTCGTACTTCTACATACATTTGATGTACCCCTACCCATTACTGTCAGTGGAGATATACTGCAGTTTAGAAATCATTGTAAATTCAATGTCAACGTGATCCCAGCGGTCAAATAAAACAAGGATACAAAGTGACTTTAGGAAGAGGCATGTGCGGGGGCTCATGATGTTCCATATCTCCTGCAGCTAGAGATCATGTTCGGGATTTTTCGACAGTGAATGGGTTAAGTGCACGCTCACGTAAGCACCCTGTGTGGCCCACAGAATGTCGGTAGGTTGTCTCGACATCATGCAGATCTAGACCCATTACTGCCAATGGACACGGATCGTGTTTGTGAACTCGTTGCGAATAAAACACCAGACAAACATCACCCACTGGAGAAACGTAAACACTAAGTGGTATCAGCAAGAGGCATAGATCCTCATGAGCCTCCAAAGTGCGGGGACTCATGAGGATCTATGTCTCTGGCAGCTGGATCGTCTTCATGTGTTCTCTGTGTTCTCTGTTCTCATGTGTTCGCAAGAGGACCGTCTAATTGGTTTAAAATTCTGTACACACACACACACACACACACACACACACACACACACACACACACACACACACACACACACACACACACACACACACACGCTTGCACACACACACACACACACACACACACACACACACACACACACATTCACACAACCACGCACGCACTCACAGACGCACACACACGGACGTACGTAAATCAAAGGTAGATCAGACCCCGCTACGGCTTAAACATTGGATTAAATGCCCGGACAAACGTGGTATCGTGATGTATGTCCGGGGTCTTCAACCAACGCCCGCGTCAGACGAAGCACAGTCCCGACCTACGCCTATGGTACATGAACAAACAACTACATAATAGACACATACATATACATTGCACACTGTTAAGACTACATCTAGTACATTGAACGCAAAACTGTAAACATAAACGTCAAGATTATAATAATAATAATAATTACAGTATTTATAATGCGCTTATCTTATAATAATTATAACTTTAAGCGCGCACTCACAACTCGCGCACGCATGCGCACGCTTTAGACAATGACTCACGTACCACAAATAGTGCCGAAATACATCGCGACGGTCAGCTTTGGATGGGGAGTGTGGTGATATAGTGCTAAAAGTGTTGAAAGAGGTGAGTTTTGAGGGCGGACTGGAAGGAGGAGAGAGAGAGAGTGTTCCTGCCGGAGAGAGAGTGGGAGTGTTCCAGGTGGATGGGCCGTAGACGGAGAAGGAGCGGGGGCCGAAAGTGTTGAGTTTGGTGCGAGGGATGTAAAGGCGGAGAGGGTCAGAGGCAGAGCGGAGGGAGCTGGAAGGTGTGTAGGGGTGAAGTAAGTTGGAGAGATAGGCAGGAGCGCAGTTGTTTAGGGATTTGTAGCAGAGAGACAGAATTTTGTATTGGATGCGTTGGGGGATGGGGAGCCAGTGAAGGAGTTTGAGCAGGGGAGTGATGTGGTCGGATTTTTTCTTTCTGAGGACGAGGCGGGCAGCTTTGTTCTGGACGCGTTGGAGAGTGAAAGTGGTGGAGTGAGGGAGGCCGGAAAGGAGAGAGTTGCAGTAGTCGTTGCGAGATAGGATGAGAGAGACAGCAAGTTTGGTGGCAGCTTCGGTAGTGAGGTATTTTCTGATCTGACTGATGCGGCGGAGGTGGAAATAGCATGCCTGGGCCGTGGCGGAGACGAAGCTGGTCATGGACAGAGAGGAATCGAGGATAACGCCGAGGTTCTTGGCCGAGTCAGAGAGGGAGATGGGGGTGCTATCGAGTTGAAGGTGGAGAGAGGGAGGGAGCTGGGAGAGTTTCTGGCGGGTGCCTACCAGCATTATCTAGACGTTTTACTTCCTCCTGACAAACCAAACAAACACATACACGCACGCAAGAACTTTCTCTCTCTCTCTCTCTCTCTCTCTCTCTCTCTCTCTCTCTCTCTCTCTCTCTCACACACACACACACAAACACACACACACACACACACACACACACACACACACACACACACACACACACACACACACACACACCAGCATAGGCAAACATACACAAAACACACTGTTCCGCACACATGCCCATACACTTACATATTTGATAACAGTCATTATTCAAAACGCAGTAGTCGCGTGCGCTTTGTTCGGCGGCTCAATTAAGTACCGGAATAGTCTTGCCTTGAAGGTGGACAATGAAGATGCCTCGGTGATATTGGCCGGAAACGAGTTCCAAAGTTTGGCCACTGAGTAAGACAGACTAGTTTTGAATATAATCAAGTCGTGGCCTAGGTACTGACAGTTTGTTCCTTGTTGTCTTGTATGGTGTGTTAGCATACTTAAACAAATCCGAGACGTACCGCGAGGTTTTAGATATGCGGACTTTAAACATTAACACGCCCTTATTGAACAGAAAGAGGTTACGTAACGGAAGCATGTCAAGGGCCCTGAGTCGCTCGCCAGTGCTGTCCCTGCTATTAGGAAGGATGATTGATTGTACATTGCTTAACGTCCCGACAGCAACAAGACTTTCTGAGGACGTGCCTGCACTGCTTGTGAAAAAAAAAAAAAAACCACAACAAATAAACAGAATATGGCCGGATGTATGTCGCCAGCCGGTCCAATACGTTAAATAAAACTAAGACAAGGGGCCTAAATAAAGCTAAGACCATTTAGCAACACACATCCAATATCAAGATCTACTGGCAGCGCAGACAGTAGGGAGAGTTTTAAAAAGGCAAATACAGGTGAATGGACCAAGGGTAGACACAAACACATGCCCCAGAATAGAGGGGAAAACCCACCCTGTGGGGCTGACCAGGGTGACCCTGGGAACTAAAAAGTAGTTAACCCCAGCTATTAGGAAGGATTAGCCTGTCTGCCCTCCGGTGGTGGGAATTAAGCCTCTTTAAGCACGCATCACTACACCCGTCCCAGACTGTAGATGCGTAGTCAATGTGGGACTGGATGTGAGCGCTGAAAAAGAGTTTTCTAGATGGTGAATTCGTAAAATAAATAAATTTTGAAAGGAGATATAGTTTTCTGGACACAATTTTGCATACACTGTTTACATGCGCTTGCCATGTCAATTGATCGTCTAGAATGACGCCTAACAGCCGGCGCTCCTTAACTTGTTTAATCGGCTCACAGTTAAGGGAAACGGCTAAGTTGCGGTGGGTTTAGCTGGTGCTTTTGACGAGTAGTGATTGACATGCACTCTGTTTTAGATGGGTTAGGTATCATGTAGTTGTCTCGGCACCAATTTGAGACGTCTAATAGACTATATTGCAAAGAAGAGTTAATTGTACATATTTTTGCCGACACGTTGACAGTAGCGTCGTCTGCAAACACACTTGTTACGTGGTGGAGTCGTAGTCGTAGTATGATAAACACACCAGACGCACGCACGTAAGGTTCTTTTAAATAAACTTCATTCAGCTGCAACCCGTCACAAGTGGCTTAAGGATGTAGGCTACACTGGAGTAACAGTTCCAACAATATTTTAATTCAGCAATGCGCGATCTCCACACAATACATTCCCAAATGCACCAACACTGATACAATGTCTCCTCTAAAAATGTCAACACTGGCGACACAAAGTTTCTCATACAACGTACACCACCATTACGCTGCGTCTCTCACAATGTACACCCTATACGGGCCACGTACCTACGATAAACTGTGTCCCTACAACTGACAATGCGTGACAATGTACACACGTGCTTCCTAGCACCAACTTTTATAGTAAAACAACTTTCCAGAATAATCTAACGAAATCACACAACGCAACCAATCAGAACGGAACATGTAACTGAAACTCATAAATATTAATAAAAAGAAACTTTCTAGAATAACTACAATAGTCTACAAAAATTCGACTCTGAAGAAAAGTAAGTTGAATCTTTGTACAGCTAGCGGTGATACTTTAGAAATTCAGGGTGAAGTCACGCTTTGTTTGAAAGTAGGAGGACAGAGGTTTAGGCATGATGTAGTAGTTGCAGACTTAGGCAGTTCGTCAGGTATTCTAGGCACTGACTTCATGCAGAAATACGGTGGCGTGCTAGACTTAGCGCAAGGTACTTTGATGATACGCAAGCAGGTGGTTCAGTTGAAGAAAGAGAGTTCAGGTACAAGTGCAGAAGTGAAAGTATGTAAACTCACTAGGGTTCCCCCTAGGTCTGAAATGTTTTTGAAGGCATCTTTCGTTCAGCCGTGTCAGTTACAGAAAGCTGATGGTCTGTTAGAAGGTGTTGAGAGTTTCAGGAGTGAAACAGTGCTAGTAGTTCCAAGGTGCATGGTTCAGGTGTCACAAGAAGAAATCCTTGTTCCTGTTACCAACTTTACTGATAAAGAGATTGTAGTGAAGCCAGATACAGTTGTGGCGTCTATAGAAACTGGTTTTTCAGTGAACTCTTTGTCGACTAGTTCTGAAAAGAAGGAAGAGGTGGTCTATGTGGATGACAAACTCCCTAGTCACTTAGTGGATTTGGTCGCTAATGTTTCGTCAGATGTTAGCGACGGGACAAAAGACAAATTGAAAGAGACGCTCACAGAGTTTCAAGATGTTTTCCAGTCTCCAGGTGGACAACTTGGACGGACAAACAAAGTGAAACACACTATTGACACAGGAGGTGGCAAGCCTGTCAAGTTACCCCCTCGTCGTATCCCCGTGGCTCAGAAAGAAATTGTGGAGGAGGAAATAGACAAAATGTTGAAGCAGGATATCATAGAACCCAGTTACAACCCCTGGGCTGCTAACGTGGTACTTGTCAAGAAAAAGGATGGTACAACTAGGTTCTGCGTTGACTATAGGAAGTTGAACCAGTTGACACGCAAAGATGCTTATCCTTTACCCCACATTGGTGACTCGCTTGATGCTTTGTCAGGTTCATGTTGGTTTTCAACTCTTGACTTAGCGCAAGGTTTCTTCCAAGTTGAGATGGATGAAAATGATAAACAGAAGACAGCGTTTGCTACGCATAAAGGTCTTTTCCAGTTTAAGGTCATGCCATTTGGGCTATGTAACAGTCCAGCTACTTTTGAGAGACTCATGGAGATGACTTTAAGTGGTGTTCTTTTTGAGAGATGTCTAGTCTACATTGATGATGTCATTTGTCTAGGCAGAACAAAGGAACAGGCACTGGAAAATCTCAAAGTTGTTTTAAAGAAGTTCAGAGATCACTATGCCAATTTGAAGCTCAAGCCCTCGAAATGTTCGTTGCTGCAGAGTGAATGCTCCTTCCTACGGCATGTTGTTTCAAAAGAAGGGACAAAGTGTGACCCGAAGAAAGTAGAGGCAGTTGTTAACTGGCCTGTCCCTACTTGTGTTTCAGAAGTCAAAAGCTTCTTAGGGATCACGTCGTATTGCAGAAAATACATTTGTGGTTTCTTTGACAAACTTGACTAGGAAAAATCAGAAGTTTGTTTGGTGCGAACAGTGTCAGCAAGCTTTTGAGAAACTGAAAGTGGCTTTAGTGTCTTCTCCCGTTCTTGCTTATCCGACAAGAGAGGGCAGGTTCATTCTTCATACAGATGCGTCAGCAAATTCCATTGGTGGCGTATTGTCTCAGATTCAGGATGGAGAGGAAAAAGTGATTGCTTATACAAGTTGTGCTTTGTCTAAGAGTAGGCAGAGGTACTGTACCACATACAGAGAGCTGTATGCAGTGGTGAGGTTTGTGAAGTACTTTTCTCACTATCTTTGGGGACGTCCGTTTCTGGTTCGGAGCGATCACAGTTCCCTTAGGTGGCTAAAGTCCTTTGATCAAGCCGAAGGCATGGTAGCTAGATGGATAGCTACGTTGGACACCTACGATTTTCAGATAGAGCACCGGAGAGGCGCCCTACATGGAAATGCGGACGGGTTGTCGAGGATCCCAAGGAGATGTTGTCAGAGAGAGGAGTGTAATCAGTGTGCTAAGAAGCATGTGAGGGTGGTGACACGTCGACAAGCACGTGGCCATGACTCAGCTGATGGTGGGAAAGCTAGCGGTTCTCAGAGGAGCGCTGCTTCACCGAAGGGTGAAGATGTTCCGCGTGCGGACCCAACTATCAGTGAAAGTCAGGGCGACACTACCACCGACAGGTCCAGTGTAGAAGTCAGGGAAGATGAATCGGTTCAGAGTGATTCTGCCTCAGTGTCTAAAGGGGATACCGTAAATTCTGCTCAGTCTTCTGCGTTTGGTCCTGGCATGCAGGAAAGCAACTGGTTAGCCAGCTGGTCTCGTGAGGACTTAGAGATGTTCCAAAAGAGAGATCCAGTGACTAGCATTCTAATAGCTCTGATAGAGAAAGGAGAGAAGCCTCCTAGGACAGAAGTTTGCAAGTATAGCGCAGCTGTCAGAACACTAGTAGCTCAGTGGGACAATCTGAGAGTAGTGGACGGTTTACTATACGTTGTGCCTGATAAGTGCCTTACTCAGGAAAGGGTACTATTGCTAGTAGCCCCAGCTGAAATTAGACAAGAAGTGTTACGTATGTCACATGACATAAGATGTGCAGGTCATTTAGGCCGTGACAAGACCCTGGAAAATGTCAGACGACACGTGTACTGACCAGGCATGGCGGATGACGTTGCCAGATGGTGCAGACAGTGCGACATGTGTGCAAGAAGGAAGCCGGGTCCGGGCAGGGCAAAGCTTCCTATGCAGCACGTGAACGTGGGTATGCCCATGGAGAGGATAGCCATAGATATCCTGGGTCCACTGCCCATGTCACACGACGGGTTCGAGTATATTATGGTCGTCGAAGACTATTATTCGAAGTATGCAGAGGCGTATTGTCTCTCAGACCATACAGCTCAGACGGTAGCAGACAAGCTGTTAACAGAGTTTATCTGCAGATTTGGTATTCCTCTAACTATCCACACAGACCAGGGTAGAGAGTTTGAATCTCACTTGTTCAGATATCTCTGTGAAGCGTTAGGTTCTAGCAAGACGAGAACCACACCATATCACCCAGAAAGTGACGGGATGGTGGAAAGACAGAATAGAACCATCCAACAGATGCTCTCTGTATATGTAAACGAGAACCGTGATGATTGGGGCGATCACCTCGACCTGATCATGATGGCATATAGGGCTTCTGTCCACCATTCCACAGGGTGTACGCCCAATTTAATTGTTTTTGGTAGAGAAATCAATCTCCCATTGACAGTCGAACTCGGTGTCTTCCCTACTAGAAATGCGTCTGAATGTCCCGTAGAGTACGTACAATGGGTTCAAAACACGCTAGAACGAGTCTTTCGTTTTGTACAAGAGAATTCAGAGGCTAGTGTCCAACGGCAGAACACTATCATGCCAGATCGTGTAAAGAGAGACCAGTAGAAGCAGGAATGTGGGTCTGGAGATGGTACCCACCAAAAGCTAAACAGAAACTGGGTCTAGGATGGACAGGTCCTTACAGAGTCATGGAGAAAGTTGGAAACAGTGCAGTGAAGATTGCTAAGAGCAGAAATGACAAGCCCATTGTAGTACATATTAACGATGTCAAACCCTACGAGGGTAGAAACCAGCCACTCAGTGAGAATGAGAGTGAGTGTGCGACAGAAACTGGAAGCGAGAGTAGTGAGAGTCGGGAGATGAGTGATGTAGATCTGATAGTAGCTGAAGAAAGGGATGAAGAGGAAGCTCCTATCAGAACTAGAAGGGGAAGAGAAATCAGGGCCCCTAGGAGGTATACCCCATCCTCGTCATATTTCTGAATTTGAGACTACATTTTGTCAAATGCTACATGCTCAATATTATGATTTTTATGTATTGCGCGTTCAAATTAGTCCATATGTAACACGTCTTGATATTCTGAACTAACAGTGATTAATTTTTTGTGCATATTTTGTCGCAAGACTTTTGTTACCAACTTTGTATGGTGCTTAAACTTTGTTCTGTTGAGCCACCGTGGTGGTGCGCATTGATTTTTTTTGCTTGTTTGTTTGGAAATCTTTTGAATTTGTTTCAGAGACTCTTGACCCAATACCAGGAGAGTATTGTGGTCAGTGAGACATGCGCGTGTCTCACGTGTCCGAAAGAATTTTGTGAGATGGCGTCATCTCACGGGGAAGCTCGTGCTGGCTCTAGTCGGCTTCCCTAGTAACCCCTTGAAAGTGAGTTGGGCCCCCCAGCTCACATTGTCCGTTAATGTGCGTCTGAGACAGGCGTCTGTCTCGTACCTACCAAGGGGAATCGCAGCGCTGGACAGACAACAGTTAGATCCCCTGCCTATCGGGCACCCAATCGCCAGCCCACAGAGAAATACGCAGGTATAGAATAAGACGATCATTTCCATCCATTAGAGGATGGAAATGCTCGTCTTATTCTATACCTGCGTATTTCTCTGTGGGCTGGCGATTGGGTGCCTGATAGGCGGGGGCAGGGGATCTAACTGTTGTCTGTCCAGCGCTGTGATTCCCCTTGGTTTGAGTACTGACAATTCTGCCAGCGCTAGCCTCACCTATCTGGTTTGTGAGTGTCTCGTACCTGTCTTGGAGTAAGCCAGTGGCTCTAACTGGAAACTCCAAGACGAGAGTGTTGCCCGGTCGGCTCTGACCAAGTAACCTCTCACGTCGTGCGAGTCAACAGAAAAGGACTCCGTCTAAACATCAAGAAAAACCGAGGACATTCTCCAAGGACGAACAATGCCATGACTGAGTATCCGTTGAGTTTGTTTCTTTTTCAGATGTCTCCTTTGCATGCATACATTTTTTTGGTGTTGAATTAGAAATGTTTTTGATTTTCCATTTTGTTGTCGTCGTATTGCTTTGTGCATGCCTAGACGTCTGGATCATATATCATTTTTCTCCTTATAATAATTATGTAATCATCTGACTAAGCTGTTTTGAAGGTTTTGTACCTCAACAACAAACTGGGTCTGGTTGCTTATTTTTGTACTGTATTTTGGAACTCTTTGGCATGCGATTTTTGAATACTTTTGGAAGGGTTTTGTACTCGATTTTACCTCAGGAATTTGCACTTTGAAATCGTCGGATTTCCCTGGTGCTATTGTTGGGCATGTGTTACGTGAGCCAGTTTTCTCACACGGGTTTTGAGAATTCCATGAGATACGGACCAAATGCTAAAAGGCTGATTTTGCCTCGTAGTTTTTATTGTGTGTGTGGCAGACTAAATAAGTTTTGGACTTTGCTATGGTTGCATTGTTGTGTATCAGCGTGGGAAATGATACAATTACTCGAAGTTTGGTTTTGAAGCCTTGTTTTTCAGTTTTTTGTTTTTTTTGTTTGGATTATTTCATGCAGTGGCTATGCATTTTGAGTGGTGCTGAAGCTTGTTGATTGTCATGAGAGCATCACGGTTGCTGAAATGGTTGCTCATGCGTGTTCATGATCAGGGATCATGTTTGAAATTTGTTTTGAATGTTTTATTAATTTGGAATTTGGTTTGAATTTTGTTTTAATTTTCTTGTACATGCATCACGATTTTATTTTGTTGAATTCGTTGAACTTCTTTTGAATTTGGATTTTACTGTGCATGCCAGAAGTATTTCTTGAACTTGGTGCATTTCATTTAGTTTGTACGACTTTATTCCTTTGTTTGACTAATGTGTTGTGCACATTAGGTCTTAAGGAGGAGGGAGTGTAGCAGAGGAGCCCTCTGCCAATGCTATCACTAGTTACTACCAGCGAGTCAGAGTTCAGTGGTTTAGTGCACGCTTGGCGCACTGTGAGCGAGAATTTTGCTGACTTAGCTAGTTGGTGTGTAGCGGACTACACGCGCGAAGCAGTGACGTAGTTTCCGGACCCAGAGGCTGGGAGCCTATATAAAGCGGCCGATTCTCAGTCTCGGGTTGAGTGTGAATAATGCTCACCACCCCTCCCCCCTGTGAGCGATTGTGAATAATGATCTCTCACACTCCCCGGCCCTACCCCACGAGGCGATTGTGAATAATGATTTCCTCAACCACCCCGGCCCTACCCCACGAGGCGATTGTGAATAATGATTTCCTCAACCACCCCGGCCCTATCCTATAGAGACAGTAGCGTTTTAGTTGAGTTCTAATTCACCTAAATAGGGCTTAGGCTGTATAGGACGGCGCTAGGTTTTATTGGTAAGTGCGTGTAGGTGTTAGGCCTAGGAGTTAGATTCGCTAGGAATCGTATTCAACGTTATAGGTGTTAGTCATAGGTATTAGGCCTAAGGTGTTTAAGGTTATTGGCACTTGCACTGGTTTGACTAATATTGATCATGTTGTTTGTTTTATCATGAATGCTTTTCTGGTATAAATAAATCTTGGAACCTTACTTCCATCTTATGATGCTCAGCTAGAGTGAGAGCGAGACTGAGACTGTGCGTGTGTACGTGCGAGAAGTTTGTGTGTGTGTACGTCCGTGCATGTATGACGGTGTGACTGATCGTGCGAGCGCACGTTACTGGCAGCTCATTAGGAACGATAACAACAAACACCAAGTCCAGTCAAAATAGGGTTTTTCTGGATACTGTGGTCAGTCCATTGCGCAGGCAACTTTGACTATTGAACACAACGCGAGGCAAATAAACACGGATTTCAGTTGTGCGCATTCGAGACTAGAGTAGATTTATTTACTTTCCTCAGCAATCTCCAGCCCTTCCCTAGACCGCAAAAGGGATTCGGACTTAAACTCTGTAGGCACTTGAGTACTGTATTAGATGGGCAGTTTTTGTTTATCTGATAAACTATTTAAGTCGCCTACACACAGTCAGTCCGGTTACACAGAAAAGGTACGTGGTTCGCAACCCTGATAGCTCAAATAAATATCGGATCGTTTCCTACGATTAACACATGCATGCTCTCACAGAACAACACAATAACAATAATAATAATTACGGTATTTATAATGCGCTTATCTTATAATAATTATAATTCTAAGCGCACACTCACAACTCGCGCACGCATGCGCACGCTTTAGACAACGACTCACGAACCACAAATAGTGAAATACATTACGACAGTCTGCTTAGGGTGGGGAGTGTGGTGGTATAGTGCTAGAACTGTTGAAAGAGGTGAGTTTTGAGGGCGGACTGGAAGGAGGAGAGAGTGTTTCTGACGGAGAGAAAGTGGGAGAGTGTTCCAGATGGATGGACCGTATACTGAGAAGGAGCGGGGGCCGAAAGTGCTGAGTTTGGTGCGGGGGATGTGGAGGCGGAGAGGGTCGGAGGCGGAGCGGAGGGAGCGGGGAGGAGTGTAGGGGTGAAGTAAGTTTGAGAGATAGGCGAGAACGCAGTTGTTCAGGGATTTGTAGCAGAGAGACAGAATCTTGTATTGGATGCGTTGGGGATGGGAAGTCAGTGAAGGAGTTTGAGCACAACCACAATCGTAACATTACCCCCCTCTTTAGAATGAAATTTCACAAACATTTCTTTTCAAAACTCAAATTACGGTTGTGGCTGTGTTAACCTACACAGAACTCTAAACAAATACAATTTCACATCAAAATCAAATCAAAATAATCGTCTCAAGTTCCTTTAAACTGTTCTGAGCGAAGACATGTCCCTTTAAACTGTCATGGACACCTAAATGTTTCTTTAAACTGTTCTGGACACATAAATGTTCTTTTACACTGCTCTGCTCAGGTGATCCGCTCCAAAGTTCTGCGAACCCTTGATAGACTGTAATTTAACGTCAAAGTTTGTTTCTGGAACATCGCCAAATCACGAGTTACAGTACACATAGTTCAAGGGCTACTGGTCGTGGGTCAAACACTGTCGGCTTATGTAATGTATACACACCAAATTGGATCTCTCTGGTTTCTTCTCGATAACCACTGACGAGCTGGAATCTCTGACAACTCCCAGGTCCGGCATCTCCCCAACATTCTCCCTCAGTCCTTCTCTCGTGTTGAGAAACAGACGACATGGCTCGTCGCGAACCGGCTTGTTGGATGTCAGATTGACCTCGTGCTGGACGGTCAATGATGGATGGAAATGATCGTCTTGTTCTATACCTGCGTATTTCTCTGTGGGCTGGCGATTGGGTGCCTGATAGGCGGGGGCAGGGGATCTAACTGTTTGTCTGTCCAGCGCTGTGATTCCCCTTGGTTTGAGTACTGACAATTCTGCCAGCGCTAGCCTCACCTATCTGGTGTGTGCGTTGGACGGTGACTGTTGTCCCTGGGTCAGGTGTAAACCGATGCTTGAATTCTTGAGTCAGGACGCGCACTTCTTCTCGTTGAGTCTGGGTCAGATTCTGACAGAACTGAATGTCTTCTACATCCTCCTTTTGGCGGAGTTCATTAAGGTCAAACAGGTTTTCGTCGTCTAGTCTTTCGTCATCAGCAAGACGCACCGATGCCGCTAGTTGTGGTCTGTCTTGACGACCTCTCTCGATATACTTCTTCAGCAGATTAGCATGATAAGTCTTCACCTTGTTGTTGACCTTGACTCTGTAGTCGTTGATGCCAACCACTGTGTCGACAACGTAAGGTCCCTTCCACTGCATCCGGAGTTTGTTGTTGTCGGTAGGAACAAGAACCAACACCTGGTCACCTGGCTGGACTTGTCGAGGTTTCGATTTACGATCATAGTAATGCTTCCCCTTGTTCTGCTCCTTCCCTAGTTTTTCTCGAGCCATCCTGAGGGTATCTTCCAGCTTCTCTCTCTGGTCGAAGACGTACTGGTAGCTGATCTTCACATCAGGCGCGTCGATATCCTTGGTCCACAGCTCCTTCAGGATGTGCATGGGCCCCCTTACAGCCCTACCGTACAGTAATTCAAACGGGGAAAACCCTGTCGAATCCTGAGGAACTTCACGGTATGCGAAGAACAAGGCATTGATATATCTATGCCACAGCCTTGGCTGTTCAGCACACAGTTTCTTCAGCATAGCCTTCAATGTTCCATTAAACTTTTCAATCAGCCCATTACATATGGGGTGATAAGGGGTGGTAGTAAGGTGTCGGATGCTCAATAGCCGGTTGACTTCCTCCATGCAGTCGGAGACGAACTGAGTTCCTAGGTCACTCAGGATCTCCTCAGGAATCCCCAAACGGCTGAACATATCGACGAGCGCCTCTGCCACTGTCGGAGTGTCGATCTTCTTCAATGGTATGGCCTCAGGATAACGTGTAGCGTAGTCCACCAGGGTCAAAATGTAGCGATGACCATCTTCACTTGGAGGGGATATAGGCCCCACCAGGTCCACAGCTACCCGCTTGAAAGGCATATCGATCAGGGGCATTTTCTATAGAGGAACCTTGGGCACCTTTCCCTTGGAGATTGTTTTCTGGCATATGTCGCATGACCTGCAGAATCGGGTGACGTCACCTCCCATATCAGGCCAGTAGAAGACGGCTCGGATCCTATCGAGGGTCTTGTTGATTCCCAAGTGTCCTCCCAATATGGAATCATGGGTCAATTTCATCATCTGCATCCTCAAAGGTTCAGGGACTACTACTTGACGTACAGGTTTATCTCCATTGCTGTTGAATATCAGGAACAGGATATTTTTCCTGGTCTCGAACGTTATCTCATTTCCCTTACGGGCTCGGTCTGACCTCGGAACTTGCCAAGCGTGGGGTCGGCTTTCTGTAGCTCCACCAGCCTTTCCCTATTCACCACAGCTGCTTCCGTGTTGTCCACCACTTTTAGAGGGATGGTCTGGTGACTTTTCTTTGCTTGACTTCTTGTGGTAACAGCACATGTTTCAGGTTTCCACTCTGGATCTGGATCGTTTGCGTTCCTGTCACCATCAATGTTTCCGATGATAAGATCGTAGACAGGGGTCTTTACGCACAACGCCTTCACCTCTCCTGTCAAGTATGGGGTGTCGACACTGACATTGGCCAGGGGGATAATCCTTACAGTTCCGTCGGCCAAAATGAGGCTTGTCCACTCCTGTAGCTTGTGGTCTTCAGTTATTAGGTCCTTTCTCACGATAATGCAGCTACAACCGGTGTCTCTCAGCACTCTCACTGGTGTGTTTCCGACGAATCCCGACACCACCGGCATGTTGGGCACTTCATTCTCAGGCAGCGCAATGTTTGAGACTGGTAAGAATGTAGCTCCATCTCCTACTGCGATACGTCCATTCTTTCTGAAAGATTCAATCAGCTCCGGTGTGACTCGCGTTTCTCCAGATTCAAATTCACTGGATGACGTCACATCATTGGCTAATACAGCGGCGGCTCTGTGTTGAGACGTGGTGCTGCTTCTGCCTGCTATCCCGCGATCTTGGTTGGATGTTCTGATGTTGTCGCCTCGGGGAACATCTTTAGAAGGACACCGTATCGACTTGTGACCTTTCCTTCCACAGAGAAAACATGTCAGGTTCTCCACCGGCTTGTATTTCGGGGTGTCTCTGACATTGTGGATTTCCTCTGCTGGTGCAGACACGCGCTGCGGCTTACTGGACCGGAACTTCATGTTGTGGGCGTCAAGGTATCTCTGAGCGAAGTCGGCCAGGGCCTTTAGGGACTGGTCTTTTTGCTTCCTGAGGTGGGCGGCCGGGTCTTTAAAACATGCGTTGAAGACTTGTTCTTTGATGATGAGGTCACACAGGTTATGGTACTCTTTGTTTAAACCAGCCAGCTCTATCCATTTCTCCAGGTAGCTCCTGGTTCTCTCAATGAATAGGCCGGTTGTTTCTCCTTCTTCAGGCTTGCAGTTCCGAAATCGTCTCCTGTAACCCTCTTCAGTGAAGTCTCAGCAGGGCGGTTTTCAACTGCGTATAATCTTCGGCTTCTTCTCTTGGCAAGCGGATGTAAAATTCAAGCGCTTTGCCAGTTAGAAGTGCACTCAGCCTGATAACCCAAGTCTCTTGTCTCCAGTTATTGCTGCTTGCGAAGCGCTTGAATCCCTCCAGATAAGCGTCCAGCTTATCTGAATTTTCAACGAAAGGTGGAAGTTTTGGCGCTCGGGCTGTTTGACTAATTTTGCAAGATAAAACTGGGCCAGTGACAGTCTGAGATCGTCTGACACGACATCGTCACCGAGAGCTTCCTTTGTTAGGCTACTGCGTATGGACGTATCATCCTTCTCTCTCTCTCTCTCTCTCTCTCTCTCTCTCTCTCTCTCTCTCTCTCTCTCTCTCTCTCACACACACACACACACACACACACACACACACATACACACACACACACACACACACACACAAACACACAACACATGCACACACACACACACAAAACACACACACACACACAATTTACACACACAGAGAGAGAAACACACACACACACACACACACACACACACACACACACACACACACACACACACACACACACACACACAATTTATGTTCAACTTAATCCGAGACATTTACAAGCCAGTACATCTAGACATCAGAGTGATTAAGCTGAAATGACTCAGAGCATGTGTGAACAGAGATTACAAACTTTATTGATACAATATAAAACAAATTGAGAAACACGGTTAAAAAGTATCTCGCGCCAGCACAAACAGAAAGACAAGATCACATGACATACAGTAACGTGGATTTACCCCTTGAGTGCTACTGACAATACCGGTGGGTGTCGGTGTAACTACAAGTCTTGCCCGCCGAACAGTGTGCCGGGTCAGTAATCTTCATGCCGCGTATCGAAATGCGTCACGTCTCGCATGAGTTACCACTGTGGCTGTCGGTAGCTGTTTAGTATTTCCTGCAGCCGAAGCATAGAGAAAACGTCTCCAGAGAAAAGGACGAGCGGCAAGCACCTCCAATGCTGCACCATCTCACGTGTGTCCCTCCTGTGGGAGGCACCTCCGTGCTCGGATCGGCCTCACCAACCATCTTCGGACACATCATTTTTTAGACGCAAAATAGTTAGGGATGTTAGTCGTCCTCATCGCCTGTGATGAACGCACATCAGTATTTGCTGCGAGAATCACTTCGACAAAAAGCGCTACCGACAGCCAAATGGGTTAAACATTTGATCTTAAGGCAGCACAGCCGGAGCTGAACCAGCCATGGCTAACAGTTCAAGGAAGTACCCAACGGAGAAAGACTGAAACACGCTTAGAAAAGACAGTTTCAACACAATTTAATAAATTGTGTTGTAACTGTCTTTTCTAAGCGTGTTTCTTTCTCCGTTGGATACTTCTTTGTATTTTACGCGCTTGGCAGTCATCCTTTTTGGTCTGGATTGTTTATTTATCAGTTCAAGGGTAGTGCCAGATTACCTTGGCCCCTTGGAGGCGCCAAGGTAATCTGGCACTACCCTTGAACTATTATCTCTGATTATCGTCAGTAGGAGTCAAGGTGGCCTTCACTAATTTCTTTTTAGTCAGAAAGCACGTTGAAAGTTCTAAACAGTGCGATGCTATATGTTTACCCTGATTCTTACTCATTTCCTGTATCCCGTCACTAAGTGCACTTGAGAAACGCGCGCTGCCTATCCCCTCAGTTCGCGCCTAGCCGCCGACCAGGTCGGACGTACCCTCATTACTTGCCGCCCGTGATTAGTGACTGACTTTCACTCTTGTACCGCGTTTGTTGATTGTCGTGTGTACGGTGTGTGCAGTACCTAGTGTAACGTAGGAGTATTTTTCCTGTGTGGATTATTACTGTGTAATTGTGGTTGTGATGTCGGATTTAGAAGAGTGGACATGATTTCGGACGACAACGTAGTCTTAGACGTGGATGAGGAGATTTCGTTGATGAAGGTGAGTGTTTTAGTTAACACTGGCCCCGCCGGACCAAGTGTCACGGACACGAGACTCAGAGCAAAACAAACAGTTTTGCAGCTTTCTGTAAAGCGGTGCAACTTCTCACGGAGAAGGCCGCTGGCCAAGTGTCACCGACACGAGACTCAGTCAAGGCAAAACAAACAGTTTTGCAGCCCTCTGTAAAGCGGTGCAACTTCTCACGGAGAAGGCCGTTAACACTTTGGGAAAAAAGCAAAAGACCACAGGACACCGCCCACACTGGTCCTTCAGCTAAACGCCGCAGACGTGTTTTCCGCCTCAAATGCCAGCACGGCTGGTCACAAGGGATGTGGAACGGCGAAATGCAGAGGCAAAAAATATAGAAAGGGAACCGCTTGACGCAGGGGGGCATGGGACTGCGAAGATTATAGGAGATGATAATTTGGCCGATACGGAGGCAGCCTTTCGTGTCTCGGAAGAGGCGGGACCACCGGTCAAAGAAAGATAGGCAAACTGATCTACTTAATTCCCGTTTGGCTTGAAGCGGCTGTCGCATAAACATCTCCAAGAAAAGCTGTTACAAAATTCCCGAAAACTGCAAAAATATGAGTGTGCCCCGCACACATGCAGTGGTATTTCTTGTGCTAAAAGTCCACCGGACAGACAGACGTACGAATGTACAATACTGAAACTACCCTTTCTAAGGCAGCTGTCGCGGTGCCCTTGTGCACCGATAAGCCTCTGACCTAGAAACTTGCAGCGAGCGCTTTCGCCGCGAAAAATTTGCCAGCATCTGTGCTCTGCACGTGGCAATGACCTCTGCTGGTGGCTCTAACCTACATAGAGCGTATATATTTAACCTCTTGGCACAGATTTTGGGAAACTCCCCCACACGAGCCCGCGAAACAGAGAAAAGCGGTCAAGATATGCCAGCCACAAACTGGCAGGACCAATGGTGAGGACTCCTTTTTAGACCGACACAGAAAGGTCGGCTGAAAGCGGGTTACTATACGGGGCGGAAAAGCCTACCCCCGCGTGGAGAGTTTTTCCCTGCGAGAAGTTTTTAGACGCACACCTATCACTCCCCTCTACCGGAGGCCAATATGTTTTAACTGTGCATACCTTGGGTGCATGAGTACCTGAGCGGGAAACATTTGTAGTTTTTTCAAAACCGGCCAGTTTGATACAAAAGTGAACATTTGGAAAACCTTTTCTTCTAACAAGGAAGTACTAGAAACGATCATAGGTGTGAAACTTAGTTTTGAGCAGACACCTGACACTAAGCTGTGTAAAGCACATTTATACCCAATGAAGCAGAAAACAAAATGATGAAAGCAGGAGTCAAAGACCTGCTACGAAAAGGGGTCATATATTAAAGAGTCTTGCAATGAAGCAGAGCAATTTGTCTCACATTTTTTCTCAGAAAAAACATGACGGAACCATACCCACCGGGTTATATTTTTCGGTTTCTGAACATGGACATTGAGTACCACTCATAAATTCAAAATGGAAACCATTCATACTGCACTAAATATTGTCACTAATGACTGCTATTTCGCATCGCTTGATCTTCGAGATGCTTACTACTCCGTCTCTGTACATACCGAACTGAATACCAGTAAAATTTCGCTGGATAGACAAATTGTATTGTTCCCAAGCATCGCCAGTGGGCCTTGGCCCGATACCCAGGAAGTTTACGAAACTCACAAAACCAATCCTGGCAAGGCTACATGATTTGAATCATTCAATCATATCCTTCATTGACGACAACCTCTTAGTGGGCACCACAAAAGAGGACACAGTTCAAAATGATATTGATACGGTTCAACTGCTTGATGCAGGGGGTTTTGACGGTCCACGGGGACAAATCTCAATTCCTACCCACGCAAGAGATTACATACTTGGGATTTGTGATTGACTCTATCGACATGTCGATGATACTGACGAACGAACGTAAGCAAAAACTGAGCGAAGCGTGCTCCTAAATAATGAGAAAACCAGTAGCCAACATTAGAGCAGTAGCTTCTGTCATTGGGCTGATGCTAGCAAGTTTTTTTCAAGTACTCCTAGGCCCTATCTCTATTATAGGGTCTTTAAACAAAAGAAACCCTGATTTCTCAAAGAAAACAAAGGAAACTGAAAGAGAATCATGCCTATAACACAAGACGCGGTTCTTGAGTTGCAATGGTGGGGTGAAAACATCGGATACCAAAGAGCTCCCCTACAGAGTGAAGACCCTACCTTTACGCTGAAAACAAACAACTCATTTTCAGACAGGTCGGGGCTGTTGTAAGGGGTTTTGGAACGAAAATGACAAAAACAAAAACTGCTGAAAACTATTCCTTTTGGATTAAAATTGCTCCTCCGAGAGATGATAGACGTGCATGTGAGTGTACTGACAGACAACACCACGGCTGTTGCTTGCGTAAACAAGCGGACCAATGGAAGTGAGTTTGCTAAATGAAGTTACTCGGGATGTCTGGTTCTGGTGTAAGCAGAGGAGACTGTGGCTGAGTGCAGCACACGTACCAGGTACCAAGACTGTAAAAGCAGACCGTCTGTTTCGACAGTTGCACAGTGACACAGTGGAGAATTGACTCTGAACGTAACTGTTTGCATTCAAAATCAATGCTCTTTTTCCCAAGTATGTATTCTTTCTCCCAGACCCTGGGACTTTCACTGGGGACGTTTTCTTCATTGGTTGGGGTGATTGTACTGTGTGTCTTTCCCCTTTCAGTCGAGGCTGGTGGTCCTGGCAAAGATAAACAAAGACAAAGCCAGGGGAGTGGTAGTGGCATCATCGTGGCGAAACCAGTGTTTTTGGCCAGTGCTGATGCAAATGCAAACCAGTACTGCTGTCAGCAAGAGATACTTTGTTATGTCAACCAAGCGACTTGAAACAAAGACATCCTCTGCGCAAACCACTGAAACTACAGACTACTCATTTGCAAGGTGTCAGGGATAGATACAGAGGGATTCTCTTCAGATGCAACCGACATCACCATGTTATCGTGGCGACTGGCCACCTGTCGCTTGTATGAAGGATACATCACTCCTTCTAGACGGTACGCGAGTGAGAGATCGGTGGATCATGTCTCACCGCCGCTAGCCGAGGCAGTCAAATTTCTTGCATCATTGGCACTCGATGACCTATGCTATAAAGTATAATGCTATGGCTACAGAAGGGTCAGCGCTCAGCTGTTATTTGTGTAGATGGAGTGCCGCTAAGGTCTACAGAAGTGATTAAGAGAGTCATGAAGGGTGTTTTTGAGAGAAAACTGTTTCCCAAATACCATAGCACATGGAAGGTGAATGTAGTGTTGCTAATGCTAAAGACGTGGGTGCCTCTAAACAAACTTACGTTCGGCAATGAACTCACGCTAAACTGGTAATGCTTATTGCTTTGCTCTCTGGATAGAGGTGCCACTACGAGCGCTAAATGTTACTAACATGCAAGTGTATATGTTATGTAACTAAGCTGTTAAAACATTCCATATGGGGAAAACATCATTCATCAGGAACCCATTGAATTTCATGCTTTTCCAACAGTCAATTCTTTGTATGTGATTCATACGTTTAAAATATTTGAAACAAAACTGAAGACAGACTGGAGCTGACGGACAAAACAGATTTGTTTGTTGCAATCCTCGCTCCGCACACTGAGCAGGCCAAGCTCGAATACTGTGGCCAGGTGGTTAAAATGGACTCAAAAGAGAACACAGGTGGACACTTTGCATTATTCTGCTCAGTCCACCAAACTGGCCAGAGCCTCAGCAGCATAAGATATGGGTGCTTCCATAGATGCCATCATGAAAGCTGCGGGATGAACGTTATTATTGCCGGGTGCCGCATGTGAAACTCACCTTATGTCGGGTGGTGATGGCAAAGAAGTA
>BTPG01000007.1:175144522-175207022 GCA_036245525.1 Semisulcospira habei | reverse complement strand
AACGCTTTCGGTCGAAGCGAGGACATGCTGCAGGAATCATCTCTACACAAAACGCTACCGACAACCGAGAACGCTTTCGGTCGAAGCGAGGACATGCTGCAGGAATCATCTCTACACAAAACGCTACCGACAACCGAGAACGCTTTCGGTCGAAGCGAGGACATGCTGCAGGAATCATCTCTACACAAAACGCTACCGACAACCGAGAACGCTTTCGGTCGAAGCGAGGACATGCTGCAGGAATCATCTCTACACAAAACGCTACCGACAACCGAGAACGCTTTCGGTCGAAGCGGCTTGAGGACATGTGCAGGAATCATCGCTACACAAAACGCTACCGACAACCGAGAACGCTTTCGGTCGAAGCGAGGACATGCTGCAGGAATCATCTCTACACAAAACGCTACCGACAACCGAGAACGCTTTCGGTCGAAGCGGCTTGAGGACATGCTGCAGGAATCATCGCTACACAAAACGCTACCGACAACCGAGAACGCTTTCGGTCGAAGCGAGGACATGCTGCAGGAATCATCTCTACACAAAACGCTACCGACAACCGAGGAATCAAACATTAGATGGTCTTCAAGACACCACAGCTGGAGATTGAGTGGCAATGATAGTTCAAGGGTAATGCCAGATTAGCTTGGCGTCTTGGTAGGCGCCAAGCCGCTACTCTGGCACTGCCCTGGACTAATAGCTCTTCAACTAACAGTCGACTTTGCTTATAACAGAGTCAGATATAGCTAAAGTCGGCTATAACAACTCTTTTTTTCTGAGAGGGTCCCGACTACACATTGCCTTTGTAAACTACTTCGCTTATAACAAACGCCGTATATACCAACACCAAGTGCGGGTCCCTGGCGCTTTGTTACTCCCAGTGTTTAGTTGACTGTAAGTGTACTGGTGTGTGTGCGGGGACTTCACGTTCAGTCGCTGGACGCACTTTTATTTCTGAAATATCTCAGCCTTCATTTACCGACAACAAGCTACACCAATCAAAGGCGACATGGACAAAAAAATTGGTCTCAGCAAGAGGTACAGATCCTCATGAGCCCCCGCAATTGCGGGGGCTCATGAGGATCTATACCTCTTACAGTTGGGTGGTGTTCAATTTTTCTCGGCAGTAAATAGGTTAATACCAGTTGAACAAACAACGATCAACAAGCAATAAAATAAAGCCCGTAGACATAATATGATCACTTTGATATCGTGTGCACTCTTAGTATGCGTTGAATGACGTCACAACAAAAGGCAATACGAGAACAAAGCGTGCACTGCAACTTTCATACTCTAGGTACAGACACAGTAAGTCACCGAGGACGACTTGCAAGATTCACACTGAGCAAAAGGACCTCGGGATGACGTCAGCGTCTTCTCCTCCCTGTGCCCGGGACCCATTGCATGAGTGAGCTTAGTCCTGCGCCAGCCACTAATCAGCGGAGTGCTCCGCTATAGCGGGGTGAGTGTTGTGGCGCTATAGCGGTGTGAGTGTTGTGGCGCAGCAAAGTTCTGGTATTGTGGAAGCACTCATTTAGCACAACGTTTAGCACATGCTATTTTACTGCTAAGCCTGCTATTTTTTATTTATTTTTTGCTAACCTTTCCACGTGGAAAACTAGCAATTAACAAGTAAATGTTTGGCAGGGTTGTTTTTTTTTTTTTTTTTTTTACAAGATTTCAGCAGGCAAAGAGCAGGCAGCGAAAATGTAAACGAGGCATATGCAGAATAATGGTGTTACTAATCATACGATGCCCTTGAAATAATACAACATTCTAGCACTGCACTGATGGCATGATATTGGCATGATCTTTACTATGCTGTAGTAATATGCCTAAACTTTGCTATAAATAAAAGTTACATTAGCAAAGTTCTAGCACAACTAAACACATAGCAGTGAAATAGCACTGGCATTACTTTAGTATGGAATTAATAGAAGAGTAGCAATGTGCTTGATGGTTGCCGATGTGTGCTAATTCATTGCAAAAACCCCAATACGTTAGAAAGTGGAAGGTTCAGGGTCCCAATCCAGCGGACGCAGCGCTACGGTAACTTTGATTCGTTTATTCCGCGTGCAACCCGCCTGATGAATGACTAATCACTAGCGGATTGCTAATGAAGCCAGCGACAGCCAAGCCTAATATAGTGTGTTGTTTTCCTTTGCTACGCAGGAGAGTTCCCCCGCACCCACCCTATGAGTACCGGAAGCAGTAGAAAGCCAGCGTGACGCGAGCCTACTCAGATGGATGGTGAAAGGAAAGGTAGAAAAGTCTTAGTTAAAGCAATAGCTTCCGGCAGTCTTTAAAGACGCATTTATTCCTTTAAACGTGCATTTACCGTTACAATTCTTCTTTTTGTCAACATTTCGTTGTCTAGTGTGTCCGTTGTTGGATTATGGTACGCGTGTTTTTTTTTTGTCAGCTTTTTTTTGGGGTGTGTTCTGTTTGTTATTCTTATTTTTCTTGTATATCCTGTTGCGTGAGTGTGTATGTTAGAGACTGTATGTATGTATGCGTTGTAGGATGCAAGGTGTATGTATGTTAGTAAGTCATTTGTACGGCGCCTAGAGCTTTTCTATCGAAAGTATAGGCGCCTTAAAAATATACATTATTATTATTATTATTATTATTATTATTATTATTATTATTATTATTATTATTATAAGACAACACTCAGAACCCGCTCCGTTGTATCGTCCGTTGTATTGTTCGAACTTTCCGAAGAGTGCTTATTTACTGAAGCGATCAATAACGAGAATACTTGTAAAATTATTATTCAAGCTAAACGTCAGTCGCATCCACATCGCCAAACGGAGTCTCGGGTTGATTCGGGAGTGAACGGTTAACCACCCCAAAACAACACTTCGTATTATTTTCTGTTTTTAAAAAATGTGAAAACGTGTTATTCAACTGTATCTACACTAACGATGTACCTGGAAGACATTTGTAGAACTTGTTAAATGCCGTGTTTGATGTAATTGTGAGACAAATTACTTATCCAAGCCAGTGAAGAAAAAAAAATCATTTCATTATCGAAGCTAAGATAACTCGTAGCTGTCATATAATGAAGCATATTGGTTTATGGGAGACAACTCCTGTATAGTGGTTGTCTCGCCGGTGATTATGTCTCTTAGGACATCGCGCATGCGCAGATAATAAATAGCGTGTTTGCCGCCGAGTTAAGAAATGGCTTCCCTGTACTGATTTTGTGAGTGCATCTTTGGTTTGAATCCAAGTCCATCCAGCCCACATAGAAGCGGTAACACGACAGTAGCCACACCACGAAGAAGGGAAGTTAGGCTCAGGGTGGATCTGGAGAGCAGCTGATTGACAAAAGTCCCCCCGCCCTCCCCTCCCCATGATTTTTACCTAAAACATAAAAAAGAAAAAGAAAAAATAAACTGCCGTTTACGTATGGTAATTGACAACTGCTTTTATTCAGTGAGTCTACATTGAAATGCCTCTGTAAGTGAACAAACTTAGGCTGAAAGCAAGCCTTTGTCGATATGTTTATGATTATTACATCAAGATTCATGACACATACCTTATAACAAATTCCGCTTATAACAACTAAAAAATCTCGGTCCCCTGCGTATTTGTAATATCCGGACGTCACTGCACACGCCGCCCATATTTTAACCCATTCAGCCCTGACGCACTACAGCAGGAGATGGGTCGACCAACCATGATAGTTCAAGGGTAGTGTCAGATCAGCTTGGCGCCTGTCGGCGCCAAGCTGATCTGGCACTGCCCTTGAATTATCATGGTCGATCCATCGCTTGCAACTGGTGCATGGTCATTAGATGACGCCTCCGAAATTTGGGAAATACGTGCGCCGGGGTGAATGAGTTAATAATGTACTTGTAACTGCTAATAGTAACGTTATACATCAGAATACATACTTCTTATGATGGAAAAAAACACCCGACCTGGATCAGTTAAATGACAGGTGCGTCTGGCTGCAGTAAAAGAGAGGGACGGTATGGGTTATCATGTATACAATTTCGGGCACGTTGTTGAGATTTTCCGACTGTGATGAGCATCAAGATCCACGAAAAGAAATCTCAATGCGATAGCTGAGGTGTCAATATAATATTTGTAGTTCGTTTTATCCTTAGCATCGATATTACTCTGCACTCGCACTCAAATGTGCACGAATCTGACCGATTCATCGCGAAGATTACACGAGGATCACGGAAGGTGGACAAAGACAGTTGGTAAAGCTTTAGTGTTTGCTTTCATAAATATCGATGTCATATGAAATATTGCATGTTCACGAGAGATTAGTCCGCCGTTCTTGAGCTGCTAGCTTCGTATCCTAGGTCCTTATCCATTTAGTCCTGACGCAATACAGCAGAAATATATCGACCATGATGATTCAAGAGTAGTGCCAGACTAGCTTGGCGCCAATAGGCTAATCTGTCACTACCCTTGAAGGTTTCATGATTGAATCGTGTCCTGGAACTGACTGATGCCTACATGCGAAGTGACACTTCTGAAAGCTAATCTGGCACTACCCTAGAATTTATCATGGTCGAAGCGTGTCTTGCAACGGACCGATGTCTACATGTAAACTGACACCTCTCAAAGCTAATCTGGCACTACCCAAGAATTTATCATGGTCGAAGGGCGTCCTGGCACTGACTGGTGCTAGCTGTGAAGTGACATTTCTCAAATGTGCACGTGCGGCCTTGGGGTTTAACAACCCTTGATATTTGCAGAAGGCTTTTCGTCCTTATAAAACTGTTATAGATTCACAAAAACGGCCTTCGCAATTGAAGGGGTTATGGGAATGAAGCCTCTTGCTGATCTGTGTGGGCTCCAGCTGTGCCTTAGATTAAGACTGTTCTTATTGATTCAGGTGTGTGACCACCGCGGCCTGTCAAACCAAAGAGGGCTGTCAGACGTTCCTATGGAAGAAAGAATGTTTGGCTAATACTTCAACCAGAGCGTTGTTAGTTTTCAGCTAATTTAGTATAAGAAACAGCTTTACTTATATCAACATCTTTAGATATTTACGTCACAAGAACGTTCTAAGTTTTAACAAATCAGACCAAAAAGGTGACTGCCAAGCGTGTGAAATGCAAAGAAGTACCCAACGGAGAAAGAAACACGCTTAGAAAAAACGGTACAACACAATTTATTAATATTTATTAATATATATTGATTTAATTAATTAATAAGTTTTAACAGAAATGCCGAGATACAGAGAACATGATCCACATGCAAGAGACATAGATCTTCATGAGCCCCTTGTAATTAAGGGGGTTCATGAATATCCTCTCACTGACAACACTTTGAATCCATGTTTTTGTGACGATTGAGAGTTCTCGGTGTTGAACTAACAACTGTTTCTGAAACGCTGTTATCGTCCATAACTAATCAGTGATTGAATTAGAGCAACGGAAATATGCAGACCTCTTCTAATAAATCCTTGAGAACATTCGAACTCACAAAATCGTAAACAAATATCTCCCCTTAACACACATGACATACGCACGCAGGCATGCATGCATGCACGTAGACACACACACACACACACACACACACACACACACACACACACACACACACACACACACACACACACACACACACACACACACACACACGCGCGCGCGCACACACACACACACACACACACACACAATTTCCGTTCAACTTATCTGAGACATTTACAAGCCAATACATCTAAACATCAGAGTTATTCAGCAGAAATGACTCAAAGCAAGTGTGAACAGTGATTACAAACTTTATTGACACAATAGAAAACAAATAGAAAAACACGGTTTAAAAGTATCTCGCACCATTAGACCTTGATCACAATCAGAAAGCAAGACTGATCACATGACCTACTCCTGCATGTAACGTGAATTAACCCCTTGAGTGCTGCTGACCATACCGCTGGGTGTCGGTGTAACTACGCGTCTTGCCCGCCGAACAGTGTGGTCAGTAATCTTCACGCCGCGTATCGAGTTGCGTCACGTCTCGCATGAGTTACCACTGTGGCGGTCGGTAGCTGTTCATTTCCTGCGGGAATCGCCTCCACAAAAAGCGCTACCGACAGCTAAAAGGGTTAAACATTTGATCTTAACCCATTCAGCCCTGACGCACTACGGCAGGAGATGGGAATGTAGAGTTTCAAACTGATTGTCTCCACGGGAATGTAGAGTTTCAAACTGATTATCTCCACGACGATAAGCCGACAAACACCACCTTTAACGCATTCGAGACGTGCCGCATCGGATACGCGGCTCAGTCGCTTTGCGCGGAGAGTCGAACAAGCCACGCCCCCGGCCGTGCACTGACGATGCAGCACGATCGTTCGTAGTAAATACTAGCAGGTCAAGCGGAACCCGCATTGTGATTTTGACAGCATAGCGAGTGTGGAAGGTTTATTCTACATTCTCGTGAAAAAGTACGTCAAAGGGATGCCGGAGAACATCAGTACTCGCCCGGCACACCGATGACCTAGTGACCGGCAGTATTGCGATACACTGATAGTCGGTCGGGTTTTGCGGCCTTGTCATGTAGGCTCATAAATATGCATATTAATTCAAAATCAGCCCGATGCAGACGATAAATTCGCGACTCGGGTACACAAACAAAACACCCTGCAAACGATGAATTTCGACATTTGGCATTGTACTTACATGATAAAGCGGCTCTAAGATAGTACACAAAGGACCCATACACATACTGTCAGCAGTATCTGTTGCAGACAGTTTTCTGACTGTTGAGATGCTTGATTCCTGGGAATATAACTTTAATAGTTTGCAATATCCATCTTTAGAAATGGTTTTTAAATCTGAGTATGTCATACAATAATGCTAACCAAAAGCGCCAACTCAGCACTTGCTGTTTGAATGTAGTAAATGAAAGATTTTTCCTGCTCTTCTTTTCCTTTGCGTGTAGGAGAGTTCCAACGACGTCAAGGGCAGAAGTAAACTTCTATTACGTGTGTCTACTCACATGGATCGTAAAACAGAAGAAAAAAGTCTTAAACGAGGCAAGACAACATTGAGAATCTGTTGTATTTGCGAATTGTATCAGTCAAAGCCCGCCCTGGAGCAGATCGGTATAAATGAGAACTATATAAATGAGAACTATATAAATGAGAACTAGTTAATTGAGAACTATTTAAATTTGCGTAGCCGTGGTGTCATTGTGCATGTAGGCATAACACACTCTCTTATAAAAAGGATCCTAGTTGTAGTCTAGTCGGCCTTAGTAACTTGCTGGGCCTGGGGTAACACATTAACCCTTTTAGCCCCGAGTCCCCAAAGAGGGAGATGGATTGACCATGATAATTCAAGGGTCGTGCCAGATTAGAATTATCATGGTCAATCCATCTCCTGCAACTGGTACATAGTCATTAAGCAACACCTCCAAAATTTGAGAAATGGGACCTTGGGGCTGAAAGGGTTAAGCCTCGCCGCACGATAGCAGGAGATGGATCGACCATAATAAATCAAGGGTGGTGCCAGATTAGCTTGGCGCCACCAGGCGCCAAGCTAATCTGGCACTACCCTTGATTTATCATGGTCGATCCATCTCCTGCCACTGGTCGTTAGGTGACACACACGCGGCCTTGGGGTTAAAAGGGTTAAACTGTATAAGAACGAACTCATTCTCCACAGAGGTCTACCCATATCAATAAATCCAACAAAGCGAAAAGAGAGACCCACTTCAAGGTGGAAGGACCGGTCATACAAATCATGAAAAAATCGCGAGTATAAAAGGGAACTGCTACAACACGTTCACATATCACCCTGGTACGTTGTCGCGCTTGCTTTCACACAGATCAATCCGTTGTGAAATATCGATTTTACGCTCCGCCACTAGAAACCTGTTATCTTTGCCTGAGAGTGGAGGAGACTACATCCGGGTCGTTGAGTTGCTAGTCTCGGACAAAGCACTTAGCTTTACCTACAGTCTTCCACCCAACCCTTGACGTGTTCAAGACTGAAGAGACATAGAGTCACATGAGCCCTTGCTGTTGCAGGGGCTCATGTGAAGCTATGTCTCTTGCTGACTCCACTGAGTTGTGGGAGTATGGGTCTGAGCGTGTGACAGGGTTTTAACCTGCAGATCGATATATTATCGTAGACTATGGATCTGCCGGGGTCAGGCGGATCGCTGGCTGCAGGGTATCGAACACTCGAAGTAAGAATGTTGACTAGTATTTCAACAAGGAAGTTGTAGCACATTTTTTCGTTGTCCACGTCTGGATTAATGATGATAGAACTTTATTGCCATATGTAACAATACATTAGGAAATCGTTGCGGTGCTGCGCAACATAAAAGGAAGAACATTAAACACATCAAAATATAATTAAGCTACTCACGTGCACACACACACACACACACACACACACACACACACACACACACACACACCACATACACCACACACACACACACACACACACACACACACACACACACACACACACACACACACACACACACACCGTATGCCTTATTAACTATTGTGGTCTAAGCATAAAGGCAATAAACACGATTTCACAGTAACACAAATCACATAGGCGTATTGTAACATAAAACTGAACACGTCACTTGCATCATAGACACAGCAGTGCAGTTAGCCCTATTTCCTACACATTAGTTTGGCCAGCCACCTGCTGCTGTGATATGCAGTCACTCCCCGCTGCCAGCAGGCTATCTAGGTCACTGTCTGGCATCAACTATTCCTTCTATAATCTCTGTTGCGGGACTAATGATGTGTGTGTTATGCCTGTGTGTAATGTTCTCTAACTCTGCTTCCTCAGTTTTCTACATACCCTGCGGGATGTTTGACAGCAAATACACTTAGTAGTAGGATATTGAAAGAGCATTCACTTCTAGTATCATAAACAGTTCTTCCAGTCAGTATGACTAGGCGTGCGCTAATGATTAATTGCCACCGATGGCTTATCTTGCACTCGAGTCAGTTTAATGCCATGGAATTCCAGGCTGGTAAGCTTGCATTGTGTCATCAGGACATCAGCTGCCCTTTTTGTGACTGCATCGCCTACTACTTCTAGAAAGGAGAGGGTTTAGTGGAAGAGAAGGAATGACAGACCTATCATTTTAAGCCTTCCACTGAACACCTGCTACATAAAGTAGTAGGGACTACCCCCAGGCGCCCCGCAAGCCGCTGGAGAATATCCAGTCCTCCCCCCCGAGACGGGAGAGGCTAGTGCATGAATATTCCCAAACAGACCTTGGACCTGCTGGATAGATTTAAGTTTTTGCCGCCTACAACCGGATTCGAACCAAGAGGGGGGGGGGGGCTCTTCAGGTAGGCATACGGCGTAACCTGAAATTGCAAACACAACGCATGTACTAGAAGCTGCCTTCAGAATTTTACTGGTAGCACCGCCCGTACAGCGCGGATTGTACCCCGAAAACTTTATGTGGTGTTGCAGTGGAAGAAGACAGACTAATTTTGAAAAAGCAACACCTAGGCAATTTTGTGGTGCAATTATTCTTTACTTTTAACAAAGACGTCGCCCAAAGCCAAAAAATGCACTCAATCAGAAGAGCTCAAGGGACGTAAGTTTTCATTAAATTCTGAGAATGCTCTTGCTACGCTAATGCCATGGAATTCCAGGCTGGTAAACTTGCATTGTGTCATCAGGACATCAGCTGCCCTTTTTCTGACTGCATCGCCTACTAGTTCTAGAAAGGAGAGGGTTTAGTGGTAGAGAAGGAATGACAGACCTATCATTTTAAGCCTTCCACTTCGTCCCTTGAGCTATTCTGATTGAGTGCATTCTTTGGCTTTGGGCGACGTCTTTGTTAAAAGTAAAGAATAATTGCACCACAAAATTGCCTAGGTGTTGCTTTTTCAAAATTAGTCTGTCTTCTTCCACTGCAACACCACATAAAGTTTTCGGGGTACAATCCGCGCTGTACGGGCGGTGCTACCAGTAAAATTCTGAAGGCAGCTTCTAGTACATGCGTTGTGTTTGCAATTTCAGGTTACGCCGTATGCCTACCTGAAGAGCCCCCCCCCCCCTCTTGGTTCGAATCCGGTTGTAGGCGGCAAAAACTTAAATCTATCCAGCAGGTCCAAGGTCTGTTTGGGAATATTCATGCACTAGCCTCTCCCGTCTCGGGGGGGAGGACTGGATATTCTCCAGCGGCTTGCGGGGCGCCTGGGGGTAGTCCCTACTACTTTATGTAGCAGGTGTTCAGTGGAAGGCTTAAAATGATAGGTCTGTCATTCCTTCTCTTCCACTAAACCCTCTCCTTTCTAGAAGTAGTAGGCGATGCAGTCACAAAAAGGGCAGCTGATGTCCTGATGACACAATGCAAGCTTACCAGCCTGCAATTCCATGGCATTAGCTTAGCAAGAGCATTCTCAGAATTTAATGAATGGGTCAGGTTTGGCGTTTGTTTTCATCATTAACAGTCTGTTAAAACGACTCGTGCGTGTTCCGATCGCTCTATAACGGCACCCTGATGGCAACATCTCAAACAACTCATGGGCTGGGTGGGAATCATCTCCGAGGATGGATCTAGCCTTGTTTAGCATTCTTTCGTGGAAGAGGGACTCTAACGAGGGCAAATCGATACCTATGATTTTCGATGCAGTTTTTACTACTCTGTTTAATTTGGATCGCTCTCTCTTTTAGGTTTGTTTCCACACAGCTAAACAAAAACAGCGGCGCGCAAGCGGTGGCGACAGTAAACAATTGAGAGCACGGAAGTAAAGAATGTGTGTCAAGAAATAAAAAGCAACACTCAACATCACTGGTAGTAAATTGAATTTTTATTGCCGCATAACTAATATATATTACACAGTAAAAACATTTTAAAATGTCTAAGCCCGACTTCGAAATCAAGCGACAGTATAAGCGACTATTTCATAAATCATTCCCAAGCACAGGAAGTTCTACAGGTAGAGGGGAAAACTACAGACCTAAACTGACAGAAAAGATGTCATTATTTTGTATTGTTCTTATTTTTTCCTAGCCGCAAGTTTCTAAACTACAAAGCAGCACACATGTTCAGACAAAATGTTCTTGTGTTTTTTTTTCGACCAGAGAAAAATCAAACAAAGACAGAAACACGCTTAGAGAAGACAGTTAAAACACCATTGTGACGTATCAGTCTTTTCTAAGCGTGCTTCTTATTTCTTTATTTTTTATTCGTTGAGCTATTTCTGTATTGTACACGCCTGGCTGTCAGCTTTTTGGTCCAGAGTTTTGTATGTTTGCAACCAGAAATACTGGGTGCTGTGGTGTGGAAAAGAAGGTTGGCCCTGGAACAACCGGGCCCTACCTCAGTTCGGTACGGTTGGTTGTTGGATGGTTGTACATTGCTTAACGTCCCGACAGCAACAAGACTTTCGCAGGACGTGCCTGTGCTACTAGTGAACCCCCCGACCACTCCCCACCCCCAACTAAACAGAATATTGAATGTATGTCGCCAGCCGGTCTAATATACTAAATAAACCTAGGACTTGCTAAAAGCGCTGCACCTTCATGCTCACGTTACAAAAAAAGAGTAGAAAATCATTAACATTACAACATATGTACAGGAAACTACATTAACCGCAAACACATAACTCATAACTTAGGTGCAGCAGACCATTAATTCGCAACACACATCCAATATCAAGAGCCACAGGCAACGCAGACAGTAGGGAGAGTTTAAAAAAGGATAATACAGGTGAATCAACCAAAGGTAGACAGAAACATGTACCCCAGAAAAAAGAGAAACCCCCACCCTGTGGGACTGACCAGGGTGACGCTGGGCACAAAAAGTAGTTAACCCCACCCAAGTCCTCTAGTGCAGATCCGGGTGGGGGAGTTTGAAATGTCCCAATCCTTGAGACTTACATTTTTTTTAAAGCAACGGCATCTGTTTTGCAGCCCTTCCACCCTCCCCCCCCCCCCCCACAAGGCCCCATTTCCCAATTTGTAAAGGTGTCCTTTGACAACTATATACCCAGTTCCAGGATATACATAAACCATGAAAATTCAAGGGTACTGCCAGATTAGCTTCGCAACTGACGGCGCCAAGCTACAAATCTGGCAGTACCCTTGAAGCATCATGGCCGTTCCATCTCCTGCTGTAATGCGTCGAGGCTAAATGGCTAATATGCATTTAGATGTTGAGCAAATGATGAAAGAAAGATATTAAGGCACGAGTTTTGATGAATCAGCGTGTTTTTTTTTAAAATCAAGATTTATGACCCATATTCAGTCGCCATATTTTGGCGTCTATACCACAGTAGTTGTACAAAACTGTCACAGAGCAAATCGAAGATCATCCAATGCATGGTTAACCCATTCAGTCCTGACGAACTACAGCAGGAGATGGGTCGACCATGACAATTCAAGGGTAGTGCCAGATTAGCTTGGCGCCTCTCGGCGCCAAGCTAATCTGGCACTGCTCTTGAATTATCATGGTCGATCTGGTGCATAGTCATTAGATGACGCCTCCAAAATTTGGGAAACACGGCCGTCGGGCTGAAAGAGTTAAGTCACTTACAGCATCACAAATTAGACCCTTAAGTCTGAATTCATAATAGTTCCCGTCCCCGCCCGGTAAAAATATCATAAAGATACAGCAATGCGGCTGCCATCACAAAACAAAGCGTGGTAACACACTGTTCACACTATATGATTACAAATTTGTATCCACTGTCTTCACGTACAGTTTGCTGTATACAATGCGGCACTAGAATACTTCAAGATGTTTTTAGTATTTGAGACACATTAATTTCACATCATCGTCATCTAAACAGAAAAAGTGCACCATCAGTACATGTTTCATTTTGTTAATCAAACAATGTAGTATAGGTCGTTTGATATCGGAGCGCCCAACGTTTCGCAAATGACCACTTTTCCATACCAGTATTACAACACGTGTCATGAAATACCTGTTGACCCAATACCATTTACTTTCAAGAACCTCGACGTCAGTTTTGCTGTGCAGTGGGAAAATTTCGAAATTTTTGTCACGAAATGACTGATTTTACATCCCTAAATGTGCCGCAGATATCGACCAGCCCGATTTAGGAAAGCTCCATTTTCGCGTGAATGAGTAAGTTGACCAAGTTTTCAAACCTGAAAAGCGCAGGCACACATGAAGTCTGCATACCTTGATATTGAACTCTGGCCGTTTCCCGCCGGGGCTCTATTGGGGTATTGAAAATGGCTTGTTTTTGTCTTTTCATAGAATGTTTACGACTGTACAGCAAAATCAACAAACGATAGGAGTTAACCCATTCAGCCCTGACGCCGGCACTACAGCAGGAGATGGATCGACCATGATAATTCAAGGGTAGTGCCAGATTAGCTTGGCGCCTGTCGGCCCCAAGCTAATCTGGCACTGCCCTTGAATTATCATGGTCGATCCATCTTCTGCAACAGGTGCATAGAGGTTAGATGACGCCTCCAAAATTTGGGAAATACGTGAGCCAGGCTGAATGAGTTAAGTAAAAAATATCCCATATTAGGTCAACGAAATGATGTTTGTTCTCGAAGTGCTACAGAAAAGCTTTTCTTTGCGGAGTTTTTCTTTCTGGAGTTTTTCTTGTGGCGTTTTTCTTTCTGGGGTTTATGTTTGTGGGGTTTATCTTTGTGGAGTTTTTCTTTGTGGGGTTTTTCTTCGTGGAGTTTTTCTTTGTGGAGTTTTTCTTTGTGGAATTTTTCTTTGTGGAGGTTTTCTTTGCAGAGATATTCGGATGTCAAACGGTCTACACAAACATCATTGGAGAACCGCACACCAAAAATCATAACAAAATGTCGGTCTGCTACATCGGAATTCACGTGCGCTTGTCGGTGCGTTTCTGTTAGAAGGTATTGAATAAATATACATTCACGTATAAAACACTCTTAAACTGAATAGTTTAAAGTCTAACATACATAGAAATGTAACAAACGCACATAAGAAACAACAATTGAAAACAATTGTAAAAAAAGAATGCACAGCAAATTACAATATACCAAAAATATATTAAAAAGATTTTGTGCACAAAATGAAATATACTGACGAGCAAATGAAATGCGACATTTTTGGAACCATCGGAAACACATTAGTGTTTCCGATGGTTCCAAAAATGTCTCATTGGTGTTTCCGATGGTTCCAAAAATGTCACATTAGTTTTTCCGATGGTTCCAAAAATGTCTCATTGGTGTTTCCGATGGTTCCAAAAATGTCACATTAGTGTTTCCGATGGTTCCAAAAATGTCACATTAGTGTTTCCGATGGTTCCAAAAATGTCACATTAGTGTTTCCGATGGTTCCAAAAATGTCTCATTGGTGTTTCCGATGGTTCCAAAAATGTCTCATTGGTGTTTCCGATGGTTCCAAAAATGTCACATTAGTGTTTCCGATGGTTCCAAAAATGTCACATTAGTGTTTCCGATGGTTCCAAAAATGTCTCATTGGTGTTTCCGATGGTTCCAAAAATGTCTCATTGGTGTTTCCGATGGTTCCAAAAATGTCACATTAGTGTTTCCGATGGTTCCAGAAATGTCGCATTTCTTTTGCTGCTTAGTATGGTACTCAATTCAATTTTGAAAGAAAAAACTTTATTTATCCCTTAAAGGGCAATTTACAGTTTTGTGGACGGGGGGAACAATAAAAATAAAAGTCATTCAGTAAACATTAATTAATATCAAGACATTCTAATATCACATTTTTAGATGCTATTAATATACTAAATCTGTAGAACTTATAATTCTAAGATTAAGACATATTCAAACTTTAAACACAAAAACATTAATAAATATTATTCAATACTAAAACAATTTAAATTCTATAAAGATCACACAAACTTAACTAATACAATTACTAAAACATTATATAGAGGGCTGTCAACTCTTGTTCGGTCCTCATTGCAGGTGGCCATTCCTCAATGACATGTAGCTCAACGCAACATCTTTGTCAAACTTTGATAACAACACGGCCGGGGGAGCAATGTGTTTAGAGAGCGCCATCAATAAATCTAAGTGAAACAGCTGCGCAATGGCCATCGGGCCGAGCTCGGCCCGACGGCCTTGTGCGCACTGGGACAGGAGTCTAATACTGAAATTAAAAATACCTCAACCCCACCACTGGCGGCGCAAGGCGAACGCTACCAACTGCAAGAGACACAAACCCTTATCAGCCCCCGTCACATGCGGGTTTATCAGCTAACACCACCACCCCCCCCCACCCCCCCACCCCTCCCCGCCCTGTCCCCTCCCCCACCACTTACGTGTGTTAATGGGGACGTTTCTAGAAAATAGAAAATACTAGAAACGTACAAACTACTCATTATATATCAACATACACGTATAAAATGCGCTCTAACAATAGTTCTGCATTTAACACATTCGAGACGTGCCGCAGCCGGATACGCGGCCTAAAGGCCGGCACGTCTCGAGTGAGTTAACATACAGCGAAATATAACAAACAAACGTAAGAAACAACAACCATAAACACCGGAACATCTGGAACTCGGATAAGAACACTGCCGAAAAAAAGTGCATCAACAGCACGGCCTCACGAAAATGATATGTAAAGTAGATTGATCACACTAATGGCCCCGCCACACATGCCGGTTGTGCCCCGATTTTGAAGCCGATTCCGATCCGATTGCGATCGGATGACGTCATATATCCGATCCGGTCCCAATCGGCTGGGAATCGGGTGTCTAAAACCTGCTCTATTTTTCCGATCCGAATCGGCCCCGATTGTAAGCTTCAACCAATCAGAGCGCGTCTCGCAAAGCACGTCCGTCGTTTCAGTTTGAAAATGGCGGAAGATCAGTACCACCTTCGTTGCCGATGTCTCGCCCGCCTCTTCCCGAATATGATGCAAAACTGCTGATAATGTAAGCACATCATCATCACTCTCAAAGCTAGCAGCCATTTTGCGGCAGAAACAGATACGACTTTGATCCTCGGTTCAAACCGGTCGGCTAAAAAAGTCGGGAAATGTATGGCAGTGCACACGTTTTTATAGTCCGGCCCGATCACCTACCGATTCGAAACTGCCCTGGAATCGGCCTCAAAATTGGGCATGTGTGGCTGGGCCTTAACACCTATGTTTACTCGTAAATGAAACAGCTGCCAAAACGGTCATATTAGTAATACTGACGATTAAATAAGAGTTTATATATCACAGTATTTCCTCTTGGGTGAATTGCACTGTTGTTGTTGGGTTTTTTTCATCGACACTTTGAAAAACCGCTATCGAAACGCGAAAGGTTAACAAAGCAACTACCCAGTGCACAAAGGCCATCGGGCTGATGTCGGCCATCGTCGGCCCGATGGCCTTTTGCGCATTGGGTAGGAGCAATATGAAGTGAAAAAGATGGTGAAACAGCTAACACATATGCACAATAAAATTATACAGTTTCAGTTGCAAAGACCTTGAACCTATTAATATTAATACCTGTATATCCCATAGTGATATACAGGGCTCATTCTGAAAATGGTCAGTGGCCTCAGAGTATAAAACCCACGGGTCCTTTCTGAAGAGGGGATGTGCGGAAATATAGAAACGTGGGGATGTATATTTATGTCATTAAACCCTCAGCTTAAAATGTTGTGCAAATGTGGACTTGCTCAATGAAAAACGCAATACTTCTCAAGAGTGAGTTGACCATGCAGTTTTTGCATTACCCTCCAGCTGTCACAGCAGATTTAAGTGGTTGGGTGATAACTGATCATAGGCATATGATATGTACTGTACTTTGTCTTTGTTTTGTTTTTTTCTTCCACTGTCAATCTTTGACTTTCAGCTGTGTGGCTTTACTTATCGTATCAGAATTGCTAACCACATGGTTCATTTCACAAGTTTTACAGATGTACTGTACATGACACACGCCTGAAAAACAGAATGATCTGACTATGATCCGTGTCCATTTGTGATTTGTGCTAAGGAACATGCGTACAGTGTAGTAATAAGGATAATATTTCATTTCTGAGCACATTCATGTAAGTTCTTTTGTGATTTTTTTCATGCCCCAGCGGGTCCAAAATTAAATAAAGTAAACTGATGCCAACATTGTGTACAGGGTGCTATGCAGCAATCAGTTGTGACATGATAGCCTGCACCATGTTGAGTTTTTGGAGAGCAGCAATGTCTGTGCAATGGTATTGCTTGGATTACGGGCCAGCATGGTGCAGACTCTGTTGTAGACACTTTGCCAGCGTAGCACTCATGTATTTTGCAGTGTTATATGGTCGATTTTGTATCAAGAGCAGTACAGGTATTGTTTGGTGTGGATGCCTATATTATGCAGACTAGGTGACACAGTGCATTGTACCCTTTGTTATTCAGTTGTTATGGTATTTTGTGTTGACATCAGCATTGTGCAGTGCAAGTTATGGGGCTTGAGACTGCATTTCACTTTGTTGTGCTGCAATTGGACACAGTGTGGTACTGGTAACAGTATTGTTTGATTTTCATGCCAACATTGTGCACAGTATCTGTGTAATGTAGTTTGGTACTGCATTTCACTGTTATTATGTTGTGGGATGTGCAATGTTGAATTATATCAGGACTACAGTGATGGTACATGGTCTCTCTCTCCCCCTCCCTCTCCCCCTCCCTCTCTCTCTCTATATATATATATGAGCAAAATAATATATGTAGTGGAAGGCTCTAAATGATAAGTCTGTCATTCCTTCTCTCCTATCCCCCTTCTTTTATATACTGTGCAGTTGGCTCCCAAATAAATACCTCATGAGCAAGTGGTTGCCGGTGTCGGTCTCCGTTGGCATGCACACAACTAAAAATGACATCAGCTCCACTTTTCTCCCAAATAGCTTGTATACAGTCAGCACTTTGTCAATGTAAATGTGAATAATGTTACATGTAGTTGAAATATGTTCTGCAGTAAAGCTGTATTTTGAGGGGGAGCTGGGTGGCTCGGTGGTAGTGTGTTTTTGTTTCCTTATAATTTGTAACCAAAAACTGCTGGGAAACTGAGATTCAGCTAGAGAGATAGGTACATCCACTACCAATCTGTTTACAAACATCTTTCAACCAGAGATGTTCATCGACCTGCTTTCACGCAGACACCAAAGGAGCATGTAGCATTTCTTGCAGCAGGTATATTAAAACAAATTCACACCAATTAATGTTTGTAGATGATGCCAGTAAAAATTATTTAAAAAAAACTGTCTGTGACAACACTCTTTGGTGTACTTTTTCATCAGTGAAGCTGTGAATGATTGAATGAATGTAAACATGCTCACACAATGCCTGGCTGAAAAAAATGAATGAACAAATGTACCAAGGTAACCAGTGTGCATTTTTATCCAAAACTGAATCCGGTTGTTTGGTTTATGGTTTAACATTCACATTACCTCTCTCTCTCTCTTGGCTTGACTTCGCGAACGAAGATTTTATAGGAGTTGCCCACGACGTCTGCAGGCTTGTTCGTGGCTGCGGAAGCCAATCCGAGACAGGCAGGTTCGACCGCAGTGGCTGCAGGGGAAGGTATGGCCAGGGTTCTGAGCTGCGGCATCTCTGTTTTTTCTCCTGAGCCGCTTGTCCTTAAGGCTAGCTCTGTGAGAGTCCTCAAAGGAGACAGCTGCCTTGTAAATGGTGGAGCGCCAGGTGTCACGGTCCGCAGCAAGCGAAGACCACTGGTGGTGGTCGATTTGGCAGGCACTAAGTGACTTCTTGAGACAGTCTTTGTATCTCTTCTTTGGTGCCCCTCTGTCACGGTGTCCAGTAGCAAGCTCGCCGAACAGGGTGATCTTTGGTAGGCGATGATCCTCCATCCTGGAGACATGCCCCGCCCAGCGGAGCTGTGTCCGCAGCAGCAAAGCCTCGATGCTCACAGTTTCAGCCTGTTCAAGGACCTCGACGTTGGTGACATAGTCACTCCAGTGAATGCCCAGGATGGTACGCAGGCAGCGCTGGTGGAAGCGTTCGAGGAGTCGTAGTTGGCTGCGGTAGAGGGCCCAGGACTCGGAACCATACAGCAGGGTGGTGAGGACCACAGCTCTGTACACGCTGATCTTGGTGCCTGTTTTCAGCTGTTGATTGTGCCACACCCGCTTGAAAAGTCGCCCGAAAGCGCTGTTCGCTTTTGCCAGCCTGCTGTCAAGCTCCTTGTCCAGCTTGGCGTCCGACGTGATAATGCAGCCAAGGTAAGTAAACTGGTGCACTGACTTTAGTTCAGACTCGCCAATGGTGATGTGAGGAGGGCGATACACTGTCTTGGGTGCCGGCTGATGGAGGACCTCTGTCTTTTTCAGACTGACCTCGAGTCCAAAGAGCTGGGCAGCATCTGCGAACCGTATCTGCCGTTGTTGTTTGTTCCAGTTTACTGTCACAAATAGTAATCGAGGACTAGCAGTTTGGGCGTAGTTTGCAACAGTTTGGGCTTAGGTTTTCCCTTGTAAGTTTGGCATAGTCGTTTTCCCTTCTTTCTAATGCCGGCTACGGCGGAGATATGATCTGCCGGAAGTCCGACATCGCTTGTATCCCTTATTGAATACGCACTCGAAAACGACCCAAAGTGCCCAATTTTGTGCGGGACCCCATATTTTCTTCATAATCAATGTGATAGTTATAACATAAAGTACGACTTTATCGAATAAAAAGGGCCTGAGCAATTGCCCAACATTGCAAACACTTGTAATGTTATTGATAACATCCGGGCAATTTGCGAATTTACAACATACATTTTTTTAGATTTCACTTAGAATTCCAATTATCAGAACACACTTTTTTTACGAGAAAATACTAACATACTTTATGAAGTGACCGAAATGTTTCTTTATCATTTTAACACACTATTCGATAAATTTTTATTGTGTTCTGAAATCGGCTATTTTGCGTGTTTTTTCTCGTGGGGTACCTCAGAAAAACGGCTGTAACTTACAAATATGCCCGGGACCATGGGTCTGTCAGGGTGGCAATAGCCTCCAGACTGAACAAGGCTCTCAAAAAACCCTATAAAGGGCAGTTTTCAATTAAAAAATGTAGGTATAGTATACAACCTTAAAGGTTGCAATCGGACCACGAGTTACTGGCCATCTCGCCCATAGATCACTTCGCACACATATAAAAAATAATTTCAGCAGTGTCATCTCGCCAAAGGTACTTGCCAAAAAAGTTAAAGCCATCCAAGGTTTTGACGTGCTGGCAAAATAACGGCTCATCATTCACATTATATCAGAGACAGCCGCATAGAGGTGAGATAAGAATGAAAAAACTTTATTCGGCACCATATGCATTTTTACTTTATATCGTGAGGGCGTTGACCTTTTACTTTGGGCGAGGTGTGGTCAGTAAATTGCCGATTTGAGCGCTCCCGTTGGGCGAGTTGCTTTAGGGGCGAGTTGACCGTCACTCCTTATATATATATATATATATATATATATATATATATATATATATATATATATATATATATATATATATATATATATATATATATATATATATATATATATATATAGTCCCGGATTTACCCCGTTCGTCTGACCCAGCATGAGTACATTGTGTACCCTGGGACATGACCGTGAGAAGAAAACCAGCAACACCGCTTGCTTACATTTAACCCAGTTTAAATCGGCCGGTGGACTATTCATTGGGACCGCGAATGCCTCACAGGGTTGCCACCGTTGCTGCTGGATGTGGGCCAGTATACAGAGATGGAGCGACCATTGGCCAGTATACAGAGATGGAGCGACCATTGGCCAGTATACAGAGATGGAGCGACCATTACAATATCGTGCCGACGTCGGCCGCCGTTGGCCCGCGCACGTCGGTGCGCGAGCCAACGGCGGCTGACATCGGCCTGATGTCCTTTGCGCACTGGGTAGAGTGCCCCCCCCCCCCCCCCGCCCCCCTCCCGCAGTCGGCTTTGCAGTGAAAATGTCGTCTCATCCTAATGATCTGCTTCTGTGTAGCTGTCTAAGCCGTATGTCATCTTCGCGCAGCTGATGGGAAATGATTTGAAAGGTCTCCATGCTTGGTACTGTCCCCTGGTACGAAAAAGCCACGCCGCGATCCTTTGCTCTCAACTCTCTCACCATATTCAGCAGCCTGGACACCTGTGGACCCTTGTTGTCTGCCACCTTGGACCCTTGTTCTCTGCCACCTGTGGACCCTTGTTCTCTGCCGTGTTGTCGAAAACGACGTATCTTCTCTCGCACTCGTCCACAACAGTCGTCAGCTCTTCTGGCGCCGACTCCAGCATCGTCTGGATGGAGGTTTCCCCCAGCTCGTCGCCGTGGGTGAAGACAAGGATGAGGTGATTGACTACGACGTCTCCTAGCACACGCTTCAGTCTCCTGTAGGCGCCGAACTCCTCCTCGGAGAAAGCCCCGATGCGAACGACTTACAGGACAGCGTGGAAACCTTGACAGGTGTCGGCGACTGCCGTCAGAACTTGCTGGAAAACCGCGCTGTGCTCTTTGTCCGTGTCGTACCGTCCCGGAGTGTCCACAGCCTGACGACACATATAGCACGCTGTGCAAGTCTTCACCATTGTAGTCATGATCATCATCGCTTTCATGATTAATGTTTTTATCTTTGTTATTATCATCATCGTAGTCATCATCATCACCCATGTACGAAGTTAGGCCGCTCATCATCTCATTTAGTGATAACAAACGACATGCATCGGTTCAAGTGACCCGACACCCGGCGTTTCTATTACGTCATCGGGCACACTGTTTCTCTCGGCGATTTTATAAAATCTCCAACAATTCTAGGGATTTCATGACAATTCTGATATTTATATGTTGCTTTCACATGATTTTATAAAACTGACTCTAATGTCAAAAGTAAGTTCATAGTGCGTGGTTTTCAGAACAGAATAGAAATTTCAACAGTTGCTCCTTTCCCATATGGCATTATACAAATTTACCGAGCTACTATGGTCAGTAGTAAAATCACGAATAAGTAACATTAGAATTTCAGGATTTTCATGAAATCACTGTACCTTTCAGAAAATGTATGAAATCCCATAGTGAACATTTAGGAAAGAATCTACAGATTTCACTTCATGAATTTCCCGCTTTGCTAAACCGACTGTAAGATACACACCTCCACACTCGTGCCATCGTCCTTGCTCTGCTCCCTGTGACACTGGTTCGTGACGGACATGAAGGAGCGCCTGGTGGGGAAAGCGTCACTTTTGCCAACGAGGGTGTTCCCGGTGGCGCTTCTTCCGCTGCCTGTCCGTCCCACAAGCAGAAAGCAGAATTGCTTGTCTGAACAGAGGACAAATTATATTAGGAGCTGCCACCTCACAATCTCTGGATTTACTTGTATTTATATGAGGGGCCACGAGCTGTTCGACTTCGCAGCCGACGGGACGGAAAGTTGTGTGATGGTGGGGACAGGGGTGGGGGATTGGGGGAGGGGGGCGGGGGGGTGGGGGGGGGGAGTGGGTACCTTCACCTTTACGGATTAAAGACAACTTATTCTGCGATTTACAAATTGTAATCGCGATTTGCACTGGAGTTCCAGAGCATTGATCTATTATTAGTAACAAACGCTCCGAAACAAATGACAGAAAGGGGTGGAGTGGGGTGGGGTGGGTGGGTGGGGGTGGGGGTGGGGGTGGGGGGGTGGGTAAACGGGCGGGAGGGGAGGGGGGGGGGGTCACGAGGATTAAAGAGATTGCAATCTCGATTTTTCGACTGAAGCTAACCATAAGCACGAATCCGATACAAATACGATCTGAACCCGATGCGATGATGCAATTTTCCTTAAAAAAGTTGTGTCATTATTCGTTCGAAGCCGGATGCGAATTCGTTTATCGCATCGGACGTATGGAAACACACACACACACGAAAAGGAATTCCACAATTTTTTTTCTGTTTCGGACCCGCTTCGGTTATTTATCGGTTTCGTATCTGATTCGGGTTTAGCGGTAGCTACAGTTCCATAAGGCCACGGACCACAGTGCTGTTTCCGTACTGTCCAGTCTCTTAGCCTTAGTCAGTACCAGTCATCCCCTAATTGTTCAATTCCCTAAAAAAAAAACACTACCGCCCACCAGCTGCACATTTGCCATGCACAAAATACCCAAAAAAGAGCACATGACCCGTCTCATTTCTTGGCTATGAAACTGGTTCCTTACCAACCCCACACCCAAGCACAGCTGAAATCAGCGTGCCCCTCAAATCACTACGTCAAAGGCAACTCAACATAGGCCCACAAATGTCCACTGGATAAGCTCAGGATGGTATAAATCAAAGCACCAAACATGTCTCCTCTCAGCTAACCACAAATTTCCAGCAAATTCCCACATTCAGCCCAATTGCAAATTTTCAAACAAGCAAAAATTATTTTTAAAAACACGGGACCTCTTACTGCCTGAACTTCCCAATTTAAATGTATACCGTGACCTGTCAGAGACACTTGTCCCACCTGAACACCATTCAATCTGCCATCAGTGCAACCCTTAGACAATAGCTAAGTCAAACCCAAAGTGACACCCTTGAAAGTTGCTGCATCTTTATGTTATGGCCAATTATGTGAAGTGCCTTGATGTGGCGTTTACAATGCTGTTGATGTGTTGGATCATGCATATCTGATGCCATGAAAAACAGCCTAGATATGGTCAGAATGCCTCCAAAATTGGCATGTACATCAAGTAATATATCTGATCTTCAGAAATGTTGCATTTGAGACACAGGCACATGAAAGTGTTTTTTTTCATATTTTTCCATTGCCTACCCCCCTACTTTTCTGTTTTTCCAAGTTTACACACGCATGCAATACAGTCAAACTGACTTCTGGTGGGCTGGACAACTTAAAAAAGTTACCATGACACTGACACTGATGAAAAATAAGCTTTCAGACCCAAGGCCATTTCCTTGTGTATCTTAGGGCAGCCCAAAAGACAACACCCAGGCATCCTCATTGACCCTGTTGTCTGGTGACAACAAGCTGGAAGAGGCCTGTAACCAGCTGCCATGCCCTATATGCTGCTGGCAATCTTTTCCTAGGCAAAAGGGGTCATGAAACAGCTCTGCAATTTAAACATTAAGTCTATTGAGCTATCCCACAGGAAAAAGACTACACAAAACAACCAAAACAATGCTACGCGGGACACGCCGCATACGCTAACAAGTGTCTGGAGTGCTGATTTAGGAGGTAGCATAGAAAAATGGTTATGTACAGTTCATTTTTATATAAAACACACTTGTCAGAGTCTCAAAACACCTCAGCTCATCTTGCAGATGCAGTAGGCATGTGTGTGCCAAACTTGTGAACACTCCTGTAAAACCCTCTACTGGTGCCTGCAACTGCTGGTCCCATAACAATGCACTCAAATGAGCTTTACTCAGTGTACAAGTGCTTGTGTTTGGTTTAGAATAGACACCAGAGACATCCCTCATGACAATTACAGCAGAATGACACCTCAGATGCAACCAGTGTAGCAGTACCATGCAAAATAACACATCTGCATGTCACATTATTTTGGCCGCTTATTTCACTCTGAGGTCAGCTGTCTGATGAAATGCACATGCTAACACTGTTTCATTGTAGTTTTTATCTTAACCTTTGACCTTAAGCCCCAACCCCCCCCCCCCCCGCCACCTCCAACCCAAACCCCTACCCACCCCACCCTACACCCACCCCACACAACTTCAATAACTGAAAGAGTGAATTTTTATTAACGCATTTATCAAACTGAACACCCCAAACCCCACCCCTTTCAAGGTCAAGGTCAAAGGTCACAGCTCATGGTCGAAGGAAAGACTCATGACTACCTGTAAGACAATAAATAAATGAGCAAAAACACTAAACCTAGCTCACAGTGCAGGTAAACAGGGTGTTGCCACGCAAAACATGCCAAAACGCCTATAAAACTGCATGCACAGCGATTTTTTGGCAAAATTTCAAATTTTTCATGATTTTCTTACTTTTCCAACTGCAACCATCAAAACTCAATGATCTGGTTACACTAAACCAGTTTCCGGTCTATGTCACATATGGCATGTGGTGCACCTGACAGGCCACGGACCACAGTGCTGTTTCCGTACTGTCCAGTCTCTTAGCCTTAGTCAGTACCAGTCATCCCCTAATTGTTCAATTCCCTAAAAAACACTACCGCCCACCAGCTGCACATTTGCCATGCACAAAATACAAAAAAAGAGCACATGACCCGTCTCATTTCTTGGCTATGAAACTGGTTCCTTACCAACCCCACACCCAAGCACAGCTGAAATCAGCGTGCCCCTCAAATCACTACGTCAAAGGCAACTCAACATAGGCCCACAAATGTCCACTGGATAAGCTCAGGATGGTATGAATCAAAGCACCAAACATGTCTCCTCTCAGCTAACCACAAATTTCCAGCAAATTCCCACATTCAACCCAACTGCAAATTTTCAAACAAGGCAAAAATTATTTTTAAAAACACGGGACCTCTTACTGCCTGAACTTCCCAATTTAAATGTATACCGTGACCATAAGCACGACTCTGATACGAATACAATCAGAACACAATGCGGTGATGCAACTTTCCGTAAAAAAATGCGTCATTTTCGTTCGAAGCCGAATGCGAATTTGTGTCCGTATCGGACATATGGCAACACACAAACATGAAAGGACTTGCACGAACCTTTCTGTTTCGAACCCGCTTCGGATTCGGATCGAGTTCGTATCAGATTCGTGTTTATGGGTTGGCGCCTTTAATGCTACAGGACGTATGTTAGGTTTCCCTAAGCACGAATCCAATACAAATACGATCCGAATCCGAAGCGGGTCCAACACAGAACAGTTCGTGCAAGTCGTTTGATGAATTGTTGCCATGTGTCCGACTGCAAACCGGTACACCACGACAGGAGAGCGATCTCCTCCAGATGTCGGATGTTTTCGGACCGCAAGTATGACGTGAATTGTGTCATCTAGCTCACGTGCTCGCGCCACTCCGATCTGTGCGCCATATTGAGTGCTTCCCACAAGGCAGAACTCGCATGTCGCACGCCTTAAGGCGGCTACCCATAAACACGAATCCGATACGAAACCGAAGTGGGTCCGAAACAATTAAAAAAATCGTGCAAGTCGTGCATATCGCCATAAAAAACGCGCGACATTCAAATCCGCATCCAATATGGCACAAAGATAAAAATGTATCAAGAAAGTGCGATAGATGGCCAAATCTGCATCATAGTTTCGGTAAGAACACATCCGATATCCGAAAAGATCGCTCCCTTGAGCGAATGAAAACAGGGTCGTGTTCGTTTCGCTGAATGCCAGTGTTTTACCACCTTTCATGGCGGAGAATGATGGCGTGCAAGGAATCTGTGTTTGACAGTCGATGCTGATGACGTAGTCTGCTGGGGGCAGTGTCTGTTCGTCCGATGACAGGACCTGGAGATGCAAGGTCTGCTCCTCAAATTCCTTGGCTTGATGCACGACGCCACTTGAAAGTGTAAGAGTGTGCAACATTATGACAGGCAAGGAGATAATCTAACAACAGACACATCCCTTGTTACATACATACACACTAGTTGAGTCTTCCACCGATTGAAACATCAACCTAGTCAACGTCGTAACAAACGATTTTGTGCCTGCCACCATATGACGCAACATAATAATAGCCCAACGTAACTGAACCCGCGATGATGATGATGATGATGATGATGATGATGATGATGATGATGATGATGATGATGATGATAATAATAATAATAATAATAATAATAATAATAATAATAATAATAATATTTGTTACATAGCACAGGATCCCCAAAGGGTAGGCTCAAAGCTTTATACAAGCATACGTATACAACTAAGCAAGGATTCACTTGAAGAGTGCGCGCGTTTAATTTTAACTGTTATTAAACAGATTTCTCTATAAGCTCTAATCTATGCTTATATAACAGCTAATACTGCATAGGTGAGTGGCGCTTATACCACGTGTCATCAGGTGTTTCACGAGCAACTGCATGTGTGCACAGATCCTTGCACATGAAGAATCTGAGCAAAGGGAGGTCGGTGAATTTACCTGACTGTGGCACGAATCTTGTCGTCTGGCGTGACAATGATGACCGACGCGTGCACGCTGAGTCGGAGTGCAGCCTCCAGCAGAGCTATCTTGACACTGCGCTCGTTGTTGGCCGTGTACTCAACAGTGTGTCCTGACTTCTGATACACGGACTCGATCATCAGCGACAACACGTCCCTCCAGTCCCCTTCCATCAACACCAGCCGCCTCTCAAACTAGAATTAGATAATACAGTTGTCTTACTATTCTAATGTTGCTTTTTGGCGTCGTCATTGTTGTCTAATTAAACACTGTTACGATTGTGGTTGTGCTGTTCTGTGGGAGCGTGCATGTATTGATCGTAGGAAACGATTTGATATTTATTTGAGCTATCATAATTACGAATCACGTACCTTTTCAGTAAGATTCGCTCTCGTTCGCACGTAGAGCAGATTTAACTTTGTTGTGGTACGCGGAGATTATACCGGAAGATTATAGAAAAACCGCACTGACAATAGCGGTTGATTTTTGTGATGCGTAAATTCGCTGAGAATAGACTAGAACGTTCGAGCCCAATCGCGCTCCGTCGAGTGACCTCACATGTGACGTCAAAGTGTCGGCAACATTTTGCAACACAGTATTAAAGTCGCTCAAATACTCATAGTTGTTTTCTGTGCGCGTGAAGTTAGCAGTCTGTATGTATTACGAAGAGTCGTGAAATTTTCAGAAAGCGGGCAAGGTCGTGAACTGCCATACTTTTCTGAGACGTCATAACCCAAAATAGGGGCTGGAAATAGCAGCCAGATTTTTGTAGACCATTCTCGAGTATTCTTTCTTATTAATATTTATGAGGGTTGGTTACGTATTCTATTTTGATTGGTTGTGTTGTATGAAGTTGCTGAATTATTCTGGAAAGCATGACACTATATAAGACGAGGCTAGGAAGCGCGATTGTACATTGTTCAGTTGTAGAATTGCAAGGTAACAGCGTCGGTACATTGTTCAGTTGTATAATTGCAGTGTATCGTAAGCACGTTGACATTGAGAGAGCTACGCAAGATATCGTGGTTCATTGTCAGTGACGGAGTTATGCGGTGAATGGTGAGGAGACATTGTATTAATGTTGGTGCATTTGTGAATGCATTGTGTGAAGATCGCATTACTGCAATAAAATATTGTTGGAACTGTTACTCCAGTGTTGTCTACAACCTTAAGCCACGTGTGACGGGTTGCAGCTGAATGAAGTTTCTTTAAAAGAACCTTACGTGCGTGCCGTCTGGTGTGATATTATACTACGACCACGACTCAACACGTAACAGACACCATTACTATGAGCAAGCCCTTCAAAGAACGATGGACAGGTCCAAACGGTTTGCGAGAAGCGTTGCAATACTAGCAGTAGGTGACACGAGCAGTTGGAAACAGCCCCCCTCCCGCCCTCTTTCAGTGTCACACGCTACAAATGACCCAGATCAACAGCTACCCGAGATCACTTCAGCGTGGGACAGATGGCAAAATTTACGTCATAGTTTCGGTAAGAACACATCCGATATCCGAAAAAATCACTCCCTTGAGCGAATGAAAACAGTGTCGCAAGGGAAATAACGTTCTGGCTTGAGAATCATCTTGTGTTACTTTCCTCGCGCAACGTGGCTACCCCAAAGGGAGCCCGGGTAGCTATCCATCTGGTGTCGGTGAACCCGAGTAGTTATCAATCGTGTCACTTTAGGTCAGTCTGGAGTGTTACTGGTCTTTGTCCGAATCAGCCGATTAACTCATTCTGCCCGCGACACACCACAGCAAAATATGGCTCGACCATGATTGTTCAAGGGTGGTGGCAGAATAGCTTGGCGGCTATAGCTATTCTGCCACCACCCTTAAACTATCATGGTCGATCGGCCTTCTGAATTGTAATGCAGTCCTCAGAATATGGGTATTTCGCACCTCGTGCACAAGGAGTTAAAATAATAGGGTATAGTTTTTCAGATACACTAATTAGGTCATTTTCCATTCGGTTGGGTTTGCTTTTTGTGTTAAACATGTTGTAGTGACTTATTAGTTCCGCCACTCATCTCGTTTAACATAATGGATACGTCTACTTTACGTTGAATTAATATTTTAAAAAATTAAAAGAATGTTCGACATGATAATTTGAAGGGAAGTACCTTGCTGCATTCAGGGTTCTCGTAGAAGCACGGTACATACGTGACACCGGCAACTGCTGTCACCGCCACCTTCAACTTGGCGTACAGTGCCGCATTCACCCTCCTCGGGCCGCCGTACACCAAGCTGAGATGGTCCATCTGTAGCTTTAGCTCGCTCTCTAGCTTCTTTACGCTGAACTGCGACAGCTGGAGGGTGCACGGCAACAGGCAGAAATCCGAGGAACAGAAGCAGTAAAGGGACAGCGTTAGCACCTTAGCAATCTGCTTATAGTAGTCTCTACACGCCTCCTGGCTACTGTACCCTTCAGCCTGCGCTTCATCTGTCTGCCTAGAACTGGTTTTTGACGTTTCAGCAGCCAGCGGCTAAGGATCATCGTCATAAAGCGTTAAAACAAAAAAGTGTCGGTCTACGCCGAGAAGGAGAATGGTCGACTTGACGCACTGTGGCGCGACTATCTTCCATGGGAGATTGAGGTCTGCGGGGAGAGTGTGAGACACCCACATACAGAACTTGCTGCCTTCTGCCCACAACTTCAGGTTGTCTACGACTTTCTGGAGATCCTCGCTGAGCGCGCTCTTCTTCAGGAGGCTGCATCCCTCTTGTCCTGTTTCATTAACTTATAAAACACACATAAAAACAGCTTAAAACTGATTATCACAAAAGCTCACAAGTGGCAAAGCCCTTATGGCTCACGTGTATGATCAATCCAAAACTTTGATAAAGACTAAATTATGTCCAAAAGTTAGCATTTGTGTCGACCTCTTTGTGACTTTTGACCATTCCGAGGAGTCATCCGAATTAGTATGCATAGAGAGGTCTTAACATCAGGTATCTCTGTACCAGGTTTAGGTTTGAAGTTTAAAATGGTATTTGAGAAGAAACAAAAATTGTGTGTGTGTGTGTGTATGTGTGTGTTGGTGTGTGTGTATGTGTGTGTGTGTGTGTGTGTGTGTGTATGTGTGTGTGTGTGTGTGTGTGTGTGTGTGTGTGTGTGTGTGTGTGTGTGTGTGTGTGTGTGTGTGTGTGTGTGTGAAAATATCGCTATTTAAGACAAGATGAGGATTTCATCCCAAAGTCTACCGTATTGTTTGGAGCTCAGATGCGTTTATCTTTTACAAACATTCAGAGTTATTCATATTTTTAGGCTTATCTATGCTGATCCATTTCACTCCTCTCTAAGCCATACGTTGATCAACACACACGTCGGTGCACACAAATAAAGACGGACACACGGCGCTTCCCGCCATTAGTACGCTCTGCGGGCTCGTGTAGCGACAGGACTCCATCTCCTTCTACTCTAACCCACCCTCTGATTCACACACACTGGCACACAGAAATAAAAACGGACAAACGCCTATTCCCGCCATTCGTAAGCTATGTGGTCTGGCGTAGCATATCTATTCTGAAGAAGCCGAATGATAGCACGAGCATCGAAATGACGTCACTTCAAGCTTCACGTCATGGCATCATTAGTCTCACGACACCTGGTTCATAATGACGTCACTCATTGCAGTACTAACATTTGACGTATCAGAGAATCAACTTTGCAATTTTCTGGCTAATTTTCACGCCTAGGGCTTACAGGTCACAATTTGACTTAATCCTACCTCAGGGCCGGGACAAACAGCAGGCTTATGCAAACACTATTTATGAAGATATTAGTGAGAAGATAGGTTTTTTTTCCCGAAAAGAAAAATTAAAGTTATGTTAGTTGTTTTACAAATTCTCCGAAAAGGTGGTGCGGAAAACTTATTTCACACCTACTACATACAGGTCACAATTGACCTAATCGTACCCGACAGCCGAGACAAACTGTAGGCTTATGTAAATACGGCATACGAAAAATCATGCAATTATTAATGAGAAGATTGTTGTGTATTTTTGTAAAAAGGATTTAATTGTTTCAGATTAACCCATATAATGCGTGACATAAATCTCAAAAACGTGAAAATATATATATGTTTTCCCAAAAATCTAATTAGCACTCAAAACGTTCTATAGGTACAATGCTGGTTAACGACCTCATTCAGTATCTCCATTTTATCTAGCTATACGCAAAAAAAATTAGTAAAAATAAGAAAAATTACGGACTCCAGTGTGGATCAATGGTTTTTGTGAAACGGCCATTTTCTCGCCAATGAGCATCTTAATCAAAACATCGAAAACAGTTCCCCAAGATTATTCTTTTAGGGACAATATCCTAAAATTTCAAGCTTGTCCGTCCTCAAACGCGGGTTCTAGTCGCTGTTACATCCTCTCACACTCACTCACTCACACACACACACACACACACACACACACACACACACACACACACACACACACACACACACACACACACGCACACACACACACGCACGCACGCACGCACGCACACACGCACGCACGCACGCACGCACACACACACACACACACACACGGCGCTCTGGCGCCAAAAAGACGTTCTCTAGCAAGGTTTCTTTTATCTTGTTACTTTTTTGCCAGAATGTCTGCGCCGCACGCAAAAAACGTGTTTTAAATACGGTAAAACAAACAAACCAACAAACAAACAAATATTTCTGGACCTTCTGTAACCCTTGAACTTTGCGAGGGGTCAGCGAAATTAGCGTTCATAGAAATGACTTGCCATCAGGTATCTCTGTACCAAGTTAAGGTTTGAAGTTGACAATAGCATTTGGGAAAAAAGAAGTTTTTGAAGTTGAAAGTAGTCTTAATATAGATAAGACAAACAAACAGGGTAGCTCCAACATAGTCATACTGGCCTTTCCGTGTTTTGCCTTCAGAGGGCTGTGCTGCCATAAACTAAATTTGTTAGTCTGTGCGCACGTCTGGGCGTGCGTATGATGTTGTTGCTAAAAAGTACTATTTTATATTTTGTCTCGTCAGAGATTTAGCCATGTTGTTTGTTTGATTTGTAATTGACATATTATGTCTTTAACCTTGACCTACACTCGGCAGTCAAAGACAATTATCCTTTAATGGACAATAAATTTCTTGAATCTTGAATCTTGAAGACAGTTTATGTCAAAATATGTTTTTTTTTTCTATTAACCTATTTCTGGACCCCTGTGAACTTTAACTTTAAAGTTATGCAATGCCAAATGTCGAAATTCATGGTTTGGAGGGTGTGTTGTTTTTGTACCCGAGAGCGCACATTATCGTCTGCATGGGCCTCGTTTTTAATATGTGCATATTTACTAGCCTACGTCACAAGGCATAACCCGGTCAATACTGCAGGTCACGAGGTCATCGGTGTGGTACACACGTGTCAGTGTACACGTCTACTGATGTTTGTCGGCATCCCTTTGACATAATTTTCCACGAGAATGTACAATAAACCTTCCATACTCGCTATGCTGTCAAAATCACAATGCGGGTTCCGCTTGACCTGCTAATATTTACTAGTAACGATCGTGCTGCCCGGCATTGGCAGTGCACGGCCGGGGGCGTGGCTTGTCCGTCCTCAAACGCGGGTTCTAGTCGCTGTTACATCCTCTCACACTCACTCACTCACACACACACACACACACACACACACACACACACACACACACACACACACACACACACACACACACACACACACACACGCACACACACACACGCACGCACGTTTGACCTGTGATCCTTTATCCCTCGTTAACACGAAACAGAACATTGGTATTATACCCATTTCTGCACTGAAATTTCACAACTCACTCATCGAAGTCTACGTAACTTAAAGCATCACTGGAAATGACAAATGCACCATCGCAGAAGAAACACTACCTCTGGTGAATCGCGGAGTGAATGGGAGCACGCACAGACAAAAACGTGTCACGACCAGCGATGTGCCGCAATTTTGACACACACCGTAGTTTTCAGATCCCTGCAGCATAAAATCTGATAACTAGCTCGTAACTTTATGATAAAACAGGTTTAAAATCTTGCGAAATCAGTAAGAGATAAATTCTACCCAAGATCATGAATTCTGAAAATCACTAGCGCTCGCGGAACTATAGGAAGATCGACAAAGACCGTATATTGCTCACTGATTCAGCAGGAAACGGACAAATTCTAGGTAAGCGGCAACGGACAAGCTCATGCTTTACGCGTTGCCACATGTCCATATTCCCTTGTCCGATATCAGTTCAAATTAGGGGTATCTTGTCTCTCTTCCTCTTTCTTATCTTCAATTCCGAGTATGTCATTGTCGGTGCGAGTCAATGATACTTTTCTTCGCTGGTTCATCCGCCATCTCATCTCTGATTGGTTATAATTATGCAGATGACCTAAGGGCGTATAGAATAGTTATGACGTCTGCTACCGTCGCCTATCAGAAGCAATCTTTTCATGGCGTTCTGGCACAAGATTCAGATGGGCCTCTTTTGCTTTGAACGAACGAAAGAAAGCATTTGGTGGGACAATAGGGTGGTGACTAATTGCGTATGTATACTGAATCCCTGTACAAACTTTTTGCGAACTAAAGCATTAAAAAAGGTTAGGCATGCCCCTTTAAGAAAGGTCGCTAAAATCGGTATATTTAGATAGGTCTTGCCACACAGTACCCTTGGGTCAAATTTGAAGACTGTAGCTTCCGAGAAAATGCCCATGACATAGACTCACTTTGCTATCGCACGTGAGCCAAAATCAGACAAAAATGGCGACGTATATGTTGCATCTTGACGCAGCTACAGCCTGTCCTGTCACGTCTCGTGTCTCCCACATTCCCAATGCGCAAACGGTCATCGGGTCCACGACAGCCGCCGTTGGTTGGCCCGCGCACGGCCGTGCGCGGGTCAAGGGCGGTCGGCGTTGGCCCGATGTCTCTTTGCGCATTGGGTTCTTTTTGTCTCATACAGTGTCATTTGGTCTGTGTCATTGTCTGTGGCACTAGCACGACGTTAAAGACGAATCTATCGTGTCGTGTCATGTCGTGTCGTGTCGTGTCGTCTAGTCTTCGTATCACCCGCCCCATCCCGTCTTATACCATGTCGCAGTGTCCCGTCCAGTTAAGCGTTATCTGGTCTTCAGCCTCGCCGCGTTGAGTTCATAGGGAGCTGACGATGGAGCTTTGACTAAATGCAGATCTACTGCGCCACCGCGTGCGCGCTACCGCATCTAGCTCAAATCTTAATAGAGGTGAGAAAACGGGCGAAATTTGCAAAAATCTGGCCGAGTCCGGAAATATCCCAGCATGCACGGACCTCTTTCTCAACATCTAGAGTCCAACGTTAAACTCTTTAGCAGAGTACCGTGAAAGAGGCCGCTCTGCACTGCTTTGCATCCGTTTTCTGCTGTGTTTACTCTTAAGTCGAAGCGAATTATTCGAGAAAATTTTTGAAAACTGAGCAGAGTTTGAACCAGATTCCATTAAAGTAGAGCTTTTCGGGCTGGGAGATAATACGTACCTAAAGATTGCTGCGTGCACGTTCATGTCGACAGTAGATGTACTTTTGTTTTCATTTCACTGGATATGCTACTTTACATAAACCAATGAAAAACGAGTATGACGCGTATTTTGGTGTTCAGCTAAAACCTAACAAATGGACGTCTGCTAAAATAATGATTGACTGTGCAAAAAGCCTTGATACTAAACTATCAGTTCATCGGCGGACAAGGTTGGTTTAGATGTGTGGCAAAATATCGACTGAGTTTGTTCAGTTCCGGGTTTTAGGCTGATGGTTGCTTTGAGGCTTGAAAATTGCTCTGGAATCACAGTGCATCGCCGCGTGCGCGTGTTGCTCGTTTCCTCCCTTGTATTCTAAATTGAGCTAGATGCGGCAGCGCGCACGATGTGGCGCAGCGGATGTGCATTTAGTCAAAGCACCATCGTCAGGCCCCTATGGTTGAGTTGTGCTGAGGTTTCCTGTCGCCTCTAGTGCCATCGGTTCTCGACTTGTCTCATTGTACTGTGTTCGCGTCGTATCCTAGTACCGAGGACCCGGGTGGCCCAGGTGGTACAGTGTCGGACTCTCGATCGCAAGGTCGTGGGTTCGAACCCAGGTGGGGTCAAACTTTATATTAATACTATTCGTTGCCCCGTCTTTGAAATCGCCTTCAAGACTTTAAACAATTTTGGCTGTCGGTAGTGGGTTTGTCGAGAGAATTGCTCGTTTCATCTCGATATGTGCCTTTAATCTCGTCCTTTCCCGTCTCGTTCCACTCTTTCCCATACCGGTTGGTTTCTTTAGATGTAAGCTATTCAGCCTGGTGTCGTTTCATCTCGTCCTTTCCCGTCTAATCTCGTCCTGTATTGCCTTGTCCGTTTCGACCAATACAACTTGCCCGCCTCGTCTCGCCTCCACCCCACCTCTCCCCCGCATGTCCCGTCCCCGTCTGGTTCATAACGTCAAGTCCTGACTGTCTTAATCCAGACCAAAAAGGTGACTGCCACATTCCTTCTGCCAATGAAGATAAGTAGCGGCTAATCTCTCTGTTTGTTTGTTTGTCTATTTTGACAAAGGGTATTTACCCGAAATATTAATAAATTGTGTTGTACCCGTCTTTTCTAAGCGTGTTTCTTTCTCCGTTGGGTACTTCTTTCCTGACTGTCTTGTTTTGTCGGCTTTAAGCTAGTATCGTGTCATGATCAATGAAATGTGTACCTTCATCATCCAATAGCTATGATCAATGACATATGTACCTTCATCACCCAATAGCCATGATCAATGACATGACTGTATACCTTCATCACCCAATAGCCATGATCAATCAAATATGTACCTTCATCATCCAATAGCCATGATCAGTGACATATGTAGCTTCATCACCCTATAGCCATGATCAATGACATATGTACCTTCATCATCCAATAGCCATGATCAGTGACACGTGTACCTTCATCACCCAATAGCCATGATCAATGACATATGTACCTTCATCATCCAATAGCCATGATCAATGAAATGTGTACCTTCATCATCCAATAGCCATGATCAATGAAATGTGTACCTTCATCATCCAATAGCCATGATCACTCAAATGTGTACCTTCATCACCCAATAGCCATGATCAATGACATATGTACCTTCATCACCCAATAGCCATGATCAATGACATGTGTACCTTCATCATCCAATAGCCATGATCAATGAAATGTATACCTTCATCATCCAATAGCCATGATCAAGCAAATGTGTACCTTCATCACACAATAGCCATGATCAATGACATATGTACCTTCATCACCCAATAGCCATGATCAATGACATATGTACCTTCATCACCCAATAGCCATGATCAATGGCATATGTACCTTCATCACCCAATAGCCATGATCAATGACATATGTACCTTCATCATCCAATAGCCATGATCAATGAAATGTATACCTTCATCATCCAATAGCCATGATCAATGACATATGTACCTTCATCACCCAATAGCCATGATCAATCAAATGTGTACCTTCATCATCCAATAGCCATGATCAATGACATGTGGACCTTCATCATCCAATAGCCATGATCAATGACATGTGTACCTTGATCATCCAATAGCCATGATCAATGAAATGTGTACCTTCATCATCCAATAGCCATGATCAATGACATGTGGACCTTCATCATCCAATAGCCATGATCAATCAAATGTGTACCTTCATCATCCAATAGCCATGATCAATGACATGTGTACCTTCATCATTAAATAGAGACGGCCCTGATCGCCTTGTCACTGGGGTGTTGAAAACAGCGCGGGCTCCTCGCAGTAGCAGTGGCTCACTGTAGTCTTCCAGGTTGTCTGAAAGGGAAACATGTTTAACCTCTTCACTACTAGACCATAAATGAAAGGTATAGGTGCATGTGATGATTAGCTCTCTAGCCACAGCGGCACATGAGAAACACGCAAATACAAGAGACAATGTATGTGCTCATTAAATGCGCAGCCCCAGGGGCTCATAAGCAACGGCACTGCAGCATACCCTCCCCAATAATATTGTGTGATAGGGTCACATACAAAGGTTGTAATTAAGTGATACAGAAATGCAAGCCCTGAATGCTTCCATATGCATTGCTTCCAGTCGCTTTCTTAACGCCCCCTCTCCTTCCTATCTTGTGTGTGTGTGTGTGTGTGTGTGTGTGTGTGTGTGTGTGTGTGTGTGTGTGTGTGTGTGTGTGTGTGTGTGTGTGTGTGTGTGCTTTTGCCACAGTAGATCTATGACCACTGGTCAATCATGCATACTTCTCTCCCCTGACAGTGCTATTACCTACTTTACTTTGTAACCTACCTAAAACGACCGTGTGGTGTCATCACTGAAGACAATAACTGCTTGTCCTGTACGGTATCCCCAACAAAGACAGTCCAGTCAGGAGTGGTTGGCCTTTGTATGAGAAGAGACTCGGGGCACTTTCGTCAGATTTTCAGAATTTACGGCAACATTTTATCTATTAAAAAAACCCAACTTAGCTGTCCATGTCATTGTTCATGTTTTACCAGTGAACCGCGCAGTCAAAGCAAAACATCATGTAAGAAAGTATTTTTCTCAAAGTGTTTCAGTCTGTTCATGAGCAGCACCCAACTCTCAGTGGCCAGAACAAATTGTTTTTTCATGAAAATACCGGTGACCACAATACCAAGGTTACTGCGTTACACTGAGAAGCAAAACATTCGTGTTCTTCCTCAGCCGTGAATGCAGACCGTGCCTCGACCATTGCGAAATTTGGTTCTTCCCTAAACTGAAAAGAAACCTGCAGGGTGACGTTTTCCCGCTTCCAGGATCTAGCAAAGCCATAAACTCACAAATCCCACCCTGACCTTCACCAGAATAATAATGTATATTCAAAATAATAATAATACTAATACTAATAATACTAATATAATAATAATAATAATAATAATAATAATAATAATAATAATAATAATAATAATAATAATAATAATAATAATGTATATTTTAAGGCGCCTATACCTTCGATTGAAAAGCTCTAGGCGCCGTACACATGACATACTAACATACGTACACCTTGCATCCTCTCTCTTGGCTTGACTTCGCGAACGAAGATTCTATAGGGCTTGCCCACGTCGTCTGCAGGCATTTTCGTGGCTGCGGAGGCCAATCCGGGACAGGCAGGTTCGACCGCAGTGGCTGCAGGGGAAGGTCTGGTCAGGGTTCTGAGTTACGACAACTCTGTTTTTTCTTCTGAGCCGCTTGTCCTTAAGGTTAGCTCTGCGAGAGTCCTCAAAGGAGACGGCTGCCTTGTGAATGGTGGAGCGCCAGGTGTCACGGTCCGCAGCAAGCGAAGACCACTGGCGGTGGTCGATTTGGCAGGCACTAAGTGACTTCTTGAGACCGTCTTTGTATCTCTTCTTTGGTGCCCCTCTGTCTCGGTGTCCAGTGGCGAGCTCGCCGAACAGAGTGATCTTGGGTAGGCGATGATCCTCCATCCTGGAGACGTGCCCCGCCCAGCGAAGCTGTGTCCGCAGCAGCAAAGCCTCGATGCTCACAGTTTCCGCCTGTTCAAGGACCTCGACGTTGGTGACATAGTCACTCCAGTGAATGCCCAGGATGGTACGCAGGCAGCGCTGGTGAAAGCGTTCGAGGAGTCGTAGTTGGCTGCGGTAGAGGGCCCAGGACTCGGAACCGTACAGCAGGGTGGTGAGGACCACAGCTCTGTACACGCTGATCTTGGTGCCTTTTTTCAGCTGTTGATTGTGCCACACCCGCTTGAATAGTCGCCCGAAAGCACTGTTCGCTTTTGCCAGCCTGTTGTCCAGCTCCTTGTCCAGCTTGGCGTCTGACGTGATGATGCAGCCAAGGTAGGTAAACTGGTGTACAGACTTCAGTTCGGACTCGCCGATGGTGATGTGGGGAGGGCGATGCTCTTCCTTGGGTGCCGGCTGATGGAGAACCTCTCTCTTTTTCAGACTGACCTCGAGTCCAAAGAGCTGGGCAGCATCTACGAAGCAGGACGTAATGCGCTGCAAGGCTCTCTCTGTGTGTGCAACGAGGGCAGCGTCATCAGCGAAGAGCAGCTCACGAATCAGTTGGTCTAGGGTTTTCGTGTGGGCCTGCAGTCGTCTGAGGTTGAACAGGCTGCCATCGAGACGATACCTGATGTACACTGCGTCGTCATCGTCGAGGTCCACTGTGGCCTGCTTCAACATCATGCTGAAGAAGATGGTGAAGAGAGTCGGTGCCAGCACGCAGCCTTGCTTCACGCCGTTGCGAATGGGGAATGGTTCTGAGAGGTCACTGTTTAGTCTGACCTGGCCTTGCTGGTCCTCGTGGAGCTGGACGATCATGTTGAGGAACTTTGGGGGACCAACCTAGTCGCTCCAGGATCTGCCACATACCTTGCCTGCTCACAGTGTCAAATGCTTTTGTTAGGTCGACAAACGTTACGTACAGCCCTTTGTTCTGCTCGCGGCACTTCTCCTGAAGCTGTCTCAGCACAAAGACCATGTCGGTGGTACTCCTGTTGGCTCTGAAGCCACACTGGCCCTCTGGGAGGTGGTCTTCAGCGATGGCAGGTACCAGCCGATTCAGGAGCAACCTTGCGAGAATTTTCCCGGCAATGGACAGCATGGTAATTCCACGATAATTAGAGCAGGCAGACTTCTCTCCTTTGTTCTTGTACAGGGTGATGATGACTGCATCACGGAGATCCTTTGGTAGTGTTCCTTTTTCCCAGCAGCAGAGAAAGAGGTCGTGGAGCTTGTTGTGCAGTGCTGGGCCTCCATGTTTCCAGATCTCTGGCGGGATTCCGTCAATGCCTGCTGCTTTGCCACTCTTGAGCTGGTGGATGGCTGTCAGGGTCTCTTCGGCGGTGGGCGGTTCGTCCAATTCAACCTTTAGTGGAAGGTGTGGGATTTGGAGGATGACTGTTTCTTGAACAGTGCGTTCAGCGCCGAAGAGGTCCTGAAAGTATTCCGACCAGCGGTTCAAGATGGAGGTATTATCTGTGAGGAGTGCCTGTCCATCAGCGCTTCGCAGGGGACTTTGTACCAGGTGCCTAGGGCCATACACTGCTTTCAGTGCTTCGTAGAAGCCCCTGTAGTCACCGTTGTCAGCGCAGAGCTGGGTCCTCTGTGCGAGTCTGGACCACCACTCGTTCTGGAGCTCTCTAAGCTTGAGCTGGAGACTGCTGCAGATGAGGCGGAAGGCAGACTTCTTCACAGGGCAGGAAGGCTGGGCTAGGTGGGCCTGGTGGGCGGCTCTTTTTTTTGCTAGAAGTTCCTGGATCTCTACGTCGTTTTCGTCAAACCAGTCTTTGTTCCTCTTTCTAGCAAAGCCCAAGACTTTCACAGAGGATTTTACAATAGCGGTTTTCAGTTGTTCCCAGAGTGTTTCAGGGGAGGAGTCTGCTGGATCAACTGTGTCTTTGAGCATGCGCTGTAAATCGGCCTGAAGGGCAGCTTTCTTGTCGTCACGCTGAAGGCTGGCAACATCAAGCTTTTTCTTGTGGGGGCCCCCTTTCTTGGGTTTCAGATTGAGGCGGAGCCTGAGTTTGCAGCGAACAAGGCGGTGGTCAGTGTGGCACTCTGCGCTGGGCATCACTCTGGTGAGGAGGACGTCACTGCGGTCCCTCTGACGCACTAGGACATAGTCGATAAGGTGCCAGTGCTTGGAGCGAGGATGCATCCAGGTGGTCTTTCGACTGTCCTTTTGCTGGAAAGTAGTGTTGGTGATGACAAGTTGCTGCTCTGCACAGAGCTCCAACAGTAGGCGACCATTGTCATTGCAGTTCCCAACGCCATGCTTGCCGAGGACTCCTTTCCAGGCTTCAGAGTCTTGGCCCACTCTGGCGTTGAAGTCGCCAAGGATGATGACTTTGTCGTCTGCAGGGGTGCTCTGCAGGAGGCTGCGCAGGTCAGAGTAGAACTTATCTTTTTCTGCAGGCTCTGCCAGGAGGGTTGGGGAGTACACACTGAGAAGGGTGACGTATTGCTGGTGTCTCAGTGGGAGGCGCATGGACATGATGCGGTCGGAGTGACCCGTTGGTAGGTTTTCCAACTTAGTCGCAATGGGGGTCTTCACCATGAAGCCCACACCTGAGAGCCGTCTTTCTGATGCAGGCCTGCCTGACCAGTAGAGGGTGTAGCCAGCGCCAAGTTCTTGGAGGCTGCCTTCCTCCGGAAGGCGTACTTCGCTGAGAGCGGCGATGTCGATGTTTAACCTCCGCAATTCATGGGCAATGAGGGCGGAGCGACGTTCAGGGCGTCCGCTGTCTGCTGTGTCGAGCATGGTTCGGATGTTCCAACATGCTACGTTGAGTCCGGTCGTGGTCGTCATGAGAGTGGATCCATTGTTTTTTCTTGTTTTCTGACCGCATGAGAAGATGCCCGTTGACCACGGCTAGCCAACTGGGGTTACGAGGGGATGAGCTTTGGTTAGGCCACCTTTTCTAGGCCCCTCTCCGTGTGGAGCAAGCAGTGCTATCCCTAGAGAAGGCTGCTTGGTCGTTCAGGGTGTGCCGAGTGACGTTGTCATCCCCAGGTCAACATCAGGCGACCAATATCCTGAACCGCCTGCATGCAGGTTTGAGACTGCGGCTTCCAGTGACATCTTTCACCTGCCGTTTTGCCCCTTGCCCATCGCTACAGGACTTGGAAAGTTCAGTGTCATAGTCCGTGGGCGTTTCCTAAAGCCTGCGCGGTGGAGCTTTTTGGTGGAGTGCAGTGTGCGCAGTACTGGCCCCACCCTTTAAACCCTTGGTTCGTTTGCCATGGCCTAGCAAGCTGGGACGGTGGCATCGAGGTCCTCGGGTCGTAGGTTTTATATCAGACTGTCCTTGTCTTAGTCTCTGGCTCAAAAGCCTTCCCCGGAGACACGAGGGCTTTGATGTCAGGGGTTTCCTCCCTTAGCCTTTCCGCAGCCAAGCGGCCAGGCCTGCAAGGCAGCAGGGGACTCGTGGGGGCCGGGGTCGTCTATGTCCCGTGCAGATGTGAACATCTGCCCACTGCCCAGACGGTGACACTTACCAGAGGAGAAAAATCCAACGCCGGAACCCGGTATCGAACCTCGCACCTTTGGCATTGGAGGCAGACGCCTTAACCACTGCGCCACTTCCCCGCTCACCTTGCATCCTACAACACATATATATTACCTGACATGCACACTCATGCAACAAGATATACAAGAGAAAAATAGGAATACAAAATGGACACACACACACACACACACACACACACACACACACACACACACACACACACACACACACACACACACACAAAGAAAAGAAAAGAATACCACACTGCCTTCGAATCTTGCCTGAAGTGGCTGAAATTTTGCATAAACGGTGGAGGATAGTGCTACTACAAAATGTGAAAATATCAAGTACATTAGGCTAATAGTTTCTGTTTTACGTCACAACTATCATTAGTTTCTGATCAAATCTCATATATACACTGAAAGAAAAGGGCTTACACTGAGGAAGAAAGTTCACAAGATGCTGAAGACTGTGTGTTGTGTTCGCCATTCTGAAATTAGAAAAAAAGACTCCGTTGCCCATCGTTAATCTCTCTCTCTCTCTCTCTCTCTCTCTCTCTCTCTCTCTCTCTCTCTCTCTCTCTCTCTCCGCTCTAAGTGTGTGTGTGTGTGTGTGTGTGTGTGTGTGTGTGTGTGTGTATGTGTGTGTGTGTGTGTGTGTGTGTGTGTGTGTGTGCGTGTCTTTCTCTTCTTGTCACAACAAACGTAAGAAATAAACCCAAACAAAACAACAAACAAACGCATATAACGATGCCACCTACTGTTTCCTCGACCGGACACAAGCCCTCTCCCTTCGCAAGTCTGTTGATTTCACGTACTTGTGAGGTTCACCTGAGTCCCTTCCCGAATGTTACTTCCATGAAGTTCGCACCAATCAGTAAAGTACGACTGTTAGAATTGTGCCACTAACAGAGTCTACCGAAGCGATTGACCGCTGTAGTTACTTCCGGTACGTCTGCTACCGCAATGGACGCTACAGTTGAGCGAATTCTCATGGTAAGTAAAACAGTAAACTGTTCAAACAGTTATGATTTATTCCATCAAGTGAGAACTAAGTACATTTGCAGGTATCCCAGAACGGCACAGCATTAAAAAAAATATATTTAAACAATATGATAACATTATGAGATAAAATACGTTAAACATCATAAAAAATAGTCTTTATATATATGAAAAGACATGTTTTAAAAGAAATACAAATACAGACAAGCACACACACTCACACGCATAATTAAGAAATAACCTATATATAAACCTAAAATATAAACAAACAATGTTTAAAAGTAGCTTAACGTTAAAAGTTCTAAGTAATAACACACATATAAAAAGTAATACGTTGGTAATAAAAACAATGTTTACCTATACTTAATAATATTTCTAATAAAACAATTCAAAAACCATACAGTGCCAAGCAAAACAATAAATAAAGGTAAAAAAATACCCTAACACTGATTAAATACACACACACACACACACACACACACACACACAATACAACACACACACACAATACAACACACACGCACATACACACACACACAATATAACACACACACTTTACGAAAGAACAACTTGTAATACTCGTTACCTACACATATTTTGAAATATAACACAAACACCTATCCCAAAACTAAATCCCCAGTTTGACATTAGGCCTTTACATGAACAACCACACTGGTTACAGAATCAGCATAACCTTCTCAAACCCAGGCTGTTTTCAAAACAGAATTCCAAAAGAAAAGCTGTTTTTTTGTGCCAAAACTAAATAATCTGTCCAAAAAAAATTCACTGTACTACAATTTGTCTGTGTGTGTGTGTGTTTCGCTCCTATACTACAAAACAAATATGATAATAATATGATAATAATCATAACGGACAGATTCAGAATGAACCTCATAGCACATGCCGTGGACAAATACATGTATTTAAAACTTCCCTCAAAATCACTCATAAATTGACATCAGCCTGCAGTCCAGTCTCTGCCTTGAGGCTCACAGCTCACAATGTCACTCATTTTGGAACACACTGTGGTTGACTCTGGTATTAATTAGGGGTTTTAGAAATGGCTGACAAAAAAATCTGAACACAGGGTTATAAACTCGACTGATTTTCCTATCGACGTATGCGTAGAAAAAAATTCAGATTGCTAAATAAAGACACAAAAATTGTGATTTTCAAACGACGCGTAACACTAGCAAAGACATCGGTCATTGAAACGTTAGCAACCGGAAGTGAAAACAGATTGCAGCTGAAAACGAGGCTGTCGGTGAACTTATTTAGCTACATGCCATAGACAACCATCCATAGGTCCCGGTACACAGTGCTATTTCCGTACTGTACAGTCTCTTAGCCATAGTCAGTCCCAGGCATCCCCTAATATTTCAATCCCCTAAAAAACACTACTGCCCACCAGCTGCACATTTGCCATGCACAAAATAACAATAAAAACAGCACATTGACAGTCTCATTTCTTGGCTATGAACCCGATTCCTTACCAACCCCACACCCAAGCACAGCTGAAATCAGCGTGCCCCTCAAATCACTACGTCAACGGCAACTCAAAATAGGCCCACAATTGTCCACTGGATAAGCTCAGGATGGTATGAATCAAAGCACCAAACATGTCTCCTCTCATGTAACCAGAAATTTCCAGCAAATTCTAACATTCAGCCCTACTACAACATTTCAAACAAGGCAAAAATTATTTTTAAAAACACCGGTCCTCTTACTGCCTGAACTGGCCAAATTTGACTATGTAATGTGACCTGAACCATAGGTGTTGAATCCATGCAGGCAGTAATATAATTATGGCGCCCAGTGCTTGGTCTCTGCATTTCTAGAGGTATGAAAAACCCTTTCTGTCTCCAAGAGGTAAGGATTCTCATGAGCCTCGCAGCTGCAGGCGCTCATGAATATGTATACCGAGAATCTAGAGACAACACCGGAGCACACAGTACGCACACTCGCTGCGCGCTGCAATCAAAAGCTAGCAGCTGTGATACAAAGCACAACGTATGACAAGTGAGTCAACTACAGGGACAGAATTTTCATTGCAGACTTGTGCCGAGAACAACGCACGACGTTGGCTGATCTAGACACTGCACACCTCATCCTGCGAGGAGCGCACAGTTTCCCCAACAGTAAGTCCACGTCATTCTGAGTTAAAATATCTGCTGTATATCACTGATACATTTAATTCCTAGGATTGCATTTTATTGGCAGTCACGAACCTAGAAAGTTATGCCATGCATAATTCAACACACAGGTCTTCTACAGTCAATCAGCGGCCGTCACGCCTCGCCCCATTTAAACACTGAGCTCGCTTTCTCAAGAGGACTTTAAAGACATGTGACCACTGCATCAAAGGAAAAATGGCTTTTGTTACTTAACACGTTGTACCCAATGCGCAAGAGGCCATCGGGCCGACTTCGGCTGCCGTTGGCCCGGCACGGCCGTGCGCGGGCCAACGGCGGCCGATGTCGGCCAGTTGCCCTCTGCGCACTGGGTACTATGTGCGTACAAAAGAGCAGCACTTTGCAACCAAACAAGATACAAGTGTACACACCAATCTTATGCAGAAATAATTTGTTCTGCAGTCCGGAAAAGTTTCCATTAAGAATACTGGCTCGCAAACCTCGGAAGACTAAAAGATAAAGTTTGAAGTGATGACACCACATTTACTGCTTGCATAAAATGCCAGATGCAAAACGATAATTATGTGGGTTCGGTTTCAATCTTTGACTACTTCATATTGTGCATGCCTCTTACAAGCATTCAGGAAAAGCCCCAAATTTATGGCACTCTGAAATGACTATTTTAGTCGTGTATTTTGGGAAATGTATAAGTACTAGAAAAGTTTCAGGAACTGATTGATTCGTTAGAATTGTTTGTGTAGAAAATTATCTTTTTGGCGGCACGGTAAACGACTTATGTTGGTTTATCACAAGCACACATTTTAGTATGCAGTTTCCAAATTTTCGATTGGACGCGAACTTTTATTTCACCGATTAGTCTAGGCAAAAGTGCCATAAAAAGTGGATTATTCTGCAATTGTTTTAATTTTTCTATTTCAGTGGAGGGGTGTGTAGCATGCACAGAAAACGTTCAGCACACCATTCTACATGCGCTTGTAGTAGAAGCCGAGGGTAAACCTGGGGAGCAGGTCAAGATTAAGGAGAGAAAGAAAAAGATCCAGGAAATTCTGAAGTGGATCAACGCCATAATGAATTCAGGCGGAGGGGCGGTGCTGTTACACCTGGACCATCCTTATCTGCTGAAGGATCTCGATGAGCAGCTGGACGACAAACTGCAGAAACTGATCTCAGACGATTCTCTCTTTCACCAGCACTTCGAGCGGCATTTCATTGACAAACGTCACGTGGCTTTTAGAGTTATCTCGACAGTGTCCCCGCTCAGCACATTGAACATGAACTCAAAGTTAAGTCGGGATACTGGGCTGGCTGATGTTACGCATGCGCATATGAAGCAACTCGTTAGATGTGGTCCGGAATCCGCGGCCGTGGAACCAAGAGAAAGGCCAAGCGTTTTTATTTATGAGCAGGAAGTCACAATTGAAAATGGAGTGTTTCAAGAGTGTTCCAGGGTTCAAGTGAAAAGAGTTGACAACGTTTCTGATATCGATGACATTTTTTGGGAGACAAAAATAGTTCCGTACATTTCCGCTTTTTCGAGAATCCCCTCTGGCGGTTCCCTTTATCTTGGAATCAAAGAAGAAACGAAGGGCAGAGAATTCAAAACAGGTGTGTTCTTGTGTGGCGGAATCCGTCTCAGTAGCGAAGAGAAAAACAATTTCAATGCTTTTATTCAAGAAAGATTTGAGAGACAACTGCGGTGGTTTCTGCCTCTGGTCCTTGCGCCAAGGGTGGCTGTACCGGAGATCCACTTTCACCCTGTCATGGTGCAGTCCAGCGATGAACCTGCTGCAAAGCCTGATTACTATGTGATAGAATTGATCGTTCGGTATTCACCAGGGATTTGTTTTCTCGGTAATGGGCCTGAAGCCTACGAACTACCGCTTGGAAACCCTGGGGTTCAACGATTATTGAGTCCTGATGAGTGGCTTAGGTTATTCTTGAACCCTAATGAACATTGAATTTGGAATTGATAACTTCGTTGGTCAGTTCAAAGGGCAATTTACGATCTGTCTCGGTAGGTAGATGTCAGACGCATATATATATATATATATATATATATATATATATATATATATATATATATATATATATATATATATATATATATATATATATATATATATATTTTCCTCCCTATGTCACACGACCATTCACTTTAGCGCAAACCGTACCATGTGACCTTGTTATAAAAGCCCCTGTAGCGAAAAATATCGGACGTTTTGTAGCCCTCTTGATGACCTATCTTGGATGTCAGTTTTATTCTATAAAAGATCACCAAAACGTTCTAAAGTAAAAAAGTTGCATAGTGTTGTTCGAAACAACAAGCACTCAGTACTGGAGACGGCAAAGTCATGAAATATTTTAAATTACGTCAGAAGTCTATTATGTATAAATGTATATTCCTTTGACGTCAGTCATGTCTGGCGTGATCCAGGTCAGAAGATGTCTTCGTGAATTCTTTTACGAAAATAGCAAAGGAATGAAAACAAATACGTTATTGATAGCAGAGGCTTGTTGCACGGACACTTGTAGGCCTTCGGGAGGTCAAAAGAACCATTATACTCTTCAGGCCTTCGGCTTTCGGGGTACAATGGTTCCTTTGACCTCCCTCAGGCCTACAAGGGTCCGTGTAGCAAACCCCTGCACCAATAACTTATAATATATATATATATATATATATATATATATATATATATATATATATATATATATATATATATATATATATATATATATATATATATATATACATATATATATATATATATATATATTTGTTTTCCTCCCTACGTCACACGACCAGTAAATTTAGCGCAAACTGTACCATGTGACCGTGATATAAAAAACACTGTAGCGAAAAATGGCGGACATTTTATAGCCCTCTCGATGACGCGTTACGACCTCGTTTTCGAGTCTTGATATATTCAATCCAGACCAAAAAGGTGACTGCCAAGCGTGTAATATGCAAAGAAGTACCCAACGGAGAAAGAAACACGCTTAGAAAAGACGGGTACAACACAATTTATTAATATTTCGGGTAAATACCCTTTGTCAAAATAGACAAACAAACAAACATAGAGATTAGCCGCTACTTATCTTCAATGGCAGAAGGAATGTGGCAACTGAAGGAGGTGACGTAAAATAAAAGAAAAGAAAAGGAAGAACAAAAGTGCGGAAAAAGTAAAAATGACGTCAACGAAAAATCGCGTAAGAGAGAGACTCGGAAAGAACCTGAACACGAGAGACAAGAGTGTGTGCAAGCACGTGCAGGAGCGAGCGAAAGAAAAGGCGTGTAGATGAGGCCAGAGAAAGAGAGAGAGAGAGAGAGAGAGAGAGAGAGAGAGAGAGAGAGAGAGAGAGAGAGAGAGAAAGAGAGAGAGAGAGAGAGAAAGAGAGAGAGAGAGAGAGAGAGCGAGACGGAGAGAGAGAAAGAGAGAGAGAACGAATGGGGAGTACCCTTGGGCACGAAGTAGGCTGAGTGTCTAATACACAAAGCCTGCTAAACACCAACCCGAAGGCAAACTTTATATCACCTTCAAGTTGAGGACTACCTCGGGGAAAAACGGGAGGACCCCGGGAAAAAAAAACCCAGCATTTAGCACGGTACACAACAAGTAATAAGTCATGAAAACAAAGCAAAGAATCAAAATCAGTAAGAGAATATTGGTATAAGTGGAGAGTAGGTAGTTGTGAAACCGTCTTCAAGGGTAACTCAAAAAATAAGGGGGAGAGAGAGAGAGAGAGAGAGAGAGAGAGAGAGAGAGAGAGAGAGAGAGAGAGAGAGAGAGAGAGAGAGAGAGAGAGAGGGAGATGGGGGCGGGGGGGGGGGGGAAGGGGGGAAGGAGTAAGGAAAAAAAAAAAAAAAAAAAAAAAAAAAAAAAAAAAAAAAAAATAGGGAGGGGGGGGGGGGGGGGCGGAAGACAATCAGCCAGAGCCACCAACCCCACCCAACGGGCACCCACCAGCCCACAGAAAAACACACAGGTACGCAACAAGACGACCACATACATCCCCAAGGGATGCACACGATCGCCCCGCCCCAAAACCGCGTATCAAACCGTGAGCCGGAGACCCGGTGCCCGACAGGGAAGGGCAAGGGATCCAACTAAACGTTCGGCCAGCGCTGAGAAAGTCCCCAAGGGAAATGTACATATCAACCAGCGCCAACATCACGTAACTGATTAGTGAGTAGTAAATCAGTGAGGTAAAGTAGCAGACACAAGCAAGGTAAACAATGTTAATCTTTCATATTCATCCCGAGTGGCGCCACAGTGCCCAGTTTATTAATCAGAAATTTTTCACGGTCTTTCCTGGCCCAGACATTACTGGCTTGCATAAGCCAGAGGCCTTTAACTCGAATGTCTGAGACGGAGTGGTCGGCCTGATTGAAATGTCGTCCGACCGGTCTGTTGTATTGGTACTTGACAGACTGAAGATGTTCTTTGAAACGGTCGTTGATGGTTCTTTCCGTCTCTCCAACATAGAGTTGGCCGCATTTAACACAGGAGATGACATAAATCACGTTGGTGGTTTGACACGTGAAGTATCTGTCTATGTTGAATTTGTAACGTGGACCATTGACCACGGTGGAAGGGCAAATAAAAGGACACGTCTTGCAATTAGGAACATTGCACGGAGTGGAGCCGGAGGCTCTGGTGGTATGACGAGGCTTGAGAGTAGAGCGAACAAGCATGTCCCGCAAATTAATATCCCTCTTGAAAGCTACCAACGGAGGTTCAGAAAAGATAGCAGCAGATTCTTGACTGGATGACAAAAGACCCCAGTTAGAAAGAAGGATTTTACGCACCGGATTGGTGTGGGGATGGTAGATCATGGTTACGATAGGTCTGTCACTATCAGCGGTAGGTTTAGTCTGCAGTGTACTCGCGCGACTAAGTTTTTGAACCGTTTGGAGAGATCCTTGAACAACAGTATGTGGGTAGTGTCTGTCGATGAAAAATCCAGCCATTTCTTTGGATTGAACATCAAAATCTGATTCTTCGGAACATATTCTTTTTAGCCGAAGAAACTGGGAATAAGGGATGCTGTTTTTAGTTTTGGGGTTGTGAGAAGATCGGTAGTCGAGGTAGGAATGTGAGTCGGTAGGTTTGTAATGTATTGAAGTTTTCAACATTCCGCAGTCAATCCTGATGTTCATGTCCAGAAAGTCGACTGAAGTAGCTGATATAGTGTAAGTGAACTTGATGGATGGGTGGAAGTCCTGCACGAAGTGAATGAAGTCTAAAAGTGCAGCTTGGGTCATGTGAGTAGCTCCTAAACCGTCATCGATGTAGCGTTTATACATCTCAGGGACAGGCCCAGTGTATTGCTGAAGAATCTGTTGCTCAAGGAAACCCATGAAAAGGCAAGCATAGCTGGGTCCCATTTTTGTGCCCATCGCTACGCCACTGCACTGAGCAAAGGTGACGCCATCAAAGGTGAAACTGTTAAGAGAGAGAACCAATTCAGCCAGACGTAGAAGTGTATGAGTAGGAGGTTGTTTATGACTTCTTTGGTTGAGGAAGTATGCAAGTGCATTGAGGCCGTCATTGTGCGGTATAACAGTATATAGTGAAGTGACATCAAGGGAAAACAACAGTTCAGGTTTGAAAAGTTGTTTCTGGTTGACTTGGTCTATGATCTCTAGAGCATGGTTGGTGTCTTTAATGTAGGTAGGTAGAGACTGGACAAAGGGTTGGAAGATGATGTCCAGGTATTCGGAGATGTGTTCAGTGGGACAGCTGCAAGCTGACACTATGGGGCGGCCGGGATTGTTGAGTTTGTGAATTTTTGGGAGAAGGTAAAAGTTAGGTTGCTTAGGCCGCTTTTTTATGAGGAGATTAGCTGTGGAAGGAAGCTCTCCTTTAAGAATCATCTCTTTGACTGTCTTAGAGATGCGCTTTTGATCAGCTTGGAGGGAGCATTCGTCAAGGTGTTGGTAGTGTTCTGGGTTCTCTAACTGTCTGTAAGCCTCTTTGATGTACAGACCTCTGTCCCATACAACGACGGCGCCACCTTTATCGGCTGGTTTGATTACGATGTCGCTTCTGTTACGAAGATTGTTGAGAGCGTCCAGTTCAGATTTAGTGAGATTAGAGTGAGGAATGGGTTTGAATTTGAGTTGTCCAATGTCAGACATGGTCTTCTTAATGTAGTCTTGATAGCAACTCGGTTCGACAAAATAGCAGAAAAAAACGCACTAAAGTAGTCCTATTTGACGTAATACACATCATCTGCCTTATTTTTTACGACATGAGGAGCCAACTAAACAACATTTCACCACTAATTACATAGCGCAAACAGTAAAAGCCTTCCACCGAGACATTTTCAAAGTTCGGGAAACCACGGAACAAAAATAGCTTCCGAGTTTTTTTTAACCAATCAGAGACACAATCCGTGCAAACCGGCAAGCCAAGCACTGTCGTCTGCTCAAACAAAAACAGGCAAAATGCCACAATTTCACCAAAGCACAGAGCAACAAATTCAAGAACTAAAACGAAAATACACACCCAGCAACACTATACACAAAGCACCCTATTGCCAAATTTTCACGTCACTCAATGCGGGACTATCTGAAGAAAATCATCTCCCGAATTTTCGAAGACTATCTGACATCATGTCTACGCTGTAAAATAAAATCTTACCTTAAAATCCATCAGTCTCAGCACTAGTCCTGCTGTTAACAACGAGCGTTTTGTTTTGGTATTCCTTTTTCCAGATATCCCAACACACATGACACTTTAGGATATAACAACGACAATCTGCTGCACACATCCCCTTCTGACATCTTGAATCTAAAAGCACGAGGCATCATGCTAACTTGCACAAGCTGTCACATCAGTGGTCAAATGCCGATCGCTTCATCAAAAAGTTCATAATTTTTCTGAATCACACAGCAGTCAAGAAGCACTGTCACTGTAATACTTTAACGACATTTTGTAGACATTGCAGCTTGAATCATTCTGTACACAAGCCAAGATTAGCTTTTTACTCGCGAAAACAAGACTTGCGCTTCTGACACGGAATCGTGCTACGTCACAGTCTGGGAATCCCCGGCAGAACATGTATATTCAATGGTGTCACCTATCCGCCACAGAAGCGGCCGTCTTCATAAACCGGATTTTTTCTAAACAATAAACGGAGGAAGGAAAACAAATACGTTATTGGTCGGAGGGGTTCGCTACACGGACCTTTGTAGGCCTTCGGGAGGTCAAAGGAATCATTGTACCCCTCAGGCCTTCGGCCTTCGGGGTACAATGATTCCTTTGACCTCCCGAAGGCCTACAAAGGTCCGTGTAGCGAACCCCTCCGACCAATAACTTATAATATACGATGATGATTACTTAACAGTAATAATAGTAATGTGTTATATTGTAGATGCATTTTCTACTTAGTACGTCATGCTCATGAGTCATTAACTATTGCTGTATTTCGGACTGACAGGAATGACGTACTAGAATTTATGCACGTGTACTTTAATTCGGACTATACCGTAAGCATTATACGAAAATTGTGGTTGTGTGTGTATGTGTTTTAGATTTTTCTTGACTGCACGTGTGCAAATTCTACTAATCATGACGATGTTAATGTTGATGATGACGTTATTATTATAAATATTTCATTGCGACATGTTTTCCTCCGCACACTGCGTGTCAATACTCGTGTTTCATAACAGTTTCATGTCATCAGTAATGACGTTCTAACATCACAAACTTACGCACGTGCTTTTGTACCTTAGTCTATATATGTAAAAGTATTACGATATTTAGAATTTGAAAGTGCATCTGTGTACATTCTGTATCTATTTTGTCGCACTACATTCTCACACGTAGATTATGTTTTGTTACCTAGTTACCTGTTTCCTGGGCATTCTCCTGAAGAAGCCCTCGCTGAGAGGGCGAAAATTTGTGCATAGAATAAAAGTGTAACTCCTTCTAAACTACGTGGTGTATGTGGATCCTTTCTTCACATTTCAAGTGTATACATTATAAGCAAGTCCTTCCCCACGGACAGCAAGCTCGGGACGCTTTACAGCACATAAAAAAACCGCACTTAACTCTTTAAATAAACACCTGCTCCCACCATATATATATATATATATATATATATATATATATATATATATATATATATATATATATATATATATATATATATATATATGGTGGGAGCAGGTGTTTATTTAAAGAGTTAAGTGTTATTTATTTAAGAGTTATATATATATATATATATATATATATATATATATATATATATATATATATACACACACACACACACACACACACACATATATATATATATCTCTCTCTCTCTCTCTCTCTCTCTCTCTCTCTCTCTCTCTCTCTCCATATATATATATATATATATATATATATATATATATATATATATATATATATATATATATATATATATATATATATATATATATATATATATATATATGGAGAGAGAGAGAGAGAGAGAGAGAGAGAGAGAGAGAGAGAGAGAGAGAGAGTGTTGCACTACACATGTCGCCACGTGGCATCCAGATGTAGTTTCCGGTGACGCGCGATATGGGTAGCGTCTGTATGTAACTACCGGACGTGCCGGGCAGCTCTAATCAAGATAACGGACCGGCCCTCCGGAAACTGTTACTATATGGGAAATGGATGGCATCTAATTAACGGGACGTCCGCACGCGGGGACGCCATAATCACGTAACGGGACCGGCCCTAAACGAGGGGCGGGTCCTAAGTGGGAAGATGATTGATAAGGGCAAGGGTATATACATACTGGGGGACACAACGAGAGGAAACACACAACCAAACACACAACCCGACACAACGAGAGACAGAACGAGAGAGACAACCAGAGACACACAACGATAGAGGGGACACAACGAGAGGAGAGTGAGAGGAGAGTGAGAGAGATGGACGAAAGTAGAAGAGAGAGCAAATAGTGAGAGAACGACCGAATTGTAGTCTGTGGTTGGTCTTGCCCAACCCCAGACAATGCTCTTTAGACTGAAATAAACACGAGAGAAAACCATCATTGGACTTCAGTTGTTTTACGTGTCCATAGTGCAACACGTAACAACCAATTTTGGTGCCGTGACCAGGATGTCAGAACGGGTTTAGCAGAACCATCGCAGGATGTCAGAACGAGATCAAAGACAGAACAATCGCAGATTCCAGAACGAGATGGAAGACAGAACTATCGCAGAGGATGGCAGAACGACGCTACGTCAAAAGTACGACGACGCCGAGAACTGAAGACGCAACGAGAGGCAGACAGAAGATCGTGAAACGAGACTGAGAAGGAGCCGGCCGCAGACGAAAAAGACCTCGGGCCACAACCACCGTCACCAACGCTGGACAAACAGGTGAGTGACCTTTTTGTGTCATCGCTACAGTTTTGAGTAAGGGCCAGCAATATTTTGTATTTGTAGTGACAATGGCAGAAGACGATGTAGGAAGACCACACCCACTTAACCCGGTGTTTGCCGCATTAAGTAGTCAGATAGAGAGGTTGTCATCCTTAGTTAATGTGCAACTCATTTCACAGCTGATCCCCACCTTCAATGGAGATCAGCAACAGTCTGCAAAAGAAGAGGATCACTCTAGAGATAGGGCGTGTTTTCGATGCAGTTCACGGCCACGCCACAAGGCACGCGATTGCAAGGCTAGGCGGATCCACGCAGTCGGTCAGCAAAAGTCGTCTTTGTCACAGCAAAGGTATCAACACGCGCGGTGTTGGCGATGCCGGGGTTACGGCCACCGACAAAGAGAATGTAGGGCTAGGATAGGACAGGAGCGACAGGAAAACTAGAACGTTCTGCACCACGAGAAGCCGGTGAGCAGAACGGGGGAAACAGTAGATCCTTTAGCATCAACTTAGCGGGGAGTCCAAAATGCATAGTCTTTAAGGTAGGAAGTCAAAAGTTTAGAAGTCTCATAGATGCGGGGGTGGAAGTGTCGTTGATTAGCAAGAAGTCGTATGAAAAATTGCAGAACAAGCCAAGGCTAGAGAAAAGAAGTGTATCGCTACAGTCAGTCAGTGGGGAATCGCTAGGAGTTGTGGGCAGTATAGAACTGGACTTCAAAATTGAAAAGCAGTCGTTCAAACATCGTTTTTATGTAGTGAAAGAGATGAATAGAAATTTCATTTTGGGAAACGATTGGCTTGATAAGAACGGAGCACGCATTTATTTTGATTTGAAAAAGGTTAGGGTCGGGAATGCGTTTGTACCTTACGAACAAGACATGCACATATCTTCGTTAGTCAGAATACACAAGACAAAAGTATTGAAACCACATACAGCGGAGATTTGTCAGGTCAGAATAAAGAGTACACAGTACTTCAGTAAAGAAGAATGTTTAGAAGTCTCTGCGACAGATAGGTGGTTTGTTGCAGAAGAGCCAGGACTATCTGTGATGAGCGGTGTAGTGAGAAACAAAGGCAGGACATTTCCTTTGTTAGTTGTGAATCACACCAACAAAACGTTCAGGCTAAAAAGGGGATGTGTGGTAGGCAGGGCAAACAGCGTAAGTCAGGTAGAGTCAGTGTCTAACAGAACGGAAGAACGAGAAGTCGCTTCCATTGATCTGACAGAAATCGATGCGCCTGACGCAATCAGGTCCACAGTCACTAAACTGGTATCGGAGCATTCCGATTTGTTCGCGAGTAGCGATCTGGACTTAGGGCGCACCGACACTGTCAAAATGAGCATAGACACTGGAGACCACGCTCCAATAAGGGTGAAACCTTACCGCGTTCCTTTGCAGGATAGAGAGATAGTAGACAAGGCAGTAGATGAGATGTTAGAGGCAGGGATCATCAGAAGATCAATGTCGCCATGGTCTTTCAGCTTAGTAGTAGTAACCAAAAAAGACGGTTCAAAGAGGTTGTGCGTTGACTTTCGAAAGCTAAACGAGATTACTAAGAAGTCGTCGTATCCACTACCGCTCATAGACGATATTTTGTCCTTGCTGGGGAAGGCAAAATATTTCACAAGGTTAGATATGAAATCGGGATACTGGCAGGTAGAGATGGCGGATCAAGAGAGTAGTGAGAAAACGGCTTTCGCTTGTCACAAGGGACTTTTTGAGTTCGCAGTCATGCCGTTTGGACTTTGCCAGGGACCTAGTGTGTTCACGCTGTTGATGAACACAGTGTTGAGGGGGTTAGAGACATTTTGTTCGGCATATAGGGATGATATTCTCATCTTCTCCGAAACCAAGGAACAGCATATCAGCACATAGAGGATGTGTTCGGTAGACTCAGACAACATAAACTCAAGTTGAAACTGTAGAAATGTCAGTTCTTCGCGGAGGAAACACAATACTTAGGGTTTGTGATAGGGAAGGAAGGAGTCAAACCAGACCCAGAAAAGGTGTCAGCAATTCGGACATTGCCGAATCCAACATGTGTAAGGGAGTGTCGCAGTGTCATTGGAATGATGTCATACTATCGCAGGTTCATACCCAATTTTTCTGAGATAGCCGAACCCATCATCAATTTGACAAAGAAATTTGCCAGATTCAAATGGTCTGATCAGTGTCAACAGGCGTTTGATTTTCTCAAACAAAGTTTGTCAGTAGTTCCTTTGTTGGTATATCCGGACACGAGACGTCCATATGTATTGTACACGGATGCTAGTGACACATGTATCGGGGCGTGTCTGACGCAAGAAAGTGAGGACAGCACAGGACTCAAGACAGAAAAGCCTATTTACTTTCTGTCCCATAGGTTGAGCCAGAGCCAGAAGAAGTGGTCTACCATAGAAAAGGAAGCATTTGCAATCCATTATGCATTACAGAAGTTAGACCACTATTTGCACAATGCGCAATTCGTTGTTCGCACAGATCACAAACCGTTAAAGTATCTCTTAGAGTCACCTATGCAGAATAAGAAGATTCAGATGTGGGCGCTAGGGATCGCAGGGTACAACTGCACTATAGAGTACATTCCAGGGCCACAGAATGTGTTGGCGGATTTGTTGTCTAGAGTGCCGCAAATAGACGGAAGGGAGTTAGTATCAGAAGAGACGGAAGAAATAGTTACGGAAGTGAGCGACAATGCGTTCCAGATAGGGGTGATTAATTCTAGTCAGTTTAGACCAAAGCAGTTTGCAAGTTGTCAGACGGATAATCCTAGAGAAACTTTAGAAAAGGTAGAGGTGACAGGGTTCGATATGATCACGGAGCAAGACAATGATCCAGACATTGTTAAGTTGAAAGAGCAGCTACTGAACGAGGAAGCACCGGCCAGTGTAAAAAGGAGGTATTTGTTTATAGAAGATGTCTTGTATTTCTTGTCGAATATTGATGACGATCCAGTAGCGAGATTAGTGGTGCCATCCCATTTGGAAATCAGTATCATGACGGAAATGGGCACATGGGCCTTGACAAGACTTAGACACCATCAAACAGAAGTATTTTTGGCCAAACATGTACAGGGGGTTGAACGAATACATAGGCGGTTGCATTACCTGTCAGCAACGGGTTTTGCAGAAACAGAAAGCCCCAGTGCAGGAAATGGACGTTCCTCCATATCCTTTTGCGAAGGTTAGTGTAGACTTACAGGGTCCATTCCCTACTAGTCTGTCCGGGAACAAGTACATTTTAGGGGTTGTTTGCCATTACAGTGGATATCCAGAGTGCTTCCCGGCACCAGATAAGTCGGCAGAAACTGTCGCTCAAATCTTGATGGATGAGATAATTCCTCGACACGGCTGTCCTTTGCAGGTGGTTACCGATAATGGCACAGAAAACGTCAATCGGATCATGAGGGAGGTTCTCAGCGAACTAAACATAGATCATGTCTTGACGAGCTATTATCATCCACAGTCTAACGCCAAGGTAGAAAGATTTCATCGTACCATGAATGATATCATGTCAAAGAAAATACAGGAAGATATCCAAACGTGGGATTTGCACATAAACCATGCGTTGTCGGCATACAGGGTTAGCGTTTCAGAAACGACTCAGTGCTCTCCGTTCTTTCTACTGTATAACAGAGATTCAGTGTTACCATTAGATAACATACTGAGGCCTAGACGGAAATATGTCGGAGAGGACCTTCATAAGGTAGCCTTAGAACCACAGCACAGATTGTTCACCCAGGTGCACCAACGGATAAAGAAATCACAGAAGCGGGGGGCAAAATATGCCAACCGACAGGTCAAAAGTGACGAAATTAAAGTCGGGGACCCAGTGTACTATAAAAATAATCAAAGGAAAAACAAGCTAGACAGCAAATGGAAACCTTACTACAGAGTGGTCGAGCAAACAACCCCAGTAACGTACAGGATCAGAAACCAGTTGACTGGTGAAGTAGTTAAAGTGCATGCAGAGCACATAAGACTCGCTAAGTTAGATGAGTGGCCTAAACCCTCAGCGGAAACAATTAGGCCCATCAGAAAGACTAGTTATGCGATCGCACCGGAAGACAGCTCTTCCAGTGACAGTGACAACAACGTGACAAAGACCAGGGATGCCCCACGACCTACTACCAAGAAGCAGGATCGCTCATTCATGGGCCTGGCGAGCTACTACCGAGAGTAGATCCCGAACTTTGCAGCCGTCACAGTACCCCTGACTGACTTGCTGAAGAAAGGACAACTTAATGAGGTGAAGTGAGAGGAGGCCCAAGAGCGAGCATTCCAGGCAGTTCGTGACATCCTGACCGTGAAGCCCATTCTACGCCTCCCCGACCCATCGAAGATCTTCGTCCTGAGGACCGACGCCTCCAACGACGGAGTGGGTGCCATCCTAATGTAGGAGGATGATGGGAAACTCTACCCAGTGAGCTACGCTAACAAGAAGTTGACCCGAGCCGAGAAAAACTACTCTACCATCGAGAAGGAGTGCCTAGCCATCATATGGGGAGGTTTGAGCTGTACCTTCAGGGAGTACCATTTATGTTGCAGACGGACCATCTACCCTTGAACTATCTATTTTTATTTTGTCAAAAGGGCCAGTGGCCTGTAACACACAACATATGATATACAAATAATACAAAATACATCAGATGAGGATGCATTTGTGGGAGGCAGTGTATCAAAGTGTGGATGCGCTGTGCTGAGAATGCATCGTGAGAATAAAGTACTGTTGAAACTGTTATTCCAGTGTGGTCTACAACCTTGTGCCACGTGTGATGAGTTGCAACTGAGTGAAGTTTATCTACAAGAACTCTACGTGAGTGTGTCGGGCACGCAACTACGACTACTACCACGTAACAACAGCAAGTTCAGCTCGCATATAAAGGGGACTTTGTGAGTTGTGGCTCTCATATAGAAGAGATTGTGTGGCTTATGGTTCGTCCTATCTTGTTAATTTTTGCGTAAATATTACTGAGCAAAACGATCTTTAAAAAACATTTATGAAAACTGCTTAGAGCGTTGAAGCCAGTCACGGTGGCTTCGGAAAATGGTTTCAATCGCAAGTATAGTTATTTAACTTTGTACACCAACAGTAGATGCATTGTATTCAAGTAAACTCTGCTTATATAGGGTGAGTTCACAGAAATAAATTGTTTATATACAGTTTTCCTGCTCTCACTGCTGATTGTCCATAGTGACGGGTTGTTTTGCCCACAGCGGCCCACTGCGCTTTCTCGCCTCTCGCGTTAGACTTAGAGAGCGGACTAGTTTAAAGGATCTCGCGACTTCGGTATTGAGCTGATATGTGCTATATTTACTTAACTTAATTTTTTATTGTTGATTTTGCTATACAGTCGTAAAAATTGGTGAAAAGACAAGAACAAGACATTTTCAATACCCTAATTCATGATAGAGCCCCGGCGGGAAACGGCCAGATTTCAATATCGAGGTCAAACATGCAGACTTCATGTATATCTGCGCTGTTTCAGGTCTTAAAAGCTTGGTCACGTGACGATGGATCTTTCTTATACTGGGCTAAATATATCTGGGGCACATTTAGAGATGTGAAATCAGTCATTTCATGAAAAATAATTCCGAGGACTGTATAGAAAAACTGACACATTGTCCGAGTTTTCATAAAGTAAATCTTTGGTCAGCTGGTGCTGAATGATTTTTGTTCTATGATTTGTGTATGATGGTGGCTTTTTAAGATAGATATTAAAAAAAACAAAAACAAAAAAAAAAAAACAACAACAACAAAACAAACAGTGTGTGCTCCAGTGTCAAACGACCTTTTTTCTTTGGAGGTAAAACAAAATTCACACCGGCGCCTCGCACTGCTTTCTTGTTTGTGTTGCAGAATGTGACACAACGCCACGAAAAGTGGACAACAGTCGATTGTTGTGCCTTCCTTCACTCTTGCCACACTTGTTTACGTTAGCCAGTCTTGCCCAGTAGGAGTTCATTACTTTTGCAGACCGGCAGCGATCAGTGCAGTAGTGTGTCACCCATGTAGCATGACTTAGACTCTAAGTGTGTGCAGAGGCCAGTCTGGAACTGATTGACAGAAGCATAGATCCGCATTGGCACTGCTGGCTGCAGGGGCTGTTGAGAGTCTAGGCTGTACCTGGAGTGACAGTATAATAATAAATAATAATTACGGTATTTATAATGAGCTTATCTTATAATAATTATAACTCTAAGCGCGCACTCACAACTCACGCACGCATGTGCACGCTTTTAACAATGACTCACATACCACAAATACATTACGACAGTCAGCTGGGGGTAGCCGGGTGTGTGGTAGCTTAAGAGTGCTAGAACTGTTGAAAGAGGTGAGTTTTGAGGGCGGACTGGAAGGAGGAGGGAGAGTGTTTCTGACGGAGAGAGAGAGTGGGAGAGTGTTCCAGGTGGATGGCCGCAGACAGAGAATGAGCGTGGGCCGAAATGCATTCCTTCATGCCCATCCACACTTCACTCAGATACTGTGTAATCCCCCACTGCAGGCGAAGTCCTACTCATTCTTTTATGCTAAGAGACATAGACCCTCACGCGAACCCGTCGTTTCCGAGGGCTCACTAGAGCCTAAGCATGCTGTCGGCCGTCATTTGTGTTTGTTTACGATTAGAAACTATCGCCACCTAAGAGCAGGCTTGTGTGTAGGTTAATAATGATAGTCACTCCTTACCCATTCAATCCGCTAGTAGGCGCTAGAGGTACAGCAGGACACTTTAAGTCAGTCTATGGTCTAGCTGATTCAGCATTTTCATGCGGGCTACTTCCTCCACCCCCCCCCCCACCCCCCACCCCATCTTCCTCACCCCTTTGTCATATGCTTTCGCCGTGAGATGGCCTTAGTTGCCTGCTCGGCGTTAAACCCAAATAACTAACTAACTAACTGTCATATGCTTTATTAGACTTTCGTCCATGGAATTCACCGCCAGCACACAACAGCTTTACTATTTCTGTGGGGGACAGCATTCATATCTTTTGAAAAGATATTGCTTTAACTCATTCTACCCCAGACACACCACAGCAGGATAAGGATCGACCATGATAGTTCAAGGGTGATGCCAGAATAGCTTGGCGCCTACGGGCGCCAAGCTATTCTGGCATCACCCTTGAACTATCATGGTCGATCTGTGTCCTGCACTGCAATGCAGTCTTGAGAGGACAGGGGAAAAATTTAAGGATTTTGGTGTTGGGGTAGAATGAGTTAAAACGGTCTGTTAGCATTAAGTTTAACCCCTTTACTGCCACTGATCGTACACTGTGCGTCTGAAATCTGGGTCAGTTCAACGCGAAAGAGCTCCAGCCGTCCCATGGACAACGGAGACAAAATGGTTACAGCAATAAGCGTAGATCCTCATGAGCCCCCTTGCGGGGGCTCATGAGGATCTATACCTCTTGCAGTAGTGCGGTGTTAATTTGGTTCTCGGCATTGAAGGGGTTTAGTGTCATGTTCACACACGCTTGACGCGTTCATAACATATCAACACCCGATTCATGTATTCAAATCTTTTGCACGCACGTTCCGTTCAGCGTGTCGTCAGCCAGTCACTGTACAAAGAAATAAGTTAACTTTAATTAAGGAACGTGTTTTCATAATGATCTGGTGTTGGAACACATGAACTGGTTATTTTTGTGTTTTCTTGTGGTGTATCTGTGCAGGTGTGTTCAACCAGAACTGAAAACAGCATGAAAGTTGTGTCTGCCGAATGACATGTTTAACTCTTTATGACCTCGCAGCTTTACTGAAGTTTGTTTATGCCCAGCTTCTCCCCTTCTTCTAAAAACAACTGTGGGGCTCGTGAGGATCTGTGCCTCTTGCTGACACCACTTAGGATCCATGTCCGTAGGACAGCTAGAGTTTTGTTGGTGTTGAATTAAGGAAGATTGCAGAAAAAAGTCAACTGACACTGAACGGGTTAATCCGTCTCTTGGTGTCAACTTCTCTAGCACCTCACAAA
>BTPG01000007.1:175134522-175139522 GCA_036245525.1 Semisulcospira habei | reverse complement strand
ATGACACATTAACCCCATCGCTCCCGCTGTACGGACATATTTGTTTCTGAAACTTTGGTGGTTCATTCAGCGGCCAACAGCCAACACCGTCCCAGCAACATGGATACAAACTAGTCTCAGCAAGAGACTTAGATCCTCATGAGCCCTTGCAGTCGCGGGGGGTCATGAGGATCTATGCCTCTTGCAGTGGGATCGTGTTCACTTTTTTCTCGGCAGTGAAGGAGTTAACATTCCAAAATGCTCCAAACTCTCTTGATCACAGTGCAGATGATAGAATTTGAATATACGTGGTTCCATTCGAAACAATTGTGGTTGTTGTTGGTTTATTTGTTGTTGCATGGTAAACAGGAGAGTAAGGGTTTTGGAAATGCTAAATACTCTTTTTTAATTGATCCAAGCCGTTTTGTCTTTTTTACTTTTTGTTTTTGTTATATGCAGGGTCGCAACTAATATCGGAGCACTTGATCAAAGGCTTTAGACCTTGTGTCGCTGTTAAGAGCACTAGAGATTAAACTCAGTAAACACGTCAAGATTAGATTGGATCGCAATACTTTGTTCGAACGGTGCGAGGGCAGGCTGTTACTTTTTATGTTAACTCATTGAAGGCGCCCCGCACCAATAGCTGCGGAAGTATCGTATAGCGTTACCTTCGGCAACGCTATACGACACTTTCGCAGCTATTGATGCGGGGCGCCTGGAATGTGTCAAAGTTTCAAGTTGTATTATTTTTTTGTGTTACCGCATGGCTGCGGAAGTGCCGTATAGCAATGACACCTTCGCAGCTATTGATATGGGGCACCTGAAATACGTCAACGTTTAAAGTTGTATTAAAGTTTATCCACAATGACTGAACAGTATATGCGCGCGTGCAAACACACACACACACACTCACACACAAACACGCACACAAACACGCACACAAACACGCACACACACACACAAACACGCACACACAAGCACGCACACACACACAAATACTCACACACACACGCACACACACACACACACACACACACACACACACACACACACACACACACACACACACACACACACACACACACACACACACACACGACCATTCAGACTGACAGGCAAACAAAACATCACGAGATAAACGTTTCCATCGTTCTATCAAACAGACGTACTCTGACCTAAACATGCAGCCTATATTAAAGCGACCTGCTCCAGGGAAAGTAAGTTAATAGTTCGTAATATCTCATTTCAAAATGGTCGTTAAATCTTACTATGTCATACAATACTGCTGACCAAAAGCGCAAACTCAGCACTTGCTGTTTGAATGTAGTAAATGAAAGACTTTTTCTGCTCTTCTTTTCCTTTGCGTGTAGGAGAGTTCCAACGACGTCAAGGGCAGAAGTAAACTTCTATTACGTGTGTCTACTCACATGGATCGTACGTAGGACAGTTCCAACGTCAAGGGCAGTAGCAAACATCTATTACGTGTGTCTACTCACATGGATCGTACGTAGGACAGTTCCAACGTCAAGGGCAGTAGCAAACTTCTATTACGTGTGTCTACTCACATGGATCGTACGTAGGACAGTTCCAACGTCAAGGGCAGTAGCGAACTTCTATTACGTGTGTCTACTCACATGGATCGTAAGTAGGAGAGTTCCAACGTCAAGGGCAGCAGCAAACTTCTATTACGTGTGTCTACTCACATGGATCGTATGTAGGAGAGTTACACCGACGTCAAGGGCAGCAGCAAACTTCTATTACGTGTGTCTACTCACATGGATCGTACGTAGGAGAGTTCCAACGTCAAGGGCAGTAGCAAACTTCTATTACGTGTGTCTACTCACATGGATCGTACGTAGGACAGTTCCAACGTCAAGGGCAGCAGCAAACTTCTATTACGTGTGTCTACTCACATGGATCGTACGTAGGACAGTTTCAACGTCAAGGGCAGTAGCAAACTTCTATTACGTGTGTCTACTCACATGGATCGTATGTAGGACAGTTCCAACGTCAAGGGCAGTAGCAAACTTCTATTACGTGTGTCTACTCACATGGATCGTACGTATGACAGTTCCAACGTCAAGGGCAGTAGCAAAATTCTATTACGTGTGTCTACTCACATGAATTGTACGTAGGACAGTTCCAACGTCAAGGGCAGTAGCAAACTTCTATTATGTGTGACTACTCACATGGATCGTACGTAGGACAGTTCCAACGTCAAGGGCAGTAGCAAACTTCTATTACGTGTGTCTACTCACATGGATCGTACGTAGGGGTGTAGGGGGCTCTGGATAGAGGTAGTACCTTTGCTGTTCGGCAGCTGCGTCCTACATAGGACGGACGGGCATCACTGGTCCTCATCCATCTCCTTAATCTCTCACGTGCTGGCTCCAAGCGCCACACCCTGGCAAACCACCTCAGCTGGTGGGCTAAACCACGTGAGGGGGTGGTGTTCACATTGCACCACTAGGCGGATGAGCTGTTTCTGACAGCCAACGGCTAGAGGACGGAGGAGATCAGGTTGGATCCAACGGCCAAATGTGGGGGAGTAAACCCTTCAAATCAGGAGTGGAGCCCCGAAGGCAGACAGCTGCCTGTATTCACGCACTGTTCTGGCAGCTCCTGCAGCCAAACTGATGCCAAACGTACTGCTTTGCATTCCTTTGGATACATCAGCGAGGCCGAGAGGGGGATCTTGACGACTGGGCATCCCAGGATCTCCATACACTTCGCCCAGGCTTGCGCACTGGAGAGGTCACTCCAGTGACTGACCCAGCAAGCGCATACTCCATTGTCTTCCGAGACAGGATGCCGAACGTAGGACAGTTCCAACGTCAAGGGCAGTAGCAAACTTCTATTACGTGTGTCTACTCACATGGATCGTATGTAGTTGAGTTCCAACGAGGTCAAAGAAAAACTTCTATTACGTGTGTCTATTCACATGGATCGTAAAAAAAGAAGAAAGAAGTCTTATTTGACGCAAGACAACACTGAGAACCCGTTGTATTTGCGAATTGTAACAGTCAGGGCCCGCACTGGAGCAGATCGGTATAAATGAGAACTATATAAATGAGAATTCCTTGCGTCAACGCTGCATTGAATGCTTGGCTGCAAACGGTAGATGCACTCGCTGCTGACTGGACCAGTCTTGTGTGACTTTTCAAATGAGGGGTGGGTGAACATTGTAACGTAGTGCTGTTGTTACCATTGCTCGATTTACTCAAAACTTAAATGAAATTGTTACTGAATAAATTAGCAAAGTACTGACTCTAAGTATTATTACATTATTTGTGTGGTGTTGTCGGTGCCTCTGCGATAAAAAGTGGCCCTTAAGTTTTGACCATTAGTATATTTAAATGTGCGTAGCCGCGTTGTCATTGTAGGCATGTAGGCATAACACACTCTCTTCATAAAAACGACACTAGTTTTAGCCTAGTCGGCCTTAGTAACTTGCTGGGCCCGGGGTAACACATTCACCCATATAGCCCCGAGTCCCTACAGCAGGAGATGGATTGACCATGATAATTCAAGGGTTGTGCCTGAAGGCGCCAAGCTAATCTGGCACGACCCTTGAATTATCATGGTCCATCCATCTCCTGCAACTGGTACATAGTCGTTAGGCAACACCTCCAAAAATTTGAGAAATGGGACCTTGGGGCTAAGAGGGTTAAGCCTCGCCGCACGACAGCAGGAGATGGATCGACCATGATAAATCAAGGGTAGTCTCTGATGGCGCCAAGATAATCTGGTACTACCCTTGATTTATCACGGTCGATCCATCTCCTGCCACTGGTCGTTAGGTGACGCACACGCGGCCTTGGGGCTACATGGGTTCAACTGTATAAGAACAAACTCATTCTCCACGGACGTCTTCCCATATCAATAAATCCAACAAAGCGAAAAGAGAGACCCACTTCACAATGGAAGGACTGGTCATACAAATCATGAAAAAATCGCGAGTATGAAAGATAACTGCTACATCACTTTCACAGATCACCCGGGTACGTTATCGCGCTTGCTTTCACACAGATCAATCCGTTGTGAAATATCGATTTTTCGCTCCGCCACTAGAAACCCGTTATCTTTGCCTGAGAGTGGAGAAGACTCAGTACATCCGCGTCGTCGAGTTGCTAGTCTCAGACAAAGCACTTATCTTTACCTACAGTCTTTGACCCAACCCTTGACGTGTTCAAGAGACATAGAGTCACATGAACCCCTGCTGCCGCAGTACTGTACTGGTGCTGCCGTACGGGCGCATGCGAAACTATGTCTCTTGTTGACTCCAGTTGTCGGAGTATGGGTCTGAGCGTGTGACAGGTTTTTAACCTGCAGATCGATATTATTATCGTAGACTATGGATCTGCCGGGGTCGGGCGGGTTGCTGGCTGCAGGGTATCGAACACTCGAAGTAAAAATGTTTGCTAGTATTTCAAAAAGGAAGTTGTAGCACATTTTTCGTTGTCCAGGTCTCGTTTAAGGCGTGTTTCCACACAGCGAAACGACAGCGGCGCGCAACCGGTAGCGACAGTAAAAAATTGAGAGCACGGAAGTAAAGAATGTATGTCAAGTAATAAAAAAGCGACACTCAACATCACTGGTAGTAAATTGAATTTTTATTGCCGCATAACTAATAATATATAGTACACAGTAAAAATAAAATGTCTAAGCCCGACTTAGAAATCCAGCGACAGTATAAGCAACAATTTCATAAATCATTCCCAAGCACACGAAGTTCTGCAGGTAGAGGGGAAAACTACAGACCTAAACTGACAGAAAAGGTGCCATTATTTTGTATTGTTCTTATTTTTTCTTAGCCGCAAGGTTCTAAACTACAAAGCAGCACACATGTTCAGACAAACTGTCCTTGTGTTTGTTTGCGACCAGAGAAGAATCAAACAGACAGAAACACGCTTAGAGAAGACAGTTAAAACACTATTGTGTCATATCAGTCTTTTCTAAGCGTGCTTCTTATATCTTTATTTTTTATTCGTTGGGCTATTTTCTGCATTTTACACGCCTGG
>BTPG01000007.1:175110054-175134022 GCA_036245525.1 Semisulcospira habei | reverse complement strand
CAGAATAGCTTGGCGCGGCGGTCCGTGGCGCAGTGGTTAAGGCGCCTGCCACCAATGCCAAAGGTGCGCGGTTCAATACCGGGTTCCGGCGTTGGACTTTTCTCCTCTGGCAAGTGTCACCGTTAATTCGGGCGGACCGTCGGGGGTTCTTTCTCCGGGTACTCCGGTTCTTCCACCCCCCCCCCCCCCCCCCCCCCACTTTGGTACCGGTCTCAGGCCACTTTACAAATTTCAAATACAAGCGATCAAAAATCTCTGTAACTTTAGTAGCTGACTGGCCCTTCGTTTGTCTTGTACTATGTTTGTCTTAAATGGCGTAAATCCGTGTCTGTTTCGTGAGTGTGTGTGTTGGGTTTCAGGCGCGGCGCTTTGAGTCGATTTCCCCAAAATTGAGAAAAAGCGCCTATATAATAATGGTATTATTATTATTATTATTATAAAATGGTTGATCTATCTCCTAATCTGTAATGTAGCCCGCATAAGACATGTTTGGCATCCTGTCTCGGAAGACAATGGAGTATATGCGCTTGCTGGGTCAGTCACTGGAGTGACCTCTCCAGGGCGCAAGCCTGGGCAAAGTCACGGTATGGAGATCATGGGGTGCCCAGTCGTCAAGATCCCCCTCTCGGCCTCGCTGATGTATCCAAAGGAATGCAAAGCAGTACGTTTGGCACCAGTTTGGCTGCAGGAGCTGCCAGAACAGTGCGTGAATACAGGCAGCTGTCTGCCTTCGGGGCTCCACTCCTGATTTGAAGGGTTTACTCCCCCACATTTGGCCGTTGGATCCAACCTGATCTCCTCCGTCCTCTAGCCGTTGGCTGTCAGAAACAGCTCATCCGCCTAGTGGTGCAATGTGAACACCACCCCCTCACGTGGTTTAGCCCACCAGCTGAGGTGGTTTGCCAGGGTGTGGCGCTTGGAGCCAACACGAGAGAGATTAAATAAGACAATAAGCAAATTAAAAAAAAACTCAGCCCCAGGGAGGTCAAGGAGACGGTGGAGGGAGAAGGTACTGCACCACTTCAGTTTTACTCGCCTGAAACCCAAACAAGGGGAGATTGGGGGGGGGGGGGGGGGTGAGTGCTAGGCCGCCGGCTGGATGATGGTGGGACAGCTTTTACTTCTTTTAACTGGCCAGAAAATCAGTCAACGACTCACTGACGGGGAACTTCAGAGTGGAATTAACAGTATGGCACGTACTTTTCACTTTTCATGAAATAACTAGGGCACTTTCACTAACCGCAGAAATCTTAGTCTGGACCCGACCCCCCCCCCCCCCCCCCCCCCAAAAAAAAAAACAAAAAAAAAAAAAAAAAAAAAAAAAAAAACACGTTTTTACGGATCACGAGGATGAATAAAATACAATCACGAAAAAAAGCACGCCAATTATGCACCACTTCAGCCCGTCCCCCAAATCCACAAAAGCAGAGAGGTCTTTCACTGATTCATCCACTGACGATTCTGACTTCGTAAAAAAAAAAAAAAGAAGAACGATGGTCCTTTCAGTTGCGCAGCGTAGTTGGAAGACGCACCAAAAACGTTGTGAAGGAGATATTAACACTTAACTCGACCTTTCATTGACTGAGAAGGCCGCTTTAATCTTTCGGGTGTCGGTAGCGATTTTAGTCGCGATTATTCCACCAGGAATCGGCATTGCGACCAAAACCGCTACCGACACCAAAAGGGTTGAAGGGTTATTGATCTGTGAAGTGTGTATGCATTTCACCGTCCGGGCGCACGCGATGGAACCAGATATATCAAACGCAAATCAAGTTGACTAGTTTTACCTCTATGTACTTGGGTCAGCACTTGCATTTGGAAACTAGCGGATATCTAAGTGTGTTTATGACCCGTTTGTGCAAACACTGACACACCGGTTATGAGAACGTTGGTAGGTCAACAAAATAGGTTGTTGGCTTTTATGTAGGTGGGGTGGTTGCACGTTAAGCGGTCAGGTTGAGGAACTCGTCAGCTGTCTATTGATAACACTGTTATAACAAAACCCGTCAAAGTGCAAGCGGCATAGATCCTCATGAGCCCCCGCAATTGTGGGGGCTCACGAGGATCTATGCCGCTTGCGGTCGTGTCATTGTTTTTCTTCTTCTGAAGAAAGGTTGAATGGTGGTGTGAAAATCTAGATTCCGTTTCGTTTTCCTCGTTTGCCGGCTCATAAGGATGGAAAAGTCACGCGACTGAATGAATTGACCACATGTCAGTATAAAATTATCTGTAACCGTTTCCGATAGGGCGCTTGCCCCCCCCCCCCCACCCCCCCCCCCCCCCCCACACACACACAAAGGAATACGGAAAAGCCTTCCTCCTCCAGAGAAAAAAAGCAGGCACACACATACCTCATCACGAATGATTAGTATTGTCCAGTACTTTTGGACCATATGGCGTGAGTCTAGAGAGAGAGATTGGTGGGGGGTGGGGGGGGGGGGGGGCGGGCAGGCACACATGCACCTTAACATAAATAAAAATTACTTTTGGTTGGTTGTACAATGCTTAACGTCCCGACAGCAACAGGACTTTCTCAGGACGTGCCTGTACTGCTTGTGGAAATAAAAAAGACTATATAAAAATAAACAGAATATTGAATGTATGTCGCCAGCCGGTCTAATACGCTAAATAAACCTAAGACCATTTAGCAACACACATCCAATATCAAGAGTCATTACAGGAAGCGCAGACAGTAGGGAGAGTTTAAAAAAAAGGAAAATACAGGTGAATGGACCAAGAGTAGACAGAAACACAGGCCCCAGAATAGAGGGGAAACCCACCCTGGGAACTAAAAAGTAGTTAACCCCATCCCAAGTTCCCCAGGGCAGACTCGGGTGGGGGGAGGAGTACTTTTGGACCTTATGGCGTGGGTCTAAAGAGAGGGAGGGGGGAGGGGGGGGGGGTAGCAGGCACATATATACCTCAACACGAATAAAGATTGCTTTTGGACCCTTACGGCGTGGGGTCGAGAGGGAGAGAGAGGCACACATACCTCGTCATGAATAAAGAGTATTTTTTTTACCTTATGGCGTGGGTCTAAAGATCCAGAATCATGCACATGCACACAATTCTGAATTGATTCTCAAGAAATAAAATGTGGCATACTTTTGTAGTTCTGATAAATTCTGCTACAGTCTGCAGTGATACAAACCCACACACACTCACAGACAGACACAGCTAGTACGAAAGAAAGGCAACACATACATGCACCCACACAGACCGACACACTGTAACACACACATAAACAAATGACAAATAATGTGGCAGTTTATTATAACTCTTTTCGTTTACTTAAAATCAACAACGGCCGCATAGTCAGGCAAAAATTTATCATCCTCCAAGTCACTTCGTGATGCTCAAGAAATCACATAAATCGTGTCTCTTCTCCAAAGCAGAAACCAACTGATCCAAATGCACAATAATTAATGCACAATAATTTGAAACATACCAGGAAAAGTACAATACCTGACACAAGAAAACGTCAACACTTGTTTATCACTTCATAGTAACAAGTCCAAACAAGAACATTTCACACTAAAAGTGGCCAACGATTCACAAACCACCATTGCAAGGGTTACAAGCACCAAGACTGCACGACAGTCGCTTTTTAGAGCCACCTCATCTACAAGAGGCATAGATTCTCATGCAAAAACAAAAAAACAACAACAACAAACCTCAGAGAAAACAACACAACAAAGAAACGGCGGCAGTGAATATGTATAAGATAGCAATGAAGACAACACTGCTGCACGTAAAAAAAGGCAAAGAAAACAGAGCAGACTGTGAACACAACTTCCACAATGACATTGAAATGAGCCACTTTGAAAAATAAAAGTGAGCGTGTACGGAGCTATTTATTGTTCTGTTGTTTGACGTCACCATCAGCTGAAGTACCTATGGAGTACACAATGAGCGCAGGAGAAAATAGAAAAAAAGAGAAAACCCTCTGCCTGTTAGTAGTACATTTTGTCCACGGGATTTCTACAAGAATCACCTCAACAAAAAGCACTATTGACAGCCGAAGAGTTAAACAGCAAATGCCAACGCTTTGTTCCCATAAATCCAAGACAGCTGCACCATGCTTTTCCCACATCTTTCCCAAGTTTCCCAATCCTACATCTTTGTACGTTCCCCAATCCCACATCTTTGTAAGTTCCCCAATCCTACATCTTTGTAAGTTCCCCAATCCTACATCTTTGTAAGTTCCCCAATCCTACATCTTTGTAAGTTCCCCAATCCTACATCTTTGTAAGTTCCCCAATCCTACATCTTTGTAAGTTCCCCAATCCCACATCTTTGTAAGTTCCCCAATCCTACATCTTTGTAAGTTCCCCAATCCCACATCTTTGTAAGTTCCCCAATCCTACATCTTTGTAAGTTCCCCAATCCCACATCTTTGTAAGTTCCCCAATCCTACATCTTTGCAAGTTCCCCAATCCTACATCTTTGTAAGTTCCTCAATCCCACATATTTGTAAGTTCCCCAATCCCACATATTTGTAAGTTCCCCAATCCTACATCTTTGTAAGTTCCCCAATCCCACATCTTTGTAAGTTCCCCAATCCTACATCTTTGTAAGTTCCCCAATCCTACATCTTTGTAAGTTCCCCAATCCTACATCTTTGTAAGTTCCCCAATCCCACATCTTTGTAAGTTCCCCAATCCTAAATCTTTGTAAGTTCCCCAATCCCATTCCTTGTTGCAAAGGGAGATGATATGAATTAAGGAATAAGAGGCAGAATAATTGTTGGTAAGAAAGTATGTCATCCACCTTTAAATGTGCTGGTCTGTGATTTTAGACCTTACAGCTTTAACCAGTATCATACTGAGGCTAAAAGCTTCCAATTTGTACACTACCATATGCAAGCTACATTATAGTAAGCTCTCAAAAGCAGGTCTCCTGCCACTTCAAGATCATTTTAAATATAACAAAGCAATCTTTATGTTCAAAGTGTGGAAACGCAAAACACCTGAGTACATCTCCACTTTGTTCCGTAAGTCTGAGTCCAAGCTTGGAAACATCAGAAAGCTTTTCATAGTCCCAAAACCAAGGATCGATCTATATAAAACTAGCTTATCCTTCTCAGGGGCACTTATCTGGAATGCTCTTCCCGACCATGTAAAATCCGCCTCCTCGCTAGCCTGTTTTAAAAAGGGTATCTGCAAATATTTTGTGGATCACTCGTAGGGATGACTTAACCACTTGTATTATATGTTTCTTTTTATGCTGGGTCCAATTTATTCCCAATTAAGTCTGTTATCCTTTTCATTTATCATTTGGACTACTTAGCTCTATGTGTGAAGGGGGGTGGGTGGGGTGGGGGGGGGTGTCTGTGAGTCTATGAATATGTCTGTCTATGTGAATAGTGTTGTCATCTCTTTGCAAGTATTATGTTTACTTATATGTATGTATATTTGTAGTTAGTCTTGTAGTTGTTAGCAACGGCAGGTTTGTAAAATGGCTGTGTCGATGACGATGTCAATGCCTAAACCGTTGTAAAATAAAGTTTCATTGATTCATTGATTCATTGATTCATAGTACGTACAGATAAGGATATAGACCAATGGCTTTAGTTTAAGGGTGGCGCCAGAATAGCTTGGCGCCTAGAGGCGCCAAGCTATTCTGGCACTACCCTTGAACTATTTTAGCCAAACTTATTTGACACACTGGTGTATTGCGAATGATAAGGGTTAAGAGCAAGCAAAGAAAAAAGAAGACAGCAGATTGACTTGCTGTACACTATGTCAGTCAAACAAAGGGAGACAAGTGTATTACCCTGGGAAACGCTTAACACATTTAATCCCAAGGCCCCATTTCACATGTTAGAGGTGTCATTTAGCCCATATCATACTGAGGCTAAAAGCCTCCAATTTGTACACTACCATATGCAAGCTACATTATAGTACTTAACGGGGGTTCTTTCTCCGGGTACTCCGGTTCTTCCACCCCCCCCCCCCCCACTTTGGTACCGGTCTCAGGCCACTTTACAAATTTCAAATACAAGCGATCAAAAATCTCTGTAACTGGCCCTTCGTTTGTCTTGTACTGTGTTTGTCTTAAATGGCGTAAATCCGTGTCTGTTTCGTGAGTGTGTGTGTTGGGTTTCAGGCGCGGCGCTTTGAGTCGATTTCCCCAAAATTGAGAAAAAGCGCCTATATAATAACGGTATTATTATTTTTATTATTATTATTACTTACAGATAAGGATATAGACCAATGACTTTAGTTCAAGTGTGGAGCCAGAATAGCTTGGTGCCTAGAGATGCCAATTTCTATTCTGGCACAACCCTTGAACTATTTTAGTCAAACATATTTTACACACTGGTGTATTCCGAATGATAAGGGTTAACTAAGTACCAGTTGCTGATGAATCGATCATGATAATTCAAGGTTAGTGCCTGATTAGCTTGGCGCCTGATGGTGCCAAGCTAATCTGGCACTACCCTTGAATTATCATAGTCGATCCATCTCTTCCTGTAGCGCGTCAGAGCTAAGTGGGTCAGATCGCCCATTACATGGTACATGGTGCGCTTAAACTATGGTCTCCACTCAGTTGTCAGATCAGTAAAACTGAAATGAAAAACAGAAATAAATCCCTGATTTCAACTAGGATATGGAAGAAAAAGTCTTTCTGAACTTGTGTAATTATAGTTGTAAGGGTAGTACGTGTTTTAAGTTAGGTTTTGTCCAATACTAATGAACTAGCAGCTTTCTGATGTAGCTGATGATGCTCTAATGCAACTGTAAAAACAGAGAAAAATCTAATAAATAAACAACCTTCAATGTACCTTATTCATGTCAGAAATTTGCAAAAATGATCAAAAATTTGAGCAAATCGTCATCATGCCATGCCACATACACTTAATGCAAGGGATGCCACCCCCCCACTCCCCCCCCCCCCCGCCCGCCCACCCCCCACTCCCCCCCCCCCCGCCCCCCCAAAAAAAAAAAAAAAATAAAGGACAGTACAACTATTCAGAAAAATCCCTTTTCTTTGGGGGGGGGGGGGGGGGGGGGGGCAAAAAAAACAGCGGCTCTCCAGAGAAGTCTCAAAGAGCAAAAGATGACACCTGTCATTAAAGACCAAGATTCAGGTGGCTACAGCCACAGTCACAGCTACAGCCACAGCCACAGTCACAGCTACAGCCACAGTCACAGTCACAGTCACAGCTACAGCCACAGTCACGGCTACAGTCACAGCTACAGCCACAGTCACACACAGCTACAGCCACAGTCACGGCTACAGCCACAGTCACAGCTACAGCCACCTGAATGATGGTCTTTAATGCTAGCTGATCTGTTGCAGAAAACAGGTTTTGCTGTTCTGTTTGCACACATTACATTGACGCATGATGTGGATCTACATGTACGCAAATGACCAGCTGCTACAATAATCAACACTCTTACCTCTAACAAATCTTGCAGCGAAGCAACTGCCTGAACCTGTTTTGGGTGACAAGGACTGTCTCTGTTACACTGGTGGCTGGACATCTGAAAACACACACACTATTTCAATACAAACATCACTGTCAAGTTACATATGTGCCATCCAAACACGTTTAACTACCAATTTACAGACACAATTCCTTGGTGTGCTGGCCTGTGCTGTGTTTGGTTGCTTCTGAGAAAACCATAGCTGATTATTAGTCATGGAAGTAGCATCAGTTGGTTTGATAATGTTGAAACAGTGACGTGGTTGTAGTGAAAAAAAACTACATCGGATAAGCGGCACCGCAAAAACATGGTTGAGAAAAATGGAATAAATGGAAACTTTAAACCAAACAGTTAATGATGCTGTGCGTGCTGAATAAGATGTACTTCAAATAAACATTCCTGTAGGCAAATATGAAGTAGGTAATAACCAGAGTACACAGGTCAGTCTCACCATGTTACAGGCGTTCACGTTAACCCTTTTAGCCCCAAGGTCCCATTTCTCAAATTTAGGAGGTGTTGCCTAACGGCTATATGCCAGTCACAGGGGATGGATTGACCATGATAATTCAAGGGTAGTGCCAGATTAGCTTGCCGCCTTCAGGTGCCAAGCTAATCTGGCACTGCCCTTGAATTATCATGGTCAATCAATCTCCCGCTGTAGGGACTCGGGGCTGAATGGGTTAATGTGGTGCTAAACTTACATCGGTTTGTGAAGAAAAAAATACAGAGCGAGCAAAGAGTCCTGGGGCAAATTCCACCCACAGTTAACCTGCGCACAGCTGCAAGCAGGCCAACAATATTCTGATGTGCATAATACTGAGGATGACTTGTATTAAAGAACAATTGACTGAAAGTCTTACCTGATTTAGTGTGCCTAACTTTCTCAGTGGTGAACCATTGGCAGATCTGCATTCTGAGTAGTTCAGGTCGTCGCCTAGTAACAACTCCCCATCTGCACACACATTGATGCTGGTCTGTGATTTACGCTTATTAAGCTATCAAACAGTGCAACTCTCTTGAAAGATTTTTATTTTAATTGGGGGGGGGGGGTGAGTGGGGGGTGGGGGGAGGGTTGATCAAGCTACCAGAAAACAAGAAAGGCAAAACCCTTATGGCTCACGTGTTTGACCAATCCACATAATAACTGTCACCTTTGTGTGTTCATGTGTCTATTCATATGGGTTGGCTTTTGTACCAGTGAAATCCGAGTTTTCTCACAATGTATGCATTTTTCACAAACTTGTCAACCGTCTGTGACCCTTGACCTTCGAAGGGGGCGACTAAATTAACATGCATAGAAAGGTGTTATCATCAGCTTTGTGCCAAGTTTGACTGAAAAGTTTGAAAAAATCTTGATAAAAACTACAATTCTATCAAAAACGGACATTTTTCAACACATTTCCTGACCTGTGACCCATGACCTTTCCAAAGGGTCATCCAAATTAGTATGCATAGGAAGGCCTTATTATCAGGTATCTCTATACCAAGTTTGGGATTGAAGTTGAAAACAGTATTGTAGAAAAAACAGTCATTTGTCAAAATATGGCTATTTTTGACTGCTTTTGGACACCCCCCCCCCCCTCCCATGACCTTTGCAAGGGGACCACTAAATTAGTATAAATTAGTCTTATCATCAGCTACCTTTGCGGTAAATCTGAGTGAAAAGTTGGCAAAAACTTTGATACAAACTACAATTCTATCAAAAATTGGCATTTTTCACACATTTGCTGACCTCCTGTGACCCTTGAACTTTCTGAGTGGTCATCCAAATTAGTATGCATAGAAAAGTCTTACCATAAGGCATCTCTGTACCAAGTTTGGTTTGAAGTTGAAAATGGTATTTGAGGAGCTATGTCAATATACAGCTATTTTTTATCCCTTTCTGGACCCCTGTGGCCTTGACCTCTGCAAGAGGTCACTGAAATTGGTATTTTTAGAAAGGTTTTACCACAAAGTACCCTTTGGCCAAGCTTGAAGTCTGAGGCTTAAAAAGTCTCTGAGAAAATGCCAATGTTAAAGTTTACCACAGACGACAGACGCAGGATAGCCCATTACATAGACTCACTTTTTCTACTGCACGTGAGCCAAAATGCATTTGCTTACTCATGGCCATCAGTTTGTACCAGATGAATGATGTTGATTCACTGTAATCACAATTCAAGGGTGGCGCCAGATTAGCTTAGTGCTTCCTCAGGTTCCAAGCTATTCAGAAATTACCCTAAAACAATCTGTGGGTACTAAGGTGGTTCTGTTTTGCAGTCCCGGACTGGGCCACAGAGCCACCTCCATATCCACAGATGACTGCACAGCCCCATCTTTCTTTAGATCGAGGACCATCACCAGTTCCATGGAAGTGCAGATTAGCTTGCCATAGGGTGTAAAGGCTGAATAGTGAACATGAAACATGCCAGGAAATAGTGAACACTATGCTGATAAACAATAAACATGCCAGGAACTAGTGAACACCATGCTGATAAACAATAAACACGCCAGGATATAGTGAAAACTATGCTGATAAACAATAAACACGCCAGGAACTAGTGAACACCATGCTGATAAACAATAAACACGCCAGGAAATAGTGAACACCATGCTGATAAACAATAAACACGCCAGGAAATAGTGAACACCATGCTGATAAACAATAAACACACCAGGAACTAGTGAACACCATGCTGATAAACAATAAACAGGCCAGGAACTAGTGAACACCATGCTGATAAACAATAAACACGCCAGGAAATAGTGAACACTATGCTGATAAACAATAAACATGCCAGGAACTAGTGAACACCATGCTGATAACAATAAACAGGCCAGGAACTAGTGAACACCATGCTGATGAACAATAAACATGCCAGGAACTAGTGAACACCATGCTGATAAACAATAAACAGGCCAGGAACTAGTGAACACCATGCTGATGAACAATAAACACGCCAGGAACTAGTGAACACCATGCTAATAAACATTAAACACGCTAGGAACTAGTGAACACCATGCTGATAAACAATAAACACGCCAGGAACTAGTGAACACCATGCTGATAAACAATAAACACGCCAGGAACTATAGTGAACACCATGCTGATAAACAATAAACACGCCAGGAAAAAAACTTTCCCATTTAGTCCCAACTCACTACAGCAGGAGATGGATCAACAATGATAATTCAAGGACAGCGTCAGATCAGCTTGGAGCCTGATGGCACTACCCTTGAATTATCATGGTTGATCCATCTCCAGCATTTGTTATGCGGCCACTAGGTGACACCTCCAAAATCTTGGTCATGTGGCTTGTGGGGTTAAATGCGTTAACCCTACAAGCCCCAAGGTCCCATTTCTCAAATTTTGGAGTTGTTGCCTAGCAACTATGTACTAGTTGTAGCAGATGGATTGTCATGACCTTGATAATTCAAGGGTTCGTGCACCTTCAGGCACCTAGCTAATCTGGCACTACCCTTGAATTATCATAGCCGTCTCCTTCTGTAGGGGCCTGGGGCTAAATAATAATGCATAGCATTTATATGGCGCATTTCTCATATTTATAATATAACTCAATGCGCAGAATGTAGCCGCGAACTGAACCCAACAAGCACGCTCACGTGAATCACACGCATTCACTCACACACTGTACGTAAACACAGAACATTCACGTGGTGCTAAGGGCAAGCTCAAGCGAGCTACACGGTATTTGGAAATCGTTTTGTATTTGAAATTTTTTATTAAGTTGGCTGAAACTGATACCAAAGTGGAGGGGGAGGAAGAGCCGGAGTACCCGGAGAAAGAACCCCCGACGGTCCGCCCAAATTAACGGTGACACTTACTAGAGGAGAAAAATCCGACGCCGGAACCCGGAATCGAACCTCGCACCTTAACCACTGCGCCACGGACCGCCCCGGCTAAAGGGGGGTAATAAGGCTTGGCACATAACAGGTCCATCCCAGGCACAAGGGAGGCAACCCTTAGGTTTCAAATGGGGTATACATAAGCTCCAATAGAAAAGTCAATACACATCATATTCCTAAGTCCTGAACCTTAGTAACACATTTCTTCAAAAGCAAGACCCATTGTAGCAAATATGCAAACACATCTGTCTTTGCATGTTATCACATAGTACATGCAAACAATAGCAGACTACGCAAGTCTTTCTTATCAACAATGGGCTAAGGGAAGCTACTCTCCCTCTGGCGAACACCAATGGAAACGAAGTTCTGTTTGCCATAAATAACCTGTGACGCCTAAAGTCAAGGACTGCAGACAACATTATAATAAAAAAAATTAAAAAAAGAAGAAGAAAATAACAGGTTTATTCACAGGCACTCGGATTACGACAGATTCTTCGCGCGATCTCAATACTCGCAGGTAGCGGACACCAAAACCACACTGGCTGACCGACAGCGGAACCGGCCAGCTCGGATTGCCCAATCCATGCTAAGAATGAGATCAGGTGACCCAATTCCACACGTTGCGCGCCTCATACAAGGAAACTACTGACACAAAAGGGATACTGATGCCAGAAAATGCAACTGATCATCCTATCACTGGTGCTAAGCGATCTCAAAAGAAAACAAAGTAGCTAACCAAATGATCCCCAGCACCAATGAACAAGCCCTGACTAAGGCAAATGATCGATTAAAGTTTCTTTTCGGGTTGGTAAAAGTGAGTTTTGAAAACGGCCCTTAGATGCCAGAGATAATGGCGGCCATTAAAACGCAAACAAAATCGTTTACCCCTGAATAAGCTACGATTGATCTCCATGAGAGAAGGCCGAACAATACTCTAGGCGTAGTAGTAAAACTGTTGCCGCTAGGCTTTCACGTGAAAGAAAAACAGAAGATAGTGGTAGAAAACCCTTTAAAATAGAAACAAATAACGACGTTTCGGATCAAAGATCCTTCCCGGCTCAGGTGACATGGAAACAAACGTAGAACAAAAGAACACGACATAAAGAAAAGACGTCATCCTGTATAGAGAGAATTTAGAATACTAAAAAAAAAAAATTAAAAAAAAAACCCACACACACATAATGACGCAAATACACAAAACACGTACCACAAAACTTACGTCTATATACATACACGTCACTGCATACATTCGCATTCACTCGTGCCTGCTGCAGCTCACGCACACACACACACACACACACACACACACACACACACACACACACACACACACACACACACACACACACACACACACACACACACACACACACACTCAAATGTAGCATCCAGTATCAATAGTGAGGTCAAGTCTGGCACCAACGAGTACAGGCATCAAGCCGAGCATACCCCTATAGGGGCGAATGTTCAAGCCGCGCGGATGGTAAGTGCCAAGCCTGTCCGCGAAAAAGGATTCTGTCATTTTGCGGCGGATGAAGTAGTGGGATGTATTTTGCCAAAGGGGCGGGATGCGTATGCTGAAATGTGTGAGGCTATGAGGAGGTTCGTTGAAATGACGTCCAACCTGGTTGTTGTATCCGAGCGGGATCGAACGAACATGCTCCTCGCAGCGTTCAGGGAGTGTACGGTATGTCTCCCCTACATACAACATCTTTGGGCAGTGAGAACATGAGATGACATAATAATAATAATAATAATAATTACGGTATTTATAATGCGCTTATCTTATAATAATTATAACTCTAAGCGCGCACTCACAACTCGCGCACGCATGCGCACGCTTTAGACAATGACTTGCGTACCACAAACAGTGGAATACATTACGACGGTCAGCTTGGGGTGGGGAGTGTGGTGATATAGTGCTAAAACTGTTGAAAGAGGTGAGTTTTGAGGGCGGACTGGAAGGAGGAGAGAGAGTGTTTCTGACGGAGAGAGAGTGGGAGAGTGTTCCAGGTGGATGGACCGTAGACGGAGAAGGAGCGGGGGCCGAAAGTGTTAAGTTTGGTGCGAGGGATGTGGAGGCGGAGAGGGTCAGAGGCAGAGCGGAGGGAGCGGGAAGGTGTGTAGGGGTGAAGTAAGTTGGAGAGATAGGCAGGAGCGCAGTTGTTCAGGGATTTGTAGCAGAGAGACAGAATTTTGTATTGGATGCGTTGGGGGATGGGGAGCCAATATAGACAATATCCGATGACTGGCATGTGAATGATCGGTGGACATGAAAAGATGACAGGGGTCCGGTGATGACGGGGGATGTGTTGATGTACGGACATGCTTTGCAGTGTGGTTGCTGACAAGGGTGTGTGCCAGGTGGTAAGGTGTTAGATGCGCGAAGTGAACTGTGAACAAGATGATCGCGTAGGTTCAAGTGTCACGTTTGTAAGCGACCAGCGGAGGCTCAGGAAATATGTCTTTCAATACTGTGTCATTCTGAATGATGTGGAAGTTCCTGAGGAGAATGTTTTTGATGGGGATGTTGTGAGGATGATACGTGATACACAGGACCGGCCGGTCCTCTGCAGCACTGTGAGTTTTCTCCCTCAAAGCTTCACTTCTGCTTGTGGCCTCAGCTTTAGAACGAGCGGTGTTGACGATGTCTTGGGGGTATCCCTGGTGTGAGAAGAAAGTGGCCATGGTTTGGGTCTGGTTGGTGAAGTCTTCGTCGCTGCTGCAGATCCATAATATCATAAAATCAATAATTATTGAGTGAGCTACGCGATATATCGTGGTTCGTCGTCGGTGGCGGAGTTGTGTAATGAATTGGCGACATGCTTGCCAACAATACTCTAGGCGGCTTGCTCAAATAGTGGTGCAAATAATCTACATAGCACAGCATTTTCACATCAAATGCGGAAGAGTGATCAGACTAACTTAAAACGTAAACTTGGATAGTAACAAAATCAAATCAAAATCACGAGGGTGACCACAGCGCTCCTCTTAAACTGTCAACTGGAGTGACTGAAAGACAGACCCAGTAAAAAGGAATGCAAAATCCAGCAAAATCAGTGCACAATCTCTTAGAAATATGCAAAGGCACCCAACATTTCTAAGCAAAGAAATAGTAAAATGTCACTTACAGAGGTCCGCAAGACTGACAAAACTTGTGAAGGTAATAGTGACGCTCAAAACTGATAGATGGTCTCGCTTCCGTCGTGATGTAACAAGTACGCTTCTCGCCTGGGGACGCCAACACGAGGGGGCGCTACTGGGTCAAGGTCGATATCTATCTATCTATCTATCTATCTATCTATCTATCTATCTATCTATCTATCTATCTATCTATCTATCTATCTATCTATCTATCTATCTATCTATCTATCTATCTATCTATCTATCTATCTACCTACCTACCTACCTACCTATCTATCTATCTATCTATCTATCTATCTATCTATCTATCTATCTATCTATCTATCTATCTATCTATCTATCTATCTATCTATCTATCTATCTATCTACTTTAGTATCTATCTATCTATCTATCTATCTATCTATCTATCTATCTATCTATCTATCTATCTATCTATCTATCTATCTATCTATCTATCTATCTATCTATCTATCTATCTATCTATCTATCTATCTATCTATCTCAATCTATCTATCTCAGTATCTATCTATCTATCTATCTATCTATCTATCTATCTATCTATCTATCTATCTATCTATCTATCTATCTATCTATCTATCTATCTATCTATCTATCTATCTATCTATCTATCTATCTATCTATCTATCTATCTATCTAATCTCCCCGCATAGTCTTGCCGACCCGTCGTCAGTTGGGGCACCACTGATGACCGTCGACTTGGCAACCAGCTCAGTCCCTTCATTCTTCTCCGCTGTTCTCTGCCATTCTTAGTGTATCGCCCAGCTTCACTCCTGTCCACTCTGAGATATTGTCCACCCATGATCTTTTCCTCTGTCTTCCTCTCCTTCGTCCTCCTTGCACAGTGCCTTGCGGGATTGTTTTGGCAAGCCCTGCTGAACGCGTGACATGCCCATACAACTTCCGTTTGCGTTTTTTCACAATGGCTAATAGGTCTTCATAGGGACCGATGTCTTGCCTGATTCTGTTTCCCACTTTCTCGTTCGTGATGTGATCTCAAAAAGAATTTGCTGCCGGGCAGTTGATGTTTCCCCAAGGCCTTCTTCCATCGTACTTCGCACAGTCCTAGCCGGGATGGTCCAGTGGCGGTATCTGTTCATTTCGTGTGCGAGTGCCTCTGGGCCGGGTCAGTCGTTGTCTTGCTGGTGGGTGCATTATCCACCACTTGCTTGTGCTGGGCGTTGGAGGGGGGCATAGTCTTTTTGCTGCCTTTCTTGCCGCTTCTTTGACCCTCCTTCTCCCCCTAGTTTGGTGACCCGTTCACGCAGGTGCCTGATCTCCGTATGGAGAGAATCCACCTCTATGTCAGTTGTAGGAGTGGCGGATCTCCCCAACGGGGGCCCGTAGAGCAGATATCTCCGCCATCAGGCGCTCCACAACCATGATGTGAGCAGCACCTGTGGTGGCAAGACAATTTTTGCTGTGTATGATTTTCTTCTATTACAGCAACAATAAAGTTATCTTGAATCTTGAATCTTGAATCTTGAACCAGGGGGTCTGAGCTCAAAATCACAGGGCAGCCAGTCTGGCACGCGGACTCGACCACCTGTACAGGAGCAAGAATGGGGGCCTAAGTGCCACTGCTCCCGACGTCGCGGTTGATGGCAACATTAATAATAATAATAATACATAGTTTTTGTATAGCGCTGTTCTCCAGGAAAACACTGGACTCACTGCGCATGCACAACAGCACACCCTCTCTCTCTCTCAGACACACGCACGATTATACACTACTTTAAACCACCCTATCTCTTCCCAACACCTTACATTCACTTCATCTAGGATCAGAATAAAAGGCAGTCAACAGTTAGCTAAAAAAAGATGATCTAAGTGTTAAATGCCCGACAGAAAAGAAAAGTCTTTAAGGAGTCCTCGGCCTTTCCAGGCGTTCTTAATGTTCTGACGTTCCAAGTGCCAATGCTGATGTTGTTTCTGGTACGGAGTTTTGGTGGTGCACCACTGAGTAACACGGCACTTAACACCTCTGCCCTGGCGCAAGACAGAAGGCGCGGTCCTTGTTCCGGGCGACGACCGATCCGGTATCGCGGATTGACTCAGGTAAGGTTGTCATTGCATGTGGTGTGTCAGTCTTGGGCAAAAGAACCTGGCGGAGCCCATCCCTCTCCAGGCTGTTAACCACAACCGAAACTCCACATAAATTGTGGCCTTGGTCCTGGACACGTGGCCGATGAGACCCTCATGGGACTCCTTCGCCCTGGGTGGTGACTTCATCAAGGCAGTTCATACACCCAATCAGGTACCGTGTCAGCACGGCCCTAGCTTTTGGTTATCCAAAACCTAACCTGCAAGGCAGCAGGGGACTCGTCAAGGAGGGCGGGGTCGTCTACGATGTCCCGTGCACATGTGAAAATCTGCCCACTGCCCACTTGGTCACTTCCAGCTAAATTTTGATGGGACCGCCTAAAGGAAAATCACTAGGCGGGAAAGAAACAAAGGGGCCCTGGGGTGGGGAGTAAGAAAAGAGTAAATGAGTGGTAGCAGTAGGTACTGGTGGGAAAGGGAAAGGGGAGCTAGGCTACAGCTAAGTGGCACCTGCCACGCAAAATTATGCTAGAATGTATTGACCATTGACTAGAGGGGTGACGTATTGAAACGTAATATTAAAACATATACAAAACACAGCTCGTCATATCCCCCCCGAACTCTTTCTACTGAGTAGCCGCGTCCTCGCTGAAACACACACAATGCACATCATGGTACTAAACAAGAAAATTCTCTTACGTCTAGCACCCAAAAAAAAAAGCCGGGTAAGAGGAGAGGAGTGGTCTCACAACACTTCTACTGTACATACCAAAGTATCAAAATCACAGCAGCACAAAATCACAACACAACTGAGGGGCACGTGACTACAACTCGTGCTTAGTTTTACTGTAAATACATCAAGTATAAAAATTGCAGCTGAACATCAGCACATCATGCTTCACACCCCTCTGTAACGGGAAGACACGGATCGTCTCAGCCCTTAGTTACACAAGTACGACTAAAAAGAAACCCTGGACAACATCAAAACCTTTAAAAATTACTCACGCCTCATGAAAAGGTTAAACACAAGCCACCACAGGTTTAATAAAACAAAAACAAAAAAAAACCCAGCAAACTACAACACTTAACAGAAGCTGCAGTTTGCCAGCCCGGTCACTAGAGTCTCTGGGAAAATTCCTGGCCGAGGTACCCTAGTGACAGCTGACAACATACACAATAAACATGTACTAACACCCTACTAGTCAATGATATAACTGACATGTAGCCAAACTCGGTCGCCACAGCAGTTCAAAGTTCTCAGTCATAATGTACACCTTGGCACTATTAGAAAATCACCACTAAACAGAATAACACACTAAAAAAACAGATTTAATTAAATAGGGCATGTTTTCGAAAGTGATCAACAATATCACGCCGTTTGCTAAAATCAGATATCCCGTTACAATTGAATGAACATGTTTTCAGCGAGCCTGACTTAGCCATTCAAGTCATCTACATGGTAAATATGACTCATTATAATAATCAATCTCACAATTATCATCGCATCTCGTAATTGAAAAGGTGGCCACGCAGAACACAAAAGATCTGCAGGCGGATACACGCCAAAGATTACAATATTATAATGCAACATATAAACAAAAATACATGTAAATTTGCACCCGGCCGACCAGACAAATAGGTGCATGTCTAAAAGGCTCTCTGGGTACAGTATTTTCTTCGTGTCTATTAGGTTACAAATCCATCTTGTATCCAAACGCATCGTGCACAGCAGGCATACAGTATTTTCTTCATGTCTATTAGAAATCCGTCTTTATCCAAACCTATCGTGCACAGCAGGCATACGGTATTTTCTTCATGTCTATTAGGTGACAAGTCCGTCTTGTATCCAAACCCAGTCGTGCACAGCAGGCAGAGACTAGGAAGAAGGATAGACGAGAGAAAATAAAAAGAGACACAGTGAAAAGAGGGACATGTGTTTAAAACATAGTACAAATATATATTGTACATTGCTTAACGTCCCGACAGCAACAAGGCTTTCTCAGGACGTGCCTGCACTGCTTGTGAAAAAAAAAAAACTAAACAGAACATTGAATGTATGTCGCCAGCCGGTCAAATACATTAAATAAACCTAACACATGGGCTTAAATAAAGCTAAGACCATTTAGCAACACACATCCAATATCAAGAGCTACAGGCAGTGCAGACAGTAGGGAGAGTTTTAAAAAGGCAAATACAGGTGAATGGACAAAGGGTAGACAGAAACACATGCCCCAGAATAGAGAGATAAACCCACCCTGTGGGGCTGACCAGGGTGACCCTGGGAACTAAAAAACACCTAACCCCACCCAAGTCCCCCAGGGCAGACCCGGGTGGGGGGACACATATATAACAGAATATACAGCAACACATACTTCACGAGACAAGAACTAGTAAAAAAAAAAAAAAAAAAAAAAAAAAAACCGGCCAGGCCGTGCTAACCTAATATCCTGAATTTAATTACAATACAATAATAAATGCAGCCTGTTGAAACACGAATGCGGGTTGAGAAGGGTGGGAGCGGGGGAAGAAATGGGGGGGGGGGGGGGTAGTAGGTAAAGGATGTCTAAGTATATAAAGACAAAGCAGATGTAACAGGGCTTTCCAGAATTATTACACCGCTTTTGGGGGAAACAGATAAAGAAGTGAAAAAATAAAAAGACCGATGATGTACGACACAGAGATGTACATACTGCGTGAGGACAAGCGGAGCCATAACTCGTGCGCACCCGAGTGAAAAGCGTACACCAAGTCAGGTACTAAGTCAAAATATAGTCTGATCCTACAAAAGTAAATGCGCATACAGTTAGAATCAACGCCTCAAAGCCTGTACCAGCCATTGCCAGAGTATCACGTGCAAATAGCAAAACCTGTGCACTTGAGGAAGTCAGGCTGTGAATAAGGCTATAGTCTGTTCTTACTACGTGTGGCATCCGCGAAATATATGCCGCACACACACACACACTGTAAACCATGGCTCCACACTATATTATGCAAACAGTTTGTTTGTCCATTTTTCATTTTTTATAAAAGTTATGGAAAAAAGGAAAAGAGAAATCAGTGTACACATGCTTCTAATAGCTAACCATCATTGATCTACAGGCTGTGTTCGTCGCCGATCCATCTGCACTGGACTAAGTTTACCAATAGTCTATTCTGACCGAACTCAAACATCAGAGTTATTTAGTTAGTTATTTAGGTTTAACGCCGAGCAGGCGACTAAGGCCATCTCACGGCGGGATGGGTAAAAATCAGGTCAGCCAGACTAAAAGCAAGCTCTTAAGACAAGATGTAAATATAGCTTGAAAATGTCAGGCTAAAATGTCGCACATGTCTTTAAAAGAAACGAATACAGACTCTCAAAAAGGGCAAATAAAAAAAAATTCACATAGTCTATAAATGCTCAGATCTTGTTAAAAATATTGCATTCTCTCAAGAAATTTAAGATTTTGTCCGGGGGAACATCCCGGAACAAAACCTTCAAGGAGTCTGCTGTGAAGTGTTTATACCTCGTGTCAATTAGATCAGCACAATACAGCACTAAAAAGTGTCGAACAGAAAACTGCTCATCACAGCCAAAACACCATGGACGCTCATCCTGTTTAAGTAAGTAAGAGTGCGTAACATTTGTATGCCCGATGTGGAGCCGAGTAAGGACAGTCTCCTCACGGCGGCTGCCGCAGCGGAAAGGTAGAGTGTCAGACACCGTAGGAAGAGCTTCATGAAGCTTGTTCCCTTCCTCTTTGTCCCACTCGGACTGCCACTCGCGGGCTATGTACGCACTAATCACAGGTTTAAAATCACTATAAACAGTCTGTGTGTCAGGGACAGGGTCACTGCGGGCACTGTTGGCTGCAGAATATGCGATTCTGTTGCCTTCGATGCCCACATGGCCCGGGACACAAATAAAAATAATGTCACAATATTCCTTCGTCAAGTCTGCGTAGAGCTCTCTAATCTGCACCAGCAGTGCTCTGTTCCCGCGTCCTGAAGGGCCTGCAGGGCAGAAAGAGAGTCAGACAGAATCAGGCAGTTCCTTTCCCGAGACTGATAGGCATGCTTGAGTGCCAGCAGAATTGCCTGCAGTTCTGCACTAAATACAGAGGAATGGTCAGGGAGGCGGAGCTTAAATGGGCGTCTAGGATGGCGAGAGGACACTGCAGCCGCAGCCACTCTCCCATCCTCGTATAAAGACGACAATAGCCAGGAAAAATTGAAAGGAGTTCATTGAGGCTCTGTTGGTATATGGCTGGTGGAGTACAATCCTTCTTGTGGGCGCTCAAATCCAGCAAGATGTCAGGAACTGGTAGTAGCCAGGGTGGAGTGACGTGTTGCAGAGATTCCGAAACTTTGTCCAGGTCCACTCCGGCCACCTGCAGATGAGGTCGGACACGGAAGGAAAGTGGACGTACAGCTCCCGGATAGGCATCGTAAATTACTATCTGCAAACGACGGGTTAAAAACACAATCATAGGCAGGATTGTCTGGATGGGCTTTCAGCTTCAGAACGTAGCTGAGCACGAGGCGGATGTGGCGGAGCCTGAGAGAAGGCTCCCCTGCCTTGGCATACAGACTAGGAACTGGAGATGTCCTGAAGGCTCCCAGACATATGCGCAGACCTTGATGGTGAATTGTGTTCAGACGCTGTAGAACAGACTTGGAAGCCGAGCCATATACCACAGAGCCGTAATCCAGTTTGGACCGAACAAAGGCCCGGTACAGTCGAAGTAAGACAATGCGGTCTACACCCCAGTCAGTACGACCAACGACACGAAGAATGTCGAGGGCCTTCTGACAAGAGGTTCTAAGGTAGTTAACATGGTTGCAGAAGGTCAATCTTTTGTCAAAGATGAACCCCCAAAACTTTGACTCTTCGGCCACCTTAATTGGCACTCCAGCAATGCTCATGCTAGGTTCTGGAAAAAATTTCGTCTGGTTAGTAAAATGCAAACAGACTGTCTTGGAGGGCGAGAACTTGAATCCGTTGAGAAACACCCACCCCTGGATGCGATCAACGCACAGCTGCAAGCGCCTCCCAAGGGACGCAAGTCCTCGACCTCGTGCACACAAAGCAAAGTCGTCCACAAACAGAGAGCATTCAGAATCATCCTTGATGGCCTTTACAATGCTATTTATTTTGATGCTAAATAAAACAGGACATAGAATGCTGCCCTGCGGGACACCCATCTCCTGGTCAAAGGAGTCGGAGAGGGTGGAGCCCACACGGACATGGAACGACCGGTTAGACAAAAAATTGTGAATAAAAACGAGTAGGTGCCCTTTAAAACCCATGTCCGACAAATCAGACATTATACCATACTTCCAGGTAATGTCATATGCCTTTTCAAGATCAAAGAAAATTGAATAGACATGCTGCTTGTTGACAAAAGCATCTCGGATAAAAGACTCAAAGCGAACTAGATGGTCAGTTGTACTACGGAAGCGCCGGAAACCGCACTGGAGGTCTGTGATGAGACCCCGTGAATCAAGATTATACTCCAGTCGGGCGTTGACCAAGCGTTCCATAGTTTTACATAAACATGATGTCAAAGCTATTGGCCGGTAGTTGCCCGGGTCGGAAGGATCCTTACCCGGCTTGGGGATTGGCACAACCACAGCCTGGCGCCAAGATGGCGGAAAATGACCGGTTATCCAGATATGGTTAAAGGCCTTGAGAAGTACAAGGAGTGAATCCTCAGGCAGCTGATAATGGATGGTATCTAATCCATCAGCAGAGCCAGTACATTTCTGCATGGCTTGCTGCAATTCTGAAAACGTAAAAGGGGCATTATAGTCTTCCGAGTTATCCGATATAAAATCACAAGTACAAGAGTCTCGCTTCTCCTTATCTCTCTGGAAGAAAGGTGAATAATGCTCTGTTGAAGAATTATGGGCAATGGTGGAGGCAAGCAAATTGGCCACAACCTTTTTATCTGTGACCAAACTGGCACCATCTCTAAGATTGGCTACAGAAGCCGAGCCACCTCTGCCCCTAATTCTTCTAACAGTCTTCCAGACTTTTTGGGATGGAGTCCTAGAAGATAAAGATGAGACGAAGCGTCTCCAGGAAACACGGCGTTCACGTTTAAAAATGTAACGGGCTTTCGCCCGCCGTCTTTTAAATGTTAAAATATTCGCTTGCAACGGATTACGAAAAGCACGTCGCTGAGCAGATTTGTGCATTTTTTGGGCCTTGCGGCACTCTTCATTGAACCATGGTACTCTCGGCTTCCGATGGAGTGATGTGGAAATTCTAGGGATGGTTTCATCTGCTACGTCCAACAAAATAGAAGTAAAACAAGAAACAGGTTCTTCAGCTGACATGACCACCTCATCTGCAAGACGAGACTGACAGAGGGAGGCGAACAGAGGCCAGTTAGCCTTCTTGAGATTCCAGCGCCCCATTGGCGAATCCTCCTCACAGCTGACCGATGACAGGACTACTTGGAAGTGGTCACTACCACACAGGTCGTCGTGAACCTTCCAGTCAAAGTCCAGCATGAGAGAAGGATCACACACAGTGAGGTCTAGAACAGAACTATATCCTGAACCTGAGTTAGAGTATGTAGGTGAGCCATCGTTAAAGACACATAGGTTAAGTTGAGAAAAAACATCTTCTAACATCTGACCTCTGCCATCATAGTGGTCACTACCCCAAAGGTGACCGTTAAAATCCTCCATGAGAATAAAGGGAGGGGGCAGTTTATCTACTAAGTTAAAAATATCATTACTACAGACCCGCAGGGATGGTACGTGGCAGATAAATACTGCATATGGTTATGGTCTTCTTCAAGGTAACCCGAGCTGCGACAGCCTGAAGACAGGTGTCGAAGCTAACGGGGCTACATAAAATTTGGCTACCAATGTGAAGAGCCACTCCACCCGAGCGCCTCTCCGAATCAGAGCCTTTATGTATAACATTAAAACCATTAAAGGACACAGGGTCAGAAGTCTTCAGGTAAGTCTCCTGAAGAGATATTACTGAGGGGTTATAGAACTTGACTAAAAGACGTAATTTCTCAAAGTTAGCTTGAAAACCACGACAATTCCACTGAAGCAAGGAGTACATGATTAAGTCTTATCTGGGGGTAAGGAGTTTTCCTCCCCCCCCCTTTTTTTTCCTTTGTCTTGGAAGGAGTTGAAGAAACAGAGGGGGGCCGGCTCCCGGGCCTCCTCTGGTTCTTCGGAGATGAAGGGGGTGGAGCTGCCGCAGCATCAGCAACGACAACTTCCACCCTCTCCATCCGCTCCTCCAATGCAGCATATTTGTTTTGAAGGGGGACATCAGTGTTCCCCTTCTGGGCCCGTGCGCACAGCGGTCCCATAGATTTCTTATACCTCTGGTCACGGGCAGCGTTCCTGCCGCCAGAGTTAGCGGCCTTAGAAGGCTGACCAGAGCCAGAAGCCTTTGGCGTTGACAAACTAGCAGGTTTGGGTGGGGGCTGATGCTTAGGGGCAACAGAAGGCGGCACTACCGGACCGGCAG
>BTPG01000007.1:174719321-175109554 GCA_036245525.1 Semisulcospira habei | reverse complement strand
CATAATAGGACGACGAATGATTCAATGACTGTGCCAAGTCTGACATAATAGGGGGACGACGGATGATTCAATGACTGTGCCAAGTCTGACATAATAGGACGACGGATGATTCAATGACTGTGCCAAGTCTGACATAATAGGGGACGATGGATGATTCAATGACTGTGCCAAGTCTGACATAATAGGGGGACGACGGATGATTCAATGACTGTGCCAAGTCTGACATAATAGGTGGACGACGAATGATTCAATGACTGTGCCAAGTCTGACATAATAGGACGACGGATGCGTCAATGACTGTGCCAAGTCTGACATAATAGGACGACGGATGATTCAATGACTGTGCCAAGTCTGACATAATAGAACGACGGATGATTCAATGACTGTGCCAAGTCTGACATAATAGGACGACGGATGATCAAATGACTGTGCCAAGTCTGACATAATAGGGGACGACGGATGATTCAATGACTGTGCCAAGTCTGACATAATAGGGGACGACGGATGATTCAATGACTGTGCCAAGTCTGACATAATAGGGGACGACGGATGATTCAATGACTGTGCCAAGTCTGACATAATAGGACGACGGATGATTTAATGACTGTGCCAAGTCTGACATAATAGGACGACGGATGATTTAATGACTGTGCCAAGTCTGACATAATAGGACGACGGATGATTCAATGACTGTGCCAAGTCTGACATAATAGAACGACGGATGATTCAATGACTGTGCCAAGTCTGACATAATAGGACGACAGATGATCCAATGACTGTGCCAAGTCTGACATAATAGGGGACGACGGATGATTCAATGACTGTGCCAAGTCTGACAAAATAGGGGGACGACGGATGATTCAATGACTGAGCCAAGTCTGACATAATAGGGGGACGATGGATGATTCAATGACTGTGCCAAGTCTGACATAATAGGGGACGACGGATGATTCAATGACTGTGCCAAGTCTGACATAATAGGACGACGGATCATTTAATGACTGTGCCAAGTCTGACATAATAGGGGACGACGGATGATTCAATGACTGTGCCAAGTCTGACATAATAGAACGACGGATGATTCAATGACTGTGCCAAGTCTGACATAATAGGACGACAGATGATCCAATGACTGTGCCAAGTCTGACATAATAGGGGACGACGGATGATTCAATGACTGTGCCAAGTCTGACAAAATAGGGGGACGACGGATGATTCAATGACTGAGCCAAGTCTGACATAATAGGGGGACGATGGATGATTCAATGACTGAGCCAAGTCTGACAAAATAGGGGGACGACGGATGATTCAATGACTGAGCCAAGTCTGACAATAGGAAGACGACGGATGATCCAATGACAGTGCCAAGTCTGACATAATAGGGGGACGGATGATCCAATGACTGTGCCAAGTCTGACATAATAGGACGACGGATGATTCAATGACTGTGCCAAGTCTGACATAATAGGGGACGACGGATGATTCAATGACTGTACCAAGTCTGACATAATAGGGGACGACGGATGATTCAATGACTGTGCCAAGTCTGACATAATAGGGGACGACGGATGATTCAATGACTGTGCCAAGTCTGACATAATAGGGGGACGACGGATGATTCAATGACTGTGCCAAGTCTGACATAATAAGGGGGCGATGGATGAGTCAATGACTGTGCCAAGTCTGACATGATAGGACGACGGATGATTTAATGACTGTGCCAAGTCTGACATAATAGATTGATTGTATTGATTGTACATTGCTTAACGTCCCGACAGCAACAAGGCTTTCTCAGGACGTGCCTGCACTGCTTGTGAAAAAAAAAAACTGAACAGAACATTGAATGTATGTCGCCAGCCGGTCAAATACATTAAATAAACCTAACACATGGGCCTAAATAAAGCTAAGACCATTTAGCAACACACATCCAATATCAAGAGCTACAGGCAGTTCAGACAGTAGGGAGAGTTTTAAAAAGGCAAATACAGGTGAATGGACAAAGGGTAGACAGAAACACATGCCCCAGAATAGAGATAAAAACCCACCCTGTGGGGCTGACCAGGGTGACCCTGGGAACTAAAAAGTAGTTAACCCCACCCAAGTCCCCCAGGGCAGACCCGGGTGGGGGTCTGACATAATAGGACGACGGATGATTCAATGACTGTGCCAAGTCTGACATAATAGGGGACGACGGATGATTCAATGACTGTGCCAAGTCTGACATAATAGGACGACGGATGATTCAATGACTGTGCCAAGTCTGACATAATAGGACGACAGATGATCCAATGACTGTGCCAAGTCTGACATAATAGGGGACGACGGATGATTCAATGACTGTGCCAAGTCTGACATAATAGGACGACGGATGATTCAATGACTGTGGCAAGTCTGACAATAGGAGGACGACGGATGATCAAATGACTGTGCCAAGTCTGACATAATAGGGGGACGGATGATTCAATGACTGTGCCAAGTCTGACATAATAGGGGGACGGATGATTCAATGACTGTGCCAAGTCTGACATAATAGGGGACGACGGATGATTCAATGACTGTGCCGTCTGACATAATAGGGGACGACGGATGATTCAATGACTGTGCCAAGTCTGACATAATAGGGGACGACGGATGATTCAATGACTGTGCCAAGTCTGACATAATAGGACGACGAATGATTCAATGACTGTGCCAAGTCTGACATGATAGGACGACGGATGAGTCAATGACTGTGCCAAGTCTGACATAATAGGGGGGCGACGGATGAGTCAATGACTGTGCCAAGTCTGACATAATAGGGGGACGATGGATGATTCAATGACTGTGCCAAGTCTGACATAATAGGACGACGGATGATTCAATGACTGTGCCAAGTCTGACATAATAGGGGACGACGGATGATTCAATGACTGTGCCAAGTCTGACATAATAGGACGACGGATGATTCAATGACTGTGCCCAGTCTGACATAATAGGGGACGACGGATGATTCAATGACTGTGCTAAAGTCTGACATAATAGGACGACGGATGATTCAATGACTGTGCCAAGTCTGACATAATAGAGGACGACGGATGATTCAATGACTGTGCCAAGTCTGACATAATAGGACGACGAATGATTCAATGACTGTGCCAAGTCTGATATAATAGGGGACGACGGATGATTCAATGACTGTGCCAAGTCTGACATAATAGGACGACGAATGATTCAATGACTGTGCCAAGTCTGACATAATAGGATGACGAATGATTCAATGACTGTGCCAAGTCTGACATAATAGGGGACGACGGATGATTCAATGACTGTGCCAAGTCTGACATAATAGGGGACGACGGATGATTCAATGACTGTGCCAAGTCTGACATAATAGGGGACGACGGATGATTCAATGACTGTGCCAAGTCTGACATAATAGGACGACGAATGATTCAATGACTGTGCCAAGTCTGACATAATAGGACGACGAATGATTCAATGACTGTGCCAAGTCTGACATAATAGGGGACGACGGATGATTCAATGACTGTGCCAAGTCTGACATAATAGGACGACGGATGATTCAATGACTGTGCCAAGTCTGACATAATAGGGGACGATGGATGATTCAATGACTGTGCCAAGTCTGACATAATAGGGGGACGACGGATGATTCAATGACTGTGCCAAGTCTGACATAATAGGGGGACGACGGATGATTCAATGACTGTGCCAAGTCTGACATAATAGGACGACGGATGAGTCAATGACTGTGCCAAGTCTGACATGATAGGACGACGGATGATTCAATGACTGTGCCAAGTCTGACATAATAGGACGACGGATGATTCAATGACTGTGCCAAGTCTGACATAATAGGACGACGGATGATTCAATGACTGTGGCAAGTCTGACATAATAGGACGACGGATGATTCAATGACTGTGCCAAGTCTGACATAATAGGGGACGACGGATGATTCAATGACTGTGCCAAGTCTGACATAATAGGGGGACGACGGATGATTCAATGACTGAGCCAAGTCTGACATAATAGGGGGACGACGGATGATTCAATGACTGTGCCAAGTCTGACATAATAAGGGGACGACGGATGAGTCAATGACTGTGGCAAGTCTGACATGATAGGACGACGGATGATTCAATGACTGTGCCAAGTCTGACATAATAGGACGACGGATGATTCAATGACTGTGCCATGTCTGACATAATAGGGGACGACGGATGATTCAATGACTGTGCCAAGTCTGACATAATAGAACGACGGATGATTCAATGACTGTGCCAAGTCTGACATAATAGGACGACGGATGATCCAATGACTGTGCCAAGTCTGACATGATAGGACGACGGATGATTCAATGACTGTGCCAAGTCTGACATAATAGGGGACGACGGATGATTCAATGACTGTTCCAAGTCTGACATAATAGGGGGACGGATGATTCAATGACTGTGCCAGGTCTGACATAATAGTGGGACTACGGATGATTCAATGACTGTGCCAAGTCTGACATAATAGGGGGATGACGGATGATTCAATGACTGTGCCAAGTCTGACATAATAGGGGACGACGGATGATTCAATGACTGTGCCAAGTCTGACATAATAGGATGACGGATGATTCAATGACTGTGCCAAGTCTGACATAGTAGGGGACGACGGATGATTCAATGACTGTGCCAAGTCTGACATAATAGGACGACGAATGATTCAATGACTATGCCAAGTCTGACATAATAGGACGACGGATGATTCAATGACTGTGCCAAGTCTGACATAATAGGGGACGATGGATGATTCAATGACTGTGCCAAGTCTGACATAATAGGACGACGGATGATTCAATGACTGTGCCAAGTCTGACATAATAGGGGACGACGGATGATTCAATGACTGTGCCAAGTCTGACATAATAGGGGACGATGGATGATTCAATGACTGTGCCAAGTCTGACATAATAGGACGACGGATGATTCAATGACTGTGCCAAGTCTGACATAATAGGGGACGACGGATGATTCAATGACTGTGCCAAGTCTGACATAATAGGACGACGAATGATTCAATGACTGTGCCAAGTCTGACATAATAGGGGACGACGGATGATTCAATGACTGTGCCAAGTCTGACATAATAGGACGACGGATGATTTAATGACTGTGCCAAGTCTGACATAATAGGGGACGACGGATGATTCAATGACTGTGCCAAGTCTGACATAATAGGGGACGACGGATGATTCAATGACTGTGCCAAGTCTGACATAATAGGACGACGGATGATTTAATGACTGTGCCAAGTCTGACATAATAGGGGACGACGGATGATTCAATGACTGTGCCAAGTCTGACATAATAGGACGACGGATGATTCAATGACTGTGCCAAGTCTGACATAATAGGATGACAGATGATCCAATGACTGTGCCAAGTCTGACATAATAGGGGACGACGGATGATTCAATGACTGTGCCAAGTCTGACATAATAGGGGACGACGGATGATTCAATGACTGTGCCAAGTCTGACATAATAGGACGACGGATGATTTAATGACTGTGCCAAGTCTGACATAATAGGGGACGACGGATGATTCAATGACTGTGCCAAGTCTGACATAATAGGACGACGGATGATTCAATGACTGTGGCAAGTCTGATAATAGGAGGACGACGGATGATCCAATGACTGTGCCATGTCTGACATAATAGGGGGACGGATGATTCAATGACTGTGCCAAGTCTGACATAATAGGGGGACGGATGATTCAATGACTGTGCCAAGTCTGACATTATAGGGGGACGACGGATGAGTCAATGACTGTGCCAAGTCTGACGTAATAAGGGGACGACGGATGATTCAATGACTGTGCCAAGTCTGACATAATAGGGGGACGACGGATGATTCTATGACTGTGCCAAGTCTGACATAATAGGGGGACGACGGATGATTCAATGACTGTGCCAAGTCTGACATATAAGGGGGCGACGGATGATTCAATGACTGTGCCAAGTCTGACATAATAAGGGGACGACGGATGATTCAATGACTGTGCCAAGTCTGACATAATAGGGGGACGACGGATGATTCAAGGACTGTGCCAAGTCTGACATAATAGGACGACGGATGATTCAATGACTGTTCCACGTCTGACATAATAGGAGGACGACGGATGATACAATACATTCTCCCACGTAACCCCAGGGCTGCCATTTCCAACTTGTGTAAGTGTTGCCCAACAACTTCAAGGGTCATGAGAGATTAGCTTAGCGCCTGATGGCACCAAAATAATCTGGCACTACCCTTCAATTATCATGGTCAATTCATCTCCTGCTGTAGGGCGTCAGGGCTAAATGGGTTAACTCACTATTGCTATCACATGTGAGCCAAAAAGGCAGAAATCTGCCAAAATAATGTAATTTTCTGTAAACGATATTTTTTTCGAAAAATATTTACCGATGGCATTACTATATGGAATATACGTTTTAAATTACCGATTTTAGCCTCGGAGCCCTTTGTGTGTACCTACACGACAATGGCCGCAAGGGAGTTGTAACCAAGTAGCTGGGTAGTCTCCCCTCCATCCATCCGGTCACGTGAGCAGTGAGTTTCCGCCAGTCTTACTCTTAGCGTAGCGGGGTAGGTGAGAGGGCTCTATGAGTATCGGTAAGTAGTTTTCGAAAAAAATATTTATTAGAGAAAAATACATTTGTTTCCTCAAAATCCATACCGATGGCATTACTATGGAAGAATAACGAAAAGGAGGAGGATGCCGCCCACAAACCCCGTCACTGCTGTAAGCTTAGCTTTGAGGTGCAACATCCGGATTCCAGCTAAGGGCTACTTGTGGCGCGTGAGGCGCCCGGAGGGAGTGTTGCGCCGCCGAGATGTCTCCGACGAGTGTCAGGTTCTCTCGTTGGCGGAGAGGTCTCGGCGATACAACGCGGGCGAAGGTAGACTCTGCTTGCCACCCGACCGCCGTAACGATGTCTCTGACTGCGCAGCTGCGGTCGAATGCGACGCTGGCGGAGACCGCTCTGACTTCACGTGCCCGAATCCGCAATCTCTTCGACTCCTCCGGGGAGATATCTTGTAGCGGAGCGGATGAACCATCGCAGCCAGGATGATATCGTCTGGCGGAGATGTCAGCCCGGCCCGGGGCCAAGTGTAGGAAAAGGCGAGTGTGGCCTCTCCTGATGGGCATTACTCTTTGAGGTGTACCTCTAATGCTCGTACCGGGTCCTGCAGTAGGGACAGCAGGGACCGATCACACCCTGTGAGCGGGAGTAGACTCACCACCTTGGCGCGGCGAAGGGGAGTCTATTCCTGGCCAAGAATGAGTGGTTGGGCAGGAAGAGTACCGACGCAGCAGCCCTCAACTGAAGGCAAGCTGGGTCCGCGGACGATGGAATGCAGCTGTCTCCCTCTACCATGCCGACTGGAGGGCCATGTGAGACGGTCGATAAGTCTCGATCATCCCTGCTGGAGGACCATCTGAGACAGAGCAGGCCCGCCCGGCCACGCTACGTGAGGCCATCTACTGGGAGGGGTACTGCGTCTCTCCCACAGTCACTTGACTCAACAAGTCGTTCTGTGGGTCAAATGGTTGTTGTGATGCGTCTAGTGTGGTAGTGTAGCGTATGTGCTTGTCGCTCTCGCTTTCAGCTCCCACCGCTGGCTAGCAGTTTTGTGAAAAGGGGAGCAGAGTATGTCAGTCTCTCCCTGCCAGTACACAGTCTCTCCAACAACAAGCCTCATGTAGTGCCTCCTCGTGGCGACTCACGGTAACCAAGCACCTTACGGACTCTGGCTGAACTACAGAGGACTCGGAGGAGGTCTGGCCCCCAGACATGCGGCATGCAGGCCCATCGATGTGTGGACAAGCCCTGATGTCCATGAACCAGAACCCCAGCTATGGGTAAATAGCCCCACTGCCTTGTGGGTGCCTTGGGAGAGGCAAAGGCTAGGGGAGTAAACCCTATACAAATCCGGGCAGGGATGCTCGATAGCTTTGGTTGGCAGATCTCCTTCGAGAAGGAAAACTCCGAGGAAAAACCTGAGTAGATGGGACTCGTAAGCCTTGGTCTGCAACCCATCTAGGAGAAGGACACTCCAAAACCAAACCGTCCTGTGCTCCCAGGAAAGGCCTTTTGACCAGGAGTTAAGGGTGAGGTAACCCCGACAGAAACCGCGAGTGCTAAAGACGGAGGTACTGGGCTGCACGGCGCACTCTAATAAACCACAGTACCACACATATACAGCCATATGACACTTGGAGATAGATTCAACAGAAATGATGCTCGCCCTGTGGAGTCTCACCAGGCAGGTGCAGTACCGGGCTCTGCGCCTCTTCGGAGCCCACACCCAGCGACTGGAGGACCTTCCCGACTGTCTCGAGGAGCCAGGTGACGGGGAAGTAGAGCGACTGGACAGCGAAAAAACAAGACCAGAGACAAAGAAAAAACCAATATGAACATCATGCACTGGGATGCAGAAGGGGTTACCAACAAAAAAACAGAACTAGAGCACTTTCTGCATGAAAACAGCATAAACATCTGCTGTATACAAGAGACACACCTGGTGCAAGAAAGACACAGATCGTGTGAGTCCGTCGGCCACCGGAAGCCTTAACACTTCCGACAAGTGCTTAACTGCATACTGCAACACAAAGCACAGTTGTAAAAGAGACCGCACCACTAACGACCGGCCCGTGAAACAACTCACTACCTTAACCGAGGGTTGCTCTAAGCCCGGACTGTTTCTTCGAATTCGCCTATCTGTACGGGATGTACCGACGCCACCGTCTATCTTAGCAGACGGATTCCATAGGCATAACCCGAGGGCTTACCTCGCCATCTTCATAACAAGTAGTAGAACGTGCCACGTAGAGTAGAAACGAACGTAGTCCCAATGGAACGGATGGAGGCTGAAGCCGGTGAACCGCACTCAAGATGAGGTAAGGGTAAGACTGGCGGGAATTCACTGCTCACGTGACCGGAGGGAGGGAGGGGAGACTACCCAGCTACTTGGTTACAACTCCCTAGAGTTGCGGCCCTTGTCGTGTAGGTACACACAAAGGGCTCTTAGGCTGAAATCGGTAAGCTAAAGGTATATTCCACAGCGAAATCGGTAAGCTAAAGGTATATTCCATATAGTAATGCCATCGGTATGGATTTTGTGGCAACAAAAGGAAATGTTGAAACACCACATGCTAAGCTGTAAACAAAAATGTCACATACCCGTCGTTGGATGGCCTTGATAATGGAGTCTGCCAATTTGTGCATGGCCTTGCCCTTGATTTTGCACAGAAATACTGTCAGCTTGTCCAGCACGGACTTGTCACGCTCAAAGTCATAGAAGTGGTGGTCCACCCAGTGACGCAAAACATTCATAACCCTGTCAATCATAGAAGAGAGAAAAGAATTACTATAGTGTCGCCTGATGCAATTTTCCTGTCATTTCTCATTCCCTCCCTTTGCAAAGGAAAGTAACTATAAAACAGTGTACAACTTTGTTACATGATTGACTGATTGATTAACGCCGAGCAGAACTTTGTAACAGACAATTCAAGCAAAGTTTGGAGGTGTTGCCTAACGACTGTGTACCAGTTGAAGGAGTTGGCTTGACTATGATAATTCAAGGGTAGTGCCAGATTAGCTTGGCGCCTTCAGGCGCCAAGCTGATCTGGCACTACCCTTGAATTAGAGTCATGGTCAAACCATCTCCTGCTGTAGGTCTGATGTAATTGTCCTGTCATTTCTCATTCCCTCCCTTAGCAAAGGAAAGTAACTCTAAAACATTGTACAACTTTGTTACATGATTGATTGATTGATTATTGGTTGTTTAACGCCGAGCAGGCGACTACGGTCATCTCAGGGCGGGCTAGACTAAAGGAAAAAGCCTGAAATGTGCGAGACTTAAAATACTGCAGAACCTGTTCTGAGTGACCAAACGTATAAGAAATCACATCAGTGTAGACTAACAATTTAGTGGTTGCAGCCACTATAAATGAGGGTCTTTATTGACAGGTGACACGTTTTGCACTGCAAACTCTCTAGAGAGAGCACCTGCCTTGTAAGACCATTTTTTTTCTTGCAAACTAGACAGTTGCTCAAAACAGGTTATACTGTACCAAATAACCAGGCAATAAAGATTAAATTTTGATCCATTATATTCAGTCTTATCAGTCTCACCGTGTTACTGGCCTGCTCGGCGTTAAATCCAAATAACTAACTAACACATCATGCTACTGAATCGTCCACTTGATTTCTGAGCGCAGAGATATCATTTTGACTTACATGAACTGGTTGGTCCTAGGGTATGCTTACAACGCACACACATGCACACGAGACAACACCCACCTAAACTGCACAGGCTTGACATATTCTTTGCGGAAGCGATTGAGATCTTCCCTGATGCGCAGATCTTGCTCAAAGTTGTCTCCCTCCTCTGGTTCAACATGAGGCTCCACAATGTCAAACCTGAACACGCACAGAAAACAGACGTCAGCCCAAAACACATCTGAACTCATTGGAGACATGCAGCATCCAAATAATTATGCAGCATAGAGCAGGTTTCCAATGGCTTAACTCCCTTGAACATGCAGCCACTGGTACTGTAACAATATCACTGGCTGCATGCACATGGGGGTTAAAGTATTTGTACCAACATAATTTCGGAGCTGACTTAAAATTTGCTTATTGTCCATTACAGGTTAGAAAAAAAATCAACTATATTAGTTCAAGGGTGTTGCCAGAATAGCTTGGCGCCTCAGGCGCCAAGCTATTCTGGCACCACCCTTGAACTGTCATAGTCAAATTTATTTCAAGCAACAGTGTATCAGGATGAAAAGGGTTAACGGATTTGGGGGGGGGGGGGGAGTGAATCACAATCAAAAACTGAAGATGGTCATCCAAGAATTTCACACGGTTTGTAACGATACAACACTTCAAAATTCACTGACATTTTACAAACTTCAAAACAAGTTTGAAGAAATTTCACAGTTTTTGACTGGCATGTTCACAAATGCTATATTTCATTTATCCCATATGACGGGTACATCAAAAGGTTAGTGCACACAAAAAGGAAACTTAGGAGCAATGTAAAATTCACGGACAATGTGAAGATGATATCACTGCTTATAATTATCACAGATTATGACAGACTAGAAAATGACCTCAAGTGTTCACAAACTTTAAAGATCTAGTTGGACTAAACAGGTGACTGCCAAGCATGTAAAATACCAAGAAATATCCCTCAAAAAAGAAACATGCTTAGAAAGACAAGTACAACTCAGTTTACAACTGTGTAAACAAAGAAATAAAGACGCTTAGAGCTGACAAGCATAATACAGTTTACAGCTGTGAAAACAAAGAAATAAACACCTAAAAATGCACAAAAACAACAGTTTACAACTGTGAAAACAAAGAAATAAACACCTAAAATGCACAAAAACAACAGTTTACAGCTGTGAAAACAAAGAAATAAACACCTAAAAATGCACAAAAACAACAGTTTACAGCTGTGAAAAAACAAAGAAATACACACCTAAAAATGCACAAAAACAACAGTTTACAGCTGTGAAAACAAATAAATAAACACCCTTAAAAAGCACAAAAACAACAGTTTACAGCTGTGAAAACAAAGAAATAAATACCCTTAAATAGCACCAAAAACAACAGTTTACAGCTGTGAAAATAAAGAAATAAACACGCTTAGAAAGAACGAACACAACACATTTTACAACTGAGCTGCACTTGTCCTTTCTAAGTTTTTAGTTTGTTTCTTCAAAGACCTGTCTGCATCATGATTTCAGGGAATGTTTGACAATAACAAACCTCTCCATCAGAAGATCCAGGAGGCCCTGAGGCGAACAAAAGCTCCTGTACGTCAGCAGGAAAGTCCTCACAAACTTGGGGTCGGCGTACATGTGGTATGTCAGCCGCTCCACCAGTTTGATCACAATTCCTCCCTTGATGAGCGGGATCTCTGAGGAAGAGTCCTGCTGCTCCTCAAAGAGAATGTTTTCGTCAGAGTCCTGCACTGCAAAGCGGTACTTCTCGCTGGGAGGCATAATAAGGGGATGGCTCTTCTCCTCCTCACGCAGTTTGCCGTCGAGAATACGCACCAGCATGCTGCAAAGTAGTGAAAAGGGTAGTAGAAAAGGGCTCAAAATCAAATCAACCCCTTCTCTGCCACTGGAAACAAATTTTGTTGCTGAAATCTTTCTTCATTCAACCCCCGAAAGCCAACGCCGTCCATGAAACATAGACACAAATTGGTCTCAGCAAGAGGCATAGATCCTCATGAGGCCCCGCGACAGCGGGGGCTCATGAGGATCTATGCCTCTTGCAGTTGGAACGTCAGCTCGCGAAACATATTCTCCAGAGACGCCCCCTACTGGACGATGAAAGAAAAGAAGTGTGGCCGTCGCCAACTCCACTGCAGACCAAACTAGAAGGCAGTCGAGAAGACCTGGAGAAAACGACGTCATTCATCGCCGGTGCTGGACTGACCGTATAGCCCACTGCGAACGACAACAAGAAGAAGAAGAAGTCAGTGTTCACTTTTTTCCTCAGCACTGAGTGAAGGGGTTATAATAGCGCGTAACGTTTACCCTGCTGTATGGTTCCGAGTCCTGGGCCCTCTACCGCAGCCAACTACGACTCCTCGAACGCTTCCACCAGCGCTGCCTGCGTACCATCCTGGGCATTCACTGGAGTGACTATGTCACCAATGTCGAGGTCCTTGAACAGGCTGAAACCGTGAGCATCGAGGCTTTGCTGCTGCGGACACAGCTCCGCTGGGCGGGGCATGTCTCCAGGATGGAGGATCATCGCCTACCAAAGATCACCCTGTTCGGCGAGCTTGCTACTGGACACCGTGACAGAGGGGCACCAAAGAAGAGATACAAAGACTGTCTCAAGAAGTCACTTAGTGCCTGCCAAATCGACCACCACCAGTGGTCTTCGCTTGCTGTGGACCGTGACACCTGGCGCTCCACTATTTACAAGGCAGCTGTCTCCTTTGAGGACTCTCGCAGAGCTAGCCTTAAGGACAAGCGGCTCAGGAGAAAGAACAGAGATGCCGCAACTCAGAACTCTGGCCATACCTTCCCCTGCAGCCACTGCGGTCGAACCTGCCTGTCCCGGATTGGCCTCCGCAGCCACGAACAAGCCTGCAGACGTCGTGGGCAACTCCTATAAAATCTTCGTTCGCGAAGTCCAGCCAAGAGGCGTTTACTGAAATCCTTTTTCCTTCAACAACCAAAGCCCACAACCGTCCATGGAACGAGGATACAAATTGGTCTCAGCAAGAGGCAGAGATTTGCAAAGGCTCATGAGGGAGGCTCTAATGTCTCTTGGGTTATGTCCTTTTCTCTCTCAGCAATGAAGGGGATTATGCATACCTTTTCTCTGAAATGAAGAGGTTAATAGGTGCCAGAGATGATTACCTTATTTTGGTCAATGTGTGCGCCTTTTACGACTGAATGCAATGGCCCTGTAGCCACAAATAGAACCTATACCTTGCCGATCAAAAACATTCACTTCACGTGATTTTGTTTGGCATAGTTGTGTGAAACAAAAATAAAGATATTCTGTCCTTCTGAGTCTGTCCGTGGAAATCTTACCTTCTTGTCTGCAGCATGATGAGCGCAGCCATCCAATTGCACTTTTCTTCTGTAGTTTTGGCACTTAGGGTCAAGCCCATGTGGTCGCGTGGCACAATGTCAAACGCGTTTTTCAAATCTGGAATTCAAACAAACCAATTATACAGTTTGAAAACTGCAAGCCACAAATGTTGGCAGCAATAGTTTATAAAGTGCAGGAATCATCATGACTAAAAGTAAAACCATCATCATCACAATAAAGTGCAGAAATAATGACTAAAACCATCATCATCACTATAAAGTGCAGAAATAAAGACTAAAACCATGTCATCACTATAAAGTGCAGGAATCATCATGACTCCAGAGTGGGGAGCGCAGGGGGGCGCAGGGAGGGGGGGGGGGAGCGGGCGAGAAGAGTACAGACGCCGAGTCCTCCGGGTGGAGCGGGTGGAGACTAAGCGCATCGTCGGCGTCCTCGGGAGCCGGCCTCCAGAGTGGGGAGCGCAGTGGGGAGCAGGAGGGAGGGGGGCGCCGGAGGGGGGGGGGGGCGCACAAGGCGCGGACGGACGACACTCGAGGAATCACGCCGATTCTGGCGGCGCCCTGCACGGCGCTGATCCTGGGACACCGACCTGTGCTGAAGGCAGTCTGAGTCCCGCTGGTCGCTGGCAGCCACACTGCGCTGTAGCCAGGCGGGGTGCCGTTGGTCTCGGGAAGCTGACCTGTGCTGTAGCCAGGCTGGGTCTCGTTGCTCGCTGGCATCGGCCCTGTCCTGTAGAACGGCAGGCCGCCGTCGGTCTGGGGGAGCCGACCTGTGCTGTAGCCAGTGTGGGTCCCGCTGATCGCTGGCATCCGTTTTGTGCTGTAGACAGGCCGGACGTGATTGGTCCCGGGAAGCCGCACGGTGCCGAGACACAGAGACCGACGGGGAACGAGACACAGAGACCGACGGGGAACGAGACACAGAGACCGACGGGAAACGAGACACAGAGACCGACGGGGAACAAGAGCGTCGAAGCGAGCGTACCTCCGTTCGAACCGATGGCCGGTGGTCCGAACGAACCGAGTGCCGAGCGCTGGGCGAAGCTTCCGCAATCCGGCAAAGAGGTCCAGCCGGGGGGGGGGGAGAGGGCACGGTTGCAGGGGCCACGACAGGCGCGACAAGCCGCGCGCGGCGGGAGGCGAGCCCCACGATGTCGAAGTCGCCCGTTGAGGGGGCGGGGAGGCCGCCGGTCGAGGTTTCCGGGAGGCAGACGGGCGGTCACGCCGGTAAAACCCCTACAACTGCGACCAACGTTCCTCTTTCCAAGAAGTGCATCTCCCGCACGGACGAGCAGAGGAGCAGGCCGAACAAGGGAGACACAAGGTGTGGCAATCCGTCGGCCACACCTACTTGAAGGCAGACGACAAGTACGTAAATGCGTACTGTAACAGAAAGCGGAGCACATGAGAGGCAACGGCACGAAGCCCGTAGTAGAGACGGGCCACGTGAACGAAAACTTACGACCGGTGCCGCAGTTGAGTCGGCTGTGAACGAACCAGCCACTATCCGAGGAATACGACGGCCGGTCAAGGAACCTGGCCGGCCGAGGCATGCCCCGAGACCTTACCTTGCCATATCCAGAGCGACGGAAGGCATGCAAATTGTAACGCGTGCAGACTTACCCTAGTCGCACGTACAGACGCATACACCGCCACTGACTCAGTCGGGCGCATTCACGCGGTAAAACTCAACACACTAGCTTCCTTTCTTCTATGGGCCTTTATAAAAAATAAACAATAAAAGAACACTCAAAAGATTATGTACAAGACCCCTTCTCACTACAAGCACATCAACACCGCATACACATACACAATGTAAACGCCAGGCTAGGTAATTGTCTCTCACAATCCAACCAGTTTTACTGGTGTTCTCGCTTGGTGTGTAAGTCTTCCGTCGCACGCTTTCGAGTCGTCCCGTTTCTCGTACCGTGGACGTCCTCTGGACTTGCGCAGTCCCTACTTACCCAGGTGGCACCGGTCGCTCACTCCTTGAGTGAAGAGATGACCTCACAGTAGGTCCCTCGGCGGTCCCTCCCTCAGTCCTCAGTTGACTGACGTCTTGGCGTCCGTCGCTCAGCTCCCCCACAAGCACTCTGTACAATAAAGTCCTAATATCAAAACACTTGCTAAACACACATATTGGATGATATGAGATACATTACGTAACCTGGCTGATACACATAACTCTCACACAAAGTTCATTCCCACACACGTGCTTCATAACCCGAACTACTTTGTAACACCCCATAACTCTGTCACTACATTGAAACAGACTAACACTCGCCATACATTCTTTCATACATAGAAAAGACTATACTTAACCACGTACTACCTTCATAACGACTTGGGCATACACCTCACATTCCTTAGTTATCCATCTCGGTAAATAACCACATAGGAAAAACATCGGTTACCTCAACGAATTCCAAACCCACATAACTGAACCAAACCAGTCAACGCTACACAACCGAATTACCTCCTGCTAACGCATACTATCTTTAACTCAGTAGCCATCAATAATACTTATAAAAACATACCTGAATTCTAGGTTTTAGAGTCTTGTAATACGGTTAGTGTATCTGACATACATGCGTCCACAATGACAGCCTAGCCCGCACTGACTATTTAGACCTCTGATAGACTGAGCTCTCGCTAAAATCCCCGTGCAAAACGTTTCCCTACGACTTCATGTGGCCTCCTGCCCCCACAGAATAATTGTCACAAGACAAACCGGTGATAAAACTGTACCATACAATAACCTATGTGTGAACCCTATGCCCCATCACAATTCCCCCTTCCTAGGGACAAAAAGAAACGATGGAGTTTCTTTTTTCTGACTAACTGATCACAATACTATTATTACAAAGCAAAAAAAAAACCAAAAAAAAAACAGCCTTAAAATTCAACGCACACTCTCTGATCGCACTGCGAACGCGAGATCAGCAAATAGTGTTCTGCAAACCGTGAAACCCCTCAATTTCGAACTGAAACTCCTGCAGCGTCAACGACCACCGCATCAGCCTCGCGTTCTGGAAACGGCCTGACATGAGGTGTGCCAGTGGTCGGTGATCCGTCTGCAGGCAAAACACACAACCCCACAAATATCTCTGGAGTTTCGAAATAACCCACACAATAGCCAGGCATTTCCGTTCGATTGTGCTGTAGAGCGTTTCTCTATCCAAGTTTTCGACTCACGTAGCAAACGGGGTGGCGAGTGTCTTCTCTGTCCTGCAACAAGACACCCCCTATCCCCGTGGAGCTACCAGAAACGGTAGGTGCAGGTCCGGCAGAATGAGCACCGGCCCGCAAGAAAGGATTACCTGGATCCGGCGTAAAGAGTTCGCGCATTCCGGCGTCCAAACCAGTTTACCCCTACCGTCGCCCGCGACTGACGAGGCCGCTCATTGCCGCGGTTAATGTCGCGAAATTCGGCACATACCGACGGTAATATCCGATCAGTCCCAACAGGGACCGCACTTGCCGCTTCGTAGTCGGTACCGGGATCGCGAGGATTTTCTTGACCTTTTCATCCATCGGTTGGAGTACCCCACGACCCACTTGGTGGTCTAGAAACTCCACAACGCGGAAACCAGCGTAAATCTTAGGCGGCCTCGCCGTTAATCCCGCTTCCTGCAGTCGAGACAGCACGGACAAAACGTCTCGTACGTGCTGATCCCATGACCCGCTCCTAACCAGAATGTCATCAAAGAAATTGATGGCGGACTCGTTCAGCCACCACCGCATCATTCGAGCGAACGTGGCTGGTGCCGAAACGAGTCCGAAGGGCATCCTGACCCACTGTTACAACCCGACGGGCGTCTGGAACGCGGTTTCGGTCGGTCCTCTGGCTTAACTAAGATTTGCCAATAACCTTTGGACAGATCGAGCTTAGTGAAGTATTGGATACCCGCTAACCGAGCAAACAAATCATCCACATCTGGAATCGGCTCCGCGTGAAAGACCGTAACCGCATTCAAAGCCCGGAAATCAATGCAAAACCTCCACTGTCCGTCTTTTTTGTTGACTAGAACAACGGGCGAGGTGTAGGGCGATACCGACAGCTCAATCACCCCCTGCTGCAACATCAAATGCATCTCGTCAATAATGACGGTTTTAGAGGCGAACGGCAAAGGGTACTGCTTCCGCCGGATCGGGTCCTCCGTTCTCAGACGGATCTCGTGCATAATCGGTCCCTTGCAGATGTCAGGCACAGCTGTGAGCACCCTTGGAAACCTCGCAAAGGTAGCCTGCAATCATCCTGCTGTGCCTCCGACAAGTTGGCGTCGAAGAACTAGCTCCTCGTAAGATCCAGAAAACTACTGACACAAAGGATCTTACCCCCTTTAGAATCGGGGAGGGGAACTTAAGCGGCACTATCATGCAGACTGGCAGACCCAACACAACCCACCATCTGATGACCAGTTAAGACACCTCCAGCGCCACCAACAGAGCACCATATTCCGTCTAAGGACTGGTCACTGCCGACTGCGTGAACACTTGTACCGCCTTGGACTGTTACACACTGCTTGTGTGAAACTGGTTTGCAGACCCCATAGCATGTCCCCTGTACCAAGACGCCAGGATGGAGCGACGCTGTCAGAGAAACTCTGGGGCTTCATTCTAGACCTAATGCAGACCACGAACTTCATCTCAACAACCAATCTTGACATCTGAGGCAGAAACTCTGGAACGCTGAAAAAGAAGAAGGTGAGGGGAACTAATACAAAACAAACAACCACATAGCCATCGAACCTTACTCTAGATTTTCTACCTCAGCGACTCCAACCTACAGCTAGAAAAAAACAGGGTCACCACTGTAACGCATGCAGACTTACCCCAGTCGCACGTACAGACTCTCGTACAATAGACGCATACACCGCCACTGACTCAGTCGGGCGCATTCACGCGGTAAAACTCAACACACTAGCTTCCTTTCTTCTATGGGCCTTTATAAAAATAAGCAATAAAAGAACACTCAAAAGATTATGTACATCACCCCTTCTCACTACAAGCACATCAACACCGCATACACATGCACAATGTAAACGCCAGGCTAGGTAATTGTCTCTCACAATCCAACCTGTTTTACTGGTGTTCTCGCTTGGTAACGTTCTGTCCTTTCACGTCTAGGCGTGTAAGTCTTCCGTCGCATGCTTTCGAATCGTCCCGTTTCTCGTACCGTGGACGTCCTCTGGACTTGCTCCTTAGCGCAGTCCTGGCTGACCCGGGTGTCTTGGCACCGGTCGCTCACTCCCTGAGTGAAGAGATGACCTCACAGTAGGTCCCTCGGCGGTAGCCTCAGTTGACTGACGTCTCGGCGTCCGTCGCTCCGCTCCCCTACAAGCACTCTGTACAATAGTGCTAATATCAAAACACTTGCTAAACACACATATTGGATGATATGAGATACATTACATAACCTGGCTGATACACATAACTCTCACACAAAGTTCATTCCCAAACACGTGCTTCATAACCCGAACTACTTTCATAACACCCCATAACTCTGTCACTGCATTGAAACAGACTATAACCTAACACTCGCCATACATTCTTTCATACATTAGAAAAGACTATACTTAACCACGTACTACCTTCATAACGACTTGGGCATACACACCTCGCATTCCTTAGTTATCCATCTCGGTAAATAACCGCATAGGAAAAACATTGGTTACCTCAACGAATTCCAAACCCACATAACTGAACCAAACCAGTCAACGCTACACAACCGAATTACCTCCTACTAACGCATACTATCTTTAACTCAGTAGCCATCAATAATACATATGAAAACATACCTCAATTCTAGGTTTCAGAGTCTTGTAATACGGCTATTGTATCTGACATACATCCGTCCACAATGACAGCCTAGCCCGTACTGACTATTTAGATCTCTGATAGACTGAGCTCTCACTAAAATCCCCGTGCAAAACGTTTCCCTACGACTTCACGTGGCTTCCTGCCCCCACGTAATAAATGTCACAAGACAAACCGCTGACAAAACCGTACCATACAAAAACCTCTGTGTGAACCCTATGCGTGAGCATAGAGTTTCATCACACAAATAATCACCAAGGGCCCACAGGTAGTCCGGTACGCGAACCACGGTAAGTCCGAGGTGAGGCACAACACACCACGTAATCCAAACGAAAGCACACCAGGCACAAGTATCCAAGGGCATCCAAGGGTATCCAAGGCTGAGCACGAGTAGGAAACACCCTGCCATGAAGAAGCTAAGCGTTCGACTGGCATGGCACCACTGCACACGTACCCGGAATGGGAGGCAAGGGAGGCTACTCAGGGTTTCTTGGTAACAGCTCCCTAGAGTCGCCTCCCTGGTTGTGCATGTATACACAACAGATTCTTAGGCTGAAATCGTTAAGCTAAGTGTATCTTCCACATAGTAATGCCATCGGTAATGTATTTTGAGGAAACAAACTACTCTGTTTATATTACAACAAACTTTAGACATACAATCACATGTTTTAGGTCAAAATTATTTTGTCCCCAAGTTCACTATACTTGTGCAGGCAAATTTTGATGCTGTAAACAGTACTGGTGGCTTAAATCTTCAAACGTCATTGTTTTCATCCCTATGTCACACGACCAGTCCTTTAGGGCAATCGGTACCATGTGACCGTGATACAAAAACCCTTGTAGCGACAAATGGCGGACATCTTGTAGCCCTCTTTGTGACGCATCTTGGATGTGACTTTTGTTCTATAAAAGATCACCAAAACGTTCTAGAGTAAAAAGTTACTTAGTGTTGTTCGAAACAACAAGCACACTCAGTACTGGAGACGTTAACGTTCTGAAATATTTTAAATTACGTCATAAGTCTATTATGTATAATATGACGTCAGTCATGTCTGGCGTGGTCCAGGTCAGAAGATGTCTTCTTGATTTCTTTAACGAAAATAGTGGAGGAATGAAAACAAGTTATTGGTTCAGGTGCTTGCTGCACCGACCCTTATAAGCCTTCGGGGTACAATGGTTTCTTTGACCTCCCGAAGGCCTACAAGGGTCCATGTAGCAAAACCCCTGCGACCAATAACCTATATTATCCCCAATGATGATCCATTCAACAGGAAACATGCATAGTTTTCCTTGACCTGCGCACTTGTGCCATCTCTTCTGCCAAATGGAAAAGTCAGTAGCAGTCAAGGGGTTAACAAAAATCTTAGAGTACAGAATCCTACCTTCCGTATCTTCTCTGTCAACAATGTTCATGTCACTGATCATGTGTCTCTCCTTCAGCTTGTACTTGGCGAAGGGTCCTGCGCCCGACGTCCGCTTGGCATTGTGTTTACACAGGACGATGAGCCCGTCAAACAGGAACACGTGCCGCTCTGACCAGCGTCGACCCAGCTGCTTGGATAACACACCCTCTAAAAAAGAAAATTATTGTAACATTAACACATTCTATCCCAAGACCGAAATACCCAAATTTTAAAGTCATCCTCTGAAGACTGCGTTGCAGTGCAGGACACAGATCGACCATGATAGTTCAAGGGTGATGCCAGAATAGCTTGGCGCCTATGGGCGCCAAGCTATTCTGGCATCACCCTTGAACTATCATGGTCGATTTTTATCTTGCTGTGGTGTGTCTGGGGTAGAATGAGTTAACTGGTTTATAATTGAATATATCATTGTCATCGTGACATGTAGACCTACTGTCATTATTATTATTCATTTGGGCTTCACATGATTTTTTTTTTTCTCTTTTCAAACAGGAAACCATTAATAGATGTTTAGCTTTCTAGCATTAAACTTTTCAAACAATATAAATAAATTCAGTGTAACAACTTCTAGACAGTACACCATAACAGTATTTAAGATTATCTAGGGACTTTGTGGGTGTGGTTTATCTGATCTTGCTTATTGTAGCAATTTAAATTAGTTATTTGGGTTTAACGCCGAGCAGGCAACTTAGGCCATCTCACGGCGGTGTAGCAATTTAAACTTGTAACATATGTTTCTGTGTGTATTTTACCCTTTTACTGATTATTTTACATTGATCACCACACAATAATTTCTATTTGCATATTACAAATAGTAAACCATCAGCATCAGCAACTTGTGGCTGAGCTTGGCATTAGCTTTACATGGGATTGATACTCAAAAGACAAAATGGAAAAAAATGAGAAAAAAAGAAAAAGAAAAAAAGCCTATGAAAAAACTGGAATCAACAGAGAACATACTGGTCTGTGATTTTGGACCTTACTGCTTCCAGCCACAAGATCCAAAATTGCAGACCAGCACATACACATGTGAATAAATCACTAACCGAGGATAAATTCACTGCAGCTCTGGCAGATGTCTTTTCCATCCCATTTGTCGATGTTACGCTGAAGCTCTGTCATTACCTGGACTTGCGCCTGGCGATTCAAACGGCCGTGCAGATGCAGTGAAATCTCCCTGAAAACAGCAGCAGTAGGCAAGTCAACAATCATTCCATGTCAGGTTTATATGCAAATCTGCAACGTGCTGATATACTATTTTTTAAAAATCGGCCAGTTTGATCGACTCACACCAACAATAAACAAAATCTTTAACCGACGAAAGGTTGCCCCACAAATCATGTTAGCCGAAGTTGCATGTATTACATGTGGACATGATGATGGTGATAATGGTGTAAATTCTTGGTGAGCCAAAATGATGCAACTGAAAATCCGATACGCTCATTACAACAACTGTGACTGTCAAAAAACCTGCTGGAAACATTTCTGGCAAATTATTAGGGGAAAGGGGTTGGTGGGTGGGGGACGGCGATTGATTAGGGGAAAGGGGTTGGTGGGTGGGGGACGGCGATTGATTAGGGGAAAAGGGTTGGTGGGTGGGGGACGGCGATTGATTAGGGGAAAAGGGTTGGTGGGTGGGGGACGGCGATTGATTAGGGGAAAGGGGTTGGTGGGTGGGGAACGGCGATTGATTAGGGGAAAGGGGTTGGTGGGTGGGAGACGGCGATTGATTAGGGGAAAGGGGTTGGTGGGTGGGGGACGGCGATTGATTAGGGGAAAGGGGTTGGTGGGTGGGGGACGACGATTGATTAGGGGAAAGGGGTTGGTGGGTGGGAGACGGCGATTGATTAGGGGAAAGGGGTTGGTGGGTGGGAGACGGCGATTGATTAGGGGAAAAGGGTTGGTGGGTGGGGGACGGCGATTTGGAGGGTTTAGATTGCATTTACCAAGGATTTCGTTTGGGAATGTTGCCACTAAAGCGCCTCTCCAGTTGTACTTTGAGAGCCTGCAGGAGACCGTTGGTCTGTTCTAGCACCTCTTGGTCCTCGTCTCTGGAACTGGTGTCTATCAACGCCTGTGGAGAAAACAAAGCAGATTCCATTGTCATACTTGAAAAAAACTCCAACACTTAAAGACATTCCGCCCTAATAGAATACAATTGAAGCAAAAATGGTAGAGGTGCCAAGCTGTTCTAGCATCACCTTTGCAATGTCATGGTTGATCTATCTCTTGGACTGTAATGTCGTTGTAAAGGACAATTTCTAAATTTAACACGATGAGCCCCATGGAGAAAACTCTGAAATTTTGCAAGTCATCCTGTGAAGATTGCATGTATGGTGGAGGCAGAATAAAAAAAATACTGTACTAACTTTAATGACTTCAAAGTAGTGCAGGCAATGGTAGACCGGCCCCAGCAACAGCTTCGGCAGTACGTACTTCATTGCATCCTTCAACCTATCACCTCCACTCCTCTGTAACATTGGCAACAGCACAAACATGAACTTAACTCATTCTACCCCAGACACACCACAGCGCCAAGCTATTCTGGCATCACCCTTGAACTATCATGCTCGATCTGTGTCCTGCACTGCAATGCAGTCTTCAGAGGACAACAGCAAAATTTGGGGATTTCGGTGTTGGGGTAGAATGAGTTAAGAAACGTATGCACTAGTATGTAAGCACCATCCCACGTTTCTCTTTACATGTTTCTTGTAGTGTTTTACTTCAGTCAGTTTGGCTTAGTCTGCATCTGTAAAGCACCCCCCGCTCACATTTTGTGTGGATTAGCGTGAACTACACACTCTTTACTAATTTAATAGTAACTATAATTACTATTGTTATTGCTAATTTACTTGCATCACATAACTGTAAAAGTAAGATCTACACACCTTTAACGACTCGCCGACGTCATCCCGCTGCAGAAGAGTGTTGAGGCGTTCTTTACCATAGGGTGTTCGTGACAGCATGTCATCGACGTAGCGCTCATAGACGTTGAACTCCTCGTCCTGTGGATATGCAATCATAATTGTGTCATCAATCTTTTATTTATTTCCGGCAACAATTTTGTTTAATGTTCCAGTCACTCTGATGCAAATGGCTGAATCCATTTAACTTCATGGGTACATTTCCCCAATTTTGGAAGGGTCACCTAATGACTATATATACCCATTGCAGGAGATGGATCGACCATGATAATTGAAGAGTAATTGAAGAGTATGCCATATTAGCTTGGCGCCTAAAGGCGCCAAGCTAATATGGCACTACCCTTGAATTATCATGGTTAAGCAGTCTCCCACTGTAGTGCCGGGGCTAAATGGGTTAAACAGGTCCTAAGGGTTGTGAGGTTCACAGATGATTTTAAACTTTTGTCAGTGGCACACATGGCCCCACACTCTGAGAAATGCCAGGTGGATGTGCCAATATACATGGCTTGTGCATCTGTCAGGTAGGAAAAGCTTTGGCATACACACTGCGGGCGGTCCGTGGCGCAGTGGTTAAGGCGCCTGCCACAAATGCCAAAGGTGCGAGGTTCGAAAACGGGTTCCGGCGTCGGACTTTTCTCCTCTGGTAAGTGTCACCGTTAATTCGGGCGGACCGTCGGGGGTTCTTTCTCCGGGTACTCCGGTTCTTCCACCCCCCCACCCATCCCCCCCACCCCCCACACTTTGGTACCGGTTTCAGGCCACTTTACAAATTTCAAATACAAGCGATCAAAAATCTCTGAAACTTCAGTAGCTGAACTGGCCCTTCCTCTGTCTTTCTTCCTTTTTTACGTCCCGCTGGCACAAATGTGATCGGGGTCCTCTGTCTTGTACTGTGTTTGTCTTAAATGGCGTAAATCCGTGTCTGTTACGTGAGTGTGCGTGCTGGGTTTCAGTTCGCGGCGCTTTGAGTCGATCTGCCCAAAAATTGAGAAAAAGCGCCTATATAATAACGGTATTATTATTATTATTATCACTGCAACTTGGTGTCCTTCAAGCGTGTTGCGCTTATTCTAGAGGTTCTTTAAGGGTTTATTCACACTCACAGTTCCCAGATGGCATACAAGTGACTCGCACACGCAATATCACAATCACAGGTTGTAAACTGTTTCAAAACAGTGGTGAGATGTTCCCTCAGGATGACATTTGTAACCTGTGCCCTCAGGATGAATTTTTAACCTGTACTGGTATAAAAACAATCCAGACCCCTCACCTCAGCCAGATCCGCAAAGCAGATGCCAACGAGGGGAAGTTCGCTGTCTTGGGCCATCTCCACCTGCTCTTCCACTGAGCTCAGCAGCTTGGCAGTGAATTCGTAAATGTCCAGGATGTTACTGAAGATCACATCCAGGTCCTGACAAACACAGATTAAACAACTATTGTTGAATGAAATTTGGCAACATATGATTTCTGCAAATCAGAAATAAGTCAAAATTGCACGAGTTTCAACAAAATGGTGGACAAACATGTGACATTACATTTAATCCCCTTATTTCATTGAAACATGTAATTGTGATATACATCCGACCAAATGTCTATTATGAAATACAAACACTGAGAGGCTGGACTCCGGGGGCCACAAAGGCGTCATGCAGGTGAACGCTCAATTTTGTTCACATATTTTCACATAAAACCAAGATCTGAATATTAAATTTAGCAGTTAATGTTAGCAGGGGTTTGATTTGAAAATAAAACCATGTTCTGAAATTAGAGATTTCCATCTATCCCACTGCCAACTCTTACCCATATTGTATAGTAAAGTTGTCAAAGACATCTAAAGATTTTGCTCTTTTTCATAAGCTTAAGAATGTCAGCTGAAAGCTCCAAAATCACAGACCAGCATACAAATGACCATCAACTTCCACCTACAGAAGCAAACATTGCACCAAATATTTTAACCCCTCACTGCCGGAAAAAGATGTACACAATCCAAATCTCATACTCCTGCCAGTGCCTGCCTGCCAGGATCTATGCCTCTTGCTAAGACCAATTTGTTTCCATGTTTCTTGGATGGTTGTGGCTTGTGGTCTCCGTATGAACAAAGATTTCAGAAACAAACTATAGGACCCGTGGCAGGGAAGGGGTTACGTGATTCTGTGACTGACAAGGAAGAAGACAACTCAAATATGTATGTATGTACCTTGGAGCGAGGAAAGAGGTCAGCGAAGGGCGCACGGAAGACCTTGATGATCATGTTGAGGTCGCGAAGATACTGCGTCTCCTTCACGATGAAGTCTTTGACGATCTCCTCGTACGTCATGGACTCTGTAAACACTGGCTCGTCCTCGACCATAATGGCCGTGACGTCCTCCTCCTGTGTGAACATGTGCACTAGCACCTGGCAGAAAATAAACAAATCAAGCTAGTGTGCGAAAAGGCTGGTTTCTGAATAACCCTTAGGCCGTTGGTAGAGTTTTTTTCCTGCAGAAATCATCGCCACAAAAAAAAAAATCAATACCGACAGATAATTGGATAACCTGATCAGTATACCACAAATCAGATTTTTTTCATTACGACTTTCTTGTCACATGAGTTGAACTTTGGCCTGGCACAGGAAAGGCAAGTCGCCACAGAGCAGCGCCGCCTGACCTACTAGATTTTCAATGTGCACAGGTCTCTGGCTACAAAGTCAATACCCACTGAGCAAAAATCGTGGGGCTGGCATCAGGATTAGCTGCCCCATGCATAGGCAAAGTAAGGATCAAGTCGGCCCACAAAACGCTCAGCTTGGTGTGTGAGTAGATGCCAAGTTAACTCATTTGAGACATGCCGCAAAAGGATACAAGGCGAATAGCATCACATTCATTTTCAGCACATCTCAAATTAACCCATATCATACTGAGGCTAAAAGCTTCAAATCTGTACACTGCCATATGGAAGCTACATCATTTTACTTACAGTTAAGGATATAGCCCAATGGCTTTAGTTCAAGGGTAGTGCCAGAATAGCTTGGCGCATAGAGGCGCCAAGCTATTCTGGCACTTCCCTTGAACTATTTTAGTCAAACTTCTTTCATGCACTGATGTATTTCGAATAATAAGGGTTAATTTGGCACTAACCTTTAAAGAAGGAGTTACAAATTGTGTAAAACAAAAACTTTGAAAATACCTACAAATTTGTGCATATATTTTAACCTTTTTCATCTGCTATGCTGCTTGAAATTAATCTGACTATGATAGTTCAAGGGTGATGCAGAATAGCTTAGCACCTGAGATGCCAAGCTATTCTGGCACCACCCTTGAAGTAAAATGGTTGATATCGCTCTCCTAATCTGTAATGTAACCTTCATAGGTATAATAATACAGCCTCAAGATGTAACGGCCTAACTAAGCTCTGACACTGAAGCGCCTTACCTGGTCTGCACATATTGCCACCTTGATATCTTGTGATGTGATCTCAGTATGACAGATATTCTTCACATAGTTCCCAGTAAACTGCAATGAACAAAAAAAAATCAAGATAAAATGTGTCCAATAACTGCTGAAAATGAACAAACAGCAAAACATTCAACTTCTCACTCTAGGAAGGGAGAGAAGAAAGAAACAGAAAGAATAACTTATGAAATGCGGTAGAGTTTAGCCAAAGTAATGAAGAGTAGTGACCAAACGCGAAGCGGATGAGTTTACAGGAAGAAGAGTTAACGCACAACCTCAATAAATTCACCGCTAACTTCTTACTAAACTTATCCAGACGAATTCTACTGACTGCACACAACACAGGATGTTCACGTAAAGTACTGAAAACAACAAAACCCAAGCAGAGTTGTTTCACCCAGCTGTTTGTTCCTGACAAATATCGGCTCAGGATTTTGTTTTCAGACTTACTATTTTACAATGTGCTTTCGCAAGCCATAACATTTTTGCACAAAGGAATAATATCACAAACTCCAATGAAATGAAATGGAAATAGGTTGCAGATCACCCATTTGCATAAAGAAAACAAGAAAGGCAAAGCCCGTATGACTCACGTGAATGATCAATCCAAACAATAATTGTGACCTGTGTAACTATTACCTTTCCAGCAGATCAATGAAATGAGCAAGTGTTCAAGTGTCTAAACATAAATAAAGGGTTGGCTTTTGTACCAGCAAAATCTGCAAATGTTTCACAAATTTGTCAACCCTTGACCTCTGTGAGGGGTCGACTAAATTAGAATGCACAGAAAGGTGTTATTTTCAGCTGCCTTTATGCCACGTTTGACTGAAAAGTTTGCAAAAACTTTGATAACAAGAAAGGCAAAGCCATTATGGCTCACGTGGACGACCAGTATACATATATGTGTGACCTTTTTGACAATAAGTAAAGGGATGGCTTCTGCAAAAGCAAAATCCATGTTTTCTCAAAATGTAAGCATTTTCCACACATCTGTCAAATCCCCCCCCCCCTCGACCCTTGACCTCTTTGCAATGAGTCGACTAAATTAGTATGCACGTGAAGGTCTTATGATCAGCTACCTTTGTGCCAAATTTGATTGAAAAATTTGCAAAATGTTGACAATATCTACAATTTTATGAAAAATTGGCATTTTACACACATTTGCCAACCTGTGACCCTTGACCTTTCCGAAGGGTTATCCAAATTAGTATGCATAGATAGATCTTACCATCAGGTATCTCTGTAGAAAATTTGGGTTTAAAGTTTTTAATAGTATTTGAGAAAAAAACATCTTTTGTCAAAATATGGCTATTTTAGACCTATTTCCTGAGCTCTTGTGACCCTTGACCTTTCCGAGGGGTCATCCAAATTAGTATGCATAGATAGGTCTTACCATCCGGTATCTCTGTATCAAGTTTGAGTTTGAAGTTGTGAATAGTATTTGGAAAAAAAAAATCTTTTTTCAAAATATGGCTGTTTTGGACCTATTTCCTGAGCTCTTGTGACCCTTGACCTTTCCGAGGGATCAACCAATTAGTATGCATGGAAAGGTCTTACCCTCAGGTATCTTTGTACCAAGTTTCGGTTTGAAGTTGTGAATAGTATTTGAGAAAAAAGAAATTATGTCAAAATAAAGCTATTTTTTACCTATTTCCTGAGCCCCTGTGACCTTGACCTTTGTGAGAGGTCAATCAAATTGGTATGTTTAGAAAGGTCTTGCCACAAAGTATCCTTGGGCCACGTTTGAAGACTGTAGCGTGAATAGTCTCCGAGAAAATGCCAATGTTAAAGTTTACCACAGGCGACGAACGCCCAAAACATACTCACTTTTGCTTTGTATGTGAGTAAAAAACTACAATTTTATCAAACCTGGTATTTTTCACATGCTCGCCAAAGTCCTGTGACCACTCACCTTTCCAAGGGGTCACTCAAATTACTTTGCATAGAAAGGCCTTATCATCAGGTATCTCCATACCAAGTTTGGGTTTAAAGTTGAAAATATACTAATGGTCATAACTTAAGGGCCACCCCACTTTTTGTGTCATTGTTTATCGTCGCAAATAATAAAATACAATGTTCTTTCGATCCAAATGGGTTAAAAGTTGACCTTAGACAGTCCACTGTACAGGGAACAATAGACAATAATTCATCAATTTCCACAAAAGTGTCAAATGCACGTGAAACATCGTCAGTTTTTGTGAAAAACCGTGCGATATACCAAAGACAGGCAGGTGGAAAAACTCGGTAAAGTCGTGATGCACGTGCTAAAGGGGTCAGTCGTGAACACTGAACACCTCTGTTTCGCTACAAATGCCGGTACAGTAGGGGCATAATTGTCACTTCCCTAACCATGCCAACACGACGAAGCCGAACGCCAGTAGAACAAGGCCGGCGCTAGCATGGCTGCAGGATGGAATTTCCGGACGAGAAGTTGGGAGACGTCTTGGGATGTCCCATTCAGTAATCCAGAGGTTGCTGGCACGATTCCAAGAAACTGGAAGGGCATAACGACGACCCTTCTCAGGACGCCCGCGCTGCACCAGCAGAAAAGAGGACAGATACCTCTGTGTGGCGGCTCTGCGCGACCGAACTGTCACGTCAACCATTCTGCGACGTCAACTGATGCAAGCTGCAAACGTTAACATCAGCAGAAGCACAGTCTGCCGACGTCTGCGCGAAATCAGCCCGGCTTCATGCAGAGCAGCAGTGAAATAAGCAATCAGACCAAAAAGGTGACTGCCAAGCGTGTAAAATGCAAAGAAGTACCCAACGGAGAAAGAAACACGCTTAGAATTGAGTTATATTATAAATATGAGAAATGCGCCATATAAATACTATGTATTATTATCGTTATTATTAGAAAAGTCGGGTACAACACAATTTATTAATATTTCGGGTAAATTTGCCACATTCCTTCTGCGAATGAAGATCTCTTGGCTTGACTTCGGGAACGAAGATTTTATAAGGGTTGCCCACGACGTTTGCAGGCCTCCTCGTGGCTGCGGAGGCCAATCCGGGACAGGCAGGTTCGACCACAGTGGCTGCAGGGTTCTGAGTTGCGGCATCTCTGGGGTTTTTTTTCTGCTTGTCCTTAAGGCTAGCTCTGCAAGAGTCCTCAAAGGAGATGGCTGCCTTGTAAATGGAGCGCCAGGTGTCACGGTCCGCAGCAAGCGAAGACCACTGGCGGTGGTCGATTTGGCAGGCACTAAGTGACTTCTTCAGACAGTCTTTGTATCTCTTCTTTGGTGCCCCTCTGTCTCGGTGTCCAGTGGCAAGCTCGCCAAACAGGGTGATCTTGGGTAGGCGATGATCCTCCATCCTGGACACATGCCCCGCCCAGCGGAGCTGCGTCCGCAGCAACAAAGCCTCGATGCTCACAGTTTCTGCCTGTTGAAGGACCTCGACGTTGGTGACATAGTCACTCCAGTGAATGCCCAGGATGGTACGTAGGCAGCGCTGGTGGAAGCGTTCGAGAAGTCGTAGTTGGCTGCGGTAGAGGGCCCAGGACTCGGAACCATACAGCAGGGTGGTGAGGATGACCGCTCTGTACACGTTGATCTTGGTGCCTGTTTTCAGCTGTTGATTGTTCCACACCCGCTTGAATAGTCGCCGGAAAGCGCTGTTCGCTTTTGCCAGCCTGCTGTCAAGCTCTTTGTCCAGCTTGGCGTCCGACGTGATGATGCAGCCAAGGTAAGTAAACTGGTGCACTGACTTTAGTTCAGACTCGCCGATGGTGATGTGGGGAGGGCGATGCTCTACCGTGGGTGCCGGCTGATGAACACTCTTTTTCAGACTGACCTCGAGTCCAAAGAGCTGGGCAGTGTCTGCAAAGCAGGACGTGATGCATCAGCAAACAGCAGCTCACGATTCGGTATAGGGTTTTGCTGTGGGCCTGCAGTCGTCTGAGGTTGAACAGGATGCCATCGAGACGATACCTGATGTACACTGCATCGTCATCGTCGAGGTTCACTGTGTCCTGCTTCATGTGGCCTGCTTCATGAATGAAGATACGTAGCGGCTAATCTCTCTATTTGTTTGTCTATTTTGACAAAGGCTATTTACCCGAAATATTGATAAATTGTGCTGTACCCGTCTTTTCTAAGCGTGTTTCTTTCTCTGTTGGGTACTTCTAGAGCAGTAGTGAGAATACCCCTCACTCCAGCTCATCGCATGCAGAGCCCGGGTTGCCTGGTGTCGTCAATATATGAGGTGGAACAGACTCCAGTGGACGCAGGTTCTGTTTACTGATGTCACGGTTCACTGAGTCCTTCAACGACGGCAGGGTGAAGGTCTGGAGACGCCAGGGCGAGCGATTTACAGATGGATGCGTACAAGAGGTGGATCGCTACGGAAGAGGCTCAGTCATGGTCTGGGCAGGCTTCAGCAGAAAAGGCAGGAGCTCCCTCCACGTCATCCGAGGCACTGGACTGCGCTATCGGGACGAGATTGTGCAGCCCCTCATCCAGCCAGCTCTCCAAGCCATAGGCGACAATGCTGTTCTGCAGGACGAGAACGCTCGACCTCATCGCGCCCGTGTGGTGGATGAGAACCTTGAGCAACGGGGCATCATGAGGATGGAGTGGCCAGCTCGTTCACTTGATCTGGTTCCCATCCAGCACCACTGGGACGTGCTGGGGCAACGTGTAGTCAGCAACCACCCCCCACCTCAAGGCATCCCCCAGCTGATTCAGATCCTGCATCAAGAATGGGAAGCGATCCCACTACATGTTCTCCGAACCCTGGTAAACTCCATACGTCAACGCTGCTTTGAATGCTTGGCTGCAAACGGTGCGTACACTCGCTACTGACTGGACCAGTGGGTGAACATTCTAACGTACTGGTGTTGTTACAATTGCTTGATTTACTCCAAACTTAAATGAAATTGTTACTGAATAAATGAGCAAAGTACTGACTCCAAGTATGGTTACATTATTTGTGTGGTGTTGTCCGTGCGTCTGCGATAAAAAGTGGCCCTTAAGTTTTGACCATTAGTATAGTATGAGAGAAAAAATACACACCAGTTTTTGTCAAAATATGGATATTTTTTACCTCTTTCTGGATCCCGTGACCTTTGACCTTCGTGAGCACCAGTAAATTAGTATGCATAAAAGGTCAGGACATCTTAGTGCTAACGGATTGAAACGTTTGCAAAAACTTTGATAAGAACTACAATTGTATCAAAAAGGGGCACTTTTTATTTGCCGACCTGTGACCTTTGAACTTTGAGTTGAGGGGTCATTCAAATTAGTATGCATAGAAAGGTCTTAACATTAGGCAACTCTGTACCAAGTTTTGGGTTTGAAGTCAGGGGCAGATCTGGGGGAAAGGGGGGGGGGGGGTCCCAGACCTCCCCCCCCCCCCCCAATTCTTTAAAATGCTGTCACAAAGTCCCTTTTTGGGGTGTTTGGAACACTGAAATTGGTATGTTTAAAAAGGTTTTACCACAAAGTACCCTTGGGCCAAGTTTGAAGTCTGAGGCTTGAATAGTCTCCGAGAAAATGCCAACATTAAGGCTTACCACGGAAGATGAATAGCCCATTACACAGTCTCCCTTTTGCCCGAATAGTCCATTACATATTCACTTTTGCTATCGCATGTGAGTGTGGTGGGCGGATTAGAACAAAACAGACAGGGAGACCATGTTGCGCCTGGTGAAGATGTTTTATTTTCCCAAGGAGGCAGTACACAGAGGCCCAGTAAGACAAAACTGGTGAAGATAATTTGACGCTCAAAATAGATGGTCTCGCTTTCGTCGTGGTGTAACAAAAGTGTGTTCCTAGCATGGGGACGAGGGGGCGCTACTGGGTCAAGGTTGAATGTCCTAGCACTGGTCTAATGAAATGATTGGTCACTGCCAGCTACATTTAGATGGGGCAGCCAAAAGGAAAATCACTAGGCGGGAAAGAAACAAAGGGGCCCCGGGGGGGGGGGGGGGTGAGGAGGAAGAAAAGGGGTGAATGAGTGGTAGCAGTAGGTACTGGAGGGAAAGGGAAAGGAGCCAGGCTAAGACTGGGGGCTAAGTAGGTCACCTCTGCCAGAACCCACTCTGAGCAGCTAAGTGACACCGCCCGCGCAAAATCATGCTACAATGTATTGACCATTGAGTAGAGGGGTGACGTAATAAGACGTAATATTAAAATATATACAAAATACAGCTCGTCAAATGAGCCAATTATGAAAATAAATATTAACCCGATTTTCAGGGCTCTGAAAATGGCCAAATTTTCCCTCAAAAAGGAAAAAGGGCAGGCTGCCGAAGCAGCATATTATGGCCGTTAAAATCAGACGCATGGTTGTGTCCGCTGCACGCTCGACCTGTTCCATCATACCCAGCACTTGATTCATATATATATACCCCTACAATAGAACTCTCATTACAGATCTCCACTCTACTACGGGGATACAATTAAATTTGTTTAGAAAAGTATGAAACACATTTACAGGTATGTATCACGAAGCCTCCTTAAAAGTTACACAGTATTCACTTATTTGTCATCTAAAATGCAATGTCAAATGTTGGAAGATAAATCAAATAAATGTAAACAATAATGACAAAGCCCTTAGAGTTCACATGCGTCAATGATCCAGTTCTAAAGTAAGTAACGGTTTGGCTTTTGTACTTGCAAAATCCATATTTAGCATATATGCAAATGAAACCATATACCTTGAGAATGTCAGCAGCAGTGTATTCTATCACAGCCACAATGTACACTGCCACATTGTAATCTATCCTGTATCCAAGTACCTCCTGCAACAGTCATACAAATGAAACATTCAAAGAAAAGGGAAACATAATTGTTGATATTTGAACAGTAACACTAACATTGTAAAAGTTCCACTTCTTCTATTGCATCGGCTATTGTGTTTCTGAGAAAACTGGAAAAAAACAGCCTCCATAGCAGTGGATTTTGTGTGCCCAAATATTCAAAACCTTGTTCTGTGATGCTGTTCCAATTGAAAGGCTGTCATAAACGTACAAACATGGATCAAAACCTTGACTTTTAGCTCTTTTTGTCTACCATATTGAAAATACGGCCGACTTTGAGATGGGGCTGCACTGGGCAGAAAATATTCCGTAGCATGCAAGTGACGAACATAGGCGGGCATACATCAGTGTAACACGATAAAAATGACGTCATGCCTAGCTATGTTAACCATGGAAACGCCGTGTGTATGTGTGTTTGTGTATGCAGACACGAGTTTCTCCTGTGTTGTGTACGTACAGGTCTGAAACTTTAGGAAATGCTTCCTTCAAGATGTATTTTGGAGTACTTTTCAGCATATTTAAAATTAGATTACTCGGCATTAACTCATTGTACCCCATCACCGAAATCCCCAAATTTTCCCGTTGTCCTCTGAAGACTGCATTGCAGTGCAGGACACAGATCGACCATGATAGTTCAAGGGTGATGCCTGAATAGCTTGGCGCCCGTAGGCGCCAAGCTATTCTGGCATCACCCTTGAACTATCATGGTCGATCCTTATCTTGCTGTGGTGTGTCTGGGGTAGAATGAGTTAAAAAGAAAAATTGCTGTTTATAGAAAGTCGGCTGGCCCGCATTTGAGTCAGTAATTTGTGTTATATTCATTTGAAATATTGAATACAGCTAGCTGCAATAAGATATTGGACGAGTTCGTTAACCAGCTTTGTACCTATTCAATGATTTCGTAAAAAAAATAATTCCTCGCCGAAAAAAATGTCTAAACGAAAATTCTCAACTTCAGACAGTGATGGTGACATAAAAGCGCTAGACACATCAATGTTATACATTGTTCTGAACTGATGCAAAGCATCAGACACGTCATTGTTATACATGAATTGACACAAATCTCTCTCTCTCTCTCTCTCTCTCTCTCTCTCTCTCTCTCTCTCTCTCTCTCTCTCTCTCTCTCTCTCTCTTACTTTACCCTACCTCTGCCTAGAATTGACCTCTTTAAGACTAGTTTATCATTTTCTGGACCGTTTGTATGGAACACTATTCCTGCACATTTGAAGACTATAGCCTCGCTTGGAATCTTTAAAACGAAACTTTTCGATTACCTGATGAGCCAAACATAACATCACTGGGCATTAGTTTTATTTAAACAAACCCTGATGGTTAATACTTTCATGTAATACATGCATTGATGTATAGTGTGTGTGTGTGTGTGTGTGTGTGTGTGTGTGTGTGTGTGTGTGTGTGTGTCTGGTATAAGATGAATGTTGAGTGTTACTATTATTTTGTGTATATAATTATTTTTTTTAATTTTATTATTATTTTGGTTTTATTTTTTTTAAACATTATTGTTGCATGAAATAATGTGTGTAAATATAATGTCTTTATTATTTGTTTTGTAACCCTATTTTATGTTGTAGATGTTAGCAACGGTAAGTTTGTAAAATGACGATTTGTTTCTGTCAAAAGTTTTTACCGTTGATAAATAAAGTTTCATCATCATCATCATCATCCCCATCATCATCTCTCTCTCTCTCTCTCTCTCTCTCTCTCTCTCTCTCTCTCTCTCTCTCTCTCTCTCTCTCTCTCTCTCTCTCTCTCTCTCTCTCTCTCTCTGACTGATTTAGGAAGACCGCTTATACAAAGTCGGTTGACCCACATTTGAGTACTTAATTTTCTATTCACTTGTGATTTGGGATATAGCCAGCTATGAAATAGACATTTGATGTTTTGGATCTAGTTTATACTCCCACCAAACAGCCGTGAACGAGGCTGTGTAAGAAAACGGTCAGTCCAGGAAGAGGCCGTGTGGAACAATACATTAAGCCCTAGAAGAGTCTGTGTGCCTTTTAGATGAATGACATCAAACATCAAATGTGTCCTTGCGTACACGGCGTCGTGAGGCTAGCGATGCCATGACGTGAAGCTTATTGTGACGTCATTTTGCTGCTTGTGCTATTCTCCATCTTCAAAATTCCTGTCGCTACAAAAGCCCACAGAAAGTACTAATGGCGGAAAGCGGTGTGTGTCCGTCTTTATTTGTGTGCGACGGCGTGTGTGTTGATCAGAGGTTGGCTTAGAGAGGAGGGAAATGGATCAGAAGGATAAGCTGAAAAATATTAACAACTCCAATTGTTCCTAAAAGAAAAACGCATGTGAGCTCCAAACAATACGATAGATTTTGGGATGAAATCCTCATCTTGTTGTTACTTTAACTCATTCTACCCCAAACACACCGAAGGAAGATAAGGATCGACCATGATAGTTCAAGGGTGATGCCAGAATAGCTTGGCGCCTATGGGCGCCAAGCTATTCTGGCATCACCCTTGAACTATCATGGTCGATCTGTGTTCTGCACTGCAATGCAGTCTTCAGAGGACAACGGCAAACTTTGGGGATTTCGGTGTTGGGGTAGAATGAGTTAAGGTGATTCCTGTAAAAATGACCTTGACAAAAGCAGTCTACAGCCCTGGGTGAAAACAATCATTCGGTCATTATCACTGACTCATCCAGCCAGGAGCAGCTGCTATTGACATGCATTATCACTGACTCATCCAGCCAGGAGCAGCTGCTATTGACATGGATTATCACTGACTCATCCAGCCAGGAGCAGCTGCTATTGACATGGATTATCACTGACTCATCCAGCCAGGAGCAGCTGCTATTGACATGCATTATCACTGACTCATCCAGCCAGGAGCAGCTGCTATTGACATGCATTATCACTGACTCATCCAGCCAGGAGCAGCTGCTATTGACATGCATTATCACTGACTCATCCAGCCAGGAGCAGCTGCTATTGACATGCATTATCACCGACTCATCCAGCCAGGAGCAGCTGCTATTGACATGGATTATCACTGACTCATCCAGCCAGGAGCAGCTGCTATTGACATGCATTATCACTGACTCATCCAGCCAGGAGCAGCTGACATGCATTATCACTGACTCATCCAGCCAGGAGCAGCTGCTATTGACATGCATTATCACTGACTCATCCAGCCAGGAGCAGCTGCTATTGACATGGATTATCACTGACTCATCCAGCCAGGAGCAGCTGCTATTGACATGCATTATCACTGACTCGTCCAGCCAGGAGCAGCTGCTATTGACATGCATTATCACTGACTCGTCCAGCCAGGAGCAGCTGCTATTGACATGCATTATCACTGACTCGTCCAGCCAGGAGCAGCTGCTATTGACATGCATTATCACTGACTCATCCAGCCAGGAGCAGCTGCTATTGACATGCATTATCATAAGCCCCTGCATCACAGTTTTTTAAGCTTCTCTTGCAAACTAACTAAATTTATTCTTTTTATTAATTATAATTTAATAGTGCACAGGGTTAAATTTCAAAGAACTTTAGTAAACCTCTGCATGCAAGGTTAGATTCTACTGATTCTACTGAATTTAACCTGCCAAATTTTACACATACTTTTTCCGTGGGTGACTGCAAAATTTGAAATGCATGATTGAAAATGGTGAACAGGCTACCTATCTCCCTTTATATTCCAGTATCTCGCTTGAGCTTGCCCTTAGCACCACGTGAATGTTCTGTGTTTATGTACAGCCGGTGTATGAGGGAATGCGCGTGATTCGCGCGAGCGTGCTTGTTGGGTTCAGTTCGCGGCTATGTCCTGCGCATTGCGTTATATTATAAATATGAGAAATGCGCCATATAAATACTATGTATTATTATTATTATTTATTATAGGACAGGGACAGCAAGTATTTCATGATGCTATATGTCACTGTCAGAATACACACAAGTTCAATCTCTACTCAGAAGTCTAAGAATTCATTCTGCTGATGTATGTGTAGCTGATCCATGCCAGCAAGAGACATAAAGTCGCATGTGCAGGGGCTCATGAGAATCTATGCCTCTTGTAGATGGAACAGGCTGGCCAAAGGGTTGTTTTGTGTCAACCAAATGCTAAAATTCAGCTTTCTGGGATATTGAAAACGTTGAATCAGTCTTCAGCAATGAAGACTGTCACCCTTGTATTTCAAGTCTTCTGTCAGTGTTTGTGTATCAAGACTACACAATCCATACAGACCTTGAGGAGAATCTGTACTTTGTCCACGGGCAGGAGGAGTTTGGTCTTGCGCTTGCCCTTCTCCAGCGCATTGTGCGCCTGGCGGACGGCGCACTTGTCGATGGGGTCAGGGAAGGTCTTGTGAACACGTTCCTCCACATCCTGCACTGTGTGGGGCTGCGACGAGCACAGCAACTGCAAGAGCTGAAGCATCAGCCCCTCGAGGTACTCCAGTGCATCCTCACGCGCTGTCAGGGTCGAGTGCACCTGCCGCTGCACCTGAAAATCCTTGTTCCTGTTACCAACTTTACTGATAAAGAGATTGTAGTGAAGCCAGATACAGTCGTGGCGTCTATAGAAAATGGATTTTCAGTGAACTCTTTGTCGACTAGTTCTGAAAAGAAGGAAGAAGTGGTCTATGTGGATGACAAACTCACTAGTCACTTAGTGGATTTGGTCGCTAAGGTTTCGTCAGATGTTAGCGAGGAGACAAAAGACATGTTCAAGAGACGCTCTTAGAGTTTCAAGATGTTTTCCAGTCTCCAGGTGGACAACTTGGGCGGACAAACAAAGTGAAACACACTATGGACACAGGAGATGGCAAACCTGTCAAGTTACCCCCTCGTCGTCTTCCCATAGCTCAAAGAAGAATAGTGGAGGAGGAAATAGACAAAATGTTGAAGCAGGATATCATAGAACCCAGTGACAGCCCATGGGTTGCTAACGTGGTACTTGTCAAGAAAAAGGATGGTACAACTAGGTTCTGCGTTGAAGTTGAACCAGTTGACACGCAAAGATGCTTATCATTTACCCCACATTGGTGACTCGCTTGATGTTTTGTCAGGTTCGTGTTTGGTTCTCAGCTCTTCACGTAGCGCAGGGTTTCTTCCAAGTTGAGATGGTCTTTTTGCATGCGTAAATATTTGGTGTTGAATTAGAAATGTTTTTTATTTTATTTTGATTCTGTTGTTGTCGGATTGCTTTGTGCATGCCTGGACCGGTCTGGGTCATATCGCTAGTTACTACCCGTGAGTCAGAGTTCAGTGGTTCAGTGCACGCTTGGCGCGCTGTGTGCCAGTATTTTTTTTTTTAGTGCAGACTCTTAGCTAGCTGGTTTCAGTTTCAGTTTCATTTATTCAATCTCGGACCCACTGGGGGCATGAGAGAAATGACAAAAACACAAACCTAGCGAACTACACGCGCGAAGCTCTGTGACGTAGTTTCCGGTTTCAGAGGCTTAAAGCGGCCCGATTCTCAGTCTCGGGGTGGTTGTGAACAATGATCACCATCCCTTCCCCCCCTGTGAGCGGTTGCGAACAGTTATTTCTCTCACAGTACTCCGACCCTACCTCACGAGGCGCCGGTTGTGAACAATGATCACCTCAAACTACCCCGGCCCTACTCCACGAGGCGGTGGTGAACAATGATCACCTCGAACCACCCCGGCCCTACTCCACGAGGCGGTGGTGAACAATGATCACCTCGAACCACCCCGGCCCTACTCCACGAGGCGGTGGTGAACAATGATCACCTCGAACCACCCCGGCCCTACTCCACGAGGCGGTGGTGAACAATGATCACCTCGAACCACCCCGGCCCTACTCCACGAGGCGGTGGTGAACAATGATCACCTCGAACCACCCCGGCCCTACTCCACGAGGCGGTGGTGAACAATGATCACCTCGAACCACCCCGGCCCTACTCCACGAGGCGGTGGTGAACAATGATCACCTCGAACCACCCCGGCCCTACTCCACGAGGCGGTGGTGAACAATGATCACCTCGAACCACCCCGGCCCTACCCCATAGGGTAGCGTTTTAGTTTCAGTTCTAGTTCACCTAATAGGGTTTAGGACGTGTTAGGACAGCGCGTAGGCTTTATCGGTAAGTATGCAAACCAAGGGGAATCACAGCGCTGGACAGACAACAGTTAGATCCCCTGCCCCCGCCTATCAGGCACCCAATCGCCAGCCCACAGAGAAATACGCAGGTATAGAATAAGACGATCATTTCCATCCTCAAAAAGAATGGATCAGGTCTCTTATATAACCCATGTCTTTCTCCGGAACTTAGGAAGTAGGCAGGAGAAACATACATACACAAACATGAAGGTGCGCTACTATATGTGGTCGGGTAAATACCCTGATTTCCCACAGTAGATGCACAGAACATTACACAACGATGTAACGATACAAATTTGCCTCGAGTTATAGATACTCACAAACCAGATAGGTGAGGCTAGCGCTGGCAGAATTGTATGCAAAACAAGGGGAATCACAGCGCCGGACAGACAACAGTTAGATCCCCTGCCCCCGCCTATCAGGCACCCAATCGCCAGCCCACAGAGAAATACGCAGGTATAGAATAAGACTACCATTTCCATCCTCAAAAAGAATGGATCAGGTCTCTTATATAACCCATGTCTTTCTCCGGAACTTAGGAAGTAGGCAGGAGAAACATACATACACAAACATGAAGGTGCGCTACTATATGTGGTCGGGTAAATACCCTGATTTCCCACAGTAGATGCACAGAACATTACACAACAATGTAATGATACAAATTTGCCTCGAGTTATAGATACTCACAAACCAGATAGGTAAGTGTATAGCTGTTAGGCCTAGAGACTAGGTTCGCTAGGACTCGTATTTAGATAAGATAAGATAATATAAGATAAGATAGTTTATTGCCATATGTTTCCATGTACATAAACAATAAAAACACTGGAATTTGTCTTGATGTCAGTTACTAAGACTTATATCACACACAGAGTAAACTCTAAAATATGATTTTCATGCTAAATACTAAGCAAATACCGGTAAACACGGCGAACGGGCACGCCTCACTGATTCAGTTAAGAGCTGATTCCGACACTGAAGTACTCACTCGCCACTCACGCTCTCTTTAATCCGCAGTCCGATTGACTCGTCAGAGAGAGCGCGAACAGCCAGAGGGAAGAAACTGTTGCGGAATCTGCTGGTCCTGGTACTGACGGTACTCCAGGTACCTACAGCCTGATGGTAAAAGTTGGAAAAGCTCATTGCCGGGGTGAGTGGAATCACTGGAGATAAGACTTGCTCTACGTAAGAGACGCTTCTGGTACAGTGAGTCCAGGCTAGGAAGATCTCTGCCTATGATTTTTGAAGCGGTCCTGCTCAGTCTGATTTTCTTTTTGGCCGTGGTGGAACCATACCAAACCGTGATCGAAAAGGTGAGCACGCTCTCAATCACAGCTCGGTAAAATTGCATCAACATGTGGGCACCGAGACCAAAACTTTTCAGACGCCGCTGGAAGAATAAGCGCTGCTGTGCTTTTTGGACGATGAGGCGACCGTTTTTCGCCCATTTAAGGTCACATGACAGGGTAGTGCCAAGAAACTTAAAGTTTTGGACAGTTTCAATGATCTCATTATTGATCACAAGAGGGGGAGGGGACTGTTTCTTTCTAAAGTCCGCAATCATTTCTTTTGTTTTGCCAGTGTGCAGTTCAAGGTTGTTGTTATTACACCAACGAGTTAGAGTCTCAACCTGACTACTAAGTACGGCAGGCGAATTCGTCTGAGTTTGTAATGCACCCCTCCACTGTGGTGTCATTTGCAAATTTCAGAACTGTAGTACTGGCATGGCATGAAGCACATTCATAAGTAAAGTAGTGGTATGGGTGTCAGACATAGGAGCTAGGTTTGCTAGAGTATCGTGTTCGAAGGTACAGGTGTTAGGCCTCAGGTGTTTAAGGTTATTAAGACATGCACTGCGGGGTTGACTAACTTTGATCATGTTGTTTGTTTCATCACGAATGCTTTTCCTGGTATAAATAAATCTTGGAACCTTACTTCCATCTTATGATGCTCAGCTAGAGTGAGAGCGAGACTGAGACTGTGCGTGTGTCCGTGCGTTGGAACCTTACTTCTGTCTTATGATGCTCAGCTAGAGTGAGAGCGAGACTGAGACTGCGTGTGTCCGTGCGAGAGGTTGGTTTGTGTGTACGTCCGTTTGGTATGACTGTGCACGACGGTGTGACTGATCGTGCGAGCGCACGTTGGTAACTCAGTAGAAACGCTAACAGCAACAAACACCAAATCCTGTCAAAATAGGTTTTTTTCAGGATACTGTGGTCAGTCCAATGCGCAGGTAACTTAACTTTTGACCACAACGCGAGGCAAATAAACACGGAATTTTGTGCGCATGCGAGAATAGGGTAGACTGATAGTTTACTGTGACTCTCCACAGATATCTCCAGCCCTTCCCTAGACCACAAAAGGGATTGGTGGGCAGGTAAAATACAGGCAGTCAGGAAAAGACACTTTCTTAACCTCAAGTCTCCATATAGGTTTTACAGTTCAATAATGCCCATCAGTATAGAATTGTGCATATCTTTGGTGGGTGTTATGCAGTTTTGTGTGTAGCGGGGGTATGGCACATATTACCATGTTTGTGTATGTTCTCATGTTGTATGCTGATGCATATGTACAAAACGTGCAGGACACCTGGTGGGACAGCAAGGCCAAAGAACTTGAACACTTTGCTGAATCCAACAACTCCAAGGAGTTTTTCAGCGCTATGAAAGCTGTCTATGGCCCTGCCAGACCCAGCACAACCCCTCTCTTTTCCGCCAACGGCTTCACCTTGCTGAAGGACAAAGGCAGCATCACTGAGCGCTGGAGAGAACACTTCTTAAATCTGCTGAATCTGCCTTGAACTGTCGACCCCACGGCCCTGGACATGATTCCCCAGAAGCCGACACTGGATGACCTTGACCTTCCGCCTACCCTGGATGAGGTCAAGAAAGCGATCAGCCAGACTAGCTCCGGCAAGGCTGCAGGCATGGACGGCATCCCCGCAGAGCTCTTCAAAGCAGCTAGACCCTTGATGCCTTCCTCAACACTCTGACATGCATCTGGGCAGAGGAGAACATGCCACATGAATTTAGAGATGCTACAATCGTCTCCCTGTTCAAGAACAAGGGCAGCAAAGCAGACTGTGCCAACTACCGAGGGATCTCACTCTTGTCCATTGCTGGCAAGATCCTCGCGAGAGTCATCCTCAACCGCTTGATCAGCTCTGTATCTGAGGAAGCACTCCCAGACGCTCAGTGTGGCTTCAGACCCGGCCGCAGCACAGTCGACATGGTCTTCTCTGTGAGACAGGTCCAGGAGAAATGCATTCAGCAGCACATGGACCTCTACGCTGTCTTCATAGATCTGACCAAAGCATTTGACACCGTGAACAGAGAAGCGCTTTGGGTCATCCTCGCAAAGCTCGGCTGCCCCAGGAAGTTCACCAACATCATCCGCCTCTTCCATGATGGAATGGTAGGAGTTGTCCAGTCAAACGGCGACACATCCGCACCCTTCGACATTTCCAACGATGTCAAACAAGGTTGTGTTCTTGCCCCCGTGATGTTCAACCTGTTCTTCACGTGTGTCCTGACCCATGCAGTACGTGACCTTGAGAAGGGAGCGTACCTGAAGTACAGACTAGACGGCTCTTTCTTCGACCTCCGTCGACTGAACGCCAGGACCAAGACCATCGAGACGCCAGGACCAAGACCATCCAGAGACTGATCCTTGAGGCGCTGTTTGCCGATGACTGTGCGCTGATGGCGCACACGGAGTCTGACCTCCAGACCATCGTCAACAGGTCCTCGGAAGCCTCTTGACTGTTTGGCCTCACCATCAGTCTCAACAAGACCGAGGTCCTGCACCAACCAGCCCCAGGCACAAGAGCCCCCCCACCCAAAGTGTATATCGAAGGCACCGAGCTGAAGACTGTCAACCAGTTTAGGTACCTGGGGAGCATCGTCTCTTCTGACGGTACTATCGGCAAGGAAATCGCAGCTCGCATCAGCAAAGCCAGCCAAGCCCTGGGTCGTTTGCGCACTCGTGTGTTGAATAACAACAACGTCAAGCTCTCCACCAAGATAAAAGTCTACAAGGCAGTAGTCCTCCCCAGCCTCCTCAATGGCTGTCAGTCATGGACGCTGTACAGAAAGCACCTCAAACAGTTTGAACGTTTCCACATGAAATCCCTGCGCTCACTCATGGGCATCAAATGGCAAGACAAGGTGACACACCTGGAAGTCCTGGACAATGCTGGCTTAGTGAGTGTTGAAGCCTTGATCTTAAAGACAGAACAACTTCGCTGGACAGGTCATGTCATACGCATGGATGATTCTCGCATGCCACGCTAACTCCTGTATGGTGCACTCTCAAAAGGCCACAGGAAGCAAGGACGGCCAAAGAAACGCTTCAAAGACTGCATAAAGGACAGCCTCAAGTACTGCGTCTTCCCGGTAAAGGGACTTGAAGCACAAACACAAGACAGATCTGGCTGGCGTGCCGCCACCAGGAAAGCCTGCATGCTCTTTGAACACAATCGGCGCGAACGGATCACCAGTGCCAGAGCTCGCAGAAAGACAGCGTCGACTCTCCCCACAGCTACGTTCCAGTGCCCTCATTTGCCTCGCAGTTGTGGCTCCAGGACTGGCTTGACCAGCCACACCCGCACCCACAAATAGAAATCATGCACAATGACGACATCATCGGTTTTCGATGGTCTACCCATTATGTACAAAACGTACATTACAAACAAACAAAAATAAATACAAAAATAATTTAAATAAATAGTTAGTTATTTGGGTTTAACGCCAAACAGGTGACTAAGGCCATCTCACAGTGGTTAAATAAATAAGATAAAGTAAGTCAAAGATACCTGGGATTCATAAATGATATAAGTAATGGATATGAACATGCACAGATTTACATTTCTTTGGTGGGTGTTCTGCAGTTGTGTGTGTGTGTGTGTGTGTGTGTGTGTGTGTGTGTGTGTGTGTGTGTGTGTGTGTGTGTGTGTGTGTTTGTGTGTGTGTGTGTGTGTGTGTGTGTGTGTGTGTGTGTGTGTGTGTGTGTGTGTGTGTGTGTGTGTGGAGCGGGGTTGGGAGCCGGTGGTATGGCACCTATTACCATGTATGTGTATGTTCTCATGGAATGTTGTATGCTGATGTGTATGTGCAAAACGTACATTACAAACAAACAAAATAAATAAATAATTTAAATAAATATGATAAAATAAGTCAAAGGTACCTGGGACAAATAAATGCTAAGTAAAGGACAGATTATGAACATGCACAGATGTGCATGTCCTTAGGTGAGTGTTGTGCGGTTTTGTGTGTGTATGTGGGGTGGGGTTGGGAGCGGGCGGTATGCCACCTCTTACCATCTATGTATGTGTATATTTTCTTATTGTATGCTGATGTGTATGTACAAAACCTACATTACAAATGATCAAAAATAAATAAATAATAAATTTAAATAAAAAAATACAATTAGTAAGTCAAAGATAGCTGGGACATATGAATGCCAAGTAAAGGATGGATTATAGACATGCACAGATGTGCATGTCTTTATCTGTTCATGTCTTTTGATGGGTATTCTGTGGTTTTGTATGTGTGTGTGTGTGGGGGGGGGGTGAGGGGGGGGGGGGGGGAAGCAGGTGGTATGGCACCTATTATCATATATGTACACATGTATGTTCTCATCTTGTATGCTGATGGATGTTCTGTGGTTTTGTGTGTGTGGGGGGGGGGGGGGGGGAGGGGAGCAGGTGGTATGGCACCTACAGGGCTCGGGAAGCTGACGTCATCATGTTAGTTGTGGCGGCCATCTTGTGAGGATACAAGACTATGCTGCTCATTGGGAAATCGTTGTCAGGACAATGTCAGGAAAGTACTGACGTGCTATAGGCAATAACAGCAAGTCTTGCCATCACCGTAAGACACCGCTAACCAGAATGTTTTTGTTTGTTTCCAAAGAGGAAGAAACATGAAGAAAAACGTGTTGAAACACTACTTCGCTGCTATCTGAAGGCGATCCTATCCTCTTAAGATGGCGGCTGATGCGCCAACTCTCCTAGGCAATGCGGGGAACTTCCAGAGCCCTATTACCATGCATATATTTATACATGTATGTTCTCATCTTGAATGCTGATGTGTATGTACAAACATACATCACAAACAAACAAAAATAAATTAATAATAAATTTAAATAATAAATAAAATAAGTCAGAGATACATGGGACATATGAATATGCATGTTAAGTAAAGGATAGATTATGAAGATGAATAGATGTATGCATATTGACATAATTCTTCTTTTCCTCTCCTTTGTGGTCTTAAAACTAGTGATCATGTGCATCAAGGAATTCCTTCCATTCATGATTAAAAGAATAAATAATAAATAAATATGTAAGTGAATACATAAATGAATCAATAATAAATAAATAAATAAAACATGTAATATAATGGAGAGGGCAACTATCTGTATTGTGTCAAGTGTAGTCCTGATAAAGCTTGCTAATAAGAGTTCTTGTGAGTACTTGAGTGCGGATTGGTTGAATGGGTTGCAAAAACTAAAAATTCATATATTTAGGTGTTTAGCTGAACATGGTTATTTAGATGGAAATGGTTCGGAGATGGATTTCAGTCTGCCTGGCTGTGCCTAAGACCTGACGGATAGGACCGTGTTTGACCAGTTAATCCCAACTCCACTAATAAAAAAATAAAAATAAAAAAAAAGAGCAGACCCACACAGACAGCCGTTAGGCTGGAAAACAGACCAACAACATGCATGTTGTATCCGGACAAAAAGTCTTCAGAATGTTGAAGATGGTCGGCAGACACAATGCAAAACATGCACGAAAGGAGTTTACTTTCGATATGCTTTCCTCCCACAAAAGACCGAGTTATATGGGAAAGGCTGCTTTCAAGACCAAGAAAACTAACGCATATGATGTATTTCAAAGTTCAAATCCAAAATAATCTCTGTCTCACTTCAGGAGCAAAGTAAACCTGCATGAACCGTGCGCGTCTGATTGACTTTTTACGAAGACATCTCGCTGACCGCCCTTTTGAAACTTGCGACGCGAGTATGCTTTCGGCATTAAAAATATTACTTTAAAAATTATTTTATCGTAAATATGTATACATGTTTACTTGCTCATGATTTTAATTTGATCACTATACGTACCCCTCTCAGTGCTTTGATTAAAATGCCTTTCTTGTCAATTTTGCATTCTCCACATGGCCGCACCTCTCGTGAGTCTCTTCCTTCAGCAGAGATGTCGCGGCCCCGTCGGCGCGAGGCGGGGCCGGCGCCGCAAAACAGCATTTTGGCCCGGGTCACCTGTGTGGAAGGCGGACTACCGTCGATTGCGATTTGTGCACTGGAATAAACGACAACGTTTAACTTGTATGATTTAAATTTTCAATGTTATGCACACACAAAAAATGTCTTGCATCTTACCCGGGCCGTGTACGAGTCGTAAGGATTGGTTCGGCCCCCACAGCGAACAAATAGCGCTCGAAAAACACTTCTAAAATAATGTTTACATCTCAGGCCAAACTATTGTTCAGTGTTACTGATGCATAAACCATAATATGGCATTAGTACTTTCGTTTCGTACTGCAACCCAATGCTACTCTTTTGACGAACTACTTACCTCTGCAGAAATTGCGTAATTTCAGTGCTAGACTAAAAAGACTGCACGATAGTTAATGAGTTAGCTAAGCACCTTTACAAGTTTAGGCGGAACTATCATGGTTTCTAAAAACTATCAATCAGTGATGGTGTGTCTACAGAACTGTGATGCGGTCGTCTGAAGGTATGATGCGGTGATTTTGACACATGATGTACTCATGCGGCAGACGGGGTGCACAAAACACCGTGGCCAAGTGAAGTGAAACGTCACTGAAGACACTGAGCCGTCAGTGTCTGACTGAACAATCAGCAGATCTGTTAACTCATTCTACCCCAGACACACCACAGCAAGATACGGATCGACCATAATCGTTCAAGGGTGATGCCAGAACAGCTTGGCGCCTATAGGCGCCAAGCTATTCTGGCAACACCCTTGAACTATCATAGCCGATCTGTCCTGCACTGCAATGCAGTCTTCACTGAGAGGACAACGGCAAAATTTGGGGATTTCGGTCTTGGGGTACAGTGAGTTAAACAGGATTAATTCGCTCCAAAATGCACGAAAAGTTGTGAAAAACAAAATCTCTCACTACTATCATGTGACAAGACTTGTAGTTGTAGCTGGTTGTACTTACCTCTCTCAGTGCGTTGAACGAAAGGGGCTCAAGAGCCGCGGTGCTCTCTGTAGAGAATTACAAAAGTCGGAACACAAACAAATGAGAATGCTGCAGAAAAAGTAAGATTCAAGACTTTTTACCTAAATCCCACTCGAGAAAACAGTACAGTTTGGAAACGGTAGACAATGATTTGGACAGGAATAGTTCCTTCCTAGACTGAGAGTGCATGTAACGTCATGTGTGCTATTCTGTGATTTTGGACCTTATGGCTAAAAGACATAATGTAAGGTCCACAATCACAGACTAGCACACTAATATTATGTCCATAAAAGTACATGAAGAAAAGGGGAATAATTTAGCATGAAGCCACTCAGACTGCAAATCAGTCACAACCTGGCAGTACTGACACATCGCATGCCGAAGGCAACAACAACAACAGCAAACAGAAAAATAATGTGGAGACCATGACATTAAACTCTGTGTTGTTCTGTGTATGTATTTGAACCACGTGGCATAGAGCTGCAATCTCCAACATCGAAGATCGGCATTTATATGAAAATGGAATGATCCAACAGAAAAAGTTATGAGTGACTGTGGGGCAGTTTCTTGTTGCTGTGTACCGTAACAGCGACGACATATCCCACGTGCACATTGCTGGCATGTTGATGGTAAGACCTTTGATTCTATGCATACTAATTGGGTTGATCCCTTGTAAAGGTCAAGGGTCACAAGAGCTCAAGATGAATAGGTCCAAAATCGACATATCAGTTTGGACATAAGCTTCAGAGGGCTGTACTGCCATAAACTAAGTTTGTGAATCTGTGCGCGTGTCTGTGCGTGCGTATGTTAGTGTCTAAACGTACTATTTTATTTATTTATTTATTTTTTTTTTGTCAGTTTAGTCAGAGATTTAGCCATGTTGTTTATTTGATTTGTAATTGAGATATTATGTTTTTAACCTTGACCTACGCTCGGCAGGCAAAGAAAATATCCTTTAATGGACAATACATTTCTTGAATCTTGAATCTCAAGTTGAATCCCGGCGCTTGCTGCTGACGGAGACCGATCCAATTTGAATCACCCCCAAAACAGAGATCGAATTTTAACCTCTGCGTCTGCGCTAAAGGACGCAAACTTATCTTGGAAACTCTGGAAGAGTCAGCACTAAACCACCCGACCAGTCCCAAGAACTCCAACAAAAACTGATGACAGCCAACCGCAAACAACCTCGTGAGCCGCCGCATCTGCGGTAAGTTAGTGCGCACTCTCTGCGGGGGCTCAAGAGGTTCAGCTGTGCCTCTTGCAGTTGGGTGATCATCGGGGGCTCAAGAGGTTCAGCTGTGCCTCTTGCAGTTGGGTGATCATCGGGGGCTCAAGAGGTTCAGCTGTGCCTCTTGCAGTTGGGTGATTATCGGGGGCTCAAGAGGTTCAGCTGTGCCTCTTGCAGTTGGGTGATTATCGGGGGCTCAAGAGGTTCAGCTGTGCCTCTTGCAGTTGGGTGATTATCGGGGGCTCAAGAGGTTCAGCTGTGCCTCTTGCAGTTGGGTGATTATCGGGGGCTCAAGAGGTTCAGCTGTGCCTCTTGCAGTTGGGTGATTATCGGGGGCTCAAGAGGTTCAGCTGTGCCTCTTGCAGTTGGGTGATTATCGGGGGCTCAAGAGGTTCAGCTGTGCCTCTTGCAGTTGGGTGATCATCGGGGGCTCAAGAGGTTCAGCTGTGCCTCTTGCAGTTGGGTGATTATCGGGGGCTCAAGAGGTTCAGCTGTGCCTCTTGCAGTTGGGTGATTATCGGGGGCTCAAGAGGTTCAGCTGTGCCTCTTGCAGTTGGGTGATTATTGATTGAATGCAAGTGACGTCACACAGCCAGCGTCGTACGCTCGCCGTCCGCAGTCGGCCATTTTGTGCATCAAGAAACTAACACTAGTAACAACAAAGATTGCAATCGACGAAGATATGCGTGGTTGCGTAATTTTCGGATGTAGCAATAGGACAGGGAACAAAGATAATGTTCCAAAAGGTGTAGCAGCCACATTCGCGATCGCTACAACTAGGCAATGCCGGCCGTCACTGCTGCACAAAATGGTGGATGTAGCAGACGAACCCAGCAGCGTATCATGTGATCGCTTCGTCTTGCATTCAATCAATTGCGGCTCGCATTTTCCTGGCAATTAAAGCTACCTACACCAGGCAGTTAAGGGTTAATAGATCACAAAATCTCTTGTACAACTGCTCTTAGCGTGTCTTGCGGTGTCTATCTTAACCTGGGAGTCTGCATGTCTTGCGGTGTCTATCTTAACCTGGGAGTCTGCATGTCTTGCGGTGTCTTGCGGTAAGGCACAGGGCTATCTTAGCGTGTCTTGCGGTAAGGCACAGGTCTATCTTAACCTGGGAGTCTGCATGTCGTAAAATGACACTTTTCTGCTTTTTCGCCTTTGTACGCAGGAGAGTTCCTTCCGTTAAATTCAAAAGCCCTGGCAGCGGAAAACCTCTGGTGCGCGTGCCTACTCACATAGATTGTAAAAGAAGGGTAGCAACGCCTTAGCTGATGCAAGACAACATTGATAACCACGGCGTTGTATCGGCGCATTTTAGCAACCAAAGCCTGAAAGCGAGCTGATCGCTCGCAAAAAAATAATAATAAATAAATAAGTAAATAAAAAATAAAGGCAAAGCAGAGATACTTGATGATGGTAAGACCAATCTGAGGTCAAAAAATAGCCGTATTTTGACAAAAGGTGTTTTTTTTCTCAAATACTATTCACAACTTCAAACCCAAATTTGGTACAGAGATACCTGATGGTAAACCTATGTATGAATACTAATTTGGATGACCCTTCGGAAAGGTCAACGGTCACAAGAGGCCGGCAAATGTGTGTAAAATGCAATTTTTTAAATAAAAACTAGGTATTATCAACATTTTCGCAAATTTTTCAATCAAATTTGGCACAAAGGTAGCTGATGATAAGACCTTTCTATGCATAAAGTTACTGAGCTCGCGTGACCCTTGACCTTTCCGAGGGATCAACCCAATTAGTATGCATAGATAAGTGTAGCGCACTTTTACCACTGTAAGTGTGCTGATTTGAAATTATTAACTTTTGCGCATCTGAATAGAACGTATTCATAAGATCTTACTTTTTAATGTTTTTGTTCTTGTTGTTGTTGAGTGCAAGTCGTTTACCGCTTTTGCATTTCTAAACCACACTGTGAATGATTGATAATCTCAGTTCTGAAATTGGAGTTAGCAGGTCTTTGTGTGTGTGTGTGGGGAGGGGGGGGGGGGGAGGGTGCGGTTGTGGTGGATGGTGTTTGTCTGCATGGGTTTCTAAGCAGGTTCTGTTTCCTGCAACAGAGCATGCCAGTACTTCGAGTACTGCAAAATCCAGTCCAAAAAAGGTGACTGCCATGCTTGTAACATGCAGAGAAAAACCCAACGGAGAAAGTGGCTGAGGACCCCTGGAACTGCGGGGACTGATGAGGATCTATGTCTCTTGGCTGAGGACCCCTGGAACTGCGGGGACTGATGAGGATCTATGTCTCTTGGCTGAGGACCCCTGGAACTGCGGGGACTGATGAGGATCTATGTCTCTTGGCTGAGGACCCCTGGAACTGCGGGGACTGATGAGGATCTATGTCTCTTGGCTGAGGACCCCTGGAACTGCGGGGACTGATGAGGATCTATGTCTCTTGGCTGAGGACCCCTGGAACTGCGGGGACTGATGAGGATCTATGTCTCTTGGCTGAGGACCCCTGGAACTGCGGGGACTGATGAGGATCTATGTCTCTTGGCTGAGGACCCCTGGAACTGCGGGGACTGATGAGGATCTATGTCTCTTGGCTGAGGACCCCTGGAACTGCGGGGACTGATGAGGATCTATGTCTCTTGGCTGAAGACCCCTGGAACTGCGGGGACTGATGAGGATCTATGTCTCTTGGCTGAGGACCCCTGGAACTGCGGGGACTGATGAGGATCTATGTCTCTGGTGAGGACCCTGGAACTGGGGACTATGTCTCTTGGCTGAGGACCCCTGGAACTGCGGGGACTGATGAGGATCTATGTCTCTTGGCTGAGGACCCCTGGAACTGCGGGGACTGATGAGGATCTATGTCTCTTGGCTGAGGACCCCTGGAACTGCGGGGACTGATGAGGATCTATGTCTCTTGGCTGAGGACCCCTGGAACTGCGGGGACTGATGAGGATCTATGTCTCTTGGCTGAGGACCCCTGGAACTGCGGGGACTGATGAGGATCTATGTCTCTTGGCTGAGGACCCCTGGAACTGCGGGGACTGATGAGGATCTATGTCTCTTGGCTGAGGACCCCTGGAACTGCGGGGACTGATGAGGATCTATGTCTCTTGGCTGAGGACCCCTGGAACTGCGGGGACTGATGAGGATCTATGTCTCTTGGCTGAGGACCCCTGGAACTGCGGGGACTGATGAGGATCTATGTCTCTTGGCTGAGGACCCCTGGAACTGCGGGGACTGATGAGGATCTATGTCTCTTGGCTGAGGACCCCTGGAACTGCGGGGACTGATGAGGATCTATGTCTCTTGGCTGAGGACCCCTGGAACTGCGGGGACTGATGAGGATCTATGTCTCTTGGCTGAGGACCCCTGGAACTGCGGGGACTGATGAGGATCTATGTCTCTTGGCTGAGGACCCCTGGAACTGCGGGGACTGATGAGGATCTATGTCTCTTGGCTGAGGACCCCTGGAACTGCGGGGACTGATGAGGATCTATGTCTCTTGGCTGAGGACCCCTGGAACTGCGGGGACTGATGAGGATCTATGTCTCTTGGCTGAGGACCCCTGGAACTGCGGGGACTGATGAGGATCTATGTCTCTTGGCTGAGGACCCCTGGAACTGCGGGGACTGATGAGGATCTATGTCTCTTGGCTGAGGACCCCTGGAACTGCGGGGACTGATGAGGATCTATGTCTCTTGGCTGAGGACCCCTGGAACTGCGGGGACTGATGAGGATCTATGTCTCTTGGCTGAGGACCCCTGGAACTGCGGGGACTGATGAGGATCTATGTCTCTTGGCTGAGGACCCCTGGAACTGCGGGGACTGATGAGGATCTATGTCTCTTGGCTGAGGACCCCTGGAACTGCGGGGACTGATGAGGATCTATGTCTCTTGGCTGAGGACCCCTGGAACTGCGGGGACTGATGAGGATCTATGTCTCTTGGCTGAGGACCCCTGGAACTGCGGGGACTGATGAGGATCTATGTCTCTTGGCTGAGGACCCCTGGAACTGCGGGGACTGATGAGGATCTATGTCTCTTGGCTGAGGACCCCTGGAACTGCGGGGACTGATGAGGATCTATGTCTCTTGGCTGAGGACCCCTGGAACTGCGGGGACTGATGAGGATCTATGTCTCTTGGCTGAAGACCCCTGGAACTGCGGGGACTGATGAGGATCTATGTCTCTTGGCTGAGGACCCCTGGAACTGCGGGGACTGATGAGGATCTATGTCTCTTGGCTGAGGACCCCTGGAACTGCGGGGACTGATGAGGATCTATGTCTCTTGGCTGAGGACCCCTGGAACTGCGGGGACTGATGAGGATCTATGTCTCTTGGCTGAGGACCCCTGGAACTGCGGGGACTGATGAGGATCTATGTCTCTTGGCTGAAGACCCCTGGAACTGCGGGGACTGATGAGGATCTATGTCTCTTGGCTGAGGACCCCTGGAACTGCGGGGACTGATGAGGATCTATGTCTCTTGGCTGAGGACCCCTGGAACTGCGGGGACTGATGAGGATCTATGTCTCTTGGCTGAGGACCCCTGGAACTGCGGGGACTGATGAGGATCTATGTCTCTTGGCTGAGGACCCCTGGAACTGCGGGGACTGATGAGGATCTATGTCTCTTGGCTGAGGACCCCTGGAACTGCGGGGACTGATGAGGATCTATGTCTCTTGGCTGAGGACCCCTGGAACTGCGGGGACTGATGAGGATCTATGTCTCTTGGCTGAGGACCCCTGGAACTGCGGGGACTGATGAGGATCTATGTCTCTTGGCTGAGGACCCCTGGAACTGCGGGGACTGATGAGGATCTATGTCTCTTGGCTGAGGACCCCTGGAACTGCGGGGACTGATGAGGATCTATGTCTCTTGCAGTTCTGCCGATGGCAAAAGGCAGTATGTCTGTTTTTGAAGAAAGCGAGATTGCCATTGTTATACAACGAAAATCGAGCTTTTCACCCAAAATGGATATAGGCTACGTGTATTGGCTTTTCCAGTATTACGGCAGAGTTGGGCGGTGTTCCGTTTGCCTCGGTATTGAAGGGGTTAACCTTTTTAGCCCCGGGGACCCTGCAGCAGGAGATGACTTGATCAGGATAATTCAAGGGTAGTGCCAGATGAGCTTGGCGCCTGAAGGCGCCAAGTCTATCTGGCACTACCCTTGAATTATCATGGTCAAGCCATCTCCTGCAACTGGTACCTAGTCGTTAGGCAACACCTCCACAATTGCAGTAGTGGGACCTTGGTGCTTAAAGGGTTAATAGAGTTCGGCTCACGCTGCCCCGCGTTTCGATAAAGAGAAAATAAGTCACTGAGGCCGGCTCAGGATTGCCAAGTGAAAGTTGCTTTCTCCGCCGTCAGGCAATTCATGTACGGTGGCTGTTGGGGTCCCAACCTCGGCCAGAGTGACACAATTATTTTGCCCAGTCTTGAGTGAAGAACCCTACGTGCGTGCGTCTGGTGTGATTGTATCCTACTACGACCACAACTACCACGTAAAGGCTTGAAATTCTTCCCCATGAACGAGGAATTCCCAGTAAGCGCGAGTCATAAGCTCGCGTTGATTACGTCCCTGCGCTTTGTACACACCGCCCGTCGCTACTACCGACTGAACGGTTTAGTGAGGGCCTCGGATTGGTCTCGGCTCGCCCTTCACCGGGCGACGCCGATGGTCGAGAAGACGCTCGAACTGACTTGATCGTTTAGAGGAAGTAAAAGTCGTATCACAAGGTTTCCGAACATACCTGTATATGGCGATGACCTGTCTAAGCACACCACCCTTTCTCTGCTCCCATGGTCTTCATTTTGTTAACTTAGATGACCTGTGTAAAGGGACCACCTGTGAAAGGTGACCACTTTTTGATAAGCAATCCAGACCAAAAAGGTGACTGCCAAGCGTGTAACAAGTAATTTCTTTCTCCGTTGGTTACTTCTTTTCACTTTTTGATAATCCCTTGGCTGGTCGCCATACACAGATTTGACTAGTTTCAAAGTTGATGCCAGAATAGCTTGGTGCTCAGAACTAGTCAAACCTGAAGGTGCCTCTCATGCCCAGGGACAGTTTACGCTATCACTAGTGAGTCTTCTAATGTTGGCCCATGTTTCATCAACCCTTTCTGCACTGCAGGCAGACCGGCACCGTCTGTGCCCCGATACTCACAAACCTGCTCTGTGATCATGTTGACATCTGAACCAGGTGGCAGCAGAGAGGGATATTTGGTCAGGAAGAACCTCAGTGAGACTGCAAACTTGCACTATCGTGCAGTGATACATCAGCTACTTCAGTATGATGAAGAAGTGGGACTGTGAGTGGCATCTGAGACATCAGGACCGCAGTTGAAGGTGTCAAGCTCTACTGACACCACATTTGAACTGTCATGGTTGATCCACATCTTGCGGTAGTGTGTCAGAGTTGACTGGTTACCCAAGGTACAGGCAGCAAGCTAACGCCCAACAGAAGAAGCACGGTACGGAATGGGAACCCAATACTTACAGCTTTTCCCCTTGCTCCTTTATGCAGGCATTGACTATGGACCGCGCCGTCTTTTCCAACAGGGTGGTGACTTTCTCTACGTGCTTAGTGATAGTCTGCGTGGTTTGTGTTGTTCAGTGGACGGACTAAATAGTGGTTTAAAAAAAAACCAGTTTGGATTCACTTGGATAAAAATGTCGTGAGTTTGTGTGTGATTTTTCGTGGTTCCCTTGTTGTTGGACTGAGTGTAGGAGACAGTGTTAATTTAGCTCATTAGGAAAGTTATGATTACGCTGGTGTGCTGGTCTGATATTTTGTGTGCTGGTCTGATATTTTGTGCGCTGATCTGATATTTTTGAACCGCGCGGCTGTGACTTTAATCCTTTTAGCCCGAAGGTCCCATTTCTCAAATCATGTTTTGGAGGTGTTGCCTAACGACTGTGTACCAGTTCTAGGAGATGAATTGATCATGATAATTCAAGGGCAGTGCCATATTATCTTGACGCCTTGAGGTGCCAGGCTCAGCTGGCACTACCCGTGAATTATTATGATCAATCCATCTCGTGCTGCAGGGTGCTGGGCAGGCTAAAGGGTAGTGCCATATTATCTTGACGCCTTGAGGTGCCAAGCTCAGCTGGCACTACCCGTGAATTATTATGATCAATCCATCTCCTGCTGCAGGGTGCTGGGCAGGCTAAAGGGTAGTGCCATATCTTGACGCCTTGAGGTGCCAAGCTCAGCTGGCACTACCCGTGAATTATTATGATCAATCCATCTCCTGCTGCAGGGTGCTGGGCAGGCTAAAGGGTAGTGCCATATCTTGACGCCTTGAGGTGCCAAGCTCAGCTGGCACTACCCGTGAATTATTATGATCAATCCATCTCCTGCTGCAGGGTGCTGGGCAGGCTAAAGGGTAGTGCCATATCTTGACGCCTTGAGGTGCCAGGCTCAGCTGGCACTACCCGTGAATTATTATGATCAATCCATCTCCTGCTGCAGGGTGCTGGGCAGGCTAAAGGGTAGTGCCATATCTTGACGCCTTGAGGTGCCAAGCTCAGCTGGCACTACCCGTGAATTATTATGATCAATCCATCTCCTGCTGCAGGGTGCTGGGCAGGCTAAAGGGTAGTGCCATATCTTGACGCCTTGAGGTGCCAGGCTCAGCTGGCACTACCCGTGAATTATTATGATCAATCCATCTCGTGCTGCAGGGTGCTGGGCAGGCTAAAGGGTAGTGCCATATCTTGACGCCTTGAGGTGCCAGGCTCAACTGGCACTACCCGTGAATTATTATGATCAATCCATCTCCTGCTGCAGGGTGCTGGGCAGGCTAAAGGGTAGTGCCATATCTTGACGCCTTGAGGTGCCAAGCTCAGCTGGCACTACCCGTGAATTATTATGATCAATCCATCTCCTGCTGCAGGGTGCTGGGCAGGCTAAAGGGTTAAGCTGTCAACTGTCAGTGTAGAAGAAGAATATCCGTTTCAATGATGGTTATTAACATTAAAAGTCAGACATGAGATTTTTTGGGCAACATGATAATAATCTGCCGTCAGCGTGTCCAAGCCCGGATCCAGGGGGAGGAGGGGGGGGCAGGGGGGTCCATGGACCCCCCTATTCCCCCATTAAAAAATGCTGTTGTCCTTCACAATCGCATTTTGATGCTTGCCGCACAACCGCACACTTCAGGTGGTTAATTTGTCCAAAAACATTTTGGACCCCCCCCCCCCACACACACACACACACACACACACACACTTGTAAGTGATCCGACCCTGGTGTCCACATTATATTACTTTTTTTTTTGTTTGTTGAGAAAAGCGAGACTGATTTTCATTGTTATACAATGAAAAATCTCGCTTTTCTAAACTGAAAAAAATGGATGTAAAATGGGGAGAAAAAAAAATGACTAGCTCTCGTCATGTAACGGCAGATATGGCGGAAATGCGGCATTTCGAATGTCCTGGGGGTCATTAGACTATCTCAACAACACAGATTCAGGTTGAGAATCATTCACACAAGCGGCAACAGGCATTTATTTCTCGTCAAACCCTACAATCGTAGGGCCTCATGAGAATATATATATATGCTTCCTGCACACGTACGCAAAGCCGGAGAGATTGGGTCGCGCTCGTTTTACCGTCAGTACTGGGAAAGGTTCCGGCATTTTCCGTGTCAGGATCTCATGCCTAGGACCGACTAGCCGGCGCGGCAAAATTTAACAGTGATGATGATGATGATGATCAAACTTTATTACACAACGGTAGAAGTTTTGACAGATACAAATACGTCATTTTTCAAACTTGCCGTTGCTAATATACTACAACATGAGATATACTAAAGACAAGCCAAAAAATATTTAACGCAAACAAAAATCATAACTAAATAAGTACAGACACACGCAGTACAGAAAAAGATACTACTAAGGTGGCAATAAACAAATACGAAAAAGGAAATAACACTCCTCAGCACAAATTACATAGGGGAAGAAGGAAGAAAACAACATAGCAAAGCAAACACAAAGTACCAAGAATCAAACATACATACACACACGTTTACAGCCGTGTAAATGCACGCACTAACATATATACATTTACATAACCTTTCATCAGAATGACAGGATAAAAATAATATATCTAAGCAGTTTCCATCAGGTATATGTGTAGTTTTGTTTTAAAGGAGGCAAGGTGGGTTAGTGTTGTGAAATGTTGTGGAAGTGAATTCCATAAAAGTGGTCCCGAAAAGGCTAGGCTTGATTTGAATAAGTCAATGCGAGGTAGTGGCAATGGAAGAGTACTGTTCCTCGAGGACCTTTCATACTGTCGTTGTGGACTCGAGTAAATTTAGCTATTAGATATTGTGGAACTTTCTTGCGGAGAATTTTAAACATAAGTATGCACTTGTTGTAAACGAGTTGTTGACGAATTCCAAGAATATTGAGACTTTGCAGTTTTTCATCGGTAGGAATGGGTCTTATATCTACATTTTTAATGGCTCTTTTGTATAGTGAATTTAGTTTTTTGATATGCACATCACCGCTACCATCCCAAACAGCGGAGATGTAATCAACATGGGATCTAATGTGCGTATGAAAAAACATTTTTCGTGCATTTGTGTCACTCACACTTCTCAACTGTGATAAAAGAAATATATTTTTCGATATCTTCTTACAGATGTTAGTCACATGTTTCTTCCAATTTAGCTGCTCATCTATACGTATTCCAAGGTGCGTTCATGAACTTGTTTAATAGGTTGGCAGTTAGGACTGAGCGTTAGTGAAGGGGGGTGAAGTTGATGTTTTTGTCGTGAGGTGATTAACATGCTCTTCGTCTTATCAGGATGTAGTACCATGTGGTTTTTACAGCATCAGTCAGAAACTTCGTCAAGACTGGATTTTAAACGACGACTAATATCATGACTGTTCTTACCAGGAACGTCGAAGGCTTGTGTCGTCCGCAAAGAGATTACAATTAACGTTAGGGTCGGAAATATGTAAAGGAAAGTCATTTATGAAAAGTAAAAATAGGAGGGGTCCTAGAATTGGTCCTGGAGGAACTCCTAATTTAACATGGCCTTGCATAGAGTACTGACCATGGACGTATACTTTTTGCTTTCGGTCTTCCAAATAGGATCTGAGAAAAGTTATTGTAGTTTCGTCCATGTGGTACATTAAAAGATTATGTACAAAGATTTTTTGAGGTCTAGGAAAACTGCTCCCGACATTATTTTTTTATTAATTGACTCTAGCCAGCAATCTACAATATGTATGAGTGCTGACTGGCATGAATGGGTCGGGTGAAAACCGGACTGATGAATGTTTAGTAAATTACCCTTCTCAATGCTTGTGAATGTGCCGCTCTAATGGCTTTGACAAAGCTGAGAGCAAAGAGATCGGTCGGTAATTATGAATATCTTCAAGTTTTTTTAGTTTTGGGGATGGAAACTACCTTTGCTTCTTTCAGGACTGTAGGAAAAGTGCAAGCTATGAGGCTTGTATTGATAAGGCAGGTGTGAACGTCGAGCCATTGATATGAAGTACTTAATAATAGTCACGCTAATTAACAACGTGAACATTTTGTATCATGTGTGACACTAATGCTGTGTTCACACACAGCTAACAACCAATAATTAAGCACTGACCTTGTGCTATCACAACTGCTCTATTTATCTCCTGCAACATGAATAGATGGCATGGGCCAATTTTCACCAAAACTAACGTTTGCCATGGACCAAAGCTGCTAGCAGCCTGAGCTGCCATTATCAAATAAATTTGTAATTACAGACTGGAAACTGTCAGAGACTTTTGTGATCTATGATAGTTCAAGGGTGGTGCCAGAATAGCTTGGCGCCTCAGGCGCCAAGCTATTCTGGCACCACCCTTGAACTAAAATGGTTGATCTATCTTCTGATCTGTGTTGCAGCCGTTGTGGGACAATAAGCAAATTTTAATAAATTTAGCAGCAATCTGTGTTTCAGACTTGGGGTGCTTCTTGTCCACACACATTTACCAAATGTACGCAGTAGTATTCCCTAGTAGCAAAATATCTCTGGGCACACTGAGGACATTGTGGGCACGAGAGGACCTTTGCTTGCTGGGATAGCCAGATTTCTTTTCAATGGCATTTCAGTGCGAGTTTGAGTTTCCTGTATTACAAAAGCCATAGAACTGTATAATTATTTGCATGTCAGAGCATATGTGTTTGTACTTGCCTGTGTGGGAGTGTGTGCTATTGGGATTACTGTCAGTTAATGAGCACGGCATGTATTTCAATTTAAAGCACATGCACAGTTGTTTGCATGCTGTCCTGTGAATTTGGACCTTACGCCTTTCAGTCGTAAAGTCCAAAATCACAAACCAGCACAAATAGTCTGCAGCAAAATTATCATGTGCATGCATCCACAACAGACTGGAATAGCTGTAAATGATTTGCATCTTGCAATTCTGTAAGCCTCACATCGGTGTGTGGAAGAGCAGGCTGCTGTAGAACTATTAGCTCAGTGAAGGCACACCTTCCAGAACCCCCCACCCCCACCCCTTCGCCAAAACTTTTCCTCCCCCTTCCCTGCTTTTTTATATTTGGAAGTGTGGTGAGAAGATGCAATGCGCGCCCTACACCTCCCCCCCCCCCTCCCCTCCTCTCAGCTTTTTTATTTTTCAAATTGGAAGCAAGGTTTTGCGTCGGGAGGCCTTTTGTGTTAGGTTGAAGGTCAAAAACAAAGTTTGCCCCCCCCCCCCCCCCCCCCCACTGGGGAGGTAACTGATCCACCCCAGCTTGCAGTATGCCAACATCAATTTCAATCCAATAGAGCATTTTGAACACTGAGTGGTTGTGTTCAAAATGTGTCTGAAAATGACTAGAACAGCATCGCAATATCAGTGCGAAATCTGTGCAACGCCCTCGTTGCAGCAAGCGGTGCACACACCTATACTAATGGTCAAAACTTAAGGGCCACTTTTTATCGCAGACGCACGACAACACCACACAAATAATGTAATAATACTTGGAGTCAGTACTTTGCTCATTTATTCAGTAACAGTTTCATTCAAGTTTTGAGTAAATCAAGCAATTGTAACAACAGCAGCATGTTAGAATGTTCACCCACCCCTCATTTGAAAAGTCACACAAGACTGGTCCAGTCAGTAGCGAGTGTACCCACCGTTTGCAGCCAAGCATTCAATGCAGCGTTCAATGGAGTTCACCAGGGTTCGGAGAGAATGTTGTGGGATCGCTGCCCACTCTTGATACAGGAACTGAGTCAGCTGGGGGACGCCTTGAGGTGGAGGTGGTTGCTGACTACACGTTGCCCCAGCACGTCCCAGAGGTGCTCGATAAGAGCCAAATCAGGTGAACGAGCTGGCCACTCCATCCTCATGATGTCCCGTTGCTCAAGGTACTCATTCACCACACGGGCGCGATGAGGTCGAGCGTTGTCGTCCTGCAGAACAGCATTGTCGCCTATGGCTTGGAGAGCTGGCTCGATTAGGGGCTGCACAATCTCGTCCCGATAGCGCACTCCAGTCAGGGTGCCTCGGATGACGTGGAGGGGGGTCCTGCCTTCTCTGCTGAAGCCTGCCCAGACCATGACTGAGCTTCCTCCGTAGCGATCCACCTCTTGGATGCATCCATCCGTGAATCGCTCGCCCTGGCGTCTCCAGACCCTCACCCTGCCGTCGTTGAAGGACAGTGAACCGTGCCTCATCAGTAAACAGAACGGAGTCCACTGGAGTCTGTTCCACCTCACATGTTGACGACACCAGGCAACCCGTGTGGTAGCTGATTTTCACCTCAGGTGCGTCGACATCCTTGGTCCACAGCTCCTTCAGGATGTGCATGGGCCCCCTTACAGTCCTACCGTACAGTAATTCAAAAGGGGAAAACCCTGTCGAATCCTGAGGAACTTCACGGTATGCGAAGAGCAAGGCATTGATATATCTATGCCACAACCTTGGCTGCTCAGCACATAGTTTCTTCAGCATAGCCTTCAATGTTCCATTAAATTTTTCAACCAGCCCGTTACACATGGGGTGATAAGGGGTGGTAGTAAGGTGACGGATGCTCAATAGTCGGTTGATTTCCTCCATGCAGTCGGAGACGAACTGAGTTCCCAGGTCACTCAAGATCTCTTCAGGAATCCCCAAACGGCTGAACATGTCGACGAGCGCCTCTGCCACTGTTGGAGTGTCGATCTTTTTCAATGGTATGGCTTCAGGATAACGTGTAGCGTAGTCCACCAGGGTCAAAATGTATCGATGACCATCTTCACTCGGAGGAGATATTGGCCCTACAAGGTCAACAGCTACCCGCTTGAAAGGCATATCGATCAATGGCATTTTCTCTAGAGGAACCTTGGGCACCTTTCCCTTGGAGATTGTCTTCTGGCATATGTCGCACGATCTGCAGAATCGGGTGACGTCGCCTCCCATATCAGGCCAGTAGAGGACGGCTCGGATTCTATCGAGCGTCTTGTTGATTCCCAAATGTCCTCCCAATATGGAATCATGTGCCAATTTCATCACCTGCATTCTCAAAGGTTCAGGAACTACTACTTGACGCACAGGTTTATCTCCATTGCTGTCGAATATCCGGTACAGGATATCTTTTCTGGTCTCGAAGGTTATCTCTTTTCCCTTACGCGTTACGGGCTCGGTCTGACCCCGGAACTTGTCAAGCGTGGTGTCGGCTCTCTGTAGCTCCAGCAGCCTTTCTTTATTCACCACTGCTGCTTCCGTGTTGTCCGCCACTTTTAAAGGGATGGTCTGGTGACTCTTCTTTGCTTGACTTCTCGTGGTAACAGAATATATGTCAGGTCTCCACTCTGGATCTGGATCGTCTGCGTTTCTGGCACCATCAATGTTTCCGATGATGAGGTCGTAGACTGGCGTCTTCACGCACAACGCCTTCACCTCTCCTGTCAAGTATGGGGTGTCGACACTGACTTTGGCAAGGGGGATAATCCTTACAGTTCCGTCAGCCAAAATGAGGGTGGTCCACTCCTGTAGCTTCTGGTCTTCAGCTACTAGGTCCTCTCTCACGATGATGCAGCTACAACCAGTGTCTCTCAACACTCTCACTGGTGTGTCGCCGACGAATCCTGACACCACCGGCATGTTCGGCACTTCATTCTCAGGCAGCGCGATGTTTGAGACTGGTAAAAATGTAGCCCCATCTCCTACTGGGATGCGTCCATTCTTTCTGAAAGATTCGATCAGCTCTGGTGTAACTCGCTTTTCTCTGGATTCAAAGTCATTGGATGACGTCACATCATTGGCTAATACAGCGGCAGCTCTGTGTTGAGACGTGGTACTGCTTCTGCCTGCTATCCCACGATCTTGGTTGGATCTTCTGATGTTATCGCCTCGGGGACACCGTATCGCTTTGTGACCTTCTTTCCACAGAGAAAACATGTCAGGTTCTCCACCGGCTTGTATCTCGGGGTGTCTCTGACATTGTGGATTTCCTCTGCTGTGCAGACACACGCTGTGGCTTACTGGACCCGAACTTCATGTTGTGAGCGTCAAGGTATCTTTGAGCGAAGTCGGCCAGGGCCTTTAGTGACTGGTCTTTTTGCTCTCTGAGTATGGTGGGCGGCCAGGTCCTTAGAACATGCGCTGAAAACTTGTTGTTTGATTATGAGGTCACACAAGTCTTGGTACTCTCTGTTTAAACCAGCCAGCTCTATCCATTTCTCCAGGTAGCTTCTAATTCTCTCAATGAATAGGCCGGGTGTTTCTCCTTCTTCAGGCTTGCAATTCCGAAATCGTCGCCTGTAACCCTCTTCAGTGAAGTCGTACTGTCTCAACAGGGCGGCTTTCAACTGTGTATAACCTTCGGCTTCTTCTCTTGGCAAACGGGTGTAAAATTCAAGCGCTTTGCCAGTTAGAAGTGCGCTCAGTTTAATAGCCCAAGTCTCTTGTTTCCAATTGTTGCTATGTACGAAGCGCTCGAATCGCTCCAGATAAGCGTCCATCTTATCTGAAGTTTCAATGGAAGGTGGAAGTTTTGGCGCACGGGTTGTTTGTTCTCTGCTCGCTAATGCTGTTGCTTCATTAGTTCTCTGGCTCTGTGCCTCTATCTCCATCTGCTTCAGATGAATTTCGTGTTTCGCTGCCTCTCCGCCTCTTCTGCTTGAATTTCGAGTTTCCTAATTTCACGCTCTTGGCTCTTTCTTCTCTTTCCAGTCTCTCCTTTTCTTCTTTCTCTCGTTTCTTTTCTTCTTTTTCTTCCTCTCCAATCTCTCCTTTTCTTCTTTCTCTCGTTTCTTTTCTTCTTTCTCTTCTCTCTCCAGTCTCTCCTTTTCTTCTTTCTCTCGTCTCTTTTCTTCTTTCAATTCTCTCTGCTTTACAAACTCGAGGAGTTGAGCTCCTTCGAGTCCACATTCCTTTCCAATTTTCAGGAATGTCTCCATTTCCGATGTCGCCATCTCTGCTTTTCACTGCTGGCTGTTTTCTCCTGCTACTCTTTCCACTGAACCAACTGAAGAGGTCTCGTCGGGGTCGCCAAAATGTTACGTGGTGGAGTTGTAGTCGAAGTATGATAAACACACTAGACACACACACACGTAGAGTTCTTTAAGATAAACCTCGTTCAGCTGCAATCCGTCACACGTGGCTTAAGGATGTAGACAATACTGGAGTAACAGTTCCAACAATATTTAATTCAGTGATGCGATATCCACACAGTAATGCACTTTCAAATGCACAAACTACTGATACAAAGTTTCTTCTGCAATGTCCACACCTCGACACAAAGTTTCTCATACACAGCGTCTCTCGCAATGATAAACTGCGTGTCTCTACAACTGACAAAGCAAGACAATGTACTCAACGGGCTTTCCCAGCGCCCTCCTTATATTATATACTACGAAAATCCAGAATCTTCTACGGAAATCATACTACGCAACCAATCAGAACGAAACACGCCGAAGCTCATTAACATGAACTTTCCAGAAAAAAACTATAACAGGTTACAAAAACTCGGCTGCTTACTTCAGCTCTAAATTCTAGCGTATAATTAAGTCACATAAAATTATGGTAGCCCTATCACCACGTACTATGAAAGCTCTAAAAAGTACGAGAACATTCCCAAAGCGAAATAAAGGCTGCTCAATACACGCGCACAGGAAAACAAAAAGTAGCGAAAATGTAGCGAAGTGTAGCCAACTACCCGACGTGACACGTACGAGGCCACCAGACAGTGCGACCCTTCTAGAACGCACCGGACTAAACACAACAAAACGAAATCTGCTCTACTCACGAATAAAAAGAAAATCTTACTAAAAGAAGCACGTGAAACGTAACCGTGATAGCTCAAATAAACATCGGATCGTTACCTACGAATAACACATGTATGCTCTCACAGGATAACACAACCACAATCGTAACACTGTAAATAGTGTGTGAAACATTGTGCAGAAAATTGTGTATTATGCCGCCTGTCTTTGTATAGTCTTGTCATGTCGCCGCCAATTTAATGTGAACTCGAACCGGTAAGAGACATTTTCAGATGCGTTCGTCCGAGTGTACGTCACAAACGAATGATGCGCACGGTAACTGCCAGCTCGTTGAAGGATCCCCGCATCAACAGCTGCAGAAGTCGCATCTATTCGACACTTCCGCAGGTATTGACGCGGGGCGTCGTGACTGAGTTTAGCCATAAGCCTGACGTTGTTCTTTATTTCCAGCCATTGATCCTCATCATGAACTTTTCGGGACAGTGACAAGGAAAGTGCATATTTATGCAGTACACTTTTTCGCGGCCGGCTCGCTTAATTCTGCGCATGTGTGTGCTGTGCTTTACTGAGAAACACTTTTGGACTGGCTTTAGTTCAAGGGTGATGCCAGAATAGCTTAGCGCCTAGAGGCGCCAAGCTATTCTGGTACTACTGCTTTTGGTCTATATCCTTATCTTTAAGTGCTATAATGTAGTCTGCACTGCATATGGCAGTGTACAAATTTGAAGCTTTTAGCCTCAGTATGATATGGGTTACTCCGTTCCTCTTCCTACTGGCCACAGACTGGGTCATGAAGAGGACCACAGAGCAGAGAAGAAGCGGAATACAGTGGACACTGTGGACACAGCTTGACGACCTCGATTTTGCAGATGACTTGGCATTACTGTCCCACACTCATCAACAAATGCAGGACAAGACCACGAGGCTTGCTGACATCTCGTCCCAAGTGGGCCTCACCATTCACAAACAGAAAACAAAGACAATGAGGCTGAACGCAACCAGGGAAGAACCAGTCTTGCTTGCTGGCAACCCATTGGAGGAGGTGGAGTCCTTCACCTATCTCGGGAGCATCGTAGACAAAAAAGGCGGCACTGATGCAGATGTCAGAGCACGAATCGGTAAAGCCAGAGCAGCCTTTCTCCAGTTGAAAAAAGTGTGGAGTTCCAGAGAGCTGTCACAAAACACCAAAGTCCGGATTTTCAACTCCAACGTAAAAGCAGTTCTCCTATATGGAGCAGAGACTTGGAGATTGACAAAAACCACTGTCAACAGAGTACAGATCTTCATAAACAGTTGCCTTAGAGGAATTTTGAAAATCCACTGGCCAGAGAAGATCAGCAACGTCAGACTCTGGGAGAGAACAGAGCAGATAACAGCAGAGAATGAAATTGGGCGAAGAAGATGGGGATGGATTGGTCACAGTCTGAGAAAGCCAGCTTCCAGTATCACTAGGCAGGCATTGTCATGGAATCCCCAGGGAAAGAGGAAAAGAGGTAGGCCGAAAAACTCCTGGCGTCGAGACCTCCAAGCAGACATCAAGTGAATGGGAACCACCTAGAGTAAAATCGAAGGAGAAGCACAGGACAGGAGTCGCTGGAGGTCTCTCGTCGACGGCCTATACCCGGGTAGGGGCGACAGGCGTAACTGGAACTGGATGATATGGGTTAAGCCTTTTCATCCTGATTTCATCTGTTGCTTGAAATAAATTGGACTGATAGTTCAAGGGTGGTGCTAGATTAGCTTGGCGCCTGAAGCGCCAAGCCGCTATTCTGGCACCACCCTTGAACAAAAATGGTGGATTTATCTCTAAATCGGTAATGTAGCCTCTTCTGCGGTGATGATAAGCCTCGACTGATCTCTATATTTGTTTGTTTGTCTATTTTGAAAAAAAAAACGGGTATTTATCCGAAATATTAATAGTTGTGTTGTAACTGTCTTTTCTAAGCGTGTTTCTTTCTCCGTGTAGTTCTTCTCTAAGGGTATAGCCTGACTACTCTTGGCGATAGGCGCCAACCTAGTCAGGCTATACCCTTGAGCTAGCATGGTCAATCAGTATTCCCCAGTTCGCGCTAGTACAGTCAGAGAAAGCACATCGACATATGACTGAAAGCTTTTCGACACGCAGTTTCATCCGGCCACTATGTACGAAGCACACAACATGCAGTCTCAACCATTTAAGATACTGGAGTGTGGAATGAATCGGTTTACTGTAGGGTGGACAGCGCTCGTCCGCTGCAGTATGTAAACACACGCCGAACGGAAACTGACAAATGAACGACTGCGACATACGAGTTGCGACAGCCAATTTTCAGAACCAACTTGTAAGGAGATACCCTCAGAGTTGCAGACACTGTAACCCCAGCCTTTTTAAAAAAAAAAAAAAAAAAAAAAAAAAAAAAAAAAAGCGACAATTGAAATTATCAGTATATTAATCAATCAACTTTATTTTTCCAAATACATGTTGCCACGTACAGGAAAATTTGTTTCGCCACCTCAAGTGCAACTAGCAATCACCCCAGTCACACAACAATTTACAAACAACAAATGGACAATGGCTCGGGACGGGTGAAGCCCGTCGCCAAGGCGTCTCATGGCCGGCGCCGCAACGGTCCCAACCCGACCTGACCCTCCCTAACACAAAGCAAAAGGACAGCCCTATCATAGTATCTCTAAAACCCGTAATAAATGTTTTTAAACTTTCTGCTTGGCTGAGACTAGTTACACAAATGAGAAATACGCAAACAAAACAAAAAGACGAATTATACTTTCACAGTTGCTACCTGGGGGCCCGTCGCCATAAGAACAGCGCCGGCTATGATTAGACAGTCGCCGCTCAGTCCGGCATAAACAGTCGCCACTGACCTAAGCTTAACTAGTATATAACTTCACACCTACTCATTTTTGAAACCATAATAGTAAAACTACAGGTAACGTGAAAGCAGTCTACTACACTGTTGGTGGTGGCACTATATGTGATCTCCGATGCCAATAACAGACTGAACTCTCAGTTTTGCCAATAAAATTTTGATGGCCGGGAACACAAAGCTATGAGCGAAAACCTTTTTTCTGCCAAAACAAAACAAAAAAATCCACGCGGAGCACTTTTTATCACAGGAGCCGGAAACCGGCGATTAGTCCAGCTATTCTTAAACAAATTGTCTGTTAGCGTTTTCCCAACACTTTACTGAATTGATGCACAAAATACCACATGACAAAACTGTCGTCTGCAAGCCTGCAATGGCTCCTATGAACACACTAGGTCGACTAAAATTACCCAGATTTTGATCTTTTTCACACCACCTCTCATGCCTTTTGCTGCTCAAAGGCGCCTAAAAGTAAAAAAAATGGTTTTGCAAAAAGGGGAGATTTCTTGCGGAAAACTGGAGAGAGAAAAAAAAAAAAAAAAACATGCACCGGAAGCAATCAGTGCCCTGTAATCACTTTTCCGGTTTCACTTCCTGGCTTCAGTAGAGAGGATTTTAAGATATTCTTTGATAAATTCGCCGCCATCGAGGTGAGTATAAACAGAAACTTTAAATCTGTAAGTTAATTGCGTCGGAGCGTTGTATTTGCTGAACACTAAACCCACCAGTTGCCAGTGGAACGCTATGAATAACTGAAATATCACAGTTTGGATTCATCACTGATGTTTGTTTACCACTGAGTTGGCGGCTGCCGGAGACGCGTGCGCCCGCCTTTTTTGTGGTCTCAGTCGGTATGCCTATACTGAGTGGCCGTTGGTCCTCTGTGCCGGGTCTGAGTATGATCAAAAGTATGGATTATGTGGCAGAGTGAATGTCATTACGATGTCTGCGGGTTTCAGTGAAATGAATGATGATGTAACGATCACACACAGCGAGTTAAATTAATCCAGACTGAAAAGGTGACCGCGGCCAAGCCTCAGTGAAACTCATCATTTTTTGAAGTGTAAACATTGGCCCTACCTAACTTAATAACAAGGAACGCCACGTCTTAACAAGTACAACACAGTTTAATACATTTTCGGAGAAGAAATGCAGACAGAATTACAATGGTTACATACATCCTTATGCGCTGGGAAAACTGCAAAGGGTAGCCGAGTCTAAACTGATCATCCCCGCTTCTCACATGACTCGTGTGATTTTCCCTAAAAAAAACTCTTCAATCGGTTTCATAAAAGTTACATAAAATAAAAGTATACTCTTTCTTGATTTGTTCTGTATATTTGTTTTTGTGATGTGATAAAAAATAGTGGGTTAAAAAAATCCGAGATTGTTCCTCACTTTTGCAGCACGGAAATATGCACACGGCGCTGCGCAAATGCTTTCTCTTTGAACGGCGCGCGGCAGTTGCATTGTCGCTATTAATAGCACATACCATTGAAAAGGCAAAACCACTCCAATTCTAGCCATGTAAAGGGCAAAACAAAACGTTTTGTTGTTGTTGTTTATTGTATTTTATCAGTAAAATAAAATTCGGATGGAAAGTTAATACCTTTTGTAGTTTGCACCGTACATTTTTGCCCCAAGCAACACTATCGGTTATCGAGTAGTTTTGCGCTACAGAGCCCCGATCTCATTTGCATACTACATGCCACTATGTTTCTCAATGCGGGTTGTAATTAAGCATTTGCTAGATTGTGCTTTTGAAGCTTACGGCTAAGCCATAAGCTTCAAATTCACAGACCTGCACACAAACAGATAAATTCATAAACAAAGTTCGTGACTTTATGTCGCAAATATTAAAGCATGAACACGCGCACAGAATCCACAGAAGACCCTCTCTTTTTGCCGTAACGTTACGCAAGGCCGCGCAGTAAATGGCTACTGGCTGGCCAGCGAGACTTCACCGGACGATGAATGATCAAGAATAAAATATATTTATATTTTTTAGTCATATTGAGTTTTACTAGATTAATTTAGCAAAAACGCAGGGTGGAAGAATTCACGGAAAAGATGTACTGACAGCGTCGACAGTCGAGCAGACGATTTTTGTTTGCACAAACATCAGCAATGAGAGAACTGACTGCCATGGGTGTTAAGTGTGTTTTATTATTAAAAATGCATTTGTGTACCAAAGTCTTTATTACTGACTGATACGCGATTTTCTTTTTGAAAGGGGGGGTGGGGGGGGGGGTGCAATTTCTCGGATTTTTCTTGTTTACAAGTCACACACATGTTTTACTTTTAGGTCAGTATTAATAGTATGCAAACTACATATTGGTGATTGTATAGTGGTTTTTGTTGTTGTTGTCAAGTGTAATTCAGGTCTGGTACTTATGAAATATTATCATGAGGCGTTAATAATACTGCATATGTTGCTGACTGACTCACTATACTAAATCTGATGGCTGGGTTGTGAAAACATCATATTGTGTGTGGCAGGTTATTGCTCAGAATGATGTTGCGCAATACTGTTCAACTAATCTGGATAGGATATTGGTAGTTAATGCAGTTTATTCAATAGTATTAGTACCACAGTGAATAGGAAGATAGAATCTAGAAATTTCACATGGAAAGTGGTTATACTTTTTAATACATTGTATTCCTTGTTTTTAAGCCCTTTATATTTATAGAAGGGACATTTTAGGATGGGTCGCGGTGGGGACCACAACACTCACCCCGCTATAGCGAGACAACACTCGCCCCGCTATAGCAAAACACTACCCTCACCCCGCTATAGCACCACAACACTCGCCCCTCTATAGCGCCACAACACTCATCCCGCTATAGCTTGTGGTGCTATAGCGGGGCGAGCGTTGTGGCACTCTAGCGGGGTGAGTGTTGTGGTGCTATAGCGGGGCGAGTGTTTTGGTGCTATGGCGGGGTGAGTGTTATGGCGCTATGGCGGGGCGAGTGTTGCGCTATAGCGGGATGGGAAAAATGGCGAGCGAGTGTTGTGGTGCTATAGCGGGTGCGTGCGTGTATGTATATTCACGTTGGTAGTCGTGTCCCTTAATGCATTGTTAGCACATTCTGCCCCAGGACCTAAATCCCCAAATTTTGAAGTTTCCCTCGGAGGGACTATTACAATTCCAGAGACAGATCGAGCATGATAGTTCAAATGTGGTGCCAGAATGGCTTGGCGACATGGGCACCAAAATGGGTGCCAAGCTATTCTGGCACCACCCTTGGACTATCATGCTCGATCCATGTTTTGCTGTGGTGTGTCGGGGCACAATAAATTAACAGCTTATTCATTTATTCATGCTGCAGCCTTGCACGTTTCGCACAAAACGTTTTACACTATAAATAATACAATAAAAATCATTTTCATTACTATCCCCCACCCGGGTCTGCCCTGGGGGACTTGGGTGGGGTAAACTACTTTTTAGTTCCCAGGGTTACCCTGGTCAGCCCCACAGGGTGGGTTTTCCTCTCTATTCTGGGGCATGCGTTTCTGTCTACCCTTGGTCCATTCACCTGTATTTGCCTTTTTAAAACTCTCCCTACTGTCTGCACTGTCTGTAGCTCTTGATATTGGATGTGTGTTGCTAAATGGTCTTGGCTTTATTTAGGCCCCATATCATAGGTTTATTTAACGTATTGGACCGGCTAGCGACATACATTAGCGTCCATCAATTTGGTCCTACAACCCACTAACCAAAAGCATCGCGTTGTTTGTTACAGCTCCACGACAGGCTAGCACACCCTTCCTTTAGGCAGCTGCTGCGATGGAGGGGTTCTGGCACGCTGTAGTTGTGTTTACACTTCTGTGCTCATGGACAGGCAAACTGACCTATGGATCCGGGAGCGGTAAGTGATTTCTTTTTTCTCCTTGCGGCGATCCGTTGCACAGCAGACTTTAAACCCAAATGCGCAAAAGGCCATCGGGCTGACAGTTGGCCCGATGGCCTTTTGCTCATTTGGCATTGAGAATTGATTGCTAAAAATGTGCCGGTGCAAAGGGTTACCAATGTTGTGTTGAATCGACTAAAAGCTCTCCACCCTTCTTTGCACAATCCGCGCCGTGAGTAAGGAACACCTACCAGAGGTTTTCCACTGGGTTTTGAGCGTAATCTATTGCGTACAAAGGAGAAGGAGAACAGAAAAGTCGCTCTTTTATTTGACGACTTTCGATCTTCTCAAAGTATGTTGGTTCTTTGGTGCAGCCCATTAGGAGATATTGCAAATTATTAATCTTTTGCGGCCTAGAATAGTTCGATTATGATTCAGTGGGGGGGGGGGGGGGGGGGGGGGGGGGGAAGGGTCATGAGGATCTATACCTCTTGCAGTTGGGTGGTGTTCAATCTTCTCAGCAGTGATGGGGTTAATATTTCGAGAATCAATTACATTGTCAACATCAGGCGACGCGGATCGACAATATTGTACCGGTCTCGTCTGTATGTCTCACCTTAGAGCTATGTGAATCAGTGGAACGTCTGAAGAATATTTGAAATCATGCGAGCGCTCGCAAGTTACAAGTTTAACCCTTTTAGCGCCATGGGTGCATTTCGCGAACCTTGGAAGTGTTACTTAACGCCTATGTGCCACTTGCAGCAGGTGGATTGACCATGATAATTGAAGGGTAGTGCCAGATTAGCTTGGCGCCTGTATCATGGTCAATAAATCTCCTGCTGTAGGGTGTTGGCGCTAAAAAGGTTAACAGTTTTGTCTGTCAATAGCGCTTTTCTCTTATAAGAGTCAACGCAACAAAACGCCGCGCTACCCAAAGGGTTAAGCGGTGGCGGTAGAGAAAAACGGAAAAATGTTTGGGGTCTGGCCGGACACAGAAACTGTTGTTGGTTGGCACATCAACACGGTATTTCTCTACATATTCTGCCCTTTGTACATCTGACTAAGGTTCAGACGATCATTGCGCCTTAAAATCTCCGTGACATGTTTTAAATCATTACTCGCATTAATAGCTGCGGAAGTGTCGCATAGTTTTGCCGCCTGCAACGCTATATGACACTATCGCGGCTATTGGGGGGCGCCTTGAATGAGTTCAATTCACACACACACACACACACACACACACACACACACACACACACACACACACACACACCCCAACAATAAAATAAATAAAAATAATAAAATGAAAAATAAATAAAAAATATAATAAATAAATAATAATAATAAATAAATAAATTTAAAAATCGGCCTTCCGCGAAGGGGAGCTGGGTGTCTCGGTGGTAGACCGTTTGAAAGGTCGGGGGTCCGTTTGAAAGGTCCAGCTGAAGTTAAAATTTGTCCAGACATTGTTCGGTGCCCCATCTTTGAAATCACTTTCGTGATGGATAAAAGACGTTGAGCCCTACACGTTTAACGTTTTATATTTCTTCTGCCAAGGAAGATGTGTCGACCATTAACGTCGAGTCAAAATGGCAGTAAGTCCAATTTTGGGAATAGCGCTATTTCCGTTGTGTTACAATGACAATCTGCTTCTCACAAAGATGGACTTGCTGTCTTTTGCATTCACAGGACAGAATGGTTTACGGGTAGTGTCATATTTAGGACATTTACCTGTAGGACTCTGCATTTGTAGATGCATCAACCATGTAAGGTTGGGGTATAATAGTGTCTACGTCTTGAAAGTGTGCACGCGTGTGTGTGTGTGTGTGTGTGCGCGCGTGTGTGTGTGTGTTCTCTTTTAGTCTCTAGTGTAATTGTTATTTGGATGTAAGTTGTGTTTTCTGATGCTGACCCGTTTAATTTCCGAGATAAACTGAAAACGATACAACTGCAAGAGGGGGCTCATGAGGATCTATGCCTTTTGCTGACAGCACTCTGTTTACATGTTCGTTGGACGGTTGGGTCTTCTTGGCGTTCCAACAATTTCAAAAACACAATCTGCGACCCCTGGCGATTAGTTGTTCTGGTTTTACGCCGAGCAGACAACTAATGCCATTTCACGGTGGACCACTCGCTGCAATGGGTTTGACTGCAGCATATACTTTTTTTTTTCATTTTATTTGTGCATGTACAACTTATAATTTACTGCTACAGTACTGGGTGTGAAATAGCGTTGTGTGTTACGTGACCTGTCAGTTGTTTTGTATTCGACAAACTAGCGCATTGTGCACAAGTGTTGCCTGCATTTGTCGTATCGCTTACAGCTTTCTAAAATATCACACCAACAAAGTTTTGCTAATGATTTGTATCGGTTTCAACACACAAAATGACATGTTAATAACTGATGAAATAAACCAAATGAGTAATATGGTATTGCCGCGAGAGCCAATTTTTCTCTGGAGGCGCTTTCTCTCTGCTTCGGCTGTGCGCCTATCCTCAGCGCTTGTGGATCCCCTGTTGATGAGGCTGTGCCAGGAGGTACGATCCAGGGCTGAATGCTGAACAGGAGTGGAACCACTACGGATAGCTGTAGCTTGGACCGTAAGCACAGGCAACGCGCCAAACATCTCCAAGATTCATAGATCCTCATGAGCCCCCGGGGGGCTCATGAGGATCTATGAATCTTGGAGATGTTTAGAGTGTTGTCTGTAGCATTTTTGTATCCGCCTTGAATTGGCTCGCGTTTGTTGTTTAGGGTCGACCGACGTAAACGTTACCTCCCTGGTCAGCATCGGTGAGAGCCTTCCTGGTTGTGGCTGCAAATACCTAAATGCGCAAAAGGCCATCGGGCCGCCGTTGGCCCGCGCACAGCCATGCGCGAGCCAATGGCGGCCAACGTCATCCCGATGGCCTTTTGCGCATTGGGTTATAGGCGGTGTGGAGAGATAGGACCCACTGCTAAAACGACCATGAGTAGGATCTCAGTGGACAAACGATCATTGGGCTGACGGCGGTCGACACAGGCACTAGAGTTGTTTGCTCACAATTCTTTTGGAGTTTTTGCATGCAGGATTTTGATATCAACAGCTGTGCTTGGACACACAGGGAAGAACAACCACTCAACTCCCTAAGAGACATAGATCCTCGTATATCCCCGCAGTGGTGAGGGCTTTTGTGGATCTACGGCTCTTTCTGACCCCACTTTGTTTCTGTGTTAAGCACGCAAATCCATTAATACGTTTATATCGCTGGTGCGTTCTATCTATCTATCCGGTAGTCTTGCCGACCTTTGGGGCACCACTGATGACTTGGCAACCATCTCCCTCCATTTCTCTATGTTCTCTGCCATTCTTAAAGTATCGCCCAGCTTCAGTCCTGCCCACTCTGAGATATTGTCCTCCCATCTTTTTCTCTGTCTTCCTCTCCTTCGTCCTCCTTGCACAGTGCCTTGTAGGATTGTTTTGGCAATCCCTGCTGATCGTGTGACATGCCCATACCGGTTCAGTTTGCGTTTTTTCACAAAGGCTAATAGGTCTTCATAGGTCTTACCTGATTCTGCTTTCCACTTCCTCGTTCATGATATGCTCTCTGTACAAAATGCCAAGCAGTCTTCAAAAACATCTCATTTCAGTGGCTTGTATCCTCCTTTCGAGGTCTGCTGTGACTGAGGGTCCATGATGCGTTCAGACGTTTATAAATCATGATCACTGAATTGTATCACTTTTATATTGGGACAGACCGTTTGACATCGCAGGACAAGAGGTTTTTTTTCTTCAAATATCTCCTCAAAGAATGACTTTCCTGTATCACTTTAAGACAGATATCATTTAATGTCAATTGACCTAATTAATATGAGCTATTTTTTACTTAACTCCTAAGATTTGTTGACTTTGCTGAACAGTCGTAAAACAACATCGAAAAGCCAAGAACAAGCCATTTTCAATACTTTGAGCCCCGGCGGGAAACGGCCAGATTTCAGTATCGAGGTCAAACATGTAGGCTTTATGTATGCCTGCGTTGTTTCAGGTTTAAACATTTGGTCAGCTTTCTCATTCACGTGCATATATGAATCTCGATATACTGGGGCACATTTAGTGATGTCAAATGAGTCGTTTCAGAAAAGTTTCTGAACTTTTATGACTGTACAACACAACTGACACATTGTTAGAGTTTCTTGAAAGTGAATCATATTAGGTGAACTGTTACTGAATGATACTTGAAAGTGAATCATATTAGGTCAACTGTTACTGAATGATACTTGAAAGTGAATCATATTAGGTCAACTGTTACTGAATGATAATTGAAAGTGAATCATATTAGGTCAACTGTTACTGAATGATACTTGAAAGTGAATCATATTAGGTCAACTGTTACTGAATGATACTTGAAAGTGAATCATATTAGGTCAACTGTTACTGAAATACTTGAAAGTGAATCTTAGGTCAACTGTTACTGAATGATAATTGAAAGTGAATCATATTAGGTCAACTGTTACTGAATGATACTTGAAAGTGAATCATATTAGGTCAACTGTTACTGAATAATACTTGAAAGTGAATCATATTAGGTCAACTGTTTCTGAATGATACTTGTTCTAAGACTGGTACAGAAAAGCCGTTCTTTGCGGGGATATTGGCGACAAACTTGCGCTTCGATGTCGCACGACCTATATCGATAGCAGCAGCAATGGTGATAAAAGGACTGATAATGCGGTACACTTGGGCTATAGGGAAACTCCAGAGGACACCATAAGTTATTGGTAGCGAGGGTTTGCTACACAGAACCTGCTAGGCTTGAAGGAGGTCAAAGGAACCATTGTGGTTTCTTTAACCTCCCGAAGGCCTGCAAGTGTCTGTGCAGCAATCCCCCGCAACCAAAAAAACATTTGTTTTCATTTCTCCTTTATTTTTGTAAAACAAAACAAACTGAAACGCATTTACATCAACAATGACAGTACCCCTAAGGAAAGAGAAAGAATTAAGGAACTAAGGGAGGAGATGAGAGAGAGGGTGCAGGGAGGGGAGGAAAATTTGATGATAGACTACAGAGCACTGAAGATTGTCACCAGAAAAACCAGACCTGTTGGCGCTAATGCAGCACAACAGGATGCTTCTGCCACGCAAGCAGGGGCAGACAATTGACAGTAATGAATGAATGAATGAATCAATCAATCAATCAACTTTATTGTTCCAAATACATGTTGCCACGTACAGGAAAATTTGTTTCGCCACCTCAGGTGCAATTCGCAATCACCCACACTCACACAACAGTTTACACACAACACTGAAATGGACAATGGCTCGGGACGGGTGAAGCCTGTCGCCAAGGCGTCTCATGGCCAGCGCCAACGGCCCCAACCCGACCTGAACCTCCCTAACACAAAGCAAACTAAGGACAGCCCTATCATAGTATCTCTTAAACACGTAATATAATGTTTTTAAACTTTCTGCTTGGCTGATACTAGTTACACAAATGAGAGATACGCATCAACAAAACAAAAAGACGAATTATACTTTCACAGTTGCTACCTGGGGGCCCGTCGCTATAAGAACAGCGCCGGCTATTAGACAGTCGCTCCGGCATAAACAGTCACCACTATAACCTAACTAATATATAACTTCACACCTACTTATTTTTAAGCAATAATAGTAAAACTACAACATTAACGTAAAAGCGGCAGTCCCAAATTGTTTCTAAAGCACAGTACACACATGCACACGCTGTTAAGTCAGTGTTGTAAGAAACACAGTCACTGTGTCCGTCATCACGTCCCTCGCCTGGAATGTTGGGGCCCGAAGCCTGCCGGCACTCGCCTCGGCAGTGATGTTGAGCGTGGCGTGGGGACAGCCACTCCCGAGATGCTTGAAGGGGGAGAAAAGCACGTTGTTTTCTTGCCACAGCATAATGCGCGCTGTTCTTCTGGCACTAATCAGCCGGCGTGTATAAACTAGCATTGCACTGACGGCGAAAGAAACTACTGCCCACACAAAAAATCTTCATTTGTAAATAAGTGTACATATACTGAAAAAGACACTAGACATTCAACTTCAGAAACTTCAGATTCCTCGATCTTTGTCTTGTCATCCTTCTTCTTGTTCATCATCTTGTCTTTTGTTTTCAAGAGATTCCAATTTTTGCACCATCATCTATAGTAATATCGATTACCTGTTAAATAAAAAGAGTGAACTTTTAAAAAGGATTGATGATATAAAGCCTGACATCATTGGTCTTACCGAAGTAAAAGCTAAAAACCAGATCTATACTCCATTGGATTCAGAATACTCATTACCGAATTATGATATGTTTCTTAACACAAACCCTAAAAGAGGAGTCGCCCTTTATTTTAATAAAAAGTTAAATGCTCAAGAATGTGAAACACTGAACAATAGTAAGTTTGAAGAGAGTTTATGGTACTATTTTGTGAGTGCTTCTGGTGAAAAAATTCTTGTTGGTTGTGTGTATAGAAGCCCCAACTCCACAGCTGAAAACACAGATTTACTATTACAACTTTTACGATCCGAGGAGATACAAGCATATGACAAAATTTGCATTTTCGGAGATTTTAATTTCCCTTGTGCAGGATGGGATGGCTCCTGGACAGGGGGGAAAAATAATCAAATTGTTGAGTGCATAAGAGACGCCTTCCTGATTCAAATGGTGAAAAACCCAACAAGACATAGGCAAGGTCAGAGGTCGACACTAGATGACCTAATCTTAGTAAATGACGAGTTGCTAACGTCAGATATTCAACACTTGGATCCCATTGGCAAGAGTGACCATGATGTTTTACTCTTCCAGCTGTATGTACCTAAGGTTAAGGTGATGCAGAGTATTAAACACTCCCTTAACCTTGGGAAGGGAGACTATGATAGTCTGAGAGCATATATGGCAAATATTGACTTTACAACTATTAAACCTGAAAATTGCGGAGTGGAAAAATTCTGGGCATTAATTAAGTCCTCGATTCTGAAAGGTATGGAGTTGCACATCCCAAAAGTGAAGAGCAAATCACATAAAAGAACCACACCATCTTGGATGAATAAGGGTACTTTAAGAATGATTAAAAAGAAATACAAGTTATACAAAAGATATCTTCAAACTCAAGAAGGTAGAGATTACCAAAGATATATTACCCTAAGAAATGACTGTAACAAATTAATAAAGCGTAACAAAAAATTGCATGAAAGAAATATTGCAGATAAATGTAAAATGAACCCCAAAGTGTTTTGGAAGTATGTACAGGAACAAACTAAATATAATTCTGGAATAAATGCACTTAAAAAAGAAGATGGCACACTTGCTGTAGGAGATCATGAAAAGGCAGCAACATTGAATAAATTCTTCTCAAGTGTATTTGTGGAAGAAAACTTGAGTAATGTTCCATTGCTTGGTAGAGGCTCAAAATCGAATGGGTGCACCATAACAGATATCGTAATAACTCCTGATATTGTCAAGAAAAAACTAAAGGAGTTGAATCCTTCCAAAGCTCAAGGTCCAGACTGCATCCCTCCCAGAGTTTTACAAGAGTTGTGTAATGAGTTGGCAGAGCCACTTTGCACATTGTTTACTTTTTCCCTTGAATCAGGTATTGTACCGCAAGACTGGCGAACCGCAGAGGTAAGTGCGATTTTTAAAAAGGGATCTAGGTCAGATGCAGGAAACTACAGGCCAGTAAGCTTAACGTGTATAGTATGTAAAGTTTTAGAGTCTATAGTCCGAGATGAGATCGTTAACCATTTCACGGTGAATAATATGTACACTGAATGCCAACATGGTTTTAGAAGGAAACGATCTTGTGTTACTCAGCTATTACAGGTTATGGATGATATAACCGCCTTACTGGACAACAAAAAAAACGGTTGACATCATATACTTAGACTTTAGAAAAGCATTCGACACTGTTCCTCATGAACGGCTTCTTCAGAAACTAGAGGCCTATGGTGTATGTGGAAACATTTCCAACTGGATAAGAAGTTTTTTACATGCAAGAGAACAAATGGTAAAGGTTGGAGAAGCAAAATCGGACAAAACAAAGGTACTGAGCGGCATACCTCAAGGTAGCATCTTAGGACCTATATTATTTACGATATTTATAAATGACTTGCCAGATTGTGTTAATAGCATGTGTAAAATTTTCGCAGATGATACTAAAATCTATAATGAATCGAGCAATAAAGACGTGTTGCAGCACGATTTGGATCACTTGCAGGAGTGGTCCGACACATGGGACTTGCATTTTAACGTAGAAAAATGCAAGGTCTTACATGCTGGAAGGAACAATCCTGAACACGAGTACTTGATGAAAGTGAACAGCAACATTAAAAAGGTGGTATCTTGTGAGGAGGAAAGAGATTTAGGTGTGGTCTTCGACAAAGTTCTATCTTTTGACCCCCATATTCAGAACTGCATCAATAAGGCCAACAAAATGGTTGGAGTAATTAAGAGAGCTTTCAATTATTTGGACAAGGACATTTTTAGTAAATTGTATAAATCACTAGTCAGACCACATTTAGAATATGCAAACACTGTATGGTACCCAGGTTTAAAGAGACAATCAGCTGCACTCGAAAGGGTACAGAGACGAGCAACAAAGCTGGTCAAAGAATGTAGAAATATGACTTATTCAGACAGACTCAGATACTTTGGATTACACTCCTTACGCGGACGTAGAATACGTGGAGACTTAATCCAAGTTTTTAAAATTTATAATGGCATCGACGACCTAAAATGGAACGACTTTTTTGCAACACCATTCTGTGACAGAACCCGAAATTCTGAAGGGAAAATCTTTGTACAGCACTGTAACACTAACCTGCGGAAGTTTTGTTTTACTAACAGAGTTGCCATTGTTTGGAATGACTTACCAGTTTCATTAAAAAAAGCACCTAATATAAATTCTTTTAAAAACCAGCTGGACGAATTACCAAAATTTAAAGAGATTTTTTATTCCTATGATGAATGATTTTATAGGAAAATTGCATGCATAGCAGACCCATAAAGGAACTAAAGAAAGAAAGGACATTATTGTAAAGGCCTCACGGCCTATTTTGTCCTCACAATACTACTACTACTACTACTACTACTGAAATCTTCTGACCTGGATCACACCAGACATGACTGACGTCAAAACAATATACACACATATATATATATATATATATATATATATATATATATATATATATATATATATATATATATATATATATATATATATATATATATATATATATATAATAGATTTATGACGTAATATAAGATATTTCACGACGTTGCCGTCTGCTTTGTTTCGGACAAAACTATAAGTATCTTTGTATTTTAGAACGTTTTGTGCTCTTTCATACACTAAAATTGGCATCCAAGACGCGCCACAAAGAGGGCTACTAGAAGTCTGCCATTAGTCGCTAGAGTGGTTCTTGTAGCGAGGTCACATGGTACGGTTTGCACTAAAGGGATTGGTCGTGTGACATAGGGATTAAAATAATGTTGGTTTTGTTTGGTTTTTGCGAGGTCCCATGGTACGGTTTGTACTAAAGGGATTGGTCTTGGGACGTAGGGATGAAAACAAACGAATTTTGTTGCTATATTGTTTGAAATTTATTATAAGCTAAGTATTTTACACAGAAAGTGTGTTGGCGGGATTTCTGAAACAGTATTATAATATATATCCGATTCGTTTTAACTCATTCAGCCCGACGGCCGTATTTCCCAAATTTTGGAAGCGTCATCTAACGACTATGTACCTGTTGCAGGAGATGGATCAACCATGATAATTCAAGGGCAGTGCCAGATTAGCTTGGCGCCGACAGGCACCAAGCTAATCTGGCACTGCCCTTGAATTATCATGGTCGACCCACCTCCTGCTGTAGTGCATCAGGGCTGAATGGGTTAATCCAGCCGCTGCTAGACTGGAGCCGCAGAGTCCAAAATTAGAGAGCACCTGACATTTAGGCACAGTACCATCAACACCTCGTGCTTGTATTTGCTATTCTGATGAAAGATAATGACTGTTGAAATGTTAGAGCGCTAGTCCGTGGGGCAGTGGTAAAAGCGCCTGCCACCAATGCCAAAGGTGCGAGGTTTGATATCCGGTTCCGGCGTCTGACTTTTCTCCTCTCGTAAGTGTTACCGTTAGTTTGGGCGGACCGTCGGGGGTTTCTCTCTCCGGGTACTCCGGCTCTTCCTCCCCTTCCGGCACACTGGTGCCGGCTTCAGGCCACTATATACATTTCAAACACAAGCGAACAAAATTTCCGAAAGGTCAGTAGTTGAGCTTACCCTTCGCACCATGTGAAGTCCTGTGTTTGTCATGTACTGTGTTTGTCTTCAGACCTGAGCGTGCGTGTTGGGTTCAGTTCGCGGCGGTTTGAGCCAGTTCGCAGAAGCACCTATATAATAATCAGTGTTCCCAGTGCGCAAACGCCATAGGGCTGACATCTGCCACCATTGACCCGCGGAAAGCTGCCGTGGGCGGGCCGACATCGTCCCGACGGCCTTTCGCTTATTGGGTTATTAGTATCATTCTGATTTTTCGTATTATTATTGTTCTTAATATTTGGGATTTTTATTTACATTATATAGTCTTTATTACACTATTTTGAATATTGCTGAATGTTAATTATGTCTCTGTTTGTTCTTTCAGGGTTCCAGACACAGCTGTTTGAGGGATTACATGTACATCTCCTGCAGTGTACCATCAAAGCGCTGCACGTTCTGCATAAGGTTGAAATTCACCAGCTGTCTCCAAACCAAATAAAATTGGCAGCACTCTACCTGTCCTCGCAGAGAAAGGAGTGTCAAACGAACCAAACGTTTGTGTCCTGTGTTTTCCATGAGACGCCTTCTGGAAGTTCTGTTGTGCTGAGTGCCATGATCACAGATATGGAGAAAGGGGAGACAAGAACGTACCGATGTACAGCAACTTCTTGGAACGATTTGACAGACAATTACAACGTCAGCATCACGCAGGATATTCACAGTGAGTATAGATTACACTACTGCTAAAGTAGAGAGCTTGAAGGCTATGAGCGCTCCTGGAGCATTCTCAACATTGCATACAACTGTTTGACGAATATCAACACATGATAATATAAAATGTGTCATAATGCCTACTAACGAGTGGCTACGGTTTACATTTCGTTCATAACTGCCTGATTACATCTTTTTGTGTCCGTTTTTCGTGAAGCGTACGCACTGCTCAACTAAACCAAGCGTCGGAGCCGAGGTAAAAGATTACTATCCCTTTCATGTTTGTTTTCTGTCCTGAACTTTCCTGTGCGTTTAACACCCAGAGCGAAGCCAGTCACATTTCATTGCACTGCAGGATGCAAAAGATGGGATCATGCAGACCAAGGGCAGTTGTTCGTTTAGTCCAGCTTAATAAACATGGGATCTCTGCGCTCGGAACGGCCCACATGCGCTCCATCCCACCCAGCACAAGTCCCCTCCCAGAGTTATGTTCGTATCAATATGGGTCTGGTTGACTATACATTGCTCATGTCCGTTCAAGTTTTTCTGTCTAGTGCCTTTCCACTCACTTCAGCTCCCGAGGCGATCGACTGTGTGGTGCCCTGGGCTCAGCAAGAGGCATAGATCCTCATGAGCCCCCGCAGTTGTGGGGCAGTCATGAGAATCTATGCCTCTTGCAGTTGCATTGTGTTCACATTGTCCCCCGCAGCGAAGGGGTGAAAGCTATTTTATTATGAACTATGGCTCATTTCGTTCGTCCATTTCGTTCGTCCATCACCGGGGTTTCCTCCATAACAGTGCGGGTTGCGGCACACGGGCTATCGCACTTTCCTACTAGGGGAGGGGGTGGGGGGAGGGAGATGTGTCGGCAGACGCATGTTATTTACACCAGCGCACAGCTGATCACGCATTGCCTTGTAGTTGTTCTGAAATTTACTAGCTGCACTCCATTCGAACACTGTTCCTTGTTTCTAGTAGAATTTGCCTTCCGCGTTGTGAGTGCGTGTAATATTTAGGAAATGATCCCGCAATTTGAACTGCTTGGCTGCGGATGGGAAACGTGCGCCTCTTTCCGCCTTTCATCAATTCCCGCCTTTAAAAACAAAAATGTTAGTCCCTTATATGATATTTTTAGAAGATACTTTTTGTTTGAAGTTCACAGGCCGGTGACACCGTAGAGTGAAAATCCCTAAACTCCTCTGCCTAAGAACCATCGACTATATACAGCGGCCAGAAGATAACTGAAAAGAACTGACAATAAAAAGAAATGCAACATATGATCAGGCATGGGAATTGTCCTCGGATCCGCGGTTTTCCGCGGAGAAATAATATCACATTCCTCAGGGGGGGGGGGGGGGGGGGGAATCATCGGGGAAATTTTTTTTTTTTTTTTTTTTTTTCACCCTCCTGTCCGTTGCCCACACTGGTCACTGTCTGAGTGTGCTGTGCTGTGTTTGATTATTTGGCCCCTGGAAGCAAGGTGCCGCCCCCCCCCCCCCCAACCCACCGTTTGATTTTTCAGCCCCTGGGAGCAAGGTCTAGCATCATGGAGGCCTTTTGTATCAGGCTGAAGGTCCCAGTTTCAGCTGATTTTTGCTTGGGCAATTCCCATGCCTGATCATATGCTGAGGAGCAAAAGAAATGCAACATATACTGAGGAGCATATAATTTGCGACATTTTTGGAAACACTGTAGTTGTTTCCGATTATTTCAAAAATGTCACGTTTCTTTTGCTCCTAAGTATATAATGTGAATTCATGAAATGCGGGATAATAGAAATAGGAAGTGACGTCATTCAGCCCCTTTACTGCCAGTGCACGTGGATTATGTGGACGCACTCTTGTCTGGATGCCTGCAGTGTCTCTTAGGTCGGCTCCAGGTGCACGTGGATTATGTGGACGCACTCTTGTCTGGATGCCTGCAGTGTCTCTTAGGTCGGCTCCAGGTGCACGTGGATTATGTGGACGCACTCTTGTCTGGATGCCTGCAGTGTCTCTTAGGTCGGCTCCAGGTGCACGTGGATTATGTGGACGCACCCTTGTCTGGATGCCTGCAGTGTCTCTTAGGTCGGCTCCAGGTGCACGTGGATTATGTGGACGCACTCGTCTCTTGTCTGGATGCCTGCAGTGTCTCTTAGGTCGGCTCCAGGTGCACGTGGATTATGTGGACGCACCCTTGTCTGGATGCCTGCAGTGTCTCTTAGGTCGGCTCCAGGTGCACGTGGATTATGTGGACGCACCCTTGTCTGGATGCCTGCAGTGTTTCTTAGGTCGGCTCCAGGTGCACGTGGATTATGTGGACGCACCCTTGTCTGGATGCCTGCAGTGTCTCTTAGGTCGGCTCCAGGTGCACGTGGATTATGTGGACGCACTCTTGTCTGGATGCCTGCAGTGTCTCTTAGGTCGGCTCCAGGTGCACGTGGATTATGTGGACGCACTCGTCTCTTGTCTGGATGCCTGCAGTGTCTCTTAGGTTGGCTCCAGGTGCACGTGGATTATGTGGACGCACTCTTGTCTGGATGCCTGCAGTGTCTCTTAGGTCGGCTCCAGGTGCACGTGGATTATGTGGACGCACTCTTGTCTGGATGCCTGCAGTGTCTCTTAGGTCGGCTCCAGGTGCACGTGGATTATGTGGACGCACCCTTGTCTGGATGCCTGCAGTGTCTCTTAGGTCGGCTCCAGGTGCACGTGGATTATGTGGACGCACCCTTGTCTGGATGCCTGCAGTGTCTCTTAGGTCGGCTCCAGGTGCACGTGGATTATGTGGACGCACCCTTGTCTGGATGCCTGCAGTGTCTCTTAGGTCGGCTCCAGGTGCACGTGGATTATGTGGACGCACCCTTGTCTGGATGCCTGCAGTGTCTCTTAGGTCGGCTCCAGGTGCACGTGGATTATGTGGACGCACTCTTGTCTGGATGCCTGCAGTGTCTCTTAGGTCGGCTCCAGGTGCACGTGGATTATGTGGACGCACTCGTCTCTTGTCTGGATGCCTGCAGTGTCTCTTAGGTTGGCTCCAGGTGCACGTGGATTATGTGGACGCACTCTTGTCTGGATGCCTGCAGTGTCTCTTAGGTCGGCTCCAGGTGCACGTGGATTATGTGGACGCACTCTTGTCTGGATGCCTGCAGTGTCTCTTAGGTCGGCTCCAGGTGCACGCGGATTATGTGGACGCACTCTTGTCTGGATGCCTGCAGTGTCTCTTAGGTCGGCTCCAGGCAGTCCAAAATTCAGCCGCACATCTGGTCATGAAAGCGAAAAAGTCAGACCATGTCTCCCCCATCCTGCACGCTCTCCACTGAAGGAGAGAGTTAAACACAAAGTCTGGTCCATTTGTCATGTTTATCTTTCTGGCATAGGACCCACTTATCTCTCAGAGCTCCTTCACTGTTATATCCCTTCCAGGCAGTTGCACAGTTTGTCTGACAAGAACATGATTCGATTTTCCTACTACAGTAAGGACTAAAGGATTTGGGCAGAGATCTTTTTCTGACCAGGGTCCATCAGTCTGGAATGATCTTCATAAATCCTTGAGACACAGTGAGTCCGGTGACAGTTTTAAATGCCGTCTTAAAACCCATATAGTTTCCCATCTATTGGCGTTCTTGTATGTAGTCATTTTTGTTCTTCTGTGTATTTTACATGTGATTATGGTTTTGTGACTTTTTGTGTAATATGTTTCTTGTTCATATGTACGGCGCTTCGAGCATGTTACCATGGGTAGGCGCCTTATAAAGCTCTTTATTATTATTATTATATTCCGTTTCTTCTTCTTCTTATTCTTATTAGTATTTAGTAGTAGTAGTAGTAGTAATAATAATAGTATGTGTCTGAAATCTTTGCTAATTCTACGGCTAAGACCCCCGACCATCCAGGTAATGTGATACAAATGGCTAAAACCCCCGACCGTCCAGTTAACGTGATACAAATGGCTAATACCCCCGACCGTCCAGTTAACGTGATACAAATGGTGAAGACCCCAACCGTCCAGTTAACGTGATACAAATGGCTAAGACCCCCGACCGTCCAGTTAACGTGATACAAATGGCGAAGACCCCCGACCGTCCAGTTAACGTGATACAAATGGCTAAGACCCCCGACCGTCCAGTTAACGTGATACAAATGGCTAAGACCCCTGACCGTCCAGTTAATGTGATACAAATGGCTAAGACCCCTGACCGTCCAGTTAAAGTGATACAAATGGCTAAGACCCCCGACCGTCCAGTTAACGTGATACAAATGGCTAAGACCCCCGACCGTCCAGTTAATGTGATACAAATGGCTAAGACCCCCGACCATCCAGTTAACGTGATACAAATGGCTAAGACCCCCTACCGTCCAGTTAACGTGATAGTTTACAAATGGCTAAGACCCCCGACCGTCCAGTTAACGTGGATACAAATGGCTAAGACCCCCGACCGTCCAGTTAACGTGATACAAATGGCTAAGACCCCCGACCATCCAGTTAACATGATACAAATGGCTAAGACCCCCGACCGTCCAGTTAACGTGATACAAATGGCTAAGACCCCAGACCGTCCAGTTGACGTGATACAAATGGCTAAGACCCCCGACCGTCCAGTTGATGTGATACAAATGGCTAAGACCCCCGACCGTCCAGTTAACGTGATACAAATGGCTAAGACCCCCGACCGTCCAGTTAACGTGATAGTTTACAAATGGCTAAGACCCCTGACCGTCCAGTTAACGTGGATACAAATGGCTAAGACCCCCGACCGTCCAGTTAACGTGATACAAATGGCTAAGACCCCCGACCATCCAGTTAATGTGATACAAATGGCTAAGACCCCCGACCGTCCAGTTAACATGATACAAATGGCTAAGACCCCAGACCGTCCAGTTGACGTGATACAAATGGCTAAGACCCCCGACCGTCCAGTTGACGTGATACAAATGGCTAAGACCCCCGACCGTCCAGTTAACGTGATACAAATGGCTAAGACCCCCGACCGTCCAGTTAACGTGATACAAATGGCTAAGACCCCCGACCGTCCAGTTAACGTGATAGTTTACAAATGGCTAAGACCCCTGACCGTCCAGTTAACGTGGATACAAATGGCTAAGACCCCCGACCGTCCAGTTAATGTGATACAAATGGCTAAGACCCCCGACCATCCAGTTAATGTGATACAAATGGCTAAGACCCCTGACCGTCCAGTTAACGTGATATAAATGGCTAAGACCCCCGACCGTCCAGTTAACGTGATACAAATGGCTAAGACCCCTGACCGTCCAGTTAACATGATACAAATGGCTAAGACCCCAGACCGTCCAGTTGACGTGATACAAATGGCTAAGACCCCCGACCGTCCAGTTGACGTGATACAAATGGCTAAGACCCCCGACCGTCCAGTTAACGTGATACAAATGGCTAAGACCCCCGACCGTCCAGTTAACGTGATACAAATGGCTAAGACCCCCGACCGTCCAGTTAACGTGATACAAATGGCTAAGACCCCCGATCGTCCAGTTAAGGTGATACAAATGGCTAAGACCCCCGACCGTCCAGTTAACGTGATACAAATGGCTAAGGCCCCCGACCATCCAGTTAACGTGATACAAATGGCTAAGACCCCCGACCGTCCAGTTAACGTGATACAAATGGCTAAGGCCCCCGACCATCCAGTTAACGTGATACAAATGGCTAAGACCCCCGACCGTCCAGTTAACGTGATACAAATGGCTAAGACACCCGACCGTCCAGTTAACGTGATACAAATGGCTAAGACCCCCGACCGTCCAGTTAACGTGATACAAATGGCTAAGACACCCGACCGTCCAGTTAACGTGATACAAATGGCTAAGACCCCCGACCATCCAGTTAACGTGATACAAATGGCTAAGACACCCGACCGTCCAGTTAACGTGATACAAATGGCTAAGACCCCCGACCGTCCAGTTAACGTGATACAAATGGCTAAGACACCCGACCGTCCAGTTAATGTGATATAAAGTAGTGTTAGCAAGTGACATAGATCCTCTGAGCCCCCACAACTGCGGGGGCTCATGCAGATCTATGCCTCTTGCAGTTGGGTTGGGTTGACCGTTTCTCGTGAGCACAGGGGTTAATCTTGCTCATTTCAGTAGACAGATCGACCATGATAGATTAAGGGCGCCAGCCTATTCTGGCAAAGCCTCACTACACGCCTGTCATTTGACACGGCAAGTAGTCTTGGCTACCGCGCCGGATTTTCACTGTTACACTGGTTTCTTCGCGGTAGCAAATCGAGAGAGACAACCAGTGTGTTTCATTGAGTGACTCAGGTGATAGGAGTCAAACATGATAATATTTGTATTACCGTATTTTGGCACCACCCTTGAACTATCACGGGCATTCCATACTTGGCTGAAGTGTGTTTGTGCAGAGCAAAATGGACTCACGGTGCACAGTATTTGAATCGTCTTGTTTCATTTCATTTTGTCGCAGGCCCCAGCCCAGGCCCTGGAAACGTATCGCCTGCTCCGTGCACAGCTAATGCATGTATGTGGCGGGCAATTCCTTACTTAATCACCTTCAGTCTTCAGAAATTGTTTCATTTTGTCCCAGGCCCCAACCCAGGCCCTGGAAACGTATAATTTTTGTATTACCGTATTTTGGCACCACCCTTGAACTATCACGGGCATTCCATACTTGGCTGAAGTGTGTTTGTGCAGAGCAATATGGACTCACGGTGCACAGTATTCGAATCGTCTTGTTTCATTTCATTTTGTCGCAGGCCCCAGCCCAGGCCCTGAAAACGTATCGCCTGCTCCGTGCACAGATAATGCATGTATGTGGCTGGCAATTTTTTACTAAATCACCTTCAGTCTCACTGTGCGAATATTTTCGTGTCTTGAGCCTTTGTTGATTCAACGCCCAAAAGCTAAAATCGTTCGAGAGACATGGCCACACATTGGTATCAGCAAGAGGCATAGATCCTGATGAGCCCCCGCAGTGGTGGGGGCTCATCAGGGTCTATGTCTCTTGCAGTTGGATAGTGTTCACCTTTTCTTGGCAGTGAAGGGATCAATTACCTCCCCTCCAGACACAAGAGGGTACAGAGGAGACTTGGCCATTGCTTGGGCTGTGCCCTGCAAAAAAAGCAAACAAAAAAGAAAATAAAAGGGCGGATTATCTTTTTATACAATGGCAGTCTTGCTCAGTTAGCAGCATGGGTTTCTTCGTTGATGGCATAGGGGGCCTGACGGTGGTGCTTTGACTTAGCTTATTCTGCCCCAACACCGAAATCCCCAGATTTTGCCCTTGTCCTCTGAAGACTGCATTGCAGTGCAGGACACAGATTGACCATGATGGTTCAAGGCTGATGCCAGAATAGCTTGGTGCCTTTGGGCGCCAAGCTATTCTGGCGTGACCCATGAAATATCATGGCGAGTCGATCCTTACTATCTTCCTCTGGTACGGTGTCTGGGGTAGAATGAGTTAAATGCAATTCCGGTGCGGTAGCGCGCATGCGGTGGAACAGTGGATTTGCGATTATTCATAGCATCATCGTCAGGCCGCCTGACATGGCTGACGGCCTGCTCATGAGCAAAGGGTTCCATGTAAGGGAGCTAATTGAAGAAAAGTTGTGCATTCTTCACGATTACTTCCCATTATTTGATATTGATTTCATATCAATATGGGTCTGGTTGACTATCGATCGCTCATGTCCGTTCAAGTTTTTCCAACGTCCAGTGCCTTTCCACTCACTTCAGCTCCCGAGGCGATCGACTGTGTGGTGCCCTGGGCTCAGCAAGAGGCATAGATCCTCATGAGCCCCCACAGTTGCGGGGGCTCATGAGGATCTATGCCTCTTGCAGTTGCATCGTATGCACATTGTCCCCCGCAGCGATGGGGTGAAAGCTATTTTATTATGAACTATGGCTCATTTCCGATTACACGTTTGTCCATCACCGGGGTTTCCTCCGCAACGGTGCGGGTTGTGGCACACGGGCTATCGCACTTTCCTACTAGAGGGGTTGGGGGGAGGGAGATGTGTCGTCAGACGCTTATGTTATTTACACCAGCGCACAGCTTATCACGCCTTGCCTTGTAGTTGTTCTGAAATTTACTAGCTGCACTCCAGTCAAACACTGTTCCTTGTTTCTAGTAGAATTTGATACTTTTTGTTTGAAGTTCACAGGCCGGTGACATGGTAGAGTGAAAATCCCTAAACTCCTCTGCCTAAGAACCATCGACTATGTACAGCGGCCAGAAGATAACTGAAAAGAACTGACAATAAAAAGAAAAGCAACATATGCTGAGGAGCAAAAGAAATGCAACATATGCTGAGGAGCAAAAGAAATGCAACATATGCTGAGGAGCAAAAGAAATGCAACATATACTGAGGAGCAAAAGAAATGCAACATATACTGAGGAGCAAAAGAAACGCAACATATACTGAGGAGCAAAAGAAACGCAACATATACTGAGGAGCAAAAGAAATGCAACATATACTGAGGAGCAAAAGAAATGCAACATATACTGAGGAGCAAAAGAAACGCAACATATACTGAGGAGCAAAAGAAACGCAACATATACTGAGGAGCAAACGAAATGCAACATATACTGAGGAGCAAAAGAAACGCAACATATACTGAGGAGCAAAAGAAATGCAACATATGCTGAGGAGCAAAAGAAATGCAACATATGCTGAGGAGCAAAAGAAATGCAACATATGCTGAGGAGCAAAAGAAATGCAACATATACTGAGGAGCAAAAGAAATGCAACATATACTGAGGAGCAAAAGAAATGCAACATATGCTGAGGAGCAAAAGAAATGCAACATATACTGAGGAGCAAAAGAAATGCAACATATACTGAGGAGCAAAAGAAATGCAACATATACTGAGGAGCAAAAGAAATGCAACATATACTGAGGAGCGTATAATTTGTGACATTTTTGGAATCATCGGAAACACTGTAGTTGTTTCTGATGATTTCAAAAATCTCGCGTTTCTTTTGCTCCTAAGTGGTCAAGAGTACGTCTGGGTGTCCAAATAGTGTGACAAGCACCCTGCATTTTCAAAAGGAAAATAATTTTAATATTTCATATAAATCTGATGTATCTTTGCATACATAAACTTTGACACTAAAATTTTTATGTTATTTGCAGCTTGGTTGTTATTGAACTTTGAAGTTTAAAGTTTGAACATAACATTTACAATCTCACACATTTAACAATTCACAACAAGCACAAGCTGTAAGCAGTTTTTTGCATTTGTATGTTTCAAAGTATGTTCTCCATCCAGAATAAATGGTATGTCTATACATAAAGTGTGCTAGTGGAAAATGCAACCTTTTATGCCATAAAAACTGTTTGAACATAACTTTACACCATAATTTCCAAAAGCCACTAATTTTTAATTCTACTTGGAGAACTAATTTTAAAATGTTATGCTAAATGCACAGAAACAAGTCTCTAATTTAAATTAAGTGCAAAAGCTAATTGAAAAAATAATGTTTACATAGTTCTAAATACTGACAAAGTTGTTCAATACACCTTCACTGCAATGTTATCCTCATTTTTTATCTCATGTAATCAAATACAGCTTCTGTAAGCTAAGAATGACTACACTAGATGACTTTTATCTGCTGTTAACTATTCCAATAGAAAATAAGCCAATTTTTACAAACTGAGCCGAGTTTTGGCACAAATTCAATTACATTCACAAGATTGAGCATAACTTTACACCTTCACCAAATATATTTTTGGTCTCACAAGCGCAAATCACAAACTCTTCGGAAAAAATAAGTGTGCATACGATCCCACTAACAAGCACAACCATTATATCAAACTAGTGATGACAGATTTTTACATGATTTTCAAAAAGGGCTGTTGCAACTTTTCAAGTGTTTGTACATAACTTTACACCTTCTGACTTGCACACAGGAAAAATCTTAAGATTATTCAAGAGAAGTCTCTAAAGAAGACACTATCATTGAGCCTGCTTTGACCTATAAGCAGTGTAATAATAATAATAATAATAATTACGGTATTTATAATGCGCTTATCTTATAATAATTATAACTGTTCTGTACATACTGTTCTGGTAAAATTTCATTTGTTAGTCCATCATAATTACATAACAATAGCAAAAAGACAGAAAACAGGATGCATGAACATAACTTTACACAGTCACATTCACACATTTGCCTTGTAACTTGACAAGTAGAATTATTTAGAAATTTGTTGATTGCCTGTAGTGTACAAAAGAAGAATGCCGTTTGCACTAACATGATTTCATGAAAAAAACATGAAATAGAATTAGAAAGGTAAAAAATAATGACATGGCATGTTTGAACATAACATGACGACACAGGACCATTTTCTAAAGCACAAAAGTAAAGGTGCAGAGTTATGAAATGCAGATTTGAAAGCTATTTGTGATGATAAATATTAAGATAGTGCATGCATAAAGGTTAATGCACAAATTTCAATTCACAACAGGAAATGTAATCATCATTGCATGAATGTAACATGACACGATGTAGAGTTATGTTCATGAGAAATAGCTGTAACATTATCTTGTTTTGCAGTCACTAAAATTTTACAGGTCTTGAAATTCATATTTTCTAGATTTATCTGGTTATCTTACCTACTTTATTGCAGGACGGCCAAAGAAATGAAATTGGTGTTTGTTCATAACTTTACACAAAGCATTTGGTGTACTGATGGTGTAAAGTTATGTACAAACAAAAAACAAAGAAATGTTTATCCTAGAAGGTATCACATGCTTTATTATTATAAAAAGTAAACAGCATCTTTTCAGCTATTGGTAGTTTTTTATATAAAGTGGTTCTTGTGATTTTAAGTAATATATGTTTGAACGTAACTTTACATCCCACAAAGTTGTGTCAAGTTATGTTCATGAAGAAAACTTGAAAAGAGTTTCAAATGTGTTGTGTACCAGCATGTGCATAACTATTTTTATGTGTTAGTATCATCTACTATATAATTTGCAACAAAATTTACCCTTCAACAAAAAATAATGTGCATACTGGTTTGAACATAACATTTACATGCCAGCATGCAGAAAAAAAATACAATAAAATTATTTCAACTGAACAAAATTAGGTATTTTTGGGCCTACCAAGGTCTTGTCTAAATAAGTATTGTGCTACTATAGAATTATTGCACAATAAGTGAAAAGAAAATAATATCTATAAAGTTTGCTGGACTGCTTGAACATAACAATTTTCTGGCGTGACCCATGAAATATCATGGCGAGTCGATCCTTACTATCTTCCTCTGGTACGGTGTCTGGGGTAGAATGAGTTAAATGCAATTCCGGTGCGCCACCGTGTGCGCGCTGCCGCATCACTAGCTCAATTCAAAACTGAACTAGATGCAGTAGCGCGCATGCGGTGGTGCAGTGGATTTGCGATTATTCATAGCATCATCGTCAGGCCGCCTGACATGGCTGACGGCCCGCTCATGAGCAAGGGGTTCCATGTAAGGGAGTTAATTGAAGAAAAGTTGTGCATTCTTCACGATTACTTCCATTTATTTAATGGCCACTGACAATAGTTTGTCCGAAAAGTAACGCCTTTCTGCCAAAAGCTCTACAACGCTGCCTTTCACTAGTTCAGTTCTCCAGCCATGCACAATTCATCACCACTGTCACGTGTTTGTGTGTGTGTGCGTATGTTTTGTGTGTGTATGTGCGTGTTAGCTGTTAGCCTTTTCTATCAGCGCTTAGAGCTACTTTTAGAATAAGCATCAAATCTCCTTTATTATTATTATTATTATATTATTACACGCATGTGCGGATCAGTTATACCTCCCGGGGGAGGGGGTTGTGGGGGGGTATGTAGTTCCAACTATGTAGTTTAAACTTCATTTGTTTAGGACCTTTAATCTGACCAAGACCCGGAGATGCCAGACATTCGCCAGTCCTTGCCTACACAGTAGCCGAAAACAGCAAGAAAGGGGGGGGGGGGGGGGTGAAGGGAGAAGCATATGTGTATAAACGCACACTTCTACCAAGTTATTTTACAGGAGTGTTGTGCATTAGAGGAGGAGGGAGGGTCTGAACTCCGAAGAAAGAAATGCTGATAAAGTGTTTGTGCCCTGGGGGATGGTGTATGGGAAGGCGGAGGAGGGGGGGGGGGGGAAGAGAGTAAGATGGGGGCTACCGGGGCTCCCATTTAATTATTGCCAAGCGAATACCCTGAAACTGTTATATTTTAATTACAAAACGCCAACAGCCTAACATAACCCTCTTTACTCGCATCAAAAACCATATTTTATAAAAATACTCAGGCTCCTGAGAATCCCATCTAATTATTGCCGAGCGAATACCCTGAAACTAAACTAAACTACAACAACAGCTCGCCTCCTGTCATAGGTGGTTAGACCCCCAACGTGAAAGAATTGGACCTCGCCTGCACTGAATGCCAACTGAATAAATATGTGCCGCAATTCACGTCTATGCACGCAAACATCTTAAGTCATTACTGATATGCACCCTATTTACACAAAGACCACAGGGTGTGAGTGATATGGATGACTGCATTTCAATATGCAAACACAGATAGTCGTATGGGCAATTTGATCGTGGTGAACCCGACACATGTTAATTGTTTTCGGATATGGATATTGAAGTAAAGGTCAACACATGACGCATTTCAGAACATGGAATTACCCATACTAAAAAAAGAGGAAAACCCGTTTCACTACGGGGTCCAGGGGCATGCCCCCCTGGAAAATTTTCAAAATTTACATTACAATTTGTGCAATCTGGTGCAATTTAGAGAGAAACTGAGCAGTTTAACCACCTAAAAATCGTGCCTTTTTTCTTATTTTTTGGGGAAAAGTCTCTTGGCTTGACTTCGCGAACGAAGATTTTATAGGAGTTGCCCACGGCGTCTGCAGGCTTGTTCGTGGCTGCGGAGGCCAATCCGAGACAGGCAGGTTCGACCGCAGTGGCTGCAGGGGAAGGTATGGCCAGGGTTCTGAGCTGCGGCATCTCTGTTTTTTCTCCTGAGCCGCTTGTCCTTAAGGCTAGCTCTGTGAGAGTCCTCAAAGGAGACAGCTGCCTTGTAAATGGTGGAGCGCCAGGTGTCACGGTCCACAGCAAGCGAAGACCACTGGTGGTGGTCGATTTGGCAGGCACTAAGTGACTTCTTGAGACAGTCTTTGTATCTCTTCTTTGGTGGCACCGACCCTCTTCACCATCTTTTTTAGCATGATGTTGAAGCAGGCCACAGTGGACCTCGATGATGACGATGCAGTGTACATCAGGTATCGTCTCGATGGCAGCCTGTTCAACCTCAGACGACTGCAGGCCCACACGAAAACCCTAGACCAACTGATTCGTGAGATGCTTTTTGCTGATGATGCTGCCCTCGTTGCACACACAGAGAGAGCCCTGCAGCGCATCACGTCTTGCTTCGCAGATGCTGCCCAGCTCTTTGGACTCGAGGTCAGTCTGAAAAAGACAGAGGTCCTCCATCAGCCGGCACCCAAGACAGTGTATCGCCCTCCTCACATCACCATTGGCGAGTCTGAACTAAAGTCAGTGCACCAGTTTACTTACCTTGGCTGCATTATCACGTCGGACGCCAAGCTGGACAAGGAGCTTGACAGCAGGCTGGCAAAAGCGAACAGCGCTTTCGGGCGACTTTTCAAGCGGGTGTGTCACAATCAACAGCTGAAAACAGGCACCAAGATCAGCGTGTACAGAGCTGTGGTCCTCACCACCCTGCTGTATGGTTCCGAGTCCTGGGGAAAAAGTACCAAACGATAAAGAAACACGCTTAGAAAAGACGGGGACAACACAATTTATTAATATTTCGGGTAAATACCCTTTGTCAAAATAGACAAACAAACAGAGAAATCAGCCGCTACTTATTTTTTGGGTGCAATTTTCATTTTTTGTGTGTGTCAAAGGTTTAAAAGTATACAAAAAGTATTCAACAGAATATATCCAAATGTTTATTCAAAATACATCTGAATGTCTTTCCATTTTTTTAATTTTTGAGTTTTCTTATAAATATAAGTTTTATATATATATATATATATATATATATATATATATATATATATATATATATATATATATATATATATATATATATATATATATATATTATTTTCTTTAATAATCTCTGATTAATCAGGTGTAAACATGGATTCTCTCTGGGGGGTGGTTGGGGGGGTGGACGGAACCCATGCACCCCCCCCCCCCACCCACCCACACAGACCCACCCACGATACCGTCAGTAGCAGTAAAAGGGTTAACACTTTCAGCCCCGACGCACTACGGCAGCAGGCGGATCGACCATGATCATTGAAGGGTAGTGACAGATTAGCTTGGCGCCTGATGGCGCCAAGCTAATCTGGCACTACCTTTGAATTATCATACTCGAAATATGCGGTCATGGCAGGCATGGGAATTGTCCGCCTAAAGGCAAATTTCCGCCGAAATGATATTGCTCAGCCGCCGAAAAAAAACAGATTTTAATCTAGATTTTAAAATTTCCTGGGGGGGGGGGGGGGGGGGGCATGCCCCCGGACCCCCTAGTTTCAGACTTTTTTCACTTTTCAAAATCCCATGCCTGCTTGGGGTTAAAGTGATGAACCCTCCCCCCCCTCCCCCCATACACACACACACACACACACACACACACACACACACACACACACACACACACACACACACACACACACACTCCGACCACCCAATCTTCTTGCCTGTGTATTTGTCTGACGTGAGACTTGTTCATCACCTTGTCTGCAGGCCTTGGCTTGCCCCCTGTGGCGATTGTGGTGGTTCTAGTGGTTCTTGGCATCCTCATCATCATCTGCACCATCCTGTTGGTCCTGCGTGTCAGAGGTCAGTTGCAGACCATTCTTGTTTGTTGGTCTGTGATTTTTTACCTTACGGCTTCAGGCCATACGATCCAAAATCACAGGCCCGAACAATTCACTCTTTCACACGTGTGACATTCAAATGGAACGAGATGGGTTGCATGGACATTTGTAATACGCGTGACATTCAAAGGGAACGTGATGGGTTGCATGGACATTTGTAATATGCGTGACATTCAAAGGGAACGAGATGGGTTGCATGGACATTTGTAATATGCGTGACATTCAAAGGGAACGTGTTGATAATTATGTGCAAGTCTTTCTATTGGAAAACTATTCATTTAGCAGTAAAGCGTTTTATCAATTGTTTCATTTAAAGTGTATGTCCTGCAGGAAGGGTTAGGGGCATGTCCTGCAGGAAGGGTTAGGGATATGTCCTGCAGGAAGGGTTAGGTGTATGTCCTGCAGGAAGGGTTAGGGGTATGTCCTGCAGGAAGAGTTAGGGGTATGTCCTGCAGGAAGAGTTAGGGGCATGTCCTGCAGGAAGGGTTAGGGGCATGTCCTGCAGGAAGGGTTAGGGGTATGTCCTGCAGGAAGGGTTAGGTGTATGTCCTGCAGGAAGGGTTAGGGGTATGTCCTGCAGAAAGAGTTAGGGGCATGTCCTGCAGGAAGGGTTAGGGGTATGTCCTGCAGGAAGGGTTAGGGGTATGTCCTGCTGGAAGGGTTAAGGGCATGTCCTGCAGGAAGGGTTAGGGGTATGTCCTGCAGGAAGGGTTAGGTGTATATCCTGCAGGAAGGGTTAGGGTTATGTCCTGCAGGAAGGGTTAGGGGCATGTCCTGCAGGAAGGGTTAGGGGCATGTCCTGCAGGAAGGGTTAGGTGTATGTCCTGCAGGGTTCATCGCGACAAGAACAGCTACCGACACTCAATATGTTCACATTTTAAATGTCATCTAACTCTATTTTTCATTTTATACGGTATCCATCTTTATTATTATTATTATTATATTATTATTACCATCATTTTTATAACTACTACTACGACTGCCATCGGGCCAACGTTGGCCCACTCACGGGAGTGCGCGGGCCATCGGCGGCCGACGTCTGCCTGATGCAGTGATTAAGTTGAGTTTTGCAGTCAATAAGTCATATGACCGAGGAACATAAAATCAATAGGTCATTTTGAAAATCAATAAGTCAACCAAAAATCACATTTTCATCATTTTCGATTTTGAAATGTCAGCAGCAAAAAAACGGACGTTGACGGCCTAGTCAAAAGTACATGTAGTGTACAACAAACGAAGAGAATACACTTGCATAACGAACACCCTCTTTTAACGAACTAATTTCATCCTCCCCACAGCAGCATGCTCGGTCACCCCTGTTGCCTGTTCAGTAGGCACAGCGGCTTTGCGTTGCTTTGCAAACCACCAGTCATAATCGAGAAAAGGTTGAAATTGATTGGGTACTTGCAAAGCGAAGCGCAGCCGCTGCGTCTACTGAACGGGCTACTGTCAAGTTAAATAACTGCGATGTACAGTTCTACCTCAATCACACGTGCCGTTTGTGGGCATGGTCTAGTAGTCTGCTCAGTTGTCAAACTTGTCAACACATCTTAGTAACTGGGCCCGCAGACTCTCACAGTGCTTGCCTGCCATTTGGTTACAGTCAAGGCTGTTTTCAGTTAGACTCAGTTTGAGAAACATCAGCATGAATGGCACCAGTCAGAGGCGTAGATTTTCATGAACCCACGGGCAGAGGGGACTCATGAGGATCTGTGCCTCTTGCAGATGTGGATTATAATCGTTACTTAATCCGCATCTACTTCCTCAGTTTGAGTAACACTATCAGATAAAATCTCGAGCAATATGCATAGATTCCCATAACGACCCTTAGGTGGTGAGGACTTTTGAACGTCTATGCCTCTTGCAGACTTTAGAAACTCACTCTTGCACTGGTTACATTCATCACGCAGCCAACTATAGGTGTTATACTTGGTGTATAAACTCACTCTTGCACTGGTTACATTCATCACGCAGCCAACTATAGGTGTTATACTTGGTGTATAAACTCACTCTTGCACTGGTTACATTCATCACGCAGCCAACTATAGGTGTTATACTTGGTGTATAAAATACCAAACGCAAGTATATTTGGCAATTTCGGATTTTTATTTCTTTTTTGCTATTTTGCAATCTAATGTAATCAGGTTTGCGTTTCAATGACTTCCATACATATAATATGCTTTTTTCAGTAAACACTGATGTGCAAGCACTGAATTACTGTGCTACAGTGAAGAGCACAATGGTTTTCAGCAACAAGAACCAGTTTTCTGGCAGTACTGATTCAAGCTTTAGTGTCCAGGACACCAACCACAACACGTTTTTGTCATAGACACCCCCTCCCTCCGCCCTCTCCTAGATAACAACAAACAAAGCAAGAAACAGATTGTGGTTGTCGGTATACAAGTAATAATAATAATAATAATAATGAGTACTTGTATAGCGCCTAACCTCAGATTAGAGCTCTAGGCGCTTAACAAAAACTAATGTACAAAAAATAACTAATTACAAAAATGGAATTAACAAAAAGTACAAAAACAAAATACAACGCACTCTGTAAACAAGCTATGAAGTCACCATTCAAAAGTGCTACGCTCATGGACTCATACTGGCATTCACACACACACCCACACACACACTACTTCTATAAATAGATAGAGATGACTTTAACATGACAGGTGTGTGACAAAGTCATTTGTAGCTGACAGAAAACATATGGGTCTTTAGGGCACAAGTAATTACATGATGTGGACTTCAACTACAAGACGCGAACAAGCAAGATTGAGTTACTGATTGTGTAACCATGAAATAAAAACGAAGGTTATATGTGTGAGCACGAGAGACACGAGGATCAAAATCAGCGTCAATGAGACCAAAAGAGACTTGGAGTTACTGCAGCCTGGGCACTGACGAGGATGTACAACTCTTACTGTTGGAAAGCGTTTTGCATCATGTTGGACGTGTACCTCGTCTGGGCCCACGCTTGCAGTATTGTTTACATTTGCTTCAGAGAGGGGCAAGTGTCACCCATCACTGTTGGCAGCTGGCTTCCCGCCGCTGGAATTTTTAGGATGTACTCTATTCATTGAGGACTGACTGTGTAGGCCTACAGTGCACTAGAGCATCAGCTAGCTGGCCATAGCTCTCTGTTTCTCGTACACGCCAACTAACTCCGTGCAGGTCTCAGTGACTGTCTAAAAAATGAATAAGTCATATGACCGGCTCACTGACAAAGCAATCCGTTATTTCAAATTTGTATGCGTCAATGACTGATGAGCATCCTATACACTGCTGATGGCCTTTTGCGCATTGGGATTTCATAATTTGTGTTGTTGTTGTCACTACTTCTACTAATACTACCATTTTTTGTCGTGTTTGTTGTCGTTTCAGCTACTATATCAGTGTATTCTGTGATACAATTTCAGACAAGAAGAACAAAATTCACCGGCCACGTGACAGCGCTGACGCTATGTCACCAAGGAGCGGGGTGGGGCCGGAGATGGAGGTCAGCAAGATTTCTGACAAGGGTTGCCTCAGCATGGACCGGTTGAGCACCATGCCCGGGGACTGCCACCCGTCCATCACCTCCCTGGGTGCCCCCACGTGCAGGGCTCCGGACCTGCCTGGGAGGAACCTACACATCATGCAGTTCCAAAAGCTCCTCCCTGTCAAGGACAGTGGGGTTTCATGCTCAGGTAAATTAGTACAGCGGGGCATCCTTTACTCTTTGTGCCCAAGGTACGAAATACTCACATTTGGCAGTTATCCTCTGAGGACTGCATTACAATTTAGGAGACAGCTCGACCACGGCAGTTCAAGGATGGTGGTAGAATAGCTTGGCGCCTGTAGGCGCCAAGCTATTCTACTACCACCCTTGAACTATCATGGTCGAACCATATCTTGCTGTGGTGTGTCGCGGGCAGAGTGAGCTAAAGGCCCACTACCACCGTGGCTGTTCAAAGATGCACTTCTGTAACAGGATGGTTACAAAACGTTACACACAGGTCTAGCTGTGGTTCATTTAGGCACAGGATAATCCCGTCCGGCACAGGTCGTCTTTATATCAAGTAATATGACAATGACTCCACTCAGTTCTAAAAATACAATGCTTTCAGTTACGAAAAACAGCTAAAAATAGACTGACTCACTCATGCCGCTCTCAATAAATAAGTGCGATTACGCGTGTGCATTTGCTGCGTGTCCAAACTGCTGTTAAAGTTAATTAGGTGTTTCGACAAGGCGTAACAAACACAAATGGTGCTGAAATGTGTTTTCAGATTTATGTGTGATGGTACTTTAAGAGACATCACCTGGTCAATTTCTCCTTTACTGCCGAGAAAAAGAAAATGTATTCTGATTTTCAACACATCAGCGGAATGAAGTCCTCGTGGGTGAACGTAGACACTAAAACGTCCTCATCACATAATCCAACGCAGAAGGCCCTAGACGAATACGAGGGGTGTTTGGTGTGTGTGTGTGTGAGGGACAGGGGGGGGTGGGGGATGAGAAGAGTATATTCTTTATGCAGGGGACAGCGACAGCTATTGCCTCTGCAGTACCACCTAAAAACTGGTCAATTCAGGCCACACACAAACCATGTCTATTTGATTTACCAGGACCTTTCAACAGATTTACTGTAATGAAACAAGTAGGTTACGTCATCGTGTTTATAGGGACAGTAACTTTTCCCACAGTTATGTCGACGTCTGTGCTGGTCTGTGATTTTGAACCTTTCGGCTGAAGCCAAAAGGTCCAACATCACAGCCCAGCACCCCTTGTCCGTTCACATTGAATGACAAAAAAAGTAATTTTTTCCTTCCCCCCGCAGACGACCGCAGCTACATCACCGAGTCTTCTAGCGTGCATTACCAGGAGCCGTGGGGCCAGGTGGACAGCGAGGTCATGTCAAGGCTGGGCACGCTAAAGTCCAATCCCCGGATGTGCTTTATTCCTGGTTTTGACGCCACTTCCTCTGACGCCAAATTCTGCCCGGAGAACAAGCTGGGTTCCCTCGAGGACATCACGTAGTTGTGATGACACACAAAAAGAAATTGAGGACGCTCATGAACATGTATCGAGAATGAATGATGGATTGTGTAAGGATGTATGTACTTGTGGAAGTGAGCATGTTTTGTCTGGATGCAGGTATAGTGATTTCCGGCAACAGTTTTGGGAAAGAAAAAAAAAAGCGCTCTACAAGCAGTAAAAAGGTTAACTCACTCGAGACGTGCCGCAGCACATCTCGAATGAGTTTATAGATGACACTGTCTCCTTGATAAATGTTTTTAGTTTGTCTGAAGATAATGCTGGACGAAAAAGGCTGACTTACATTATGCATGCAGTCTGAACGTCGTAAATATGAAGGACTTTTTCTACTCTTCTTCTTCTTTCTACATAGGACAGTACCTTTCGTTACGCTGAAAAAGCCATGGAAAACCTCTGATACGTGTCCCTACTTGCATGTATTGTGAAAAGAAGGGTAGGAAAATCTTAGTTGAAGCGAGAACAAGATTGAGAACCCATTGCATCGGCGAGTTTTAGTAATGAAAGCCTGCCATGATCGCTTTTAGGCTGCGTGTTGAAGGTTTCTGTTCCTGCATGTATAGTTTAGTATAATGATGGCTTGTGGAAAGTTGCTTTGTTTAACTTCTTCCAGACACGGTGTACACAAATACATGGCTATTGTTCGCCTCATATTTGTATATGCCGCGCCTCGAATGAGTTAATGAACAATGCATGTTTATAGGTGGTAACAACACAACTGAACGAGTTGGGATCGGGCTTTGAGACTATAGGGACACGTTGCATAAATGAGCTAAATCCAGCGCAAGCAACTAAGCAAGGTGGTCCGCTATAGGGGGTCAGTTGCACAAGTGAGCTTATTCCTGCGCCAGCCACTAAGCAAGGTGCACCTTTTTGAAGCAATAAGTGCGAGCACGCGCGTGTGTGTTGTCGAGGTGTGTTTATATCAACCTGTCAAAATAGAGGAGAATACTGCTTTTTACGATTTAAAAACGTATGTATGGCGCTAATGTAAATTTCTAGGTTTCCATGTATGTTCAGGCGAAAGAGAGAAAGAAAGAGAGTGAGAGAGAGAGAGAGAGTGCTCTAATTATATGTGATTGCTTTTTGTTCAACCCATTCAACCTGACGGCCGTATTCCACAAATTTTGGAGGCGTCATCTAACGAGTATGCACCTGTTGCAGGAGATGGGTCGAGCATGATAATTCAAGGGTAGTGCCAGATTAGCTTGGCAGCGCCGACAGGCGCCAAGCTAATCTGACACTACCCTTGAAATATGGTCGATCCATCTCCTGCTGTAGTTCGTCAGGGCTGAATGGGTTAACCTCATTGTGCATACATCCATACGTACTGTAAGACAGTACCGGTGGTCGCATGCGCAAGAGAGTTCACCGAAAGTTAATGTTGCTGTACATATGATGTATTTCAGTTACACCTTTTTGTTCCGAAACCTATCACAGTAACTGTTCACTGTTACCATTCCCGTGTTTGTTGTGTTCAGGTATGCATACCATTTCTTTTACGATGTAACTGAACCAGGTAATTGTAGATGATGTGGTGCAAGATTCAAACAGGCTATCACCTCAAAAGTACACACACAGACCAGCAGCCCCATGAGTGTACAGGATGCAGTGTCAGTTTCACCCTGGCTAGCCATTTGAAAATGTACTCTTGCAACTTCAAACCAATTACTTCAATGTCCTAATGAAGCGACTGAACCTGCTGCAAGAAGAATGATGCCATTTCGTGTTCAGGAAAGCAGGAGATCACAAGAAGTTTCTTTCATAATGGTTTTTCTACTCTTTAGGTAAAAGGAACACATGAACTTAATGTATGTTTTTTTTTCTACACACACCCTGCTCATGTTAAATATTCCGAAAAGCATTATTGGGATTTTGTTTAATTGCTTCGTAATACCAGGTAGGTCAATTCTGGACTTTAGTCAGACCATTCCATCAGTAGAAACATAAACTCGCATGAGCCCCTGCAGCCTCTGGGGCTCACAGAAACATAAACTCACGTGAGCCCCTGCAGCCCCTGGAGATCATAGAAACATAAACTCGCGTGAGCCCCTGCAGCCTCTGGGGATCACAGAAACATAAACTCGCGTGAGCCCCTGCAGCCTCTGGGGATCACAGAAACATAAACTCACGTGAGCCCCTGCAGCCCCTGGGGATCATAGAAACAAACTCACGTGAGCCCCTGCAGCCCCTGGGGATCATAGAAACATAAACTCACGTGAGCCCCTGCAGCCCCTGGGGATCATAGAAACATAAACTCACGTGAGCCCCTGCAGCCCCTGGAGATCATAGAAACATAAACTCACGTGAGCCCCTGCAGCCCCTGGGGATCATAGAAACATAAACTCGCGTGAGCCCCTGCAGCCCCTGGGGATCATAGAAACATAAACTCGCGTGAGCCCCTGCAGCCCCTGGGGATCATAGAAACATAAACTCACGTGAGCCCCTGCAGCCCCTGGGGATCATAGAAACATAAACTCACGTGAACCCCTGCAGCCCCTGGGGATCATAGAAACATAAACTCACGTGAGCCCCTGCAGCCCCTGGGGATCATAGAAACATAAACTCGTGTGAGCCCCTGCAGCCCCTGGGGATCATAGAAACATAAACTCGCGTGAGCCCCTGCAGCCTCTGGGGATCATAGAAACAGAAACTCGCGTGAGCCCCTGCAGCCTCTGGGGATCATAGAAACAGAAACTCGCGTGAGCCCCTGCAGCCCCTGGGGATCATAGAAACATAAACTCGCGTGAGCCCCTGCAGCCTCTGGGGATCATAGAAACATAAACTCGCGTGAGCCCCTGCAGCCCCTGGGGATCATAGAAACATAAACTCGCGTGAGCCCCTGCAGCCTCTGGGGATCATAGAAACAGAAACTCGCGTGAGCCCCTGCAGCCCCTGGGGATCATAGAAACAGAAACTCGCGTGAGCCCCTGCAGCCCCTGGGGATCATAGAAACATAAACTCGCGTGAGCCCCTGCAGCCTCTGGGGATCATAGAAACATAAACTCGCGTGAGCCCCTGCAGCCCCTGGGGATCATAGAAACATAAACTCGCGTGAGCCCCTGCAGCCTCTGGGGATCATAGAAACAGAAACTCGCGTGAGCCCCTGCAGCCCCTGGGGATCATAGAAACAGAAACTCGCGTGAGCCCCTGCAGCCTCTGGGGATCATAGAAACAGAAACTCGCGTGAGCCCCTGCAGCCCCTGGGGATCATAGAAACAGAAACTCGCGTGAGCCCCTGCAGCCTCTGGGGATCATAGAAACATAAACTCGCGTGAGCCCCTGCAGCCTCTGGGGATCATAGAAACATAAACTCGCGTGAGCCCCTGCAGCCTCTGGGGATCATAGAAACAGAAACTCGCGTGAGTCCCTGCAGCCTCTGGGGATCGGAGGATTTATTCCTCATGAAGCAAACGAGTGATTAATCAAAAGCACAAAGTCACACAATCAGGTTTCTGCCAGACTGCCGTCAAGTTGCTATACCGAGTGAAACTCGCAACACAGTCTGTACACTTACGTGGTTTCTGGCCTGAGTGTGTCACCATGTGCCCCATTAGCAAAACGTCTTCAGGCCCAGAACAGCTACACTTGGCCCGTGCACGGCTGTGCGTGGGCCCACTGTGGCCATCATGGGCCCGAGGACCTTTCCTTATTGGATGTTCTGCTAAAGTGTATTACATACATATACACTTCTGCCCTGTATGGACCAGCATGCTTTTCAAGTTTCCAGCATGTGTGAAACTATCACCACCTTCTGTACACTTATGTGGCTTCTGGTCTCTATGGACACATTTGTTTTAAAATCTTTGCTCTGTTCAGGTATTGTTGACTATCATGTTGGAAAGCATCTTTTTTTATTTATTTAGGTCCTGCTGTTTTGCGTCCTTAGCTCTGTTCAGGTATTGTTGACTATCATGTTGGAAAGCATCTTTTTTTTTATTATTTAGGTCCTGCTGTTTTGCGTCCTTAGCTCTGTTCAGGTATTGTTGACTATCATGTTGGAAAGCATCTTTTTTTTTTTTTATTTAGGTCCTGCTGTTTTGCGTCCTTAGCTCTGTTCAGGTATTGTTGACTATCATGCTGGAAAGCATCTTTTTTTTTTTATTTAGGTCCTGCTGTTTTGCGTCCTTAGCTCTGTTCAAGTATTGTTGACTATCATGTTGGAAAGCATCTTTTTTTATTTTATTTAGGTCCTGCTGTTTTGCTTCCTTAGCTCTGTTCAAGTATTGTTGACTATCATGTTGGAAAGCATCTTTTTTTTTTTATTTAGGTCCTGCTGTTTTGCGTCCTTAGCTCTGTTCAAGTATTGTTGACTATCATGTTGGAAAGCATCTTCTTTTTTTTTTATTTAGGTCCTGCTGTTTTGCGTCCTTAGCTCTGTTCAAGTATTGTTGACTATCATGTTGGAAAGCATCTTTTTTTATTTAGGTCTTGCTGTTTTGCGTCCTTAGCTCTGTTCAAGTATTGTTGATTATCATGTTGGAAAGCATCTTTTTTTATTTAGCTCTTGCTGTTTTGCATCCTTTATTTAAGTCTTGCTGTTTTGCATCCTTAGCTCTGTTCAGGTATTGTCGACTATCATGTTGGAAAGCATCTTTTTTTATTTAGGTCTTGCTGTTTTGCATCCTTTATTTAAGTCTTGCTGTTTTGCATCCTTTATTTAGGTCTTGCTGTTTTGCATCCTTTATTTAGGTCTTGCTGTTTTGCGTCCTTAGCTCTGTTCAAGTATTGTTGACTATCATGTTGGAAAGCATTTTTTTTTATTTAGGTCTTGCTGTTTTGCGTCCTTTATTTAGGTCTTGCTGTTTTGCATCCTTTATTTAGGTCTTGCTGTTTTGCATCCTTTATTTAGGTCTTGCTGTTTTGCGTCCTTTATTTAGGTCTTGCTGTTTTGCATCCTTAGCTCTGTTCAAGTATTGTTGACTATCATGTTGGAAAGCATCTTTTTTTATTTAGGTCTTGCTGTTTTGCGTCCTTAGCTCTGTTCAAGTATTGTTGACTATCATGTTGGAAAGCATCTTTTTTTATTTAGCTCTTGCTGTTTTGCGTCCTTAGCTCTGTTCAAGTATTGTTGACTATCATGTTGGAAAACATCTTTTTTTTGTTTAGGTCTTGCTGTTTTGCATCCTTTATTTAAGTCTTGCTGTTTTGCATCCTTAGCTCTGTCATGTCTACAAGTGTTTGACACGTTTGCTTTAAATTAAAAAAAACAAAAACTTTTGAAGTCTTCTTTTTTCAGTGTGTTTATTATCTTGGACGTTGTGTGTGTAGAAAAATCAGGTGTATGGTACATGTAGAAATCAAAATTTCTGTGAGTACGGCACACCTGAGTTTCTTAGGACCATCACAGCAAGCAAAGATCCTTCAATTTCAAATATAAACTCCGCACAGAGATACCTGATGATAAAAACTTTCCATGTATACTGATTTGGGAGAATCGACCAAAACGTCAAAGGTCACAAGAGTTCAGCAGATGTGTGAAAAATGCCTATCATTGAATTTGTTCTTGTAATGAACACTTCTGCAAATGTTTCAATCAAACTGTGCATACAGGTACTTGATGGTAAGAACGTTCCGTGCATACTGATTTCCGTGACCTATCACAAGGTCAGCGGTTAAGGGAATTCCACAAATCTGTGGCAGAGGCCAAGTGTCACAAGAAGCCAGTAAATTATGACAAAATCTATTCATAATAGAATTTATTATATTTTATGAACACCTGCAAACATGTCCATCAAACTGTGCATAAAGGTAATTGACGATAAGACTGTTCCATGCATACTAATTTGCTTTATCATTCGTAAAGGTCAAAGACCAAGGGATGTCAACAAATGTGTAGAAATTTGAAATAAAAATGAGATTTCACAGGTTAATCACTATGGCCAACTTTGAAATTATGTCAATACACCCAAAGACTTACTCATGAGAGTGACCTGTCCATAGATCAAGGGCACATAAGGGCAGATAAATCATTCGGTATGGCCGTGAACGTGAACCATGAGAGCTTTTTCGCGGCCGCTCTTGAGGCCGACAATATGCCTGGCGCAAGTGTAACAAGAAAGGTAAAGCCCTTATGGCTCACATATATCGACTGATCCACACATGTCTGACAATAAGTAAAGGGATGTCTTCTGCACTAACAAAATTCATGTTTTCTCAAAATTTAATCAGTTTTTACACATCTGTGAAACCCCCATGATCCTTGACCTTTGCGTTGAGTCGTCTAAATTAGGATACATAGGAAGGTCTTATCATCAGCTACCTTTGTGCCAAATTTAATTGAAAAGTTTGAAGAAATGTTGATAATAGCTACAATTATTGGCATTTTATACATATTTGTCGACCTCTTGTAACCCTTGACCTTTCCGAGGGGTCATCCAAATTTGTATGCATAGGTAGGTCTTACCACCAGGTATCTTTGTAGCAAGTTTGGGTTTGAAGTTGTGAATAGTAATTGAGAAAAACATTTGTCAAAATATGGCTATTTTGGACCTATTTCGTGAGCTCTTGTGACCCTTGACCTTTCCGAGGGGTCATCCAAATTAGTTATGCGTATAAAGGTCTTGCCATCAGGTATCTTTGTACCAAGTTGTGCATAGATAGGTCTTACCATCAGGCATCTCTGTAGCAAGTTTGGGTTTGAAGTTGTGAATAGTATTTGAGAAAAAAACATCTTTTGTCAAAATACGGTGATTTTGGACCTATTTCTTGAGCCCTTGACCTTTCCGAGGGATCAGCCAAATTAGTGTGCATATAAAGGTCTTGCCATCAGGTATCTTTGTACCAAGTTGTGAATAGTATTTGAGAAAAAAGTTCTTGAGCCCTTGTGACCCTTGACCTTTCTGAGGGATCAGCCAAATGAGTGTGCGTATAAAGGTCTTACCATCAGGTGTCTTTGTACCAAGTTTGGGTTTGAAGTTGTGAATAGCATTTAAGAAAAAACATTTTTGTAAAGAATATGGTGATTTTGGACCTATTCTTGAGCCCTTGTGACCCTTGACCTTTCCGAGGGATCAGCCAAATTAGAGTGGGTATAAAGGTCTTGCCATCAGGTATTTTTGTACCAAGTTGTGAATAGTATTTGAGAAAAAGATTATGTCCAAAATAGCTATTTTTTATATATTTCCTGATCCCTGTGACCTTGACCTTTATGAGAGGTCACTGAAATTGGTATGTTTAGAAAGGTCTTGCCACAAAGTATTCTTGGGCCAAGTTTGAAGACTGACTGTAACTTGAATAGTCTCTGAGAAAATGCCTACGTTAAAGTTTACCACAGACTATGGACGCCAGATGGACAACAACTGGCCCAGAACATGGACTTGCCTTTGCTTTGCACCTGAGCCAAAAATCATGATTTGTGACTGATATCTCATCAATCAGAATGGAATTAGCAACACAATATCTAGACAAGAATGAAAAGAAATTAGACTCACTCCCCCCCCCCCCCCCTCACTTCACCCATGTAAAGTCAGTGCGAAATGAACTGTCGAATTGCCATCACTGGCGTACTCAAAGGTAATCCCACCATCCACAGCCGGAGCACCCGAGATACACACGGCCTGTCCTGGTGAGCTAAGCAAAGAGACTGGCGGAAAACGGTGAGCGCGCCACCGGAAGGGGAGGCCACTCGGGGTATCATGGTAACGACACCCCTTGTGATTGTCTCCTCTGTTGTGAGGTACACAATTTTTGGGGGGCTAAAATTTTTAAGTGAAGCATTTCTAGTAGTAATGCCGTCGGTAAGTATTTTTCGAAAAAATACATTTTAGAGAAAAATTCATACTTCAGAAGAAAACAAATTTGTGAAAGTATTGTGTTTGTTTTTTTAACCTATTTCTGGACCTCCTGTGACCCTTGACCTCAGAGGGGTCAGCCAAATTAGTGTGCATAGAAAGGTCTTGCCGTCAGGTATTTCTGTACCAAATTTAGGTTTGACGTTGACATGGTATTTTGGACCCGTTTCTGGACCCCTGTGTGATCTTGACCTTTGAGCAAGGTCACTGAATTTGTTTAGATAGGTCTTGCCACAAAGTACCCCTAGTTAAAATTTGAAGATTGTAACTTGAATACTTAGTTTTGCTATGGACAACAGCCAAAGGCCCATTACATGGACTCACTTTGCTCTCACGTGAGCGAACAAACACAAAAGCAAAGAAAATAAAGACAAATAAAAATGTCAGTTTTAATCAAGTCACAGGCATAAAAAGAGGAACAAATCTGGAAGCTTGAACAATGCTCCGTGTAATAACGTATCTGAAAAAAACCAGCAATTAATTACTCCCGATACACACCAGTTTCACGTCTGAATGACCTGCCATGATCTTTACATGTATCAGCAGTCACGATGCACATCACACTCCCAGTGAGCAAAAGACCTCCAGCCAAAGTTGGCTGCGGTTGACCCATGCATGGCTGTGCGTGGACCAACTGCGGTCAACGTCAGCACGAGGAGCCTTTGCTTACTGGATGTCTACACACAAATGGTGACACAGCAACACAAATCACACACTGCGACACACGCACACACGCACACACACACACGCACACACGCAACACACACACGCACACACACACACACGCACACACACACACACACACACACGGGACTTCACACTTACGCACATTAACCCCTAAAGTCCTGACACGATGACAAGATGTGGATCAGTCGACCATGATATTTCAAGGGTGGTGTCGGAATAGCTTGGCACTTGTAGGCACCAAGCTATACTGACGTCACCCTTGAAAAATCATAGTCAATGTGTCGCGAGAACTGTAGCCCACAAAGGCCTGACACGATGACAAGATGTGGATCGACCATGATATTTCAAGTGTGGTGTCGGAATAGCTTGGCACTTGTAGGCACCAAGCTATACTGACGTCACCCTTGAAAAATCATAGTCAATGTGTCGCGAGAACTGTAGCCCACAAAGGCCTGACACGATGACAAGATGTGGATCGACCATGATATTTCAAGGGTGGTGTCGGAATAGCTTGGCACTTGTAGGCACCAAGCTATACTGACGTCACCCTTGAAAAATCATAGTCAATGTGTCGCGAGAACTGTAGCCCACAAAGGCCTGACACGATGACAAGATGTGGATCGACCATGATATTTCAAGGGTGGTGTCGGAATAGCTTGGCACTTGTAGGCACCAAGCTATACTGACGTCACCCTTGAAAAATCATAGTCAATGTGTCGCGAGAACTGTAGCCCACAAAGGCCTGACACGATGACAAGATGTGGATCGACCATGATATTTCAAGGGTGGTGTCGGAATAGCTTGGCACTTGTAGGCACCAAGCTATACTGACGTCACCCTTGAAAAATCATAGTCAATGTGTCGCGAGAACTGTAGCCCACAAAGGCCTGACACGATGACAAGATGTGGATCGACCAGGGTAGTTCAAGGGTGGTGTCACAATAGCTTGGCGCCTGTAGGTGCCAAGCTATTCTCACATCAACTTTGAAATATCCTGGTCACTGTGATGTAGACATTGGAGGACATTTAATAATTGTGTCATCAGGGCTTAACTCATTGTACCCCGAGACCGAAATCCCCAAATTTAGCCTTTGTCCTCTGAAGACTGCTTTGCAGTGCAGGACACAGATCGACCATGATAGTTTAAGGGTGATGCCAGAATAGCTTGGCGCCTATGGGCGCCAAGCTATTCTGGTATCACCCTTGAACGATCATGGTCGATCCATATCTTGCTGTGGTGTGTCTGAGGTAGAATGAGTTAAGGAGATAATGCTTTGTGCTCTCTGAACATAAAAGTAATTGTTGTGCTACACAGAATTTGTACATATGCACCACCCTATACACTGATAAAAAAGACAAATCTTGGCATGTAGCAGCGGGAAAAAGTTAGAATTGCTTCTTCTATGAATGGTATAAGTAAGTGGGGACACCAAGAGTATTTAGCAAATGGATGACAAGTTGGGCAGTGACACTAACAGTAAATGTTTGGCTGTCTGCGGGCACTTTCTGTCAAAGGGTTGAAAGAATATTGATAGCCATTCCTGTTCTGCCGCACACACTCACAACATGGACAGCACGAGTGAAAAATCATATTCCCAACAGAAAGATTCAACTTAGCCCAGTACATCATAAGGCTGATTTTTAACAAAAACTGCTTATTGTCCTAAGAAGGTTACATTATGGATCAGGGTTCAAGGGTGGTGCCAGAATAGCTTGGCACCCCTGGTGCCAAGCTATTCTGGCACCACCCTTGAATTGTCAGTCAGATTATTTCAAGCAATATGTATATCAGGATGAAAATGGTTAAAACAAACTAAAATATGAAAAGAATAATGTACAAGTAACCAACGGTATACACTAATTTACATGATACAAAAATGTAAGTCTTTGATAAACGTAGCCCTATTGATAAAACAAATATCTACAAACGACCACCTGGCCAACGTCTGCCATAGATGGCCTGCAAAACTGCTGTGCATGTGTCGACTCAATCTGTTGTCGGCCGGAGGACTTTATATCACAGGTCACAGGTTGGATTTCCTTGAAAACATTCGTGACCAAGGAACATCGTAAACACAGTCATGTCCAAAGCACTGTCTGAAAGTACAGAACTAATTCATCAAATTAACCCATTTAGCCCCAATGCCCTATAACAGGAGATGTATTGACCATGATAATTCAAGGTTAGTGCCAGATCAGATTAATCTGGCACTCTCTCTTGGCTGGACTTCGCGAACGAAGATTTTATAGGAGTTGCCCACGACGTCTGCAGGCTTGTTCGTGGCTGCGGAGGCCAATCCGGGACAGGCAGGTTCGACCGCAGTGGCTGCAGGGGAAGGTATGGCCAGAGTTCTGAGTTGCGGCATCTCTGTTTTTTCTCCTGAGCCGCTTGTCCTTAAGGCTAGCTCTGCGAGAGTCCTCAAAGGAGACAGCTGCCTTGTAAATAGTGGAGCGCCAGGTGTCACGGTCCACAGCAAGCGAAGACCACTGGTGGTGGTCGATTTGGCAGGCACTAAGTGACTTCTTGAGACAGTCTTTGTATCTCTTCTTTGGTGCCCCTCTGTCACGGTGTCCAGTAGCAAGCTCGCCGAACAGGGTGATCTTTGGTAGGCGATGATCCTCCATCCTGGAGACATGCCCCGCCCAGCGGAGCTGTGTCCGCAGCAGCAAAGCCTCGATGTTCACGGTTTCAGCCTGTTCAAGGACCTCGACATTGGTGACATAGTCACTCCAGTGAATGCCCAGGATGGTACGCAGGCAGCGCTGGTGGAAGCGTTCGAGGAGTCGTAGTTGGCTGCGGTAGAGGCCCCAGGACTCGGAACCATACAGCAGGGTGGTGAGGACCACAGCTCTGTACACGCTGATCTTGGTGCCTGTTTTCAGCTGTTGATTGTGCCACACCCGCTTAAAAAGTCGCCCGAAAGCACCGTTCGCTTTTGCCAGCCTGCTGTCAAGCTCCTTGTCCAGCTTGGCGTCCGACGTGATAATGCAGCCAAGGTAAGTAAACTGGTGCACTGACTTTAGTTCAGACTCGCCGATGGTGATGTGAGGAGGGCGATACACTGTCTTGGGTGCCGGCTGATGGAGGACCTCTGTCTTTTTCAGACTGACCTCAAGTCCAAAGAGCTGGGCAGCGTCTGCGAAGCAGGACGTGATGCGCTGCAGGGCTCTCTCTGTGTGTGCAACGAGGGCAGCATCATCAGCAAAAAGCAGCTCACGGATCAGTTGGTCTAGGGTTTTCGTGTGGGCCTGCAGTCGTCTGAGGTTGAACAGGCTGCCATCGAGACGATACCTGATGTACACTGCATCGTTATCATCGAGGTCCACTGTGGCCTGCTTCAACATCATGCTAAAAAAGATGGTGAAGAGGGTCGGTGCCAGCACGCAGCCCTGCTTTACGCCGTTGAGAATGGGGAATGGTTCTGAGAGGTCATTGTTGAGTCTGACCTGGCCTTGCTGGTCCTCGTGTAGCTGGACAATCATGTTGAGGAACTTTGGGGGACAGCCAAGTCGCTCCAGGATCTGCCACATGCCTTGCCTGCTCACAGTGTCGAACGCTTTTGTTAGGTCGACAAACGTTACGTACAGCCCTTTGTTCTGCTCGCGGCACTTCTCCTGTAGCTGTCTCAGCACAAAGACCATATCGGTGGTGCTCCTGTTTGCTCTGAAGCCACACTGGCCCTCTGGGAGTTGGTCTTCAGCGATGGCAGGTACCAGCCGATTCAGGAGCAGCCTTGCAAGGATTTTCCCAGCAATGGACAGCAGTGTAATTCCCCGATAGTTGGAACAGTCAGACTTCTCACCTTTGTTCTTGTACAGGGTGATAACGACTGCATCACGGAGATCCTTTGGTAGTGTTCCTTCCTCCCAGCAGCAGAGAAAGAGGTCATGGAGCTTGTTGTGCAGTGCTGTGCCTCCATGTTTCCAGATCTCTGGCGGTATTCCATCAATGCCTGCTGCTTTGCCACTCTTGAGCTGGTGGATGGCTGTGAGGGTCTCTTCAGCGGTGGGCGGTTCGTCCAATTCAACTTTTACTGGGAGCTGTGGGATTTGTAGGACGACTGCTTCTTGAACAGTGCGCTCAGCGCTGAAGAGGCTCTGAAAGTATTCCGACCAGCGGTTCAAGATGGAGGTATTATCTGTGAGGAGTGCCTGGCCATTCGCGCTTCGCAGGGGACTTTGTACCAGGTGCCTGGGGCCGTACACTGCTTTCAATGCTTCGTAGAAGCCCCTGTAGTCACCATTGTCTGCGCAAAGCTGGGTCCTCTGTGCAAGTCTGGTCCACCACTCATTCTGGAGATCTCTGAGCTTGCGCTGGAGACTGCTGCAGACGAGGCGGAAGGCAGACTTCTTCACAGGGCAGGAAGGCTGGGCTAGGTGGGCCTGATGGGCGGCTCTTTTTTTTTGCTAGGTGTTCCTGGATCTCTACATCGTTTTCGTCAAACCAGTCTTTATTCTTCTTTCTAGCGAAACCCAAGACTTCTGCAGAGGATTTTGCAATAGCAGTTTTCAGTTGTTCCCAAAGTGTTTCAGGGGAGGAGTCTGCTGGGTCCGCTGTGTCTTTGAGCCTGCGCTGTAAATCTGTCTGAAAGGCAGCTTTCACGTCGTCACGCTGAAGGCTCACAACATCAAGCTTTTTCTTGGGGGGCCCCCATTTCTTGGGTTTTGGCTTGAAGTGGAGCCTGAGTTTGCAGCGGACAAGGCGGTGGTCAGTGTGGCACTCTGCGCTGGGCATCACTCTGGTGAGGAGGACGTCACTGCGGTCCCTCTGACGCACTAGGACATAGTCGATAAGGTGCCAGTGCTTGGAGCGAGGATGCATCCAGGTGGTCTTTCGACTGTCCTTTTGCTGAAAAGTAGTGTTGGTGATGACCAGTTGCTGCTCTGCACAGAACTCCAACAGTAGGCGGCCATTGTCATTGCAGTTCCCCACGCCATGCTTGCCGAGGACTCCTTTCCAGGCTTCAGAGTCCTGGCCCACTCTGGCGTTGAAGTCGCCAAGGATGATGACTTTGTCGTCTGCAGGGGTGCTCTGTATGAGGCTGCGCAGGTCAGTGTAAAACTTGTCCTTTTCAGCAGGCTCTGCCAAGAGGGTTGGGGAGTACACACTGAGAAGGGTGACGTGTTGCTGGTGTCTCAGTGGGAGGCGCATGGACATGATGCGGTCTGAATGACCCGTTGGTAGGTTTTCCAGCTTAGTCGCAATGGATGTCTTGACCACGCCTGAGAGCCGTCTTTCTGATGCAGGCCTGCCTGACCAGTAGAGGGTGTACCCAGCGCCAAGTTCTTGGAGGCTGCCTTCGTCCGGAAGGCGTACTTCGCTGAGCGCGGCGATGTCAATGTTTAACCTCCGCAATTCATGGGCAATGAGGGCGGAGCGACGTTCAGGGCGTCCGCTGTCTGCTTTGTCGAGCATGGTTCGGATGTTCCAGCATGCTACGTTGAGTCCGGTCGTGGTCGTCATCAGAGTGGATCCGTTATTCTTTCTTGTTTTTTGACCGCAGGAGAAGATGCCCGTTGACCGCGGCTAGCCAACTGGGGTTGCGAGGGGACGAGCTTTGGTTAGGCCACCTTTTCTAGGCCCCTCTCCGTGTGGAGCAAGCAGTGCTGTCCCTAGAGAAGGCTGCTTGGTCGTTCAGGGTGTGCCGAGTGATGTTGTCATCCCCAGGTCAACATCAGGCGACCAATATCCTGAACCGCCTGCATGCAGGTTTGAGACTGCGGCTTCCAGTGACATCTTTCACCTGCCATTTCGCCCCTCGCCCATCGCTACAGGACTTGGAATGGTCAGTGTCATGGTCCGTGGACGTTTCCTAAAGCCTGCGCGGTGGAGCTTTTTGGTGGAGTGCAGTGCAGATTAATCTGGCACTAGTCTTGAATTATCATGATCAGTCCATCTCCTGTAGGTACTACACAGTCGTTGGGTAATCCCTCCAAAATTTAGGAAACGTGGGCATGTAGTCAAATGCATGGGTGGGACTTTACCGGCTAGAGCCAGAATTCAGGATTTTAAAAAATTGCATTTTTTTCTTCTCCGTTTTATAGGGGGCTTTCTGCTGCCCCCAGATCCCCGCTTAAGGATTCAACTTTTTTTTCTGTCCCACCCATGTAAATGGGTTAACATTGCCGTGTAGTTGGTCCATTTTCCCACACTGATTGGTCTGCATATACAAACTGTATGGGGTTGAATGCCCGATCGCCTACCTCCTAGAACCATTGCCGTACTCGTACCCATGACATCCTGAGGCTGACTGTACAGCGTGCTTATTGTCCTATAAAGGCTACATTACAGATTAGGAGATAGATCAACTATTTTCTTTCAAGAATGGTGCCAGAATAGCTTGGTGCCTTAAGCACCAAGCTATTCTGCCACCACTCTTGACCAATCAGTCAAGTTTATTTAAACAGTGGGCATGGGTGGGACTTTTCCGGCTACAGCCGGATTCTCAAAAACAAATTCGTTTTTGTTTTCACTTAAAAAGTGTCCCGCCCCCCCCCCCCCGCCCCCCCCCCCCCCCCCGCCCCCCTGCCCCCTTTCAGGATTCAACTTTTTTTTTCGGTATTCAACTTTTTTTCCTGTCCCACCCATGAGCTGAGAAAAATGTTCAGGCTGAAAAGGGTTAATCAAGCGGCCAAATTGCAAGTTTTCACCGCACACGAATCTAATGTATATCTTGCGTCCAAATGCTTGGATCAATGCTACCGGGCACCTTGCATCATAAAAAACGGAAAACGCAAAGATCAAATGGTGGTACACGATAGGGAAATAAAAGAAATGTACCTTATCAAGTGAGGAGTGCAATACACAAATATTGCAATTTAAACTCTGAACTGAGACAGCTTTAAACTTGTGTGTGTCAAAACGTATGATAATAATAATAATAATAATAATACATAGTATTATATGGCACATTTATCATATTTATAATATAACTCAATGCTGGACATGCGTGCTGCAAGAGAGAAATAAATAAAGCGCGACAGATCTATGACACGTCAGTTTGTTGAAAAGATTCATTCATCGTTGTTGAATGTGTGTGTGAGCTGAGTAATGGTCGGCATTAGGCCAACGAAAAAAATGCCCCACCTACAAAGTCAGGCCTACTATGTCCAGTCACTAGCTATGCAGCCCAGTGCGCACAATATACAAGTTCTAGTACTTTAATCCAGTGTCCAAAGTCCTCACTTGATGGATATAGATTTACAACTTGTCACCTCACCATGCTTGACACAACTTAACCCATTACTTCACACCCTGAGGCTGAACTTGTTTAATTTGCTTATTGTCCTAAGAAGGCAGCAGTACAGATTAGGAGATAGATCAACCATTTTAGTTCAAGGTTGGTGCCAGAATAAGGTCAGCTGGCTCCAGCACCACAGTTCTCTCCATCCCTGAATCATCTTGAGTGCGCCTGTGGAGGATAGTTGCCATCAACCTGGGGATGTACGGATACGTTTTTGGAGGCTCGACAGGGTGAACCGTCCATTGGCCACTTTTCTTATTAAACAGGCGGTGGTACCTGATGAATATCATAATATGAGTATCACTCAAGTAAACACCATTTATAAGAATTCAAGTGCCTTCAGTATTACAGTACTAGCCATTGTGAACGTTCAATTTTTAAACATTTTTTAACTGCAAATTGAAGATGTATGTAGGCAGTTGTCATACCTAGCATAATTGTAAAATGCATTGAATGGCTGTTATGTATACTAATGGTCAAAACTTAAGGGCCACCCCACTTTTTTGTGGCATTGTTTATCGTCGCAAGTACGCCAATAAAATACAATGTTCTTTTGATCCAAAATGGGTTAAAAGTTGACCTTACACAGTCCACTGTACAGGGCACAATAAACAATAATTCATCAAATTCCACGAACGTGTCAAATGCACGTGAAACATCGTCAGTTTTGTGAAAAGCTATGCGATATTGGCAAGCGTACCAAAGGCAGGCAGGTGGAAACACTCGGTAAAGTTGTGATGCACGTGCTAAAGGGGGTCAGTCGTGAACACTGAGCACTTCTGTTTCGGTACAAATACCGGTACAGTAGGGGCATAATTATCACTTTCCTAACCATGCCACCACGACGAAGCCTAACGCCAGTAGATCAAGGTCGGGCGCTAGCATGGCTGCAGGATGGAATTTCCTGACGTGAAGTTGGGAGACGTCTTGGGGTGTCCCATTCAGTGATCCAGAGGCTGCTGACACGATTCCACGAAACTAGAAGGGCAGAACGACGACCCTGTTCAGGACGCCCGCGCTGCACCAGCAGAAGGGAGGACATATACCTCTGTGTGGTGGCTTTGCGCGACTGAACTGTCACGCCAGGGCGAGCGATTCACGGATGCATGCGTCCAAAAGGTGGATCGCTATGGAGGAGGCTCAGTCATGGTCTGGGAAGGCTTCAGCAGGGAAGGCAGGACCCCCCTCCATGTCATCCGAGGCACCCTGAATGGACTGCGCTATCGGGACGAGATTGTGCAGCCCCTCATCCAGCCAGCTCTCCAAGCCATAGGCGACAATGCTGTCCTGCAGGACGACAACGCTCGACCTTATCGCGCCCGTGTGGTGGATGAGTACCTTGAGCAACGTGGCATCATGAGGATGGAGTGGCAGCTCGTTCACCTTTTCTGGCTTTAATCGAGCACCTCTGGGAGGTGCTGAGGCAACGTGTAGTCAGCAACCTCCCCCCCCCCCCCACACCCCCACCTCAAGGCGTCCCCAGCTGACTCAGTTTCTGCATCAAGAGTGGGAAGCGATCCCACAACATGTTCTCCAAACCCTGGTGAACTCCATGCGTCAACGCTGCATTGAATGCTTGGCTGCAAACGGTGGGTGCACTCGCTACTGACTGGACCAGTCTTGTGTGACTTTTCAAATGTGGCGTGGGTGAACATTCTAACGTACTGCTGTTGTAACAATTGTTTGATTTACTCAAAACTTAAATGAAATTGTTACTGAATAAATTAGCAAAATACTGACTCCAAGTATTGTTACATTATTTGTGTGGTGTTGTCGGTGCGTCTGCGATAAAAAGTGGCCCTTAAGTTTTGACCATTAGTATAGTATATATACAACAACCTATGACAGAATAGCAGTGACTGTATATTTGCCACATCATGCTGAAAAGCAGATCAGACTCCAATACTCTTCCTTGTGTATATTTTTACGACTGAAGTGATTTGATAAATATATGATGGTCTTTGCTTAGGAAAGTCCATTCATTCCTAAGGGTATCTTCAAACTGTATTTTATGTTGGCATCACTGACCAACTTTATAATGAATTTTTAAAAATTAAATTTCCAGCAACACATGTCTGTGCATCACCATAATGTGTGTAATACTGATTCCAAAAGGGTAACCTCAAGCCAGTAGAGCATGTTACTACACGTACAGTTTGCTAGTAGCAGTGTAGTGATTCTAAAAGGGCTATTTTAAGCCCAAAATATATGTGTATTTGGCTCATAGTACTATATATGTATGTGTGTGTGCATGTTCGCGCGTTTGGTTGTAATAAATGAAGTATATAACACATGCTTGTATTGTCTATATAAGAGAGGGAGAGAGTAACTGAGAAAGGGAATACATGCCTTTTTGTCTTCCATGTTTCAATCAAGAAATAAAAAGAACCCAACAATTTTACACTTAGAATGCATTTTAAATTCTGTAAAGTCCACTCACCGAGTGTCTCCATTTGGTTTCATCAGCACCTCTCGGTCGGTGTTTAGGTTGTGGTCCAGTGCTGCTACCTGGGTTCTCTCTCGGTACACTTGGGTTGACTAGGCAAATCGTTTTCCACAGTACATAAGTATGTGCTGATGAAAGGATTCAAAGACGGCAGTGCTCCTGCAAATGCACAGACATGTACAATTTTACTCGAAATTGTAAATTATAAAGTTTTCTTCACAGACAGTTATTTTGCATGTCTTCTGGTCAAGATTGACACCTCTGAAGTTGTTCTCTCAATTTCAGGCATCCCAGACAAAACCAACGCTGACATATGACATATGTTTTGTTACATATGCCGCAACCAAATGTGCATCAGTATATTGCATGATGCATCATTTGTACTTAAAAAACATCTATATCAATAACATTGGCACAATCAACAATACACTTAGCCTCCAGAACATCTGGGAACATTTTTAATGAAAATATGCATGCAAAATCACTCAGTCATGGCTCAAACGCTGGACGAATACAAATTTCTGCCTTATTTGTCAAGCAAGCGTAATATGTGTTGCCACACTTACAACTAAAAGATCTCTGCACAAAGTATCTTTGAGATAAAGTTTAACCCATTTAGCCCTGACGACCCTACAGCAGGAGATGGATTGACCATGAGGTGCCAAGTTAATCTGTCACTACCCTTGAATTATCCTGGTCGAGCCATCTATGCAACTAATACAAAAATTACAATAGTCATTAGGTGACACATGCAGAATTTGTGAAATGTGGATGTGGGGTTATACAGATTAATGTCTCTGGCTTGGGTCATCCCAGAAAACATGTCTTTTACCGCAGATGACCGACAGGACATAGTATGTTAGCTTTGCCCTTGCATGTGAAAAAAACATGAATTTAGCTGCAACAGACAAATAAGAATGATAGTTACCTGAATCTCAAATAATGAGCCACATTGCCCAGAAACCATGTGCTAAGAATGATTCTGGCAAGTACCACGAGTGTCTATTTTTTTGCATTTTTTTCTGGATGCAGCCAGGTCTCTTTTTTGGCCGTTTTTTCCTTGTTGGAAAAAACGGTGCTCACATCGCACACATGAATGTTTCAGCCTGATTCTGGCCTGGCCGTATACACAGAGTTTTGTGACACAGGTCTCGGTTTTGTTGTAGTCACTCATCCCTTGTGTATTTCGAACATGTTTCACTTTAAAAAGTCAGGTACTGCTCTCGTCAGCGGACCAAACCTGACCACAGAGGTGTGATTTAGTTATCACATCCGTCCTTCTGTTCAAAGGAATATCTGTGGATTTGTCGTTTGACGGTATTTGTTGTCCGTTCATTGTGAGTGTGGTGATGTTATAGTCCTAGAACTGTTTAAATAGGTGAGTTTTGAGGGCGGACTGGAAGGAGAGAGAGGGTTTCTGACGGAGAGAGAGTGGGAGATTGATTCTACATTGCTTAACGTCCCGACAGCAACAAGATTTTCTTAGGACGTACCTGCACTGCTTGTGGAAAGAAAAAAAAACTAAACAAAATATTGAATGTATGTCGCCAGCCGGTCCAATACGTTAAATAAACCTAGGACATGGGGCCTAAATAAAGCTAAGACCATTTAGCGACACACATCCAGTATCAAGAGCTACAGGCAGCTCAGACAGTAGGGAGAGTTTTAAAAAGGCAAATACAAGTGAATGGACCAAGGGTAGACAGAAACACATGCCCCAGAATAGAGGGAAAAACCCACCCTGTGGGGCTGACCAGGGTGACCCTGTGAACTAAATAGTAGTTAACCCCACCCAAGTGAGTCCCAGAGCTGCCTACCGTTCCGGTGTACCCGTATTTGTTCCGATTTCTCTTGAAAATAGGATGGGTGTTCCGGGAATACGAAAATCGCTGCGGCTGTTCCGGAAAAGCGATTGTGGTGCCGGGGGGGGGGGGGGGGGGGGTGGGGGGGGGGAGGCCGGCGGTTAAATCACTGACATCACGCATGCTGAATCGGAACCGGTTTACGTTTCTAACCTCTGATTGGTCAGTTATGGTTTAGTTTTGTCACGGAATTTACCGAGACTGTTGTGCGCATGCGCAGAGAATAGAGTGACGATTCTTAAACGAAACGGCAAGCAAAGGAGCGAAGATCGAAGTTGGTAGAATGGCGTCAAAAAGGAAATAGGCTGACGGCGATGATTCCATAAAGCGCATGAGATTTCAAGATTTCCGTGCTGAATATACGGATGAATTCCCTTTTATGAAAGCAGGGAGGACAGGTGAATCGTTTGCGTATTGTGAAATATGTGCGTCGGGTCTCTCTATCCGTAGTACTGGCGGGAAAAACGATATCACCCGACACGTGGAAACTGAAAAGCACAAGACAAACGAACACCTACGCAAGCGCCAAGCCACCAAGATAACGAGCTTTTTTTGGGGGGAGGAATCGCCGTCTACGTCCCACGATAAGGACCTGCACGTCATCCGAGCAGCCTCGAAACAATGATGGTAGACTTGGTAGTGGACTTGAATCTTCCGATGGCCTCGTTAGACAAGCTGAGCAAATGTGTAAAAGTCATGTTCCGATTAAAAAATTGCAAAGAATTTTCAGTGTGGTTGGCGCAAAGGAACTGCTCTGGTGAAAGAAATCGCCGCTAAGCCCACATTCAACCTAGCAGCCCGCATGATATCTAGACCTTTCACCATCTCCACTGACGGCAGCACCGACAAAGGTGGTTCCAAGCTCTTCCCCTTGATTGTCAGACTAACTGTCGATCCGGACACAATGGAAGTGCGGTCAGAAGCACTGTCGCTGCCTGCACTTGAAGGGTCAGCAACTGGTAAGTCATTTTTTCACTCCCATACAATAGAGAGTAATATATCTTCACCTCCGATTCCTTTTTTGTTTACTCAAATTACTCAGTGGCACCTAAATGAAGAAAGTTGATTTAAGAAGGTTGAATGGACGAGTTTTAATTAAAATGAGGCTCTGCTGTATGTTCGAACACCTTAAAGCATTCTGAAATTTTTTTTTTTAAATGTCATTGAATGATTTTCTATTTTAACTCGTTCAAGACGAGAGCTCTCTACACCAATGCATTGGCCAGATTGCTTGTATCTGTAGACTCTACCTTTATTTTTATAATTTTGTAGGTGAGAGAATCTTCACTCTTATCCAAAACGAACTGGAGGCCCATGGTGTTCCCTGGGAGAACTGTCTTGCGCTTGGTTCAGACAATGCAAACGTGATGGTGGGACAAGATAAAGGGGTGTATGGGTTTATGCTGCGGTGGCACCCCAAATTGTACCTCGCAGGATGTGTCTGCCACCTTATCCACATTGCTGCTGAGAAAGGTTAATATCTTGCTTTCATATTTTTAATCTGTCAGTTTGTAATTGTAGCATCGTCAACTTTTTATCATCTTTTTTTAAATTTCAATTAAAAATTGACATTTCCAAGATGCAATTTCCTGTGTATGCTCTCACATTTTTTCACCCTTGTTAATTGCATTTCTGACAGGTGCTGCTTTTTTCTGCTCAGGTATGCACTCTTTTCCCCTGGAATGGCCTTAGTTGTTGCTTTACATATATTTTCTTTCTCTCCCGAACCGTCATTTAATTAACGCTTTCTTTCCTTTTAATGACCCTTTTCTGTTTTAACATTTTTCATACTCTTATGTCAGGTGCTGCCTGTCTTCCACTGAATGTGTGCCAGCTCCTCATTGATGTGTTCTACTACCTTGGAAAGAGCAGCAAGCGGCAGGCAGCACTGAAGGCTATGCAAGTGCTTCACGACTTGGAGGCAACTAAGATTCTAATGGCTGTGCATTGGGCAGTGCCTTCCAAGGATCATCAGCTCCTGGAATGCACTGTATGACTTTTTCAAGGAGGAGGAGGCAGCTGCGTCAGGAGCTGTTGTCAAGAAGAAGCTAGGAGACTTAAAGAGAGTATTTTCGTCTCCGACCAACAAGCTGTACCGTTTATTCTTGTCTGATGCCATTCAAGACTTTGAGAAAGTCAACACTGAGTTGCAGTCAGAGAAACCCAAGGTTCATGTCTTGAGGAGACGCCTGGTATCGCTCCTGCGGCAGTTACAGCTACGATTTGTGAAGCCATCTGCCATGGTGTACAAAGACTCTGTAGATGTTGACTTCAGCTCATCCTACAACCTCAAACAGCATGCTGACTTGATCATTGGCCAAGAAGCCAGGGACTTCATCACAAACTTTAAAGAAAATTATCTGAGAGATGAAGGAGTTACAGAGTTTTATGGCAATGTCCAGGCTTTCTACAAGGCGAGCTGCACATATCCTCTCAAGAACTAATGAAGCATACAGAAGTAACAGACCCTTCGTTGCAGCTGGATAGCTCCTTCAGCTCTCTGGAATATCTTCTCAAGAGATTCCCAGTACTGCTGCCGAAAGAGGTCACAGTGACAGACATCCAGGAGTTCGCTGTCTATCAGTGCTCTGACATTAGGTCCTGTGTAGAAGGTACTGAGAGGGTAGACGAAGTGTGGGGGAGGATCAGTAAGATGGAGACCAATGGACAGCAAACATTCAAGCTTCTGCCTTCCATCATGCTGGCTGTACTGACTATACCACATTCTCCTGCCCACTGTGAGCGTATCTTCTCACTGGTCAGAAAAACAAGACTGACTTCCGGGGCAGCATGAATCAGGGCACTCTGAAGGCAATAATTGTCGCCAAATGTCGCTCTGGAGAAGCTGTAGACAGGGTGTACAGTGGCACAGACCTAAAAGATCTGAAGAGTGCATATTGCAGATCTCTTGAGTCGAAGTAACCAGTCTCTTCCGTCTTGTGATATACATTTAGTTTTTTTTAAAGGTGGGTGTTCCTGAAGATTACACTTGGTTCCTGATTTTTGTCCATCTTGTTCCTTGGGGTTAGGTATTTTTTAGTTCCCAGGGTCACCCTGGTCAGCCCCACTGGGTGGGTTTTTTTCTCTATTCTGGGGCATGTGTTTCTGTCTACCCTTTGTCCATTCACCTGTATTTGCCTTTTTAAAACTCTCCCTACTGTCTGCACTGCCTGTAGCTCTTGATAGTGGATGTGTGTTGCTAAATGGTCTTAGCTTTATTTAGGCCCCATGTGTTAGGTTTATTTAATGTATTTGACCGGCTGGCGACATACATTCAATGTTCTGGGGGGTTTTTTTTTGGGTTTTTTTTGTTTTTTTTTTCACAAACAGTGCAGGCACGTCCTGAGAAAGCCTTGTTGCTGTCGGGACGTTAAGCAATGTACAATCAATCCATCTTGTTCCTGATTTGCTCAGGACGGGGTAGGCAGCCCTGCAAGTCCCCCAGGGCAGACCCGGGTGGGGAAGAGAGTGGGAGAGTGTTCTAGGTGGATGGACCGTAGACGGAGAAGGAGCAGGGGGCCGAAAGTGCTGAGTTTGGTGCGGGGAATGTGGAGGCAGAGAGGGTCGGAGGCAGAGCGGATGGTGCGGGAAGGAGTGTAAGGGTGAAGTAAGTTGGAGAGATAGGCAGGAGCGTAGTTGTTAAGGGATTTGTAGCAGAGAGACAGAATCTTGTATTGGATGCGTTGGGGGATGGGGAGCCAGTGAAGGAGTTTGAGCAGGGAAGTGATGTGGTCGGATTTCTTCTTTCTGAGGACGAGGTGGGCAGCATTGTTCTGGACACGCTGGAGAGTGAAAGTGGTGGAGTGAGACTAGGTCGGAAAGGAGAGAGTTGCAATAGTCGATGCGAGATAAGGTGAGAGAGACAGCAAGTTTGGTGGCAGCTTCGGTGGTGAGGTATTTTCTGATCTGACTGATGCGACGGAGGTGGAAATACCATGCCTGGGCCGTGGCGGAGACAAAGCTGGCCATGGAAAGAGGAATCGAGGATAACGCCGAGGCTCTTGGCCGAGTCAGAGAGGGGGGTGGGGGTGCTGTCGAGAGATGGAGAGAGGGAGGGAGCTGGGAGAGTTTCTGGCGAGTGCCTACCAGCATGGCTTCCGTTTTGTCGTCATTCAGTTTAAGTTTGTTTGCTGTCATCCAATTTTTCACTTCTTCAAAGCAGTCAGCCGTGCGAGTCAGTAGTGACTGTTGTCGAGTTTGTCTTTAATTACGGTATTTATAATAATTACGGTATTTATAATGCGCTTATCTTATAATAATTATAACTCTAAGCGCGCACTCACAACTCGCACACGCATGCGCACGCTTTAGACAATGACTCACGTACCACAAATAATGAAAATACATTACGACGGTCAGCTTGGGGTGGGGAGTGTGGTGATGTAGTGCTAGAACTGTTGAAAGAGGTGAGTTTTGAGGGCGGACTGGAAGGAGGAGAAAGAGAGTGTTTCTGACGGAGAGAGAGTGGGAGAGTGTTCCAGGTGGTTGGCCCGTATACTGAGAAGGAGCGGGGGCCGAAAGTGCTGAGTTTGGTGCGGGGGATGAGGAGGCGGAGATGGGCGGAGCGGAGGGAGTGGGAAGGAGTGTAGGGTGAAGTAAGTTGGAGAGATAAGTAGGAGCGTAGTTGTTCAGGGATTTGTAGCAGAGAGACTGAATCTTGTATTGGATGCGTTGGGGGATGGGGAGCCAGTGAAGGAGCTTGAGCAGGGGAGTGATGTGGTCGGATTTTTTCTTTCTGAGAACGAGGCGGGCAGCATTGTTCTGGACGCGCTAGAGAGTGAGAGTGGTGGAATGAGGAAGGCCGGAAAGGAGAGAGTTGCAGTAGTCGATGCGAGATAAGATGAGAGAGACAGCGAGTTTGGTGGCAGCTTTGGTAGTGAGGTATTTTCTGATCTGACTGATGCGGCGGAGGTGGAAATAATATGCCTGGGCCGTGGCGGAGACGAAGCTGGTCATGGAAAGAGAGGAATCGAGGATAACCCCAAGGTTCATGACCGAGTCAGAGAGGGAGATGGGGGTGCTGTCGAGTTGAAGGTGGAGAGAGGGAGGGAGCTGGGAGAGTTTCTGGCGAGTGCCTACCAGCATGGCTTCCGTTTTGTCGTCGTTCAGTTTGAGCTTGTTTGCTGTCATCCAGTTTTTCACGTCTTCATAGCAGTCAGCCGTGCGAGTCAGTAGTGTCTGAGTGTTGTCGAGTTTGCCTTTGTCTAGTAGTTGTGAGTCGTCAGCGTAGAGGTGGTGGTGTATGTGATGAGACTAGATGATGTTGGACAGGGGAGAGGTGTAGAGTGTGAAAAGGACCGGGCCCAGGACGGACCCCTGTGGAACGCCGCAGGAGAGCCTGACTGGGTTGGAGGAGACGCCGTCGATGGTGACGGACTGCTGTCTGTCGGAGAGGTAGGAGAGAAACCAGGAGTGGGCATAGTCAGTGATGCCAAAGGAGTGGTGAAGGCGGTGTAGGAGGATAGAGTGGTCTATGGTGTCGAAGGCGGCAGAGAGATCGAGTAGCGTAAGAAGGGAGATGTTGCCCGAGTCAGTGGAGAGAAGCAGGTCGTTTAGGATATGTAGAAGGGCTGTTTCAGTGCTGTGATGTTTGCGATAGGCCGAAAGGGACTGAGGAGGAGGAGGTCGGCGAGGTGGAGGTTGAGTTGGTTGAGGACGACCTTCTCAAGAAGCTTGGACAGGAAAGAGAGATTGGAGACTGGGCGGTAGTTCTTGAGTTCGTTTGGGTCGAGGTTGTGTTTTTTGAGGAGAGGACGGACGATGGCGGACTTGAAGATATCGGGGACGGAGCCATTCTCTAGAGATGTGTTGATGATGTCGGTAATGAAGGGCAAAAGTTTTGGGAGGCCGTCCCGGTAGAGAGAAGCTGGGAGGGGGTCTAGTTCGCAGGTTTTGAAAGGCATGGACTTTATGGTCTTGAGGACTTCATCCTGAGAGACGGGGCGGAAGGACGAGAGGGGAGTGCCGGAAAAGGGGGGGGGGGGTGGGTCGTGAAGGCAAGGCGGAGAAGGCATATTGTCGAGTGTGTTGCGCAGAGTTTGGATTTTGTCGGAGAAATAGGAGGAGAAAGCGGACGGAAGTTCTTCTTTGCTGTGTGTGTTGGGAAGAGGAGAGTCTTTAGAAGTGCCTAGGAGTGTGTTCATGGTAGCGTAGAGGGTTTTGGAAGAAGTAAGAAGTAGATTCCAGGATTTTGTTTTGAAGGTGTTTACGTTTGGAGTCGGAGATCATTCTGCAGACTTTGGATCTGGTGGTTTGGAAGATCTGTCTGTGAACGGCGAGGTCAGATGAGCGCCAGCGGCGTTCCGCTTGTCGACGTTCGCGCTTGGCCTCAGCTATGTCGTCAGTGAGCCAGGGGGAGGGGAGTCGGTTGGGTATGGAGCAGGTGGTGACAGGGGCATGGGTGTCTAAAAGTTTTCGAAGGGAGGAATCGAAATGGGATGCAAGATCGGGAGAGGGGGCGGGGTCCAAGAGAAGGTCGACAGCTTCGTCGAAGAAGTTCTCTCGGTTGACAGATTTTAGTTTGCGACGAGAGACAAAGAGCTTGGGTTTTTCGGGGGAGGTAGGTTGAGGGCGACGAGAATAGCGAGGTGGTCGGAGGGAAGCACAGAAGAGGTGTCAGAGTCGAGGAAGAGTTGATCGGAGGTGCGGGTGATGATCCAGTCGAGGGTGTGGCCGAGTCGGTGGGTGGGTTTAGTGATGTGTTGTGTAAGATTGTGGTTTAAAAGTGACGTGCAAAGGCGTTTTGTGTCAGGGTGGTCGGGTTTGTCGAAGTGGAAGTTAAAGTCGCCAAGAAGGATGTGTTTTCCGGGTCGTGTGCTGTAGTGGTCTAGTAGTTGTGAGTCGCCAGCGTATAGGTGGTGGTGTATGTGATGAGACTGGATGATGTTGGACAGGGGAGAGGTGTAGAGTGTGAAAAGGACCGGGCCCAGGACGGACCCCTGTGGAACTCCGCAGGAGAGCCTGACTGGTTTAGAGGAGACGCCGTCGATGGTGACGGACTGCTGTCTGTCGCAGAGGTAGGAGAGAAACCAGGAGTGAGCAGAGCCAGTGATGCCAAAGGAGTGGCGAAGGCGGTGGAGGAGGATAGAGTGATCTGTAGTGTCGAAGGCGGCAGAGAGATCAAGTAGCGTAAGAAGGGAGATGTTGCCTGAGTCGGTAGAGAGAAGCAGATTGTTCAGGATGTGTAGAAGGGCTGTTTCAGTGCTGTGATGTTTGCGATAGGCAGACTGGATAGGACTGAGGAGATTGTTGTCGGCGAGGTGGAAGTTGAGCTGGTTGAGAACAACCTTCTCAAGAAGCTGTGTAATACCACATGGCTTGGCGGAAAGCCTTGGTGTCCACATCGCGATTGTCACCCATTGTGTTGTAAGTGAGGTTGGAGGCAATGGTGAATCGGTCATCCAGGAGATTGTCGATGTCGGTATAGAGGCGGTTTGCAGTGAGAAACCGTGATCCTCCCATGAATACTCTTGTGCCCTGAAGGTGGGGATCTCCAACACTGGCGCCCTCTTAGCAAAGTCAGAGTAGGTAAAATCAGAATCTTTCACAAAACGCTAGATGTCTTCTTTGGCCGCCTTTATAGATGATGCAGAAACTGCGATTTCTGCGCTTTGGTGCTCCACTGACTCGATGCGTTTTATCAATTCCTCTGGTGTGGTCTCTTCTGGCTCATCCTCTGTCAACTGCCTCATCTTCTGCCTGAGCGTTTCAATACCATTTTCTTCCAACAATCTGCTCGCATTCGCATTGGGCTCCCCAGTTGATAAATCACTCGTGTAACCGTTAGATTCATCACCGCTTCCATTGTGAGAAGAAGGCCTCAGAGTACACCCTCCCTGGTCGATTTCTGCAGTCATGCCAAAGCCGAAGATGAAGGAACACCGAGACTGTATGTGATAGCAGATCGCTAGGGCTTGCGTCACGTCTGATAATGACCAGGTGTCTGTGCCCTGTGTGTCTTTTGTCAATTTCGTAATGTGGTTCTTCTTGATCAGCCACGATCTGTGTGCCAGAATTTTCACCACCTCGTACAGACTCTGTAGCTTCTGGAGGGCGTATGTCAACCCTCTGAGCCACTCGGGATCACCAACTTGAAGCAGGAACTCATGGGCATGTACCCGCAGAAGGTACTGGCAATTATGCCTTGCTGCAGCCATGATGGCGATTAAGTGTCTGCATTGGAAGCGCAGCAGAGGTCCGTCTTCCCTCAACAAGAACTGTTGCATTTTGAGGAAGGCCTCGACATAAGACGGGTGATAGCAGATCACCTGATGCAAGTGTTCCAGACGATGTTTCTGGAGAAAGGACGCCAAGGACACCATTTGCAATTTGGGTTTCTTCGTCCTCCGTATCCACAGGCACAATCTGTTGCTGCAAGGAGAACATCTCTTCTTCAACCAACTGGGTATTTTTGAGGCAGCTGTAATTGTATCCACGGTGCCTCCACGTATGCCTCCAGTTATCCAACACTTCGTTATCCAGCATCATTGTACACTCACTGACTCACTTACTTTCACAAGCAACTTCTTTCATAGTTCGGCGCATTGCGTAGATTTGTTTCATGTGGGTTTAATCTGGTATTCATAGCAGGACCGATTTTTGCTTTAATGTAGAGTCAATCTTTTGTTAGACGTAGCTGCACAGTGCACACACTGCGGAGAAAGAATCTTTGACAGGTACACCGTCAACAGCCGCAGCGTGGGCGTGACTACTATATGTTTTCACGCTGGTAGCATTGGCAGTGGGCTATGTTTTTACACTGGCGGTATTGGCAGTGGGCTATGTTTTCACACTGGCGGCATTGGCAGTGGGCTTTTTTTCACACTGGCGGCATTGGCAGTGGGCTTTTTTTTTCACACTGGCGGCATTGGCAGTGGGCTATGTTTTCACACTGGCGGCATTGGCAGTGGGCTATGTTTTCACACTGGCGGCATTGGCAGTGGGCTATGTTTTCACACTGGCGGCATTGGCAGTGGGCTATGTTTTCACACTGGCGGCATTGGCCGTGGGCTATGTTTTCACACTGGCGGCATTGGCCGTGGGCTATGTTTTCACACTGGCGGCATTGGCAGTGGGCTATGTTTTCACGCTGGCGGCATTGGCAGTGGGCTATGTTTTCACGCTGGCGGCATTGGCAGTGGGCTATGTTTTCACGCTGGCGGCATTGGCAGTTGGCTATGTTTTCACACTGGTGGCATTGGCAGTTGGCTATGTTTTCACGCTGGCGGCATTTGCAGTGGGCTGTGGTTTCAGGCTGGTGGCACTTGACTGATTCAAATAACGCATCTGGGGCGTGTGCACATTTATATACACTGGCTGACAGTTTAACCTCCTGCAAAGTCAAAGATCGTGTACCATTCACGGGAATGCTTTCCAGATCATTTAGTAGACCCACTTGGGGGGGGGGGGGGTGGACATACCACAAGCATGCTTCTATCCACATGTGATGCTTAGCCCATTTAGCCCCAACGCCTACAGCAGGAGGTGCCGGATCGACCATGCTAATTCTAGGGTAGTGTCAGATTAGCTTGACGCCTGATGGCGCCAAGCTTATCTGGCACTATCCTTGAATTGTCATGGTCAGTCGGTCTTGTTTGAAATGTGCCAGTGGGGTTACTGAAAAGGGTTAGCATCTCATTTGAATAGAAGTATCCTTGTGGCTTACAGCTACTCCCGCCCCCAGTGAATCAGTCTATCTGGGGAGCCGGTGAGTCTGTCTGGGTACTCCACGCTAGGGTATGGGATCCCAAGCCAGAGAAAAATGTAGATACATAGTGGTTCACCAAGAGGCATAGATACTTGAGATCCCTTGCAACTGAGGGTCTAATGCGGGTCTGTATCTCATACACTTAACCCCTTCCCAGCCACTGTACATTTTGGTTTTCGAACTCTTGGTTCCCTTCAACAACTAAAAGCCAGCACTGTCCACGAAACATGGATACACATTGGTCTCAGTTTAGTCATAGATCCTCATCAGCCCCCGCTGTCGCGGGGGTCCATGAGGATCTATGCCTCTTGCAGTTGGATTGTCTTCTCTTTTTTCCTCGGCAGTGAAGGGATTAAGCGGTTTTCAGTTTTTTTCGCAGCAGTGAAGAACCCTCTTTTGCATGCATCCGCTGGTACTTTATACAACATGCATAGAGCGTTAATGTGTACATTTATGGTGCAGATGTGTAGTACTGTAAACAGGTGCTTGTAGTTAGGTTACCACAGCTGTAAAACAAATACACACAACACGGTATGATTCAGTGGCCTCCATTCACCCCCAGTTATTGTAATAATACTAATAGTCCTGATTGACAAAACTATACATTGTATGACATCCTAAGCAGTCCGCAGGTCTTTCCAAAATATATCACCCCCATCACTGCTGAGAAAACATGAGCACCGCCCAGCTGTAGGAGGCATGATATTGAGCACCGCCCAACTGTAAGAGGTATGATATTGAGCCCCACCCAACTGTAAGAGGTATGATATTGAGCACCGCCCAGCTGTAGGAGGCATGATATTGAGCACCGCCCAACTGTAAGAGGTATGATATTGAGCACCGCACAGCTGTAGGAGGTATGATATTGAGCACCGCCCAACTGTAAGAGGTATGATATTGAGCACCGCACAGCTGTCGGAGGTATGATATTGAGCACCGCCCAACTGTAAGAGGTATGATATTGGGCACCGCCCAACTGTAAGAGGTATGATATTGGGCACCACCCAACTGTAAGAGGTATGATATTGAGCACCGCCCAACTGTAAGAGGTATGATATTGGGCACCGCCCAACTGTAGGAGGTATGATATTGAGCACCGCCCAACTGTAAGAGGTATGATATTGAGCCCCACCCAACTGTAAGAGGTATGATATTGAGCACCGCCCAACTGTAACAGGTATGATATTGGGTCCCAGCAGTTGCGGGTGCTCACAACATCTATACCTCTTGAGAAAACCACACAGTAGCCATGTTCCTTTCGCAGCTGGGCATATTTGACGTTGAATTTACGATTTAAAAAACAAAAACAATCGGCATCTGCGACTGATCTTCCCAGCTAGCTACAAACTGAATTTGAGAGCACAGTGACGTTCATGTAATGGCCGTTACCACTAGGTAATATGCATTGGCAATGTGTCTGTTTTATGGCTTAAGCTGTAATTCCTGTTCACTTGTCTGTTGTTAACCTGTTCAGTGCCGAGAAATGTGAACACACCCAACTGCAAGACGGAAGTACTCTGCCTTGCCACAGTACGAAGACGGAAGTACTCTGCCTTGCACAGTACGAGACGGAGTACTCAGCCTTGCCACAGTACGAAGACGGAAGTACTCTGCCTTGCCACAGTACGAGACGAAGTACTCGACTGCCAAGAGAGGAAGTACGATGCCCCAGTACGAGCGAAGTACCAGCCGCCACAGACGGAGTCTTGCCTGCCAGACGGGCACTCATGGGTAGATCTCATGGCCCCGCATTGCGGGGCTCATGTACCTCTGTGATACCACTTTAAGTCCGTGTTCTAGGACAGCTGGGGCTTGCTGATGCTGAATTAACGAAGACTGCAGAGACACAGGTTCTGTCCACGGGCACTGATCGGGTTAACTCCTACTCTGATCCCTACATAGACAGTGGTCGCAAACTGTGTGAAATCTTTGTTAGTTTAGCACACAATTAACTAATCCATGGATACAAAGTGGTGTCAGCCAGACCCATAGAACCCCATGAGCCCCCAAAACTGCGGAGTCGCATCAGGATCTACGTCTATTGCATTTGTGTTTCACCTCTTCTCTGGAGTAAAGTTGTTAATTGGCCTGGGTTTTTTTTTTCTCTCATCAGTCTCCTCTCCGTCCCCCCCCCCCCCCCCCCCCCGACCACACACACACACACACACACACACACAGAGCCTGGGGGTAACAGGCTTTATGTAGCATACCTTGATCTAGACATCATACTTAGGTATCAGTTGAAGTGTTCATGGCTATTTTATAGCCGTTACCACTTAAGNCTCATTCTACCCCCCGGGGTGTAGGGGGCTCTGGATAGAGGTAGCACCTTTGCTGTTCGGCAGCTGCGTCCTACATAGGACGGACGGGCATCACTGGTCCTCATCCATCTCCTTAATCTCTCACGTGCTGGCTCCAAGCGCCACACCCTGGCAAACCACCTCAGCTGGTGGGCTAAACCACGTGAGGGGGTGGTGTTCACATTGCACCACTAGGCGGATGAGCTGTTTCTGACAGCCAACGGCTAGTGAGGACGGAGGAGATCAGGTTGGATCCAACGGCCAAATGTGGGGGAGTAAACCCTTCAAATCAGGAGTGGAGCCCCGAAGGCAGACAGCTGCCCTGTATTCACGCACTGTTCTGGCAGCTCCTGCAGCCAAACTGGTGCCAAACGTACTGCTTTGCATTCCTTTGGATACATCAGCGAGGCCGAGAGGGGGATCTTGACGACTGGGCACCCCAGGATCTCCATACACTTCGCCCAGGCTTGCGCCCTGGAGAGGTCACTCCAGTGACTGACCCAGCAAGCGCATATACTCCATTGTATACCCTTATGACATTTCACAAATCAGTCACGTTTTGTGTTCGTTGTCTGAGGTGTATTTCGGGCATGTTTAAGCCTTTATTGGCTAAGGGCTGCCTTCATCAGCGTGCTGACCCTTTTGTATTGTTGTGTAAACCTTTGTTAGGTTTTTATGGTAGTTTGTTTTTGGTTCATTCCGGCTGTATTGTTCAAGTGGTTTTTGGTACAATCTGTATTGTACAAGTAGCTGATGTATTCTCGCTGCCGTCACTGCCTATTGAAAGGGCTAGTGGCGAGTAGAAGATAATGTCGTCAGTCGGGGCTCAACCACTGCTAATTGTATGAGCTAGTGGAGCGTAGATGGTTGTAGTTCAGTTTTGTTTCCTCCACTGCCTATTGGTAGGGCTAGTGGGGCGTAGACGAGCTGCTCTGCCGTGACGTTTCCACTGCTAATTTTGAGAGCTAGTGGAGCGTGCGGTTGTTGCGTTTTGGTCAGTTCTTTCTCAGTCTTTCCCGCGGTGCTGGAGGACGCTGCTCGAACATGGCCTGCCTGCTCGGTTGTGAACGCTGGTGCCGTCAACAGTGTAGCTTGATGCCGGTCCGTCACGTGACTGGTCATTTCTCTTGTTTGATTCGTGGCTGGCTGCAAGCTGGAATGCGTCTTCTCGCCTTGAGCGCGCCGGCGTGCGTGGTCCAGAAATGGCGTTGTGTGCAGCTGGCGAGCCGTATACTGTCTTATGTTGTGCTAACATAAGGAACTATGGGTCTGTTTCCTTATTTGTAGGAAGGTAGTGGGGTTCACTCCGTTGTTGTTGTACTTTTCGCATTCGGTCTGCCTGTATCTTGTCTCTGCCTTTGCCTTAGTGGTTGTGTCGCCGAGGGCCGTGCATAGTAATCCTTTGTATTTAATACAATACCGCAAGATAAGGTTTAGCCGTCTCAATGGGCTCAAGTTGATTGCTTTTTTTTTTATTTTTCCCCCTTTCCTGGAATCTGTCTGCTTCTGCCGAGTGGATGCCTATTTCCTTTTTCTTGCTTCCATAACTTTCTGATCCGGTGGCTGTGTGTAGACTGTATGGTTGATCTCGATGTTTGTGGTTCACTTGTGTTGGGGGCGGGTAGACTCGATGCCGTTTCACCGTGGTTCTCTTGTTGCTGGGGCGGGTAGACTCGATGTTTCAGTGTGTTTCGCTTATTGTTCGAGCGGGTAGAGTCTGTTGTCTTCTTGATATGCGCATTCTTGTCTTTATTTTCCGCACGGGTAGTGCCTCGGGGTTCAGACTATGCAGTCTGACTGATGCTGCGCCAATTCTTGCAGCCGGTCTGCTCAGTCCTGGAGATACGATTCATTTCATTCTCGCTTCTTCTAATGTTCTCTGGTCATTCGGTCTGGGGTGGCAGTTAGGTGTTGATTTCACTCTCAATATCGTTCCCAGACATTGAGACAGTAGTTTGTTGCCGTTAATTCGCCGGTTGTGGTTCGTGGAATTTTATTTTTTATTTTACTTTTTTCTGCGCCAATTCTTGCAGCCGGTCTGCTCAGTCCTGGAGATACGATTCATTTCATTCTCGCTTCTTCTAATGTTCTCTGGTCATTCGGTCTGGGGTGGCAGTTAGGTGTTGATTTCACTCTCAATATCGTTCCCAGACATTGAGACAGTAGTTTGTTGCCGTTAATTCGCCGGTTGTTGTGGTTCGTGGAATTTTATTTTTTATTTTACTTTTTCCCGTATGTTCTCAGTGTGGAATGTGGGCGTACCCTTGGCTCGTTTGTAGGAGGGTGGTGCGGAGTTTCATTTCGTCGCTGTTTAACTGGATTGTTCTGAGTTGTTTTTGTTTTGCGGTTTTCGCGGCCGTATTTCGGGGTTCCGTCTGCGCCTGGGTTCGGTTTGTCGGTGAAACTGAGTGCGGCTGATGGGAGGCTTAAAATGTGCTACTTGTTTTTGTCCATGTAGATCTTTCTGTATCAGTCGTTGCTGGGCTTGGTGTGTGCCCTGCGTTGATTGCTTTGTCTGTTTTTGAAGCTGGGGTTCATGCTGTATGTTTCTCTGCACGCCGCTCAGTGTCCGGTCAGAGGAGCGTAGAGTGGTTGTTCTCAGCCTTTGCGGTATTTGTTTAACGGGTGATGCGTCGGGTCCTCGTTCTCTCGTCGTTTCTGTCTTTAAAACTTGTTGCTTCTTATCTGTTTTGTTTGGAATATGCTGCTGAGTGATATGCCGTCTGGTCTTTACTTTCTGCGGGGTTGGCGGGCATGGTGCGACTTCAGTCGTTCAGTCCTCAGATGGTTGCGTCACTTCTTGCCGTGCGATTGTTGCGTTGATGGCAGGGCGATTCTCGTTGTAAGGATGGTTAGTCTCATATTTTTAGAATACTACTGATGTGCAGTTAATTCTACAACTGAGCCGATCAGGTTGCTGGGTTGTTTTTTGATCTTGCAGCAGAGTGATGGGGTTCCCTGATCTTTGTGGAGGGTGAGGGGTTCACTCCGCCGTGACTGCCGCCTGTACTTCTTGCACTCCGCCGTGTAGGTCTTGTTGCTGTTCTTTTAATTTGGTTTTTGATGTTTTTTTTTTTTTTTTTTTTTTTTTTTTTTTTTGTTGTTTTTCCCTCTGCGTTTGTCTCTTCCTTGCTCTGGTGGTGCCGTGCCGCTTCAAGTTGCTGTGCCAAGTTCATCTATTTGGGATTGGATGTAATCAACTGACTATAGCTGCGTCTGTGAGGGTCACCGTGATGTAGCCGGTTCAGTCAGCCTTTCTGCCTGCCCTGTTGATCTGTGGGACTTGCTTGTTTTTAGAAGGACGGTGAATTCATCCCGTTAGTCGCTCGTTTACTGGCTTGTAGTCTCACGTTTTTTCTTTGTCTAGTAGAACTTTTGCAGCCTAAGCCGTGTGTCTCGAGGTTCCGTCTATGCCGACAAGATTAACTGAGTCTGCAGGTGGAGGTGGCCGTGGATGTGGAACGTGTTTAATCCGCCCACAACAGTAGTTGTTTCAAGTTTGCGGTCGTTACTGGTAGGCGGTTCTGTTTCTCGCTGATAACTTGGTCTGTTTCGGGCTTTGCGGGCTGGGGTTCGCTTTATATCATCTTTTTTTCCGCTGCTAGCCGCTTGGTTTTTCAGCATTCAGTGGGTCGTGGACAGGCTGCCAATCGAGTCGTGGTGTTTAAGATAAAACACTGATGTCCTTTGTGGTAGGGCGACTCTTCAAGTTGTCATTGTTCCGAGGGGTTCCGTCTGTGACGATGCCGTCTGTTTATGGCTGAGTCGGTCAACCACGCGTTGGTACGGAGCCGTTTAGGTATGTGGAGAAGGTATTGTCCACTCGACACTTCATCAGTGCTTTTGGTCACTGTGATGGGTGTCTGTCCTATGCTGACAGCATCAGGGGTTCATTTTACTCCATGCGTTTTCCCTCGTTTGCGGTTGTTCGGATGGTAGAGCGTGGGCTAGTAGCCATCACATACAGACACCTTTTAACCAAAAAAACCAACTGTAAGAGGCCACGTATGATATTGGGCACCGCCCAACTGTAGGAGGTATAATATTGAGCACCGCCCAACTGTAAGAGGTATGATATTGAGCCCCACCCAACTGTAAGAGGTATGATATTGAGCACCGCCCAACTGTAAGAGGTATGATATTGGGCACCGCCCAAATGTAAGAGGTATGATATTGAGCACCGCCCAACTGTAAGAGGTATGATATTGAGCACCGCCCAACTGTAAGAGGTATGATATTGGGCCCCAGCAGTTGCGGGTGCTCACAACATCTATACCTCTTGAGAAAACCACACAGTAGCCATGTTCCTTTCGCAGCTGGGCATATTTAACGTTGAATTTACGATTTAACAACAATCTGCATCTGCGACTGATCTTCCCAGCTAGCTACAAACTGAATTTGAGAGCACAGTGACGTTCATGTAATGGCCGTTACCACTAGGTAATATGCATTGGCAATGTGTCTGTTTTATGGCTTAAGCTGTAATTCCTGTTCACTTGTCTGTTGTTAACCTGTTCAGTGCCGAGAAATGTGAACACACCCAACTGCAAGACGGAAGTACTCTGCCTTGCCACAGTACGAAGACGAAAGTACTCTGCCTTGCCACAGTACGAAGACGGAAGTACTCTGCCTTGCCACAGTACGAAGACGGAAGTACTCAGCCTTGCCACAGTACGAAGACGGAAGTACTCAGCCTTGCCACAGTACGAAGACGGAAGTATTCTGCCTTGCCACAGTACGGAGACGGAAGTACTCAGCCTTGCCACAGTACGAAGACGGAAGTACTCTGCCTTGCCACAGTACGAAGACGGAAGTACTCTGCCTTGCCACAGTACGAAGACGAAAGTACTCTGCCTTGCCACAGTACGAAGACGGAAGTATTCTGCCTTGCCACAGTACGGAGACGGAAGTACTCAGCCTTGCCACAGTACGAAGACGGAAGTACTCTGCCTTGCGACAGTACGAAGACGGAAGTACTCAGCCTTGCCACAGTACGAAGACGGAAGTACTCTGCCTTGCCACAGTACGAAGACGGAAGTACTCAGCCTTGCCACAGTACGAAGACGGAAGTACTCTGCCTTGCCACAGTACGAAGACGGAAGTACTCTGCCTTGCCACAGTACGAAGACGGAAGTACTCTGCCTTGCCACAGTACGGAGACGGAAGTACTCTGCCTTGCCACAGTACGAAGACCAACTGCAAGAGGTATAGATCCTCATGAGCCCCCGCAGTTGCGGGGGCTCATGGGGATCTATACCTCTTGTTGATACCACTTTAAGTCCGTGTTATAGGACAGCTGGGGCTTGCTGATGCTGAATTAACGAAGACTGCAGAGACACAGGTTCTGTCCACGGGCACTGATCGGGTTAACTCCTACTCTGATCCCTACATAGACAGTGGTCGCAAACTGTGTGAAATCTTTGTTAGTTTAGCACACAATTAACTAATCCATGGATACAAAGTGGTGTCAGCCAGACCCATAGAACCCCATGAGCCCCCAAAACTGCGGAGGCGCATCAGGATCTACGTCTATTGCAGTTGTGTTTCACCTCTTCTCTGGAGTAAAGTTGTTAATTGGCCTGGTTTTATTTTTCTCTCATCAATCTCCTCTCCGCCCCGCCCCCCCCCCCCCCCCCCCCCCCCCCGCCACCCCCGACCACACACACACACACACACACACACACACACAGAGCCTGGGGGTAGCATACCTTGATCTAGACATCATGCATACTTTGGTAGCAGTTGAAGTGCTCTTGGCTATTTTATCATTCATTCAGTCCTCTCTGCGCCGTCTGGTGCTTGAGGCGACGGCAAGGGAGCGCCACTTTTGTCTGTCAGCTGCTATTTTGGGTGCTGTTTGCAGAGTAAGGCCTCTGTTCTTGAGCTCTCGCTCCACGGTTCGGCGCCACGTCTCCTTTGGTCGCCCACGGTTTCTCTTCCCCTGTGGTGTCCATCTCAGTGCCACCCTTGGTAATGAGTCAGGTGACATTCTGCAAACGTGGCCTAGCCATCTCCATCTCTGTGTGGCGATGGTTTCAGCGATGCTGTCTGCGCCTGCTCTCTTCCGTAGTTCCTTGTTTGTAATCATGTTTGGCCAGAAGACCTTCATGATCCGTCGCAGGCACTTGTTCTGGAAGACATCCATAACGACATTTTATAGCCGTTACCATTTAAGTTGTGGTTGAAGTACCCTTGCACCGTGCTGTTATAAATCGCTAAAAATACAGTGTCTCTCCGTGCATTTTACGGGCTTTCCGTTAACGGAAAACTCTCTGTATTTGCCAGACAAACTGGAAGGCTGTCCGTCCCTGGGACGTACTAATCGTGAGAGAGAAAACTCCTTGACAAACTTATCCCTGCTGTGTTTCAAGAACGCAACTGACTGTAGAGCGTCTGGGGCGGATTTTTGTCATGTTCTCCGTCTCCATGACGGACAATTTTAATTCCTAGCGGAAAACGTGATGTGACATACCTTAACTCGTTCTAGCCCAACACCGAAATCCCCCAATTTTGTCGTTGTCCTCTGAAGACTGCACTCTAGTGCAGGACACAGATCGACCATGATAGTTCAAGGGTGATGCCAGAATAGCTTGGCGCCCACAGGCGCCAAGCTATTCTGGCATCACCCTTGAACTATCATGGTCGATCCTTATCTTGCTGTGGTGTGTCTGGGGTAGAATGGGTTCAGTTAATCTAGGCAGCACACATACTTAGACATCAATTGAAGTGCTCAGAGCTATTTAATAGGCCTTATCACTTCAATTGTCGTTGAAGTAACTGAGCAGTGTGCTGTTATCCTAGATCACTTTGTCTCTACGCATGTTATAGATTCAGTATACCTTTTCTTGAATAGTTGATGAACATTTTTGGCCCACTGGCTTTCGTTGTAATTACCTGGCATTTACTGCCACCCAGCCTGTATAGCATTGGATGACATACTTTACTGCCACCCAGCCTGTATAGCACTGGATGACATACTTTACTGCCACCCAGCCTGTATAGCATTGGATGACATACTTTACTGCCACCCAGCCTGTATAGCATTGGCCCCCACCCGGGTCTGCCCTGGGGGACTTGGGTGGGGTTAGGTACTTTTTAGTTCCCAGGGTCACCCTGGTCAGCCCCACAGGGTGAGTTTTTCTCTCTATTCTGGGGCATGTGTTTCTCTCTACCCGAGGTCCATTCACCTGTATTTGCCTTTTTAAAACTCTCCCTACTGTCTGCACTGCCTGTAGCTCTTGATATTGGATGTGTGTTGCTAAATGGTCTTAGCTTTATTTAGCCCCATTTGTTAGGTTTATTTAACGTATTTGACCGGCTGGCGACATACATTCAATGTTCTGTTTATTTTTTTTTTTCACAAGCAGTGCAGGCACGTCCTGAGAAAGCCTTGTTGCTGTCGGGACGTTAAGCAATGTACAATCAATCAATGTATAGCATTGGATGACATACTTTACTGCCACCCAGCCTGTATAGCATTGGATGACATACTTTACTGCCACCCAGCCTGTATAGCGTTGGCTGACATACTTTACTGCCACCCAGCCTGTATAGCGTTGGCTGACATACTTTACTGCCACCCAGCCTGTATAGCGTTGGCTGACATACTTTACTGCCACCCAGCCTGTATAGCGTTGGCTGACATACTTTACTGCCACCCAGCCTGTATAGCGTTGGCTGACATACTTTACTGCCACCCAGCCTGTATAGCGTTGGCTGACATACTTTACTGCCACCCAGCCTGTATAGCGTTGGCTGACATACTTTACTGCCACCCAGCCTGTATAGCGTTGGCTGACATACTTTACTGCCACCCAGCCTGTATAGCGTTGGCTGACATACTTTACTGCCACCCAGCCTGTATAGCGTTGGCTGACATACTTTACTGCCACCCAGCCTGTATAGCGTTGGCTGACATACTTTACTGCCACCCAGCCTGTATAGCGTTGGCTGACATACTTTACTGCCACCCAGCCTGTATAGCGTTGGCTGACATACTTTACTGCCACCCAGCCTGTATAGCGTTGGCTGACATACTTTACTGCCACCCAGCCTGTATAGCGTTGGCTGACATACTTTACTGCCACCCAGCCTGTATAGCGTTGGCTGACATACTTTACTGCCACCCAGCCTGTATAGCGTTGGCTGACATACTTTACTGCCACCCAGCCTGTACAGCATTGGCTGACATACTTTACTGCCACCCAGCCTGTACAGCATTGGATGACATACTTTACTGCCACCCAGCCTGTACAGCATTGGATGACATACTTTACTGCCACCCAGCCTGTATAGCATTGGATGACATACTCAGTGATTAACCCCTGCACCTCCACTGTACGTACATTCACTATACATACATTTTATGTCTGAATTCTGTGTGTCCACCCAGCCTGTATAGCACTGGATGACATACTCAGTGATTAACCCCTGCACCTCCACTGTACGTACATTCACTATACATACATTGTATGTCTGAATTCTGTGTGTCCACCCAGCCTGTATAGCACTGGATGACATACTCAGTGATTAACCCCTGCACCTCCACTGTACGTACATTCACTATACATACACTGTATGTCTGAATTCTGTGTGTCCACCCAGCCTGTATAGCATTGGATGACATACTCAGTGATTAACCCCTGCACCTCCACTGTACGTACATTCACTATACATACATTGTATGTCTGAATTCTGTGTGTCCACCCAGCCTGTATAGCACTGGATGACATACTCAGTGATTAACCCCTGCACCTCCACTGTACGTACATTCACTATACATACATTGTATGTCTGAATTTTGTGTGTCCACCCAGCCTGTATAGCATTGGATGACATACTCAGTGATTAACCCCTGCACCTCCACTGTATGTACATTCACTATACATACACTGTATGTCCGAATTCTGTGTGTCCACCCAGCCTGTATAGCATTGGATGACATACTCAGTGTGTGACGAGCTGTGTTTTGTATATGTGTTAATATTATATTTTATTACGTCACCCCTCTGGTCAATGGTCAATACATTGTAGCATGATTTTGCGTGGCCGGTTGCCACCGAGGACATCGACCTTGACCCAGTAGCGCCCCCTCGTGGTAGCGTCTCCACGCTAAGAACGCATTTGCTGTAGCACCACGACGGAAGCAAGACCGGCCTATTGAGCGTCAAATTACTTTCACGAGTTTTGTCTAACTGGACCTTTGTGTACTGCCTCCTTGGTGGAGAAATAAAACCATCTTCACAAGGCGCAACATGGCCTCCCTGTCTGTTATTTTGTAATCCGCCCCACCACATCTTTTGGCGTCGCCGACAGGATTACTACAGGACAAGGAGGCAGTGCACAGGAGGCGGAGGAGTCAACATCTACCACCAACAGCAGCGTAGAGGGCGTGCTAACATCTCAACTGAACCAACGGCAGCATGGCAACCATGTATCCACCAGCAAGCGAGTACCCCCTGGCCAGCAATGCGATCTTCGTGGGTCCTCACAGCACCGGTGGGCAGGTTATCTCCTTCCCAGCTCTGCCAACGTTCGAGGGACTGCGGTATGAGGGCTGCCCTGTCGAAGTTTTCATCGAGGAGGCAGAACGTAAGATCGCTTGCCTCAAAGCCCTCTACGGCCAGAAGCTTGGGCAGCTGGAACTGGCAGAATGGGTTGCCCTGGCACTGGAGGGGAGAGCGCTGAAGAAGTTCAAGAGGTGGGTGGAACATGTTCCAGATGAGGACTACACTGCTGAGTCCATCTTGAGCTTCCTGCGAGATCACTTCCTGGGGTACCAACGGATACCAGGCAGTACGCAGGAGCCTCCAGCAGTGCACCAGTCCGAAGGGCAGGCACCCTCATCAGCCCCAGTGACCGAGGAGGAGGATGGAGACTGGGTGGTCCTCTATACCCAGGAGGAGGTCACTGTTCCTGTGTCTTCCACACCGCCTCAGTGCCCTCCAGTCCGAGAGACCGTGGACCCGATAGTGCAAGATGCCGAGGTGCAGGTGGCTGAGCCTGAGCAGTTGCAGCAGCCACCTCAAGATGCTAGACCCACCCTTGTCTGCTGGGCTTGCAATGAGAACGGTCATCGACGTGCTAACTGTCCAAATGGCCAGCGACGACAGGAGTTTCAGCGGCACACTGGTTTCCCTACACCTCCACCTGGCATGGGACTATCACTGCCACCATCTTTTCTCTTCCATCTCATGACAATGGTGCAGTGGTGCTGGCAAATGATGACGATGTACTGTACCGCTGTGTTGGCCATGTGTGCTGGTTTTGGCGTTTCATGCCAGGTGTAGCTTTACTGCTTAGATCCCTGTGCTACAGCATTTGTATCTGAAGAACTGTTTAGGTGAAACTCTTCATCGCAGAACTGAATATTGTTTATTTGCGTTTGAAGCTGACATGTCTTAACCTGTACTTAGTGGTGTGTTTATGAAGTTTGGATGATTGACTGATTTGTGGGTGTGTTGACATTTTATGTTTTAGTGGGTTTTGTATTGAAGTTGAGTGTTTGGTTTTGTTCATCGTGTACTGTTAGTTTGTTTGTGCATTGCTAGATTTTGCCCCATGCTTTTACAGATGGCGGGGGGGGGGGGGGGGGGGGGGGGGGCAGCGACAGCCTGTGGCCATCCCACCCCCCACGGCTGCTTCGGTTTGCTGGCGATGGCGTGGTCAGTTCAGCCGAAGACCGGATCACAGAGGCAGAACATACAGCAGGCAGAACAAAAGACCTGCAGAAACTACCTAGAAGTGTAGTAAAGTAGAGATTAGAATGTCCCTGGATCTGTTTTGAATTCATGGATGCAAATGAAAGGACCTTATATGCCCTGTTTGATTAAATTTGTTTTGTAGTGTATTCTGTTTAGTGGTGATTTTTCTAATAGTGCCAAGGTGGATGGTATGACTGAGAACTTTGAACTGCTGTGGCGATGCGAGTTTTGGTACATGCTATATCATTGACTAGTGGGGTGTTGGTACATGTTTATTGTGTATGTTGCCAGCTGTCACTAGGGAACCTCGGCCAGGTACTTTCCCCGAGACTCTGGTGACTGAGCTGGCAGACTGCAGTTGTGTTTAGTGTTGTTTTTTAATCTGTGATTGCTTGTGTGTAACCTTTTCATGAGGCATGAGTAAGTCTTAAAGGTTTGGATGTTGTCCAAGATGTTTTTGTTTTGTACTTGTGTAACTAAGGGTTGAGACGATTGTCTTCCTTAGTTACAAAGGGGTTGTGAAGCAGGTGCTGAAGGTTTGCTGGAATTTTTATACTTGATGTATTTACAGTAAGACTATGTATGGGTTGTAGTCACGTACCTCTCAGTTCTGTTGTGATTTTGTGCTGCTGTGACTTGATACTTTGGTATGTACAGTAGCAGTGTTGTGAGGCCACTCCTCTCCTCTTATCTATTTTTGGTGCTAGACGTAAAGGAACTTTCTTGTTTAGTACCATGATTTGCACTGTGCGTGTTACCGCGAGGACGCGGCTACTAGAAAGAGTTCGGGGGGATGTGACGAGCTGTGTTTTGTATATGTGTTAATATTATATTTTATTACGTCACCCCTCTGGTCAATGGTCAATACATTGTAGCATGATTTTGCGTGGCCGGTTGCCACCGAGCGGCTGCCGAGTGTGGGTTCTGGCAGAGGTGACCTACTTAGCCCCAGTCTTAGTGATTTTCCTTTTGGCCGTCCCATCTAAATTTAGCTGGAAGTGACCAATCATTTAATTAGACCAGTGGTAGACATCGACCTTGACCCAGTAGCACCCCCTCGTGGTAGCGTCTCCACGCTAAGAACGCATTTGCTGTAGCACCACGACGGAAGCAAGACCGGCCTATTGAGCGTCAAATTACTTTCACGAGTTTTGTCTAACTGGACCTTTGTGTACTGCCTCCTTGGTGGAGAAATAAAAACATCTTCACAAGGCGCAACATGGCCTCCCTGTCTGTTATTTTGTAATCCGCCCCACCACAAGTGATTAACTCCTGCACCTCCACTGTACGTACATTCACTATACATACACTGTATGTCTGAATTCTGTGTGTCCACCCAGCCTGTATAGCACTGGATGACATACTCTGATTAACCCCTGCACCTCCACTGTACGTACATTCACTATACATACACTGTATGTCTGAATTCTGTGTGTCCACCCAGCCTGTATAGCACTGGATGACATACTCAGTGATTAACCCCTGCACATCCACTGTACGTACATTCACTATACATACACTGTATGTCTGAATTCTGTGTGTCCACCCAGCCTGTATGGCACTGGATGACATACTCAGTGATTAACCCCTGCACCTCCACTGTACGTACATTCACTATACATACACTGTATGTCTGAATTCTGTGTGTCCACCCAGCCTGTATAGCACTGGATGACATACTCAGTGATTAACCCCTGCACCTCCACTGTACGTACATTCACTATACATACAATGTATGTCTGAATTCTGTGTGTCCACCCAGCCTGTATAGCATTGGATGACATACTCAGTGATTAACCCCTGCACCTCCACTGTACGTACATTCACTCTACATACATTGTATGTCTGAATTCTGTGTGTCCACCCAGCCTGTATAGCACTGGATATACTCAGTGATTAACCCCTGCACCTCCACTGTACGTACATTCACTATACATACATTGTATGTCTGAATTCTGTGTGTCCACCCAGCCTGTATAGCATTGGATGACATACTCAGTGATTAACCCCTGCACCTCCACTGTACATACATTCACTATACATACACTGTATGTCTGAATTCTGTGTGTCCACCCAGCCTGTACAGCATTGGATGACATACTCAGTGATTAACCCCTGCACCTCCACTGTACGTACATTCACTATACATACACTGTATGTCTGAATTCTGTGTGTCCACCCAGCCTGTATAGCATTGGATGACATACTCAGTGATTAACCCCTGCACCTCCACTGTACGTACATTCACTATACATACACTGTATGTCTGAATTCTGTGTGTCCACCCAGCCTGTATAGCATTGGATGACATACTCAGTGATTAACCCCTGCACCTCCACTGTACGTACATTCACTATACATACACTGTATGTCTGAATTCTGTGTGTCCACCCAGCCTGTATAGCATTGGATGACATACTCAGTGATTAACCCCTCCACCTCCACTGTACGTACATTCACTATACATACACTGTATGTCTGAATTCTGTGTGTCCACCCAGCCTGTATAGCATTGGATGACATACTCAGTGATTAACCCCTGCACCTCCACTGTACGTACATTCACTATACATACACTGTATGTCTGAATTCTGTGTGTCCACCCAGCCTGTATAGCATTGGATGACATACTCAGTGATTAACCCCTCCACCTCCACTGTACGTACATTCACTATACATACACTGTATGTCTGAATTCTGTGTGTCCACCCAGCCTGTATAGCATTGGATGACATACTCAGTGATTAACCCCTGCACCTCCACTGTACGTACATTTACTATACATACACTGTATGTCTGAATTCTGTGTGTCCACCCAGCCTGTATAGCATTGGATGACATACTCAGTGATTAACCCCTGCACCTCCACTGTACGTACATTCACTATACATACACTGTATGTCTGAATTCTGTGTGTCCACCCAGCCTGTATAGCACTGGATGACATACTCAGTGATTAACCCCTGCACCTCCACTGTACGTACATTCACTATACATACACTGTATGTCTGAATTCTGTGTGTCCACCCAGCCTGTATAGCACTGGATGACATACTCAGTGATTAACCCCTGCACCTCCACTGTACGTACATTCACTATACATACACTGTATGTCTGAATTCTGTGTGTCCACCCAGCCTGTATAGCATTGGATGACATACTCAGTGATTAACCCCTGCACCTCCACTGTACGTACATTCACTATACATACATTGTATGTCTGAATTCTGTGTGTCCACCCAGCCTGTATAGCACTGGATGACATACTCAGTGATTAACCCCTGCACCTCCACTGTACGTACATTCACTATACATACACTGTATGTCTGAATTCTGTGTGTCCACCCAGCCTGTATAGCATTGGATGACATACTCAGTGATTAACCCCTGCACCTCCACTGTACGTACATTCACTATACATACACTGTATGTCTGAATTCTGTGTGTCCACCCAGCCTGTATAGCATTGGATGACATACTCAGTGATTAACCCCTGCACCTCCACTGTACGTACATTCACTATACATACACTGTATGTCTGAATTCTGTGTGTCCACCCAGCCTGTATAGCATTGGATGACATACTCAGTGATTAACCCCTGCACCTCCACTGTACGTACATTCACTATACATACACTGTATGTCTGAATTCTGTGTGTCCACCCAGCCTGTATAGCATTGGATGACATACTCAGTGATTAACCCCTCCACCTCCACTGTACGTACATTCACTATGTCTGAATTCTGTGTGTCCACCCAGCCTGTCAGGGTGGGGTTTTCTCTCTATTCTGGGGCATGTGTTTCTGTCTACCCTTTGTCCATTCACCTGTATTTGCCTTTTTAAAACTCTCCCTACTGTCTGCACTGCCTGTAGCTCTTGATATTGGATGTGTGTTGCTAGATGGTCTTAGCTTTATTTAGGCCCTATGTGTTAGGTTTATTTAATGTATTTGACCGGCTGGCGACATACATTCAATGTTCTGTTTATTTTTTTTTTCACAAGCAGTGCAGGCACGTCCTGAGAAAGCCTTGTTGCTGTCGGGACGTTAAGCAATGTACAATCAATCAATCAGTGATTAAACCCTCCACCTCCACTGTACGTACATTCACTATACATACACTGTATGTCTGAATTCTGTGTGTCCACCCAGCCTGTATAGCATTGGATGACATACTCAGTGATTAACCCCTGCACCTCCACTGTACGTACATTCACTATACATACACTGTATGTCTGAATTCTGTGTGTCCACCCAGCCTGTATAGCATTGGATGACATACTCAGTGATTAACCCCTGCACCTCCACTGTACGTACATTCACTATACATACACTGTATGTCTGAATTCTGTGTGTCCACCCAGCCTGTATAGCATTGGATGACATACTCAGTGATTAACCCCTCCACCTCCACTGTACGTACATTCACTATACATACATTGTATGTCTGAATTCTGTGTGTCCACCCAGCCTGTATAGCATTGGATGACATACTCAGTGATTAACCCCTGCACCTCCACTGTACGCACATTCACTATACATACACTGTATGTCTGAATTCTGTGTGTCCACCCAGCCTGTATAGCATTGGATGACATACTCAGTGATTAACCCCTCCACCTCCACTGTACGTACATTCACTATACATACACTGTATGTCTGAATTCTGTGTGTCCACCCAGCCTGTATAGCATTGGATGACATACTCAGTGATTAACCCCTCCACCTCCACTGTACGTACATTCACTATACATACATTGTATGTCTGAATTCTGTGTGTCCACCCAGCCTGTATAGCATTGGATGACATACTCAGTGATTAACCCCTGCACCTCCACTGTACGTACATTCACTATACATACACTGTATGTCTGAATTCTGTGTGTCCACCCAGCCTGTATAGCATTGGATGACATACTCAGTGATTAACCCCTGCACCTCCACTGTACGTACATTCACTATACATACACTGTATGTCTGAATTCTGTGTGTCCACCCAGCCTGTATAGCATTGGATGACATACTCAGTGATTAACCCCTGCACCTCCACTGTACGTACATTCACTATACATACATTGTATGTCTGAATTCTGTGTGTCCACCCAGCCTGTATAGCATTGGATGACATACTCAGTGATTAACCCCTGCACCTCCACTGTACGTACATTCACTATACATACATTGTATGTCTGAATTCTGTGTGTCCACCCAGCCTGTATAGCATTGGATGACATACTCAGTGATTAACCCCTCCACCGCCGCTGTACGTACATTCACTATACATACACTGTATGTCTGAATTCTGTGTGTCCACCCAGCCTGTATAGCATTGGATGACATACTCAGTGATTAACCCCTCCACCGCCGCTGTACGTACATTCACTATACATACATTGTATGTCTGAATTCTGTGTGTCCACCCAGCCTGTATAGCACTGGATGACATACTCAGTGATTAACCCCTCCACCTCCACTGTACGTACATTCACTATACATACATTGTATGTCTGAATTCTGTGTGTCCACCCAGCCTGTATAGCACTGGATGACATACTCAGTGATTAACCCCTCCACCTCCACTGTACGTACATTCACTATACATACTGAATTCTGTTTCAACGTGAAAAAACTCCAGCCGTGCATGAACAATAGAGCCAAAGTGGTTTCAGCAAGAGGTATAGATCCTCATCAGCCCCCGCAGTTAAGGATCTGTGCCTCTTGCAGTAGTATGGTGTCCATTTTTCTCGTCAGTGAAGGGGTATCATAGATTTTCATGAATCGCTGCCGTGGGTGGTGGCTCATAATCCGTCTGTGTCTCCTGTAGCTGCTTGAAATCATTTCTGAAAGTGTACCCCACTTTTCAAACAGAAAGTTGACCCGCTTACCATTTGTGCCTACCGTATTGGAAATTCGGCAGACTTTGAGATGGGGCTTGTCGGAGCATGTTCCGTATCATGCAAATAACAAACATAGGCGGGCACACCCGGCATCAGACTCTGACAGTGAAGCAACACGATAAAAATCACGCCGTCCTAACCGCGCTGTTGAACGTATATATGGCCTGTGTGTGTGTGTAGACACGAGTATCTCCGGTGTTTGTGTACGTACAGGCCTGAAACTGTAGGAAATGTTTTGATCGAGATGTATTTCGGAGAGCCTCCGAGCATATTTTAAATGGTAGACTCGTTAAAGAGAACAAGATGGGATGAACCATAACCCACAAAGTCCCTTCTATATGAGAGCTGTCTACGCTGTAAAGGGTCTCTGCCTTTTGTCTTTGTCTTGATTCAGATGTTGTAATATCTACTTTTGAAAACCGGCAGTGAAATGGCCTTAGTTGCCTGCGGCTCGGCATTAAACCCAAATCATAGTAACTAACTACTTTTGAAAAAGCCTCGCAGATGTGCCGATGCGCCATAGTGAACTCTATAAGGTGCGTGCGCAGTGCATACGCGTCATTTGTCAAACGACATTTGTCATGATCTATTATTTCGTTTTTACGTAATTTTATATTTAACGTGATATGAGTTTCGCTTTTGCTTCAAGACATTGGAAAACGGTGACAAAACTAAAATTTCACGGTACGATTTCAGTCTTGCTATAATTGTGTGAAAGAAGGTTGACTTTAGCTAGGTACATGCTATATCTACATTACAGATTTTCTTCGGCGGTTGAAGTCAGCGTCAGTCAGCAGACCATGGTTTAGTTTTACCGCGCTGCGGTGTGGTATGGCAGCGCAATCGATGAAGCCCGCAAGAAATTAAATAGAGTGATCAAAACAGCATCTCGAATTGTTGGAAGCGATCTCTAGCTGTCCGGAATCTCTGTACCACGCACGCACCATCAAGAGAGCGAGCTCCATCATACATGACGAGCACCATCCTGCACATAGCGGCCTGTTCGAGCCCTTGCCATCTGGCTCACGCTTTAGATCCATTAAGGCCAAAACCACTCGTTTTCAGAAGAGCTTTTATCCGGCCCTTCAGTGGCTGTTCATGCCCTGTCTAATGTGGCTGTGATATGATATAACTCAAAGTCCCTTTTGAATTACCTACAGCCCATCTTAGTTTATAGTTCTTTATATGTTCTATTAAACCTCTTCCTAAACACTAAAACAGGATATACTGTTTTACAAATGCATATGAATTTAGCTAATCTGTTTTCGTTGCGGTTCACTTGACGGTTATTGTTGTCAGTTGTACATTGCTTAAAGTCCTGACAGCAACCAGACTTTCTCAGGACGTGCGGTTATTGTTGTCATAATATGGTTATTATGCTATAGATTTATCTTATTTTACTTACTTAGATATGTGTACTTAGTAGAATGACTGCTATACATAATTATGTGTGGTTTGGTATTTTAGAGTCTGCTTCATTGTGATGTATGCATGTTTTATGTGTTGATCTTAAGGACGCAAAAAAAATCCTAATGTTTATGCATATGGCAATAAAGTTTATCTTATCTTATTAAGTACACCTGCATGCTCTTCTAAAAGCGCGTTAATGTGTGTGGTTGCGTGTGTGCATGCCTGCACTCCAAACACCCACAAGCGGCTTAGGTGTTCATGAACCCTCCGGGCACATGAGTATCTATGCCTTTTGGAGATGCACGCATATGTGAGACTGAGAAAGAACGAGCACGCTTTGAGAGAGAGAATTACGTCATTGTCACGACACGGGTTCGGGTTTTTTTCCCCCTATTTTTGTAGGGGAGTTAAATTTAGAGGGTGACAGGGATTAGTAAGGGTAGTTTAGGTGAGCTATTTCGCCTTTACCCGAGGTTTTGTTGCCATGCGAGAATACCAAGATCGGCGTGACACACGTGATCGCTCAGTCTGCGCGATCGGGTGGTTCAGTTTTGATTCATGTGATCTACTGAGCGCATTTTTGCTAAACCATACGATATGCAAATTGTTAGTCAGTCGCTTTTCCAGCAGGGAACGAAGTCGGTCGTTTTACAACCGTCTCCTAGGGGGGTCTTTCAGGCGTGGTTTGCCATTAGCTAAAGGCCTCAAGCAGCTGTGTCAATCGTTTGTAACGGCCCTGTGATACGGCTCGGGTCGCTCCGGAGCCAGTGTCCGAGGAAGGAGAGCTGCGACGACTTAGCCACTGGCTTGTCTTGTCTTTGTTTGTCTTCGTCCCAGCCGGGGCGTTTTCACGGATGGCAGTAAGTACACGCAACAATTCTTTAGTGGCCATTTGCTCTGGGGGTTTATTATTATTAGTTTGGTTAGGGCGTATTGGGGGGGCAAGTGTAAGATGGTAGAAGTAAATGCCATTTATTGTATTTGGTAGCATTTAGCGTCGGAGAGTAAATTTGGAAGCGAGTCGTATGGTGACGCGTAAATATGTATTTTGTTAAGCTTGAATTTATTATTGTTGGAGAGAGGTGAAGGAATATAGAAGACTGCAATTGAAATTGGGGGAAAGGTGATGTGATTACTTTGTTTCCTTTGTTGTTAGTTATTGATATGTGTATTTTTGCACCTGTGTTTTAGTGCGTCCAAATCCAACGGTCTAAACATCCAAAACCCTAAGGAACAGGCTGGCTAAGTCCGCCGCCGTGCTCTGCGGAAGGCTTTGTTGGTTAGTTAGAGTGGAGGCTGGCTGTGTCCCTCCGCCTCGTGGGTCTACGACGCCGCTACAGGCAGCGCAGACAGTAGGGAATACAGGTGAATGGACCAAGGGTAGACAGAAACACGTGCCCCAGAATAGAGGGGGAAACCCACCCTGTGGGGCTGACCAGGGTGACGCTGGGAACTAAAAAGTAGTTAACCGCACCCATTGATTGATTGTACATTGCTTAACGTCCCGACAGCAACAAGGCTTTCTCAGGACGTGCCTGCACTGCTTGTGAAAAAAAAACTAAACAGAACATTGAATGTATGTCGCAAGCCGGTCAAATACATTAAATAAACCTAACACATGGGGCCTAAATAAAGCTAAGACCATTTAGCAACACACATCCAATATCAAGAGCTACAGGCAGTGCAGACAGTAGGGAGAGTGTTAAAAAGGCAAATACAGGTGAATGGACAAAGGGTAGACAGAAACACATGCCCCAGAATAGAGAGAAAAACCCACCCTGTGGGGCTGACCAGGGTGACCCTGGGAACTAAAAAGTACCTAACCCCACCCAAGTCACCCAGGGCAGACCCGGGTGGGGGCTTAACCGCACCCAAGTCCCCCAGGGCAGACCCGGGTGAAGGTGCCACAATTGGACTTTTGTAATTTTTTTTTTTTTTATGGGAAAATGTATATTTTAGTGAAAACTTAAGGTTAATTATTTTGAAAAGCTGAAAATAGGGTTATCTCTGTCTCAGAATAAATGACCACGTTGTCACACCAGGGAGGAAGAATATATACCACACGGAATTGAATTTTTAGTTCGATTTTAATAATTCGATTTTTCTCATTCGCACGACAAACAATAGACAAGACGTATACAAACCCATGCACTATTCACTCAATTCATACATGCACCTGTAATACACGCACACACTTAACCATTCGCACAATGTTCAGAGTACTAATCACATCTCACACCCTCAATGTTCCACTATGATGTCACTTTCCATTGTCTGTTGAAAATAACTGACACAAATTAAGTTGATGCTTAGATCCTCTAAACGATTAAACAGTTTAATTACTCCGACCGTGCGTGAAGATGAATATAGCGTCGCTGCACGTTGGTTCAGTCTCGCCACTGGTCGAATAATCAGCCTATTCCCTCGCGATGGCCCGTCTAAGCTCCGCTGCACACCGCTTGGATCAACTTGACAATCTCATACACCACGTTGACTAAGTTATCACTTGAGGTACATAATTCCAGCGTCCCAGCCGGATAGAGCATCTATTCAACATATAGAAAGTGTATCTCCGTATAAGAAATCAGCCATTGTTTAGATCGTTACTTCCGCCCGAATGACGACATTTGGTAGCGATGACGACCGCCCACGGCTTCCGGACGTTGTCGCCGCGGATTCCCGATCGTTTCCGACATGGAATAAAATATCGTAATAACAATCAATTCGAAATACCACTGATGCACACACACGAATACGACATATTTCCACTGAACACATAACCTCTCAACACGACCCGAATCATTTCAAAATCAAACAGGCTCAACGAAACGATTCGGCAATCCCCGCGCCCGATCGCCAGACGATACCACAAACTCGCCGATGCGCGCCCGAATGTCATACAGTTTCCGATCTAGAGCCAATCAACTAACACATTTCTTGACTCTACTATTCAACAAACAAATACCTACCCAAAGATGCGTTAAAGGTTGCTTTGTCGACTATTTCAGGCCTGTCTGCCCATCTTGGCCGTTGACAAGGTCCTGGTACTCGTTACACTAATCAGTCGATCTGCTTACTCGTCGTAGTTCTCTGTGCCACTGGCGACAGCATGAATGCTACACCTTCTGTATGGGGGGAATTCTCCTCTTCATGACCTGAATATAGAATCATCTCCCCACTTAACACCCCCACCCGGGTCTGCCCTGGGAGACTTGGGTGGGGTTAGGTATTTTTTAGTTCCCAGGGTCACCCTGGTCAGCCCCACAGGGTGGGTTTTTCTCTCTATTCTGGGGCATGTGTTTCTGTCTACCCTTGGTCCATTCACCTGTATTTGCCTTTTTAAAACTCTCCCTACTGTCTGCACTGCCTGTAGCTCTTGATATTGGATGTGTGTTGCTAAATGGTCTTAGCTTTATTTAGGCCCCATGTGTTAGGTTTATTTAACGTATTTGACCGGCTGGCGACATACATTCAATGTTCTGTTTTTTTGGGGTTTTTTTTCACAAGCAGTGCAGGCACGTCCTGAGAAAGCCTTGTTGCTGTCGGGACGTTAAGCAATGTACAATCAATCCCCACTTAACAGCCTTTTCTGGCCAGACTGCGTCCATCTGGCTTCACCGATACCTATCAGGGAAAGGTTGTACTTTTGCATTTCCGCTGCTATCTGGGCGGACTTCCCGCTCTGGTACATGGTCTTGACATTCCATGTGCCCATGATTGTGTCCATGGATAGAGAGAGGCGGCTCTGTCCTGTGGCTTCCGGCTTTCACCACACGACGTCATAAATCTTCTCGTAGAAGAACCTTCCTCCTCCAGGAAAGGATTTGCTGTTTGTTTATTCGTCGGCGTTTTTGTAGCTATTTCTTTATTTGCAGGGTGGGGAAGCTACCCCCACGCCCAACCCCCTTACTAGGAGGACCAGGGGTTTTCTGTCGGGATCTCCTTCCCTTAGACCATGTTGGTTCACGGCACCTTATTTCATTCGGTGCACCCCTCTCGCGAGGGACCCCCTATCCACCACCCAGGGGACGCGCCTCAACGCCATATGGTCTCAACGCGAGGAGAAGTCATAGATGGTACCCATAAATGGTGATTAGAAGAGTCAGCCTGGTCTAAATCGAAAGTTTCAGCATACTGTTGTGGCCACACGGGGCAATTGCTTCCGGTGCATATAGTAACTTTCTGCAAGAAATAGTTTTTTTTCCCCAATTTTTGCCTTTTTTGGCGTTTTGAGCAACAAAAGGCATGACAGGGGGTGTGAAAAAGAGCAAAATCCGAGTTCTGTGTAATTTTAGTCGACCTGGTGTGTTCATGGGATCCTGTAATTAAGGCATGTGCACGGTTGTATGCGGTTTTGTTTTTTTTATGGATTACTTAGTCCATTAGAGTGTTGTGAAAAATGCTCTTAGAATTGCTGAAAATGTTTCTCCGGTGATGTGCTCCGCGTGGACGTTTTGTTAAGGTTCTTCGTTCATAGTTTTATGCTGCAAGAGGCTAACAGATAACAGTGTGTGAAAAGGGGGCGTAACCTAATTGCCCTGTGTGGCCTGTGATGGTTGCTGGGACCTAATTAAGGCTGGTTTAGTCGGCCGCATTCATGCACACCAACTCGGGCATGTCCTCCTGTGAAGGCAGTCGTTTGGGTTTACCCACTTCACTCTTTAAAAAAAAAGTGAACACAATCCAACTACAAGATCCGTTTGCCTGTCCAGCGCCGAGTAATTCCCCTTGATGTGTACAATTCTACCAGCGTCAGCCTCACCTATCTGGTTAGAGAGTATCTATAACTCGAGACAAACTGGCGTGACGTGTATTGTCTTGTGTCACTGTGGGAAATCAGTATGGACGGCGTTTCTCCTGCCTACTTCCCAAGTTCCGGAGAAAGACATGGGTTATAAGCGAGACCTGATGCATCCTTTTGAGGATGTAGATGATCGTCTTGTTCTATACCTGCGTTATTCTCTGCCGGGTGGGCTGGCGATTGGGTGCCCGATAGGCGGGGGCAGGGGATCCAACTGTTTGTCCAGCGCTGAGTAATTTCCCTTAGTATGTGTACAGGCCACACAGGGCAATTAGGTTACGCCCCCTTTTCACACACTGTTATCTGTTAGCCTCTTGCAGCATAAAACTATCAGTACTCAAACCAAGGGGAATCACAGCGCTGGACAGACAACAGTTAGATCCCCTGCCCCCGCCTATCAGGCACCCAATCGCCAGCCCACAGAGAAATACGCAGGTATAGAATAAGACTATGAAAAAACTATGAACGAAGAACATTTCTGCCAAAACAAAAAATCCACGCGGAGCACATCACAGGAGAAACATTTTCAGCAATTCTTAACAAAATTAATAGTTAGCGTTTTTCACAACTCAAATGCACTAAGTACCCCATGACAAAACTGTCGTCTGCAAGCCTGCATACAACCGTGCACATGCCCCAATTAGGCTCCCATGAACACACTAGGTCGACTAAAATTACCCAGATTTTGCTCTTTTTCACACCACCTGTCATGCCTTTTGTTACTCAAAACGCCAAAAAAAAAAAAGGCACACAATTGAAGTTTTACACCCCCAAAAAAATGGCAAAAAGGGAAGTTACTGCATGCACCGGAAGCAATTGCCCTGTGTGGCCACAGGCCACGGACCACAGTGGTGTTTCCGTACTGTCCAGTCTCTTAGCCTTAGTCAGTCCCAGTCATCCCCCAATTGTTCAATTCCCTAAAAAACACTATCGCCCACCAGCTGCACATTTGCCATGCACAAAATACAAAAAAAAAAGCACATGACCCGTCTCATTTCTTGGCTATGAAACTGGTTCCTTACCAACCCCACACCCAAGCACAGCTGAAATCAGCGTGCCCCTCAAATCACTACGTCAAAGGCAACTCAACATAGGCCCACAAATGTCCACTGGATAAGCTCAGGATGGCATGAATCAAAGCACCAAACATGTCTCCTCTCAGCTAACCATAAATTTCCAGCAAATTCCAACAGTCAGCCCAACTGCAAATTTTCAAACAAGGCAAAAATTATTTTTAAAAACACGGAGCCTTGCACTGCCTGACCTTCCCAATTTAAATGTATACCGTGACCCACAATTCGGCTGCCAGCGCTAGCCTCACCCATCTGGTTTGTGACCAACTGCAGGAGACATAGGTCCTCATGAGCCGATGCAGTTGAACATGTTTGCAGCAACAATCTGGATCACATTTGAGCGCTTGCTAACTGGCATGACCTTGATTCAGCCCCTTCCCTGCCACTGTACGTTCATTTTTGTTTCTGAAAATGTTTGCAGATTCAATGATCAAAACCATCCAAGAAACATGGATACAAATTGGTCTCCGCAAGAGGCATGGGTTCTCACGAGCCCCTGCAGTCACGGGGGGCTCATGATCTATGTCTCTTAAAGTTGGGTTGTATTTACTTTCTCTGGGCAATGAAGTGGTTAAAGTGCTATTGTGAAGACACATCTCGCAAGAATGAAACAAATCTCAGGTCTGTTAATTCATTTATTGATCGATTTACAGGAGAATATGCAATAGGGGGAAAATATACTGAATACATTTCAAATAAAATGCAAAAGCATGCTACGAGTCATTCCAAAATATTCCATACGATTGCCCTTTCAAGTACCATTTTCTCCGGTCTCTCATAAACTCGGTGCATGCATCAAAATCCGATTATAACTGATGGTAGGTTCATATGGATTAGTGTTCAGTCAACCAGACTCGTCGGTCATGTTAGATTAACCGTACACCACAGCCACATTCTCAAAGTTACCCGCAACTCATTTGAGACGGGCTGAATGCGTACACACGGCTTGAAGATGCGTATCCTCATGCAGCCTGTCGTAAATGTGTTCTCTTTTCTTTTTACAAAAGGAGAAATAACTGACCGTTCTTGAGAAAAAATGAAAAAAAAAAACCCACTTTATTATATGAATTACCATAACACTTATCATTCTGATATACCCATTGCTTAAAATGAATTTGACTGTCCTAGTTCAAGGGTGGTGCCAGAATAGCTTTCTGGCACCACCCTTGAATTAAAACAGTTTATCTATCTACTAATCTGTAATGTAGACTTCATAGGACAAGCAAATTTTGCAAAATCAGCCTCAGGGTGTAATGGTATAAATTAAACTTTCAATTCTAATGTAGTCCATGCGAATGATCACACTCCCACCCACCCCCCCTCCCCCCCAAGAAGTTTGTTCATGTGCAGTATGAAAGACATGTAGTGTACATTGCCAATTATTAATATATCATGACACGCTATTAGTTTACTTTTATCCCGATTGATTGATTGATTGTACATTGCTTAACGTCCCGACAGCAACAAGACTTTCTCAGGACGTGCCTGCACTGCTTGTGAAAAAAAAAACAAAAAAAAAAACAGAATATTGAATGTATGTCGCCAGCCGGTCTAATACCTTAAATAAACCTACAACATGGGGCCTAAATAAAGCTAAGACCATTTAGGAACACATCCAATATCAAGAGCTACAGGCAGTGCAGACAGTAGGGAGAGTTTAAAAAAGGAAAATACAGGTGAATGGACCAAGGGTAGACAGAAACACATGCCCCAGAGTAGAAGGCAAACCCACCCTGTGGGGCTGACCAGAGTGACCCTGGGAACTAAAAAGTAGTTAACCCCACCCAAGTCCCCCAGGGCAGACCTGGGTGGGGATACTTTTATCCGAGTACAGTAGAAGTTGTGAGTGACCACCCTTTCTTGCAAAAAAAAAAAACGGTGGTCTTGAAAGTCGGGTACTCCTTCAGGAGTACATTTAAAAAGAGCAAAAAGTGTTCACCGTCATTAAAGACCGCCATTTAGGGGGCTATACCCAATGTGCAAAAGGCCATCGGCCCGATGGCCTTTTGCGCATTGGGTGTAGCCCTCTAAATGGCCGTTTTTAACGACAAGTAACCTCCGAGGGTGGTCGTTAGAAACAGGTTCATCTATGCCTGAATGTACTCCATGTACTGAGTAACAAGCCAAGCAAAAGCCTACAGAAAATACACAATCAAATCTTGGAAAGAATTATTTATCAAGACATCTTGGTAGTAGCAAAATCAAGAGTTAAATTCAATCAGCTTTTTTTTTTTTTTTTTTATGAGTGTAAAATTCAAGCATAAGTGTATGAGGGTGAAACTCAAGCAAAGATGTCTAACCCTTTGGCTGTCAGTAGCGCTTTTTGTCGTGCATATTCCTACAGGAATAAGTGCGACAAAAAATGCTACCAACAGTCAAAGGGTTGTAGGGTGATAAAACGTTTTTACTTCTTCTTCTCTTCTTCTTCTTGGCTTGACTTCGCGAACGAAGATTTTATAGGAGTTGCCCACGACGTCTGCAGGCTTGTTCGTGGCTGCGGAGGCCAATCCGAGACAGGCAGGTTCGACCGCAGTGGCTGCAGGGGAAGGTATGGCCAGGGTTCTGAGCTGCGGCATCTCTGTTTTTTTCTCCTGAGCCGCTTGTCCTTAAGGCTAGCTCTGTGAGAGTCCTCAAAGGAGACAGCTGCCTTGTAAATGGTGGAGCGCCAGGTGTCACGGTCCGCAGCAAGCGAAGACCACTGGTGGTGGTCGATTTGGCAGGCACTAAGTGACTTCTTGAGACAGTCTTTGTATCTCTTCTTTGGTGCCCCTCTGTCACGGTGTCCAGTAGCAAGCTCGCCGAACAGGGTGATCTTTGGTAGGCGATGATCCTCCATCCTGGAGACATGCCCCGCCCAGCGGAGCTGTGTCCGCAGCAGCAAAGCCTCGATGCTCACAGTTTCAGCCTGTTCAAGGACCTCGACGTTGGTGACATAGTCACTCCAGTGAATGCCCAGGATGGTACGCAGGCAGCGCTGGTGGAAGCGTTCGAGGAGTCGTAGTTGGCTGCGGTAGAGGGCCCAGGACTCGGAACCATACAGCAGGGTGGTGAGGACCACAGCTCTGTACACGCTGATCTTGGTGCCTGTTTTCAGCTGTTGATTGTGCCACACCCGCTTGAAAAGTCGCCCGAAAGCGCTGTTCGCTTTTGCCAGCCTGCTGTCAAGCTCCTTGTCCAGCTTGGCGTCCGACGTGATAATGCAGCCAAGGTAAGTAAACTGGTGCACTGACTTTAGTTCAGACTCGCCAATGGTGATGTGAGGAGGGCGATACACTGTCTTGGGTGCCGGCTGATGGAGGACCTCTGTCTTTTTCAGACTGACCTCGAGTCCAAAGAGCTGGGCAGCATCTGCGAAGCAAGACGTGATGCGCTGCAGGGCTCTCTCTGTGTGTGCAACGAGGGCAGCATCATCAGCAAAAAGCAGCTCACGAATCAGTTGGTCTAGGGTTTTCGTGTGGGCCTGCAGTCGTCTGAGGTTGAACAGGCTGCCATCGAGACGATACCTGATGTACACTGCATCGTCATCATCGAGGTCCACTGTGGCCTGCTTCAACATCATGCTAAAAAAGATGGTGAAGAGGGTCGGTGCCAGCACGCAGCCCTGCTTTACGCCGTTGAGAATAGGGAATGGTTCCGAGAGGTCATTGTTGAGTCTGACCTGGCCTTGCTGGTCCTCGTGTAGCTGGACAATCATGTTGAGGAACTTTGGGGGACAGCCAAGTCGCTCCAGGATCTGCCACATGCCTTGCCTGCTCACAGTGTCGAACGCTTTTGTTAGGTCGACAAATGTTACGTACAGACCTTTGTTCTGCTCGCGGCACTTCTCCTGTAGCTGTCTCAGCACAAAGACCATATCGGTGGTGCTCCTGTTTGCTCTGAAGCCACACTGGCCCTCTGGGAGTTGGTCTTCAGCGATGGCAGGTACCAGCCGATTCAGGAGCAGCCTTGCAAGGATTTTCCCAGCAATGGACAGCAGGGTAATTCCCCGATAGTTGGAACAGTCAGACTTCTCGCCTTTGTTCTTGTACAGGGTGATAACGACTGCATCACGGAGATCTTTTGGTAGTGTTCCTTCCTCCCAGCAGCAGAGAAAGAGGTCATGGAGCTTGTTGTGCAGTGCTGTGCCTCCATGTTTCCAGATCTCTGGCGGTATTCCATCAATGCCTGCTGCTTTGCCACTCTTGAGCTGGTGGATGGCTCTGAGGGTCTCTTCAGCGGTGGGCGGTTCGTCCAATTCAACCTTTACTGGGAGGTGTGGGATTTGTAGGACGACTGCTTCTTGAACAGTGCGCTCAGCGCTGAAGAGGCTCTGAAAGTATTCCGACCAGCGGTTCAAGATGGAGGTATTATCTGTGAGGAGTGCCTGGCCATTCGCGCTTCGCAGGGGACTTTGTACCAGGTGCCTGGGGCCATACACTGCTTTCAGTGCTTCGTAGAAGCCCCTGTAGTCACCATTGTCAGCACAAAGCTGGGTCCTCTGTGCAAGTCTGGTCCACCACTCATTCTGGAGATCTCTGAGCTTGCGCTGGAGACTGCTGCAGACGAGGCGGAAGGCAGACTTCTTCACAGGGCAGGAAGGCTGGGCTAAGTGGGCCTGATGGGCGGCTCTTTTTTTTGCTAGGTGTTCCTGGATCTCTACATCGTTTTCGTCAAACCAGTCTTTGTTCTTCTTTCTGGCGAAACCCAAGACTTCTGCAGAGGATTTTGCAATAGCAGTTTTCAGTTGTTCCCAAAGTGTTTCAGGGGAGGAGTCTACTGGGTCCGCTGTGTCTCTGAGCCTGCGCTGTAAATCTGTCTGAAGGGCAGCTTTCACATCGTCACGCTGAAGGCTGGCAACATCAAGCTTTTTCTTGGGGGGCCCCCATTTCTTGGGTTTTGGCTTGAAGTGGAGCCTGAGTTTGCAGCGGACAAGGCGGTGGTCAGTGTGGCACTCTGCGCTGGGCATCACTCTGGTGAGGAGGACGTCACTGCGGTCCCTCTGACGCACTAGGACATAGTCGATAAGGTGCCAGTGTTTGGAGCGAGGATGCATCCAGGTGGTCTTTCGACTGTCCTTTTGCTGAAAAGTAGTGTTGGTGATGACCAGTTGCTGCTCCGCACAGAACTCCAACAGTAGGCGGCCATTGTCATTGCAGTTCCCCACGCCATGCTTGCCGAGGACTCCTTTCCAGGCTTCAGAGTCCTGGCCCACTCTGGCGTTGAAGTCACCAAGGATGATGACTTTGTCGTCTGCAGGGGTACTCTGTAGGAGGCTTCGCAGGTCAGTGTAAAACTTGTCCTTTTCAGCAGACTCTGCCAGGAGGGTTGGGGAGTACACACTGAGAAGGGTGACGTGCTGCTGGTGTCTCAGTGGGAGGCGCATGGACATGATGCGGTCGGAGTGGCCCGTTGGTAGGTTTTCCAGCTTAGTCGCAATGGATGTCTTGACCATGAAACCCACGCCTGAAAGCCGTCTTTCTGATGCAGGCCTGCCTGACCAGTAGAGGGTGTACCCAGCACCAAGTTCTTGGAGGCTGCCTTCGTCCGGAAGGCGTACTTCGCTGAGCGCGGCGATGTCGATGTTTAACCTCCGCAATTCATGGGCAATGAGGGCGGAGCGACGTTCAGGGCGTCCGCTGTCTGCTTTGTCGAGCATGGTTCGGACGTTCCAGCATGCTACGTTGAGTCCGGTCGTGGTCGTCATGAGAGTGGATCCGTTATTCTTTCTTGTTTTTTGACCGCAGGAGAAGATGCCCGTTGACCGCGGCTAGCCAACTGGGGTTGCGAGGGGACGAGCTTTGGTTAGGCCACCTTTTCTAGGCCCCTCTCCGTGTGGAGCAAGCAGTGCTGTCCCTAGAGAAGGCTGCTTGGTCGTTCAGGGTGTGCCGAGTGATGTTGTCATCCCCAGGTCAACATCAGGCGACCAATATCCTGAACCGCCTGCATGCAGGTTTGAGACTGCGGCTTCCAGTGACATCTTTCACCTGCCGTTTCGCCCCTCGCCCGTCGCTACAGGACTTGGAATGGTCAGTGTCATGGTCCGTGGACGTTTCCTAAAGCCTGCGCGGTGGAGCTTTTTGGTGGAGTGCAGTGTGCGCAGTACTGTTTTTACGTTTTTTACTTATTCTATTGATAAAGCATAAACAATAGTTTATTTATAAGCTGCTTATTTTCATGAGCTGTAATAATACACGTGTAAAAGTTACACAAAAATCCCCACCCACCCCTTTCAGTGTACATTTTTGGTCACATTGATACAGTAGAAATTTAAACCGATTAAAAGAATGTGAAACATTCAACCCGGCAGTAAACCTCAAGAACACTTATGCCATGAACATCGGGAAAGCGAACAAAAAAACAATGTGGCATTCATTACGAGAACTCACGCAAACATTTCACCAGTGAACCATCATGCGTGCACAACTCAATATGGAACAACAAAAAAAAAAAGTAAAACTAATGTTGTATTAACACTGTAAATGCATTTCATTCAAAAGAGTGAATAATAAATAGTGATCACACAAAGAAAACAGAAGACTGAAACCTGTGCACTCAACGCACTGTAAAAAATGTATTTTTCTCTAAAATGTATTTTTTCCGAAAAATACTTACTGATGACATTATTATTAGGAAGGTAAACTTAGCTTACAGATTTCAGCCTCCAAAACGTTGCATATTGCTACACAAGGCAAAGTGCTTGACTCATTCAGCCATGACACTACAGCAGATGGGTCGACCATGATAATTCAAGGGCAGTGCCAGATTCGCTTGGCGCCAAGTCTATGAAGACTTATTAACCATTGTGAGAAAATGCAAACTGAAGTGGTATGGGTCACGCGTTCAGCAGGGCTTGCCAAAACAATCCTGCAAGGCACTGTGCAAGGAGGACGAAGGAGAGGAAGACAGAGGAAAAGATGGGAGGACAATATCTCGGAGTGGACAGGACTGAAGCTGGGCGATACGCTGAGAATGGCAGAGAACAGAGAGGATTAGAGGGAGCTGGTTGCCAAGTCATCAGTGGTGCCCCAACGGTCGGCAAGACTACGGGATATAGATAGATAGAAGCTAATCTGGCACTACCCTTGAATTATCACAGTCGATCCATCTCCTGCAACAGGTGTATAGTCGTTTAGATAATGCCTAAAAAATTTGGGAAATAAGAGCGTGGGGCTGAACGAGTTACAAGCCGACTACTGGTAAAGAATTGCAGCCTGAAAATATCAGTGGCATCTTTGGAAGCAGTTGTCCATCACTAAAATGGTTGACTAAACTTTACACATGTACATAGTCTGTGATTGCTTCATAGACAATCCCACAGCCTTCCCCCACCTTCAAGAGACATAGACTCTCATGGGCCCCTGCAATTGCAGGGGCCCATGAGAATTTATTACTCTTGCTGGCATTGGTTTATATCTATGTCCTTCAGAGGAAGTCATCAGGGTCAAAACCTGCGACTGTTACAACTCTGTGGGCAAGAATCCCTCTGTGATTTATAAAAAAAAAATACACAAACCCATGGGCTCAAGAGTTATATTAAAAATATTTCTTTTGTACAGGCTGACATTATGTACACCCATGCATAGAGAGAGACAGGTACTTGCTTAGGCACCTGAAAAGTTAACCCTTTGGCTGTCGGTAGCACTTTATGTTGAGGCAATTCCTGAAGGAATCACCACAACAAAAGCGCTACCAAAAGCCAATGGGAAAAGAGAATTGAAGTCAAAAGTGACAGGCAATGTACATTTTGTACAAGCTGTTATCATCCCAGAGAATAAAGAAAGATTGATTGTACAGTGCTTAACGTCCCGACAGCAACAAGGCTTTCTCAGGACGTGCCTGCACTGCTTGTGAAAAAATAAAAAAGAAACAGAACATTGAATATATGTCGCCAGCCGGTCAAATACGTTAAATAAACCTAACACATGGGGCCTAAATAAAGCTAAGACCATTTAGCAACACACATCCAATATCAAGAGCTACAGGCAGTGCAGACAGTAGGGAGAGTTTTAAAAAGGCAAATACAGGTGAATGGACAAAGGGTAGACAGAAACACATGCCCCAGAATAGAGAGAAAAACCCACCCTGTGGGGCTGATTGATTGTACATTGCTTAACGTCCCGACAGCAACAAGGCTTTCTCAGGACGTGCCTGCACTGCTTGTGAAAAAAAAAAACTAAACAGAACATTGAATGTATGTCACCAGCCGGTCAAATACATTAAATAAACCTAACACATGAGGCCTAAATAAAGCTAAGACCATTTAGCAACACACATCCAATATCAAGAGCTACAGGCAGTGCAGACAGTAGGGAGAGTTTTAAAAAGGCAAATACAGGTGAATGGACCTCGGGTAGACAGAAACACATGCCCCAGAATAGAGAGAAAAAACTCACCCTGTGGGGCTGACCAGGGTGACCCTGAGAACTAAAAAGTACCTAACCCCACCCAAGTCCCCCAGGGCAGACCCGGGTGGGGGTGTGGGGCTGACCAGGGTGACCCTGGGAGCTAAAAAATACCTAACCCCACCCAAGTCCCCCAGGGCAGACCCGGGTGGGTCGATCGATTGTACATTGCTTAACGTCCCGACAGCAACAAGGCTTTCTCAGGACGTGCCTGCACTGCTTGTGAAAAAAAATAAACAGAACATTGAATGTATGTCGCCAGCCGGTCAAATACATTAAATAAACCTAACACATGGGGCCTAAATAAAGCTAAGACCATTTAGCAACACACATCCAATATCAAGAGCTACAGGCAGTGCAGACGGTAGGGAGAGTTTTAAAAAGGCAAACACAGGTGAATGGACAAAGGGTAGACAGAAACACATGCCCCAGAATAGAGAGAAAAACCCACCCTGTGGGGCTGACCAGGGTGACCCTGGGAACTAAAAAATACCTAACCCCACCCAAGTCCCCCAGGGCAGACCTGGGTGGGGTCCAGACCCGGGTGGGGTGAATAAAGAAAGAAAATACTTAGGGTGTATGTACATGTAAAATAAAATCCCTGAAATAAATGCACCAATAAGCAAATAAAAGAAACAACTACAAAAACAAACATAGCATAACTAAACAAAATAGGCAAACCAAAAGAAGCAACAACTTGTAAAGCTCAAAAACAAAGATTTTATTCACAAGTTCTTACTCTTAGTGTCGCATCTAACTGCCATTTAAATAAAGAAGTAGCGAATGGTGATTTTGATTTAAAACTGACAACAAATACAGCTTCTGTTAAAGACCCTGTGTGACTTACTTCACTTTGTGAAAAAAGCCCTTGATAAAACTAACACAACCATTTGTGTAAAAATAACTTTTTCTAGTCAAACTACACCCTCTACATCATTTCAACAATATTACGATCTGTAACAAACTGATGAATGGCTCCATACACAACTGATGCGTGAGCATGCCTACAACATCCTATTCTCATGACCCCCTGCAGGCTGCAAGGGCTCATGACAATCTATGGATCTTGTGCTTCCCATTTCCACTAATCCATTGGCTGTTGGTAGCATTTTTTGTCGAGGTGACTCCTACTTTACTCGCCTCGACAAAAAGTGCTACCAACAGCCAAAATGTTAAGCCACAGGACATAGATGGGATATGACAATTTATTCAAACACTGCCCTTATCAATTTGTTACCTCAAATATAATCAGAATAATTACTGAATAATAAAATCATCCAAGGAGTAATTTGTATATATGTGCCATAATGTGTTCGGTCTTGAATATGTGAAAAAAAAAATGAAGACGTAAAAACACTGTAAAACTCCTACATGTATCCAGTCGAATACCAACGTATAGGATGTTCATCGGTCTTCGACGCATACAAATTTGAAATAACGCATTGCTCTGTCATTGAGCTGTCAAATGACTTGTTCATTTTTTAGACAGTCGCTGATTCCCGCGCCGAGTTAGTTGGCCTGTACGAGAGAGAGAGAGCTATATGGCCAGCTAGCATGATATTCTAGTGCACTGTAGGCCTACACAGTCAGTCCTCAATGAACAGAGTGCATACTAAAATTTAGGTAGGCGGGAGGCCAGCTGCCAACAGTGATGGGTGACTTGCCCCCTCGCTCAAGCAAATGTAAACAATACTGCAAGCATGGGACCCGAGTAGGTACACGGTCCAACATGATGCAAAACGCTTTCCGCCTGTACGCGGCATACATCCTCATCAGTCCCCAAGGCTGCATTAACTCTAAGTCTCTTGTTGGTCTCATTGACGCTGATTTTGATCCATGGAGTCAGTATGAGGGTGCCGCAGCGGACTGGGTCTATATATAGATGTCTGTAGCCAGTTTTTTTTCACAAAGTTCAGCAGTTCACGTACTCATAATAGATGTGTATAGAAGCAAAGGCAATGACTTTACTGTTGTCAGTGCTGCCGGTTCATAATTTTTACAGCATAAATTGCAGAGATATGCGTATTTTTACATGATGTCCAAAATGTAAGATGTTGTAATCGATGTACCAGTGGTCTCTCATGCTCACACATATTTATAACCTTCGTTCTTATTTCATGGTACACAATCAGTAACTCAATCTTGCTTGTTCACATCTTGTAGTTGAAGTCCACATCATGTAATTACTTGTACACTGACAACACAATCTGTTTCTTGCTTTGTTTGTTGTTTCTTAGGAGAGGGCGGAGGGAGGGGATGTCTATGACAATTTGACAAAAATGTGTTGTGGTTGGTGTCCTGGACACTAAAGCTTGAATCAGTTCTGCCAGAAACCTGGTTCTTGTTGCTGAAAAGCATTGTGCTCTTCACTGTAGCACAGTAATTCAGTGTTTGCACATACATGTTACTGAAAAAAAGCATATTATATGTAATGAAGTCATTGAACGCAAACCTGATTACATTAGATTGCAAAATATCGAGAAAAAAAAATCTGAAATTGCCAAATATACTTGCCTTTGGTATTTATACACCAAGTATAACACGTATAATTGTCTGCGTGATGAATGTAACCAGTGCAAGAGTGAGTTTCTAAAGTCTGCAAGAGGCATAGACGTTCAAAAGTCCTCACCACCTAAGGGTCGTTATGAGAATCTATGCATATTGCTTGAAATTGTATCTGATAGTGTACTCAAACTGTGGAAGTAAATGCGGACCAAGTAACGATTATAATCCACATCTGCAAGAGATACAGATCCTCACGAGTCGCCTCTGGCCGCGGGTTCATGAAAATTTACGCCTTTGACTGGTGCCATTCGTGCTCATGTTTCTCAAACTGAGTCTAACTGAAAACAGCCTCGACTGTAACCAAATGGCAGGCAAGCACCGCAAAAACGTAAACAGTCTGCGGTAAACAGTGAGAGTCTGCGGGCCAAGTTGCCAAGATGTGTTGACAAGTTGGACAACTGAGCAGACTACTAGACCACGCCCACAAACGGCACGTGTGATTGAGGTAGAACTGTATGACAGTAGCCCGTTACAGTTAGTCTCTAAACTCGAGTTTGCACTGCCGTGAACCTAAAGGGAGCATGAGCATCGCGATATTCTACGGCTATTGTACGCCCCAGTGCCAGGACGGTCGTCGAATCGCACGTGTTGACAGCCATGGGTGTTTTGTTTTGGGCTCGGTGGTCGCGATTTCATCCTGGCTGCGTAAACATAGCAGCATAGAGGCAACACTAGCCACCAAGATACATACAGTACATTTAGCTTCTCACAAGCCCCCGCACTCTGCGCGGAACTCATGAAGATCTATGCCTCTTGGGGAGTTTTGTCTTTGGTTATGAGCGAACATTGCTAGGCAGTGAATGCCATCCGTCCGATGTAAAAACAAGAATATATTTATTCTCGTGAAAGTATGCGGTAACGGTGGAATGAATGTTTCTTGATAGGTTCATTTGTCTCTGTGCACATCAGACGGAACAGAGCCGTGAACCTTCTTCCATACCATCTGACGGCAGTTCTGATGAAAGCGACCTTCAAGACTGGCTAAAGCCTTGTACTGTCCCCAGCCCTCAACCAAATAATAGCCCTATCCAAGCCCATTTTAGTATATATTTTTAATTTGTAACCTGGCTTTTAAATTTCTGCCCGTATATGTGCCTCAGCAGATCCAAGTATATTCCCTAGTGAACCCGAATCTGTCTTTAACAGAACGATAGAGGGAGGGGAAGTGTGTTTATTTATATGGTCATTGATGTACGGTTACTGAAAAACAAAAGAAACGGCTGAAACTCACTGCAAACCACAATAGCCCATCTCGCTTCCTTTCCCCCACTCAGCCTGGAAATTAAAATTGTGTGAACTGAAAAAGCAAAACTTGGGCACGGATTCTCATGGGTCACGGTCCTGTAACTTGCATGACGGACCCCTGAGGATCTATGCCTTTTCTCATCAGTAGAAATGGCCACTATCACACTGAATTAGATACACTCACTGATACGCACCTTCCGTCAGTCTGGAATAAACATAGATCCTCATGGCGCCTGCAGATGCGAAAGCTAATGAGAATCATGCCTCTTGCCTGGCTCTATCATTATCAGTCTATAACTCAACGGACATAGAAAAAAAGGTCCCTGAATTCCGGCGAGTCAGTTATCAAGCTGTCGTGAGAGATATCTGGCACATATCAAACCCGCCGCGACCGTATTTCCTCCCCTCCTTTTTTGCTCCTGCGACTCCCTGACCAAAAGCTTTGAGTTTTTCAGTTCACGGATAGTACGACCGTGTCTTCACTTATACCGTGTATACACTATTTAGTTATAACCATTTTTACACTTTATTATCACTAGGCCGTTGTTTTCTCTCTCTTAATAAAGTTTCAGTTCATCTCTCTTTCTCTCTCTGAGAATGTTGTAGTTTAGCAAGGACAAACACGAAAAGAGGCCTGTGCGCCTATTGTTTCCCCAAAAATTCGGTAACCCATACACGCACTAAAAAATTCTAAAGTTCATTTTTTTTAAATGAAGTTGATGCGAATTTTCAATGATTTCACACAAGTTCACCTTATTTTGCGCACGCAGTCAAGGAGACAAGAGACAAAAAGGAAGGGACTAACAGAGACGGCTGCGTCTGCCGTAATATAAACAATTCCGCGATAACGCGGATGCTAAGGAGCGCGTGGGGCCATGTGTTTTTGGAGCTGTAGCGACTACCTCAGTTCAGAGTAATCTCCGAGCGGTTCAAGATACAACTGTTATGCTGGTCCTTACATACAAGAAGCTGCGCGAGCTGATTCACCGACTGCCTTCCATAGTGTAATAGACGCGTTGACAGCAATTATAAACAAACCACTCTGCTGAAAAATGGGGACAGAAACAGAATAGCTCGAGCTCACATTCCATCGAATGAAAATGATTAGGCTTTTGGACTCCGAGTTAGAACTGTGTCAGTATATATTTTAAATTTGCAACCTGGCTTTTAAATTTCTGAGTTTTCAGAATTACGTGTCCCCAGCCCTCAACCAAATAATAGCCCTATCCAAGCCCATTTTAGTATATATTTTTAATTTGTAACCTGGCTTTTAAATTTCTGCCCGTATATGTGCCTCAGCAGATTCAAGTATATTCCCTAGTGAACCCGAATCTGTCTTTACCAGAACAAAAGATTGATTGATTGATTGATTGTACATTGCTTAACGTCCCGACAGCAACAAGGCTTTCTCAGGACGTGCCTGCACTGATTGTGAAAAAAAACTAAACAGAAAATTGAATGTACATCGCCAGCCGGTCAAATACATTAAATAAACCTACAACATGGGGCATAAATAAAGCTAAGACCATTTAGCAACACACATCCAATATCAAGAGCTACAGGCAGTGCAGACAGTAGGGAGAGTTTTAAAAAGGCAAATACAGGTGAATGGACAAAGGGTAGACAGAAACACATGCCCCAGAATAGAGAGAAAAACCCACCCTGTGGGGCTGACCAGGGTGACCCTGGGAACTAAAAAATACCTAACCCCACCCAAGTCCCCCAGGGCAGACCCGGGTGGGGACCAGAACAAAAGAGGGGGGGAAAGTGTGTTTATTTATAATATGGTCATTGATGTACGGTTACTGAAAAACAAAAGAAACGGCTGAAACTCACTGCAAACCACAATAGCCCATCTCGCTCCCTTTCCCCACTCGGCCTGGAAATTAAAATTGTGTGAACTGAATAAGAAAAACTTAGGCACAGATTCTCATGGGTCACAGTCCTGTAACTTGCGTGGCGGACTCTCGAGGATCTATGCCTTTTCTCATCTGTAGAAAGGACCACTATCACACTGTCCGAGATACACTCAATGATAAACACCTCCTGTCTGGAATAAACATAGATCCTCATGGCGCCCGCAGATGCGAAAGCTAATGAGAATCCTGCCTCTTGCCTGCCTCTATCATTATCCTTGTCCTTACATACAAGAAGCTGCGCGAGCTGATTCAGTGACTGCCTTCCATAGTGTATTAGACGCGATGACAGCAATTATAAACAAACTGCTCTGCTGGAAAAGGGGACCGAAACCGAGAAGAGCACGCGCTCACATTCCATCGAATCAAAATGATTAGGCTTTTCGGAGTCTGAGTTAGAACTGGTTCAGTAGACGCAGCGGTTGCACTTCGCTTTGCAAGCACCCAATCAATTTCAACCTTTTCTCGATTATGTACATGGTGGCTTGCAAAGCCGCTGTGCCTACTGAACAGGCTACAGGGGTGACCAAGCACGCGGCTGTGGGAGGATAAATTAGTCCGTTAAATGAGGGTGTTCGTAAAGCAAGAGTATTCTCTTCGTTCATTGTACACTACTTTTTACTACGCCGCCATGGTTTTTTTTTTTTGCTGCTGACATTTTAAAATCGAAAATGCTGAAAACGTGATTTTTTGTTGACCTATGGATTTTCAAAATGACCAATTTTATATTCCTCCGGTCATATGACTTATTGACTGCAAAACTCAACCTAATCACTGGAATACTAGCGAATCCTAAAGTGGATCACCCAAAGTGTCATTTGTGCTGAAAAATGAGCAGTTAAAATAGCGAAAACAAAGCAAATATTATGCAAGTATTCTATACACTGTTACAAGAATCAAACAGTTCTTCAGCTGTCAGCCCAAGGCCAAAGTGTCCATATGTGCACCATTTACAAAAATATGTGTAAATTTGCACATGAACACACAGAAAATCACTGTTTGACGAAAGCTGAAGCACCTGCACTACATGTCTCTAAAACAACTCGAAGCCTAAATGCGATATATAGCAATTTGAAAGTGAAAGGAAAAATGCGTGCCATCAATTGGACCCTTAACAGAAATCACAATAAGAGCCCTGGAAATATTTGGCGTGTCGAAAGATATGATAGTATGGCAAGTCAGATGCGGGGCTCTTGATGGCAACATCTAAATCCGTACCCTTACTCCTCATGCAGAGGTAGTCAGTCATAAGGCGTTCGAGTCCAGATGGTTTTCATTACCACAATATATTTTTTATTTTCACACTCAAAATCCGTTCTCAATTCCGGGCCGGCTTGGTCTGTGAATTTTCACCTCGCGGCCTACAGCCGTAGAGTCACAAACACAGAACAGCACATTCTTATTTATTTGAAAGCTGGAGATCAGAGCGTGTCTTGCATCTTCGAGTGCTCTCAACCATGGCTTTTTATTTCTGCAGCTGTTGAAAGTATCCTCTCCGAAACTGTCGTGTGCACCTTCCATGAAATATGAACAAGTTTAACAATATCACAATGATTGGCGACGAGTCAGTTGAAAAGTCGGATGGCACTGCACAAAAGGAATATCTTTCAATCCTGAAGTTGTGAAATGACTTGCCACTTTAAGGAGATGAACTTGTCATGATAGTCCAAGGGTAGTGCCAGATTAGCTTGGTGCCTTAGGGCACCAAGCTAATCTGGCACCACCCTTGAACTAATGGTCCATCTCGAAACCATCCACTGCCATAGCCTTTTCGGACTGAATGGACGTAGCGTAAAATCACACAGTCCTGGTTTTGCGTAGTTGGTGTCACACACTACCCTGGAGATCTTCTGAGCTGTTCTCAGGCCTCTGTACCTGAAACAGATATTTCACAGGGTTATTTGGCCGCTGTTGAAAATACAGGAAATTCAACCCGTTTGGCCTAAACAAACTGCAGCAGGGGATGGATTGATCCTGACAATTTGAAGGTAGTGCCAGATTAGCTTGGTGCCTGATGGCACAAAGATAATCTGGCACTACCCTACAACCATGAGGGCAGATCTATCTCCTGCAACTGGTACACAGTCATTAGATGACACCTAAAAATACATCCATGGGGTTAAATGGGTTTGAAAGCAACTATTCATCGTGGACGTGGTAGCATTTCTGAAAACTGTTACTGCCCCACACAAAACATGGCGACCCCCCCTCCCCCTTCTTGATCTACTGTGGTGAATCTGTCTCCTGAACTTGGGTATCTTGATCATAGGTCAGAATGCATTTATTTTGCATTGGGTCATATATTCTGTTTCTGAACGTTTGTTCATTCAACAAACAAAAAGCCACGCCCATTCAAGGAACACGAGATGCAAAATGGCCTCAGCAAGAGACACAGATCCTAATGAGCCCCCGCAACTCTTGCACTTGGATCGCGTGTTCCTATTCTGAAGGGATTAATCTGACTGATCTGTAAAGATCTACAGTCTACAGCAGAACCTTTCTTGAGTGAGCAGCCTCACGACAGATCACCTGTTATTAAAGACCATCATATTTAGGTGGCTGTAGCCAGGGTTAGGGTTATAGTGGCTGTAGCCAGGGTTAGACTTATAGAGGCTGTAGCCAGGGTTAGGCTTATAGTGGCTGTAGCCACCTAAATGATGGTCTTTAATGACAGGTGGCACTCATTTTGCCCCTCAAGACTTCTCCTAAGAGAGTGCCTGTCTTAAGACGTTTTCTTTCAAAAGGGACACTTTCTGCTCTTCTTCTGCTACTAGAGAGCACCCATCTTTCTTTAAACAAAAAGGCGGTTCCTAAAAACAGGTACTACTTTAGTGTGTAGGTGAAGACAGGAATTAATGATGACATTTTACCCTCTTGTGCATACTGCCAACAGAAATGTGAGCAGGCTGCAAGCATGAAGACGTGAATTATTCATTTACCGTTTTCGCGACCTCGTGGCTGTGACCATCTGAATGATGGTCTTTAATGACAGGTGAGACATGTTGCCCTTCAAGACTTCTCTCGAGACACTACCAATCTCTTAAGACTACTTTTTTTTCTGAAACAATGTGGCTGGTCGAACAGGTTTTACTGTATAGGTCATTTCACATCGGACCGCACGTTTTTCCCAAATATCTCCGCAAAGAACCACTTTTCTGTACCACATAAAAAACAAATATCATGGAGTGCGAATTTACCTAATGTGGAATATTTTTTACTAAACTGATGATTTGTCGTCGTTGCTGTACAGTCGCAGAAATTTGGTGAAAAGACAGGAATGAACCATTTTAAATACCCTAAATAGAGCCCCAGCAGATTTCAATATGGAAGTCAAGCATGCAGACTTCATGTATGCCTGCGCTGTTTCACTTTTTAAAACTTGACCAATTCACGTGAAAATGGGTCTTTCTTATACTATGCTTAATATATCAGGGGCACATTTAGTGATGTAAAATCAGTCATTTATAAAAATATTTCAAATTTTTACGACTGTACAAAACAACCGACACATTGTCCAAGTTTCTTAAAGTAAATTGTATGACGTCAACTGTCGATGCATGATATTTGTTCTAAGATTGCTATAGAAAAGTGGTTCTTTGCGGAGACATTTGTGAAAAACATTGCTAGGTGTACTCCAATGTCGAAGGACCTATATGTGTGAACGACTCAGAAATTATTAGCAGCAGGCAGTCAGTTTTGGACTGAGAGTGCATGCATACCTGCCAACCCTGAGGCAACAAAATTCCTGAGCTGCGGCCTCCACGACGCTAGCCCTTGCTTCCAGGTGCCGAAAAATCAAACAACGGGAGGGGGGCGGGGGGGGGGAGCCGCGGAGGGAGGTTAGGCGCTAGACCTTGGCTGGAATATCAAACAACAGGGGGGGGGGGACGGGGGGGGGGGGAATGGGGGGGGGGGGAAACACACCTTGCTTCATTACCTGTGCAGCGATGTTTATGTCTGCCCGGCACATTTTACAATTGGCAAAGTGTTCGCCCTTTCTCAATTCGATGTTAGGAATGCTTGTAGTCTGGATGGAACTTCTCCAACCACTTCTGCTTCTTTCGAGGCATCATTTTGTTGAAAATCGAAAATATCAGTTGTGAAAATCGCTAAGCATGTGCTCCAGGTGGGTTGCATATGCTTGCTTAGCGCGCAAATTTCTTGCTTAGCGTTAAGTTCACAAGCTTAGCTGAAAATGTGCGTTGCATGAGCGTGCTTATCTGCTGGAGCGAGCTTAGTGACGTGCTTAATTCTAAGGACGGTCCCCCCCCCCGTGCGTAGCGGCGTGCTTAGCTGAGGAAGAGTTCTTATTTGCCGTGTTAACGCGAGAACGGAAATGTGAATTCACTCTCTTAAACCTTGTGGCAGAAACAGCCTTCCATCTAGGATAGAGAAGGAGGAACACGAAATGTACGTGGGAACGCACGCGGACCCCCTACCCAGCCTCGTCTCACGGACATCTGGGAATTATCGGTGAGGAGTCTGCATAACTGATTCAACTGACCCTGCACACCGATGGGTATAACCCAACACCAGCCGTTGTCAGAGAAACATAGATCCTCATACTATGGGAGCCTACTACACGGTAGTCCTTAACTAATGTACATCTACATTAGACTTGAGACATAGATCCTCATACTATGGGAGCCTACACGGTACTCCTTAACTAATGTACGTCTACATTAGACTGACAAGCAGGGTTGCCTGCACGAAAAATTTGCCATTCTTTCTCTCTTGACTTCTTGTTTTCCATCACCGCCATTTCACCGGCGTTTTGTCTACTTCGTTTCCGTTAGGTCAGAAGAAGCGAAAACCGTGCGTTTTTATTGGCTGACTTCTACAATCTATGATGACGTAGGGGAGAACCCCACCATAAGCTATAAATAACCTATTCCCGCTCGCTAAGAACTCGTTCGGAGCTACGCACATCGCTAAGTCGCTCCATGCAACAGAAAATACTCGCGCACTAAGCAAGAGCTTTACTAAGCAAGAAAGACCTTAAGTCAGCGAGCTTAACACACTATATTTAAGCACGCTACATGCAACCCACTCCGGGGCAATTTTGAAGCAACCGGAACAAACACAGAATGGATGCAAATATGCTGCGCATGCGTAATCAAGACTGGCTGTGGGTCCCCGAAAGCTTAGCAGTTTAGCGGCAGGCTCTCAACTACAGGCGCTTGACCACGAGCGGTACGCCAAAATGCCTCAAATTTTAAAACAAAGCTTGAAAATCGGGAAAAATGTACAAAAAAAACGGAAAATCGGGACTTGAAAAAAATTCGGGAGGGTTGGCAGCTATGGTGCATGTATATACAAACATGATCCAAAGTCTTACCTGTCATCCAGATTCAAGCTGTCGTCGTCCAAGTCCAGTTTGTCCTCAAGGGTGGCCTGAAGGTCGGCGATCCTCTTGAAGGCCAGCTTCAGGTCGGCGTGGCACTGAGCCAGCTCCTCTTGTAGTGCTTCCACCTCCTGCTCCTGCAACAAAACAGGCTAGTTTACAATCACTCTGTTCTAAGGGCGATTAACCCATTTCAACACCCTCAAGCAGGCAGGAGATGGATTGACCATGATAATTCAAGGGTAGTGCCTGATGAGCATGGCGACGAAGGCGCCAAGCTTATCTGGCACTACCCTTGAATTATCATGGTCAATCCATCTCCTGCAAATGGTACAGTCATTCGGAAGCACCTCCAAAATTTGCGAAATGCAGCTGTGGGGTTAAACGGATAAAAAGAAAATGTTCTCCGACATCTACCGACCTCTCTTGCTTCTGCGTCAGAAATGCATGCCTTCCTAAAGGCCGTTTTTAATTGGACAAACCTACCCGTACATTTGTTCGCCAACTCTGAGGATCTAGAGTTCAAGATCTCGGGCGAACCAAGTTGGTTCTTCATTGGACAATCCAAAGATACGGGCAAACCTAGTTCAAAGTAGTTCGCGAACCTTGGCGAACCATACTTCGCTGTCGGAAAAAGTTTGCTCGACATGTCGAGCGATCCAAGGCGAACCTTTTGTCCTTTCGGTAAAAACTTTTACCCTCTTCTACGTTTGAGTTAGAATATAGTCACCGATCCAACAACCATGGCGGACGGCGATATTTCACTTTTGTGCGAAGAACAAGACTTATTTTATTGATTTGTGGGAGGCCATTTTGAACACCTTTGCAGACCTACTTGCGCCGAACCAAGCACTTCAATTAACAAAGAGAACCATAGAGAACCTAGTTTGCTCAAGTTCGCCTAGGTTCGTTCAACCTCAGTTAAAAAACAAACCAAAAGATCGCCTATCTTCTCTGATCTAGGTTTTCCGATCAAAGGTTCGTCCAATTAATAACGGGCTTAAGGTCCATTTGACCACTGGCCCTCCCTAACAGCTCATTGCTGCTGACCCAATTCAATAAATGTCTATTTTGGGGCGAGCATGCCACAGAGCATTGGCCAAGTCTATGATGAAAGAGGAGCTTCCTTGTAGAGTTGTGGTGCACTGTACGCAGACAAGGTCAGTTCTGGCTGCATGCTTCCAGGACTGAAGACACCACAATCGTCCAGAGTGTCAGTCTTCAGTCCACAAGCACAGTACTGATTATGCTCGACCAACAAGCAAGTTTTTCAAATAACATTTTCCAACAGTGAAAGTACAAGTCTGTACAGTAGAACCGGCTTTGAGCAATCCTCCTCCCCCTCCCTCCCCCCCCCCCCCCCCCCCCCACCCCACCCAAAAAGAAAAAAGACCTTTAAAGACAGGTGTTGCCTGTCATACAACTCCATCATTTAGGTGGCTATAGCCAGGGTTAGGGTTAGTGGCTATAGCCACCTAAATGATGGTCTTACATGACAGGTGATCCATCACAAGTGAGATTGCTCAAAACAGATTCTGCTGTAGATGAAGCCAACAAAATAATGTGTACACGTTCTTTGTATTTCTGTGCCACCTCTATCTCCTTTTTCTGGGCATCTGTGAGCTCCTCCCTTAAGTCTCGCAGTTGTTTCTGGGACCGCTTCGAAACCTCCTCTGCTGTGATTCTGTTCGCTGACAAGTCCTCTTTCTCCGATGATGCCTTCTCGATCTGCTCTTTCAGTCTTGCTACTTGCGTCCAAGGCAGAAAAAGTTAGGCCCGAGGTCATAGCACAATAAAGTTAGTGGCAGAGCATTACAAATTTGCATTATCCATTTATCACGCGACAGTGTAAATCTGGTAGGTTTAGACGCAATGATTTGAAAATAAACAACTCTGTAAAAGTAAGAGGACATTTCATTCCATCCGACAGATGAATAAATAGATCTGCGAGCCCAAACAGCTCATGATGATCTATGTCTTTTGTTGGCCTAACATGACTCGGCGTTGTCAACTTAACTCATTCAGCCTCGACACACCACAGCAAGACATGGATCGAGCATGATAGTTCAAGGGTGGTGCCAGAATAGCTTGGCGCCCATAGGCGCCAAGCTATTCTGGCACCAACCTTGAACTATCATGCTCGATCTGTCTCTAGAATTGTAATACAGTCCTTCAGAGGGCAACTTCAAAATTTGGGGACTTCGGTCCTGGGGCAGAATGTGTTGAGCATGTCACTGGGAATTCAATATACATTACACAACAGTGGTGCCAGAGCAGCTTGGTGCTGGTGTGTGCCAAGCTATTCTGGCACTACTGTTTGTGCTGAATGTATCGTTACAAGATGTTAAGTCTTACTGGGCAAGCACATTGGATCAAAAAATTAACTCTTTAACAAAATTACTTAGTGGTAAGAGTACATAATACAGAAAAGTTACTTATTACAAAGAGTTAAAGAGTAAAAATTCATATGCAGATCCACATTTTCAATTTCAGTATATTTCAGTATACCTTGATAGCAACATCACCGATAACAAAAGCCGAGAGATTTTTTCAACATTTGACCTACAAGACAATACACTTAATTGACCACAGGTGAATTTTTTTTCAGCTTCAAAACCAAAGCATAACAAGCAAGGCAAAACCATTATGGCTCACAGTGTATTTACATAATCATGTACGCGTGACCTTTATGACAAGGGCTGGCTTCTGCAGGAGCAAAATCCACGTTTTCTGAAAATGTAAGCATTTTTCACACATCTGTCAACCTCCAGTGACCCTTGACCTTTGTGATGAGTTGTTTTTAAATTAGTATGCATAGGAAGGTCTCATCAGCTTTGTGCCAAATTTAGCTGAAAAATTTGCAAAAATGTTGATAATACCTACAATTTAAAAAAAATAAATTGGCATTTTACACACATTTGCCAGCTTCTTGTGACCCTTGATCTTTCCGAGGGGTCATCCAAATTAGTATGCATCGATAGATCTTACCATCAGGTATCCATGTATCAAAATTGGGTTTGAAGTTGTGAATGGTATTTGAGGAGAAAAAAAACATTTTTGTCAAAATATGGCTAATTTTTTACCGATTTCCTGAGCTCTTGTGACCCTTGACCTTTCCCGAGGGGTCATCCCAATTAGTATGCATAGATAGGTCTTCCCATCAGGTATCTCTGTCCCAAGTTTGGGTTTAAAGTTGTGAATTAGAATAGCATGTATTTGAGAGAAAAAAAAACATCTTTTGTCAAAATATGGCCATTTCGGACTTATATCCTGAGCCCTTTACAAAGGTCTTGCCACAAAGTATCCTTGGGCCAAGTTTGAAGACTGTGGCTTGAATAGTTGCAAAGAAAATGCCAGCGTTAAAGTTTACCATGGACGACCGACGACGACCATTGGCCCAAAACATACTCACTTTTGCTTCGCACGCGAGACAAAAACTATAACTCAAGATGAGTATTGCTGATAATTACAAACTGTACCTTTGTCAGCAGGGCACTCGACATCCGACATTGATCTTTTTGCCGCGAACAAGGACAATCCGTCTTCTTCTGGACAGTGTGCTTGAAGAAACTGTACAAGCTAAAGCTTCTCTTGTACACTCCAGCCTGAAGATTCTGGAAAAGCCAGTGTATGTATATGTAACAAGATGGGATGAACCATAACCCACAAAGTCCCTTCTATGACAGCTGTCCTCGCTGTCAAGAAGGGTCTCTACCTTTTGTCTTTGACCTAATTCTAATGTTGAAATATCTCCTCTTAAACAAGTTGAGGATTTCATTCCAAAGGCTACCATATTGTTTAGACCTCGCATGCGTTTTTCTGTTGGGAACATTTACAGTACAGTTGCTCACATTTTTAAGCTTTATCCTTCTGATCCATTTCCCCCGCTACTCCAAGCCAACCTCTAATCAACACACACAAATAAAGACACAGGGCGCTTCCCGCCGCCATTAGCAACTAAAGTACGTACTTGTCTGCGCTTTTGTTTTGTCCAAATTAGACTATTGCAATGCTCTTTTGGCTGGCTGTTCCCAGTGTTTGATTGGCAAACTCCAGAAAATTCAAAACTCAGCTGCTAGGTTGATTCTTAGAGTCCCTAGATCAGATCATATCACACCCCATCTGTCTGCCCTACACTGGTTACCTGTAACGGCTAGGATTCAGTACAAAATTTCATGCACGACTCAGTTGTATTGTACCTGTTCCTGCCCACACTACCTTGCCTCTCTTCTCCAGCTGTATACGCCCTTGAGACAGAATTTGCGCTCTGCTGCCGACTCTCGAGTTTTACGTATCCCTCTTGTCAAAACAAAGTCGTTTGGTGAGAGGTCATTCCGATACCAGAGCCCAGTTGTTTGGAATGATCTCCCACGCGAACTGAGATACGTGGATTCGAGAGAGGCATTCAAGCGTGCCCTAAAGACCCATATGTTTTCTGTCAGCTACAAATGACTTTGTCACACACCTGTCATGTTAAAGTCATCTCTATCTATTTATAGAAGTAGTGTGTGTGTGGGTGTGTGTGTGAATGCCAGTACGAGTCCATGAGCGTAGCACTTTTGAATGGTGACTTTATAGCTTGTTTACAGAGTGCGTTGCATTTTGTTTTTGTACTTTTTGTTAATTCCATTTTTGTAATTAGTTATTTTTTGTACATTAGTTTTTGTTAAGCGCCTAGAGCTCTGAGGTTAGGCGATATACAAGTACTCATTATTATTATTATTATTAGTAACAGGAATTCTGATGAATAGTATGAGCAACAGAATGACGTCACTATATGCTTGATGTCTTCACTAGTCTCACGATGCCATGAACATGACAAATTTGAAGTTCAAGTTTCACCTCATCCGAAAGGCACGCAGCCTCTTCCAAGGCCGACCGTTTTGTTCCACACAACCTCTTCCATGGCCGACTGTTTATGGGACTATATAGTATATTGGATCCGAAATTTGCAAAAATGAATTATTGTTCATAAAAGTTGAAGAGGTACAAAGCTGGATAACGAACTCGTCCAATGTCTTTCTCCAAACTAGCTGTACCCAAAATTTCAATGACAAAAATTAGACTCTAATCTGGGTCAACTGACTTTTTATAATGGGTTTTTTATATAGATCTTCAATATGCACGGAGTATTTCGCCACGTTTTAAGCTTGAACATACAGCAATATCCGACATTCACGTGTCTACGTAAATCGACTTCAAAGCTAGAACAAGCCGATTCTTTCAGTCCTTACCTTGGGCGAGATGACTGAAGAAAATTGCCGAGTTCACTTCAATCCCTGGGAAAGTTTACAGAGTTCAGGCTTTTCGTCAATGGAAAATTTTCCGTATTCGACAGAAAATTTTGACAGGGACAGAAAAAAATGAAGGCCACCCTGCTGTGTATCGAGTACACGATGGTCTGTAGAGTGCCTGGCCGGGACATATGTCTATAAGCGCCAAGCTATTCCGGCACTACTCAACTAGTTTAGTCAAACTTATTTCACACACTGGTGTATTCCGAATGATATGGGTCAACACAAAACTGCTCGTCGCAGGTGTACAAGACGCTCCTCCTGTTGTAGTAAATAAGAGTGCACAACATATACGCGTGTCCGATGTGGAGCCGAGCAAGGACAGCATCCTCACAGTGGCTGCCGTAGCATCAAGGTAGACTTCGGACACCATAGGAAGAGCTTCATGAAGCTCGTTAGCTTCTCCTCTTTGTCCCATAATGTACAACGAATGCCTTGAATGCCATGTCCATTCGCATCTTGGCAACTTCTGACAAATGTACTCATGTAGTTTGCATGAATTTCAGTTTCATCTCATATACAACCTACACCTCTTGTGATGCATGTGAATTGCTGCATTTCATTAGCCCCCATAATTAACCCTTTTATCCCCACAGCCACATTTAATTCTGGAGGCGTTACCCAACGGCTGCTATGTACCAGTTGCAATTGATGGATTGACCATGACAATTCAAGGGTATTAGATTGGTTTGGCGTCAAGCCAATCTGGCACTACCCTTGAATTATATGGTCAGTCCATTCCTGCCGTAGGGCATTATGGCTAAATGGGTTAACCTACCATGCACCAGTACTGTAGACAGTACCGCTGGCTGCATACAGAAGGGTTAACTCAGCAATGCATCGACCTACTTTAAATCGTTGACAGCACAGTATCAGGATTGAGGAATCTTTTGGCCGTCTTGCAAAAGGGAAAGAGAAGTCCTAGTGCCGAGCCGACCGTCAGTCATCCTTGGTAAACTTTATATGTCGACCATTTGTTTCAAAGACTATTCCATCAATTCCACAGACTTCAAAAGGTGCTTTGTGGCGAGACCTTTCCAATTTGAGTGACCTCTCCCAAAGGTCAGTGTTAGAGGGGCTCAGTAGGTAGGTAAAAATACTTTATTTCGAGAAAAGTTGTATTCGTCTATCTCTTCAAAAAAAAAAATTTTGACTTGAAAGTCAAACTTGGTACAGAGATAGTGGATTTACAAGACCTTCAAATGAACTGATTTTGGCCATCGCCCTCAGGCGCCAAGCCAATCCGACACTACCCTTGAATTGTCATGGTCAATCCAATAATTGCAACTGGTACATAGCCGTTAGGTAAAACCTGCAGGAAATGATAAATGCTGCTGTGGGGCTAAATGGGTTAATTATGGGGGCTAATGAATCACAATAGGTGTAGGTTGTACACGAGACAAAACCGCAAACTAGAGTACATTTGTCCAAGTCAGCAAGATGATCGATTGTACATTGTTCAACGTCCTGACAAGACCGAGGACGTGCCTGCACTGCTTGTGAAAACTGAACAGAATATTGAATGCATGTCGCCAGCCGGTCCAACACGTTAGGTAAACCTATGGGGCCTAAATAAAGCCAAGACCATTTAGCAACACACATCCAATATCAAGAGCTACAGGCAGCACAGACAGTAGGGAGAGTTTACAACAAACAAAAATATACAGGCGAATGGACCAAGGGTAGACAGAACCACATGCCCCAGAATAGAGGGGAAGACCCACCCTGTGGGGCTGACCAGGGTGACCCTGGGAACTAAAAAGTAGTTAACCCTATCCGTCCCCCAGGGCAGACCCAGGTGGGGAACAGCAAGATGAGAATGGACATAGTATTATGCAGATAGTTCATTAATTAATCTGAAATAAAACATTCATATAAACTGCGTTTTTTTATACTCAAATGCACGAACAAATTCCATCGACCAAAGAACAGTTGGCGTCACCTCACTGGTTTTGACCAAAGTCGAGCGACCACTGCAACCTTGCCCGAGGCAACTCTGAACTTAAGATTGATCGATTGATTGTACATTGCTTAACGTCCCGACAGCAACAAGGCTTTCTCAGGACGTGCCTGCACTGCTTGTGAAAAAAAAAAATAAACAGAACATTGAATGTATGTCGCCAGCCGGTCAAATACATTAAATAAACCTAACACATGGGGCCTAAATAAAGCTAAGACCATTTAGCAACACACATCCAATATCAAGAGCTACAGGCAGTGCAGACAGTAGGGAGAGTTTTAAAAAGGCAAATACAGGTGAATGGACAAAGGGTAGACAGAAACACATGCCCCAGAATAGAGAGAAAAACCCACCCTGTGGGGCTGACCAGGGTGAACCTGGGAACTAAAAAATACCTAACCCCACCCAAGTCCCCCAGGGCAGACCCGGGTGGGGGCACGGTCGATCTGCCTCCAGACCAGCAACGCAGGTCTCAAAAGATAATGCTCCAACAGGAACAGTACATTGGCTGCATTGCACGAGGTGCTTTCATTTCCCCCCACGACACTTGTTCTGAAATTTTCAGCGCAAGATCACCCGTCATTACAGACCACCATTTAGGCGACTGTAGCCATTCAAGTGTTGGTCTTCACCGACGAGCGACACTTGTTCTAAACTTTTCAGCCAGCACTCGTCTGTCAAGACCTCTTAACCCATTACACCCCCAGGCTGAATTTAACTTTTTTTGTCGTCCTATGAAGGCTGCATTGCAGATCTGGAGATATATCAACCGTTTTAGGTCAAGGGTGCCATCAGAATAGCTTTTTGCCCGAGGCAGCGAGCTATTCTGGTACCACCCTTGAACGCTTCATTCGTCCACCAGGGCAGCCCCCCCCCCCCCCCCCCCCCCAGGGAGGGCGTTTTGAAAAAACACACGCAAATTTAAAAGCAAGTTTATTCGTTTAGCGTGGAACATTCACATACAGAAATATTTTAACACAATAAAACGTGCACCTGTTCATCATTGCACGGAAAACGAAAACGAACCGACGAAAACTTGGCACTACATCAGAAATTGAAAACACCAGCATGACCCCTGCACAACCTACAAAGCTGTAGATTACTTCACACGACCCACACAGACGTCTTACAACAGAACAGTTCTGTATCAAATAAGTAGCACCAAAGTGGTGAGCAAAAATGATGGCAAGTAGGCGTTCCAACACACCGACAGACAAGACAAAGAAACGCGCGTGAAATGCCTCCGCTTGTTAAATCAAAACCACGCATCAACTTGCACATAACCCAAACTAAAATCTCTATGTATCCATTATAACAATGTTCATCTATTTTCACATAAAAAAAACATGTGATTTTTAACCTCAGAGTGCCGTACGGTTCAAAATCACTGACCTGCACACAAATGCCTAGGCTGATGATGCAAAGTTTTATACATGTAATTTGGAATGGTCTCAAAAACAAAAACAAATGTGCACATATGCAGCGCAAACATGATGGTCCAGAAGAATAAAAAATTCAAATGCGAACAAGTGTACCCTCAAACAAAGAGCCACCCCGACAGCCAAACAAGAAAATTTTATTTGTTGCTTACTTCAGATGTTCATCCTACTATCCGAGCCACCTTCACACAAAAATTGGACGAGTTATCGCCCATGGCTACCTTGGAGGACAGGGTTTCATCAACAGTGGTTTAAAAAAAAGAAGCAAAACTGGACACTGAAGCAAGTTTCCCTTTATGTGTAACATACTAGTTGCGTAGATTGCTTATGTTGTTAACTGCCTCCAACGAAATTCGACTCTAAATTTATTAGATTGATTGTACATTGCTTAACGTCCCGACAGCAACAAGGCTTTTTCAGGACGTGCCTGCACTGCTTGTGAAAAAAAAAATAAACAGAACATTGAATGTATGTCGCCAGCCGGTCAAATACGTTAAATAAACCTAACACATGGGGCCTAAATAAAGCTAAGACCATTTAGCAACACACATCCAATATCAAGAGCTACAGGCAGTGCAGACAGTAGGGAGAGTTTTAAAAAACAGGTGAATGGACCTCGGGTAGACAGAAACACATGCCCCAGAATAGAGAGAAAAACCCACCCTGTGGGGCTGACCAGGGTGACCCTGGGAACTAAAAAATACCTAACCCCACCCAAGTCCCCCAGGGCAGACCCGGGTGGGGGTCTAAATTTATTAGAGAACCAGAACTTCCGGCGCACAATTTTTTAAATAAATCTAGTTCGATTTAATGTGAATTACTTTCAAACCAGGAGTAAACCAACACACCCATATCCATTTATCAGGTAAATATGGCCGCTAACCTAAAAAGAAAGAACTTTTTGACTTTCATATTTGTAGGTCACGTTTATTTAGGTGCCTTTGACGAACAAAAAGCAGAGCTCAAGACCAAACCAGCCGGATTTACATGCACATGGACCCTAGAATTGGTTGGCTTTCAGCCGTGTCCTCCGCAGATGCTCTCCATTTCACTTTTAATATCCTGTAGTGTCACTGATGATGTTGCAAGTCATTGATGTGCGATTTTAAGACTAAACATTCTATTTGTACATGACGCAAGTATCGGGCAATGGTGAACAAAACTACATACAAACCCGATCCATTTGAGAATTTTAGCCATTTAAGAAGAAAACATTTAGGGTTTTGGGCCGTTTTTAGATGCGGAAAATAAATCTGCTTCACCGAATTGTGAAAAAATGTCCACGGAAATCGGCGAAAACGCCGAAAAATCCCACCCCCATTATAATGAAAAATTCTCGTTTCTTTTGGTGATCCGAGTTCATCTACAGTACTGAGCACCAAAAGGGGTCAGTGTGGGGCTATTCGGATTTCGATCAAACTAAGGCATGTAGTGACATTTATTGCTCAACGTCCTGACGGCAACAAGACTCAGAACGTACCTGCACTGCTTGTGGAAAAAAACTATACAGAATATTGAATGCATGTCGCCAGCCGGTCCAATACGGTAAATAAACCTACGGCATGGGGCCTAAATAAAGCCGCCAAGGCCATTTAGCAACACATTCAACATCAAGAGCTACAGGCAACGCAGACAGTAGGGAGAGTTTACAAAAGGCAAATACAGGTGAATGGACCAGGGTAGACAGAAACATATGCCCCAGAATAGAGGGGAAAACCCACCCTGTGGGGCTGACCAGGGTGACCCTGGGAACTAAGTAGTTAACCCCACCCAAGTCCCCCAGGGCAGACCCGGGTGGGGGGCATGTAGCGACTTTCCATTGTCGCAATGCATCAAGATAATGTTAATGTATAAATTTGTATATTCTGGGCTATCTGCATGATGAACTTAATTGTGAACTGATAATGAAATAGTTGCCAAAATCGGCTTCCCTAAAGAGGAACGGTCTCCGTGGGTTAACTCAAATGAAGATTTTGACTACGCATCAGTGCATCACTACAAGAATTTTTTAAAATTTAGGCTTCATACATTGAAAAATCAGTGCTAAAGTGGGTTTTTTTTTCACTTTAGAACTAGATATTGACACGGTTATGGACGAAAAGTGGTGTTTCGGACGCACCACGAAGTGTCCCACTGCAACCTATTTTGGTCACTTTCCAAAGTCAGCAACAAGATAAAATCAGCTTCTCCACTATGTGCGTCAAAAAAAACTATACCCAAAATACTTTTGCACAATAGGTTACAAATATTCAAAAGATTTGGATGCCGAGAATTTTTTTAATCGCAGTGTCCCAAATGTCACGTCTGAAACAACCCAAAACAATCGCAGAAACTCGTTCAAAACTCGCTTTCCGACAGGTATCTTGTGTGGAAGGAATTCCCCAGGAAATTCCTCACAAACGGACGACGTTTACACAGAAAATACATATACAAGTCATTTTAGCCCTGGTACACAAAAAAAAAAAAGCGACACGTCCCGACTTCCGTTCATCTGAAACGCTTGCGCCTCATTTTGACAGCATACCGTTTGAATTTGCAAATTTTACCAATTATCTTGGACCATCTGCATTACAGCTTGGCATTTTTATATTCTTTTATGTGCCATGCATCAATCTAAATTATTTGCACGTTTGCATTTTTATAGCCGACAAGTTTTCAAATAATAATAATACATAGTTTTTATATAGCGCCCTTCCCCACGAACAGCAAGCTCGGAGCGCTTTACAGCACACAAAAAATATTAAAACGGAGAAAAATTAGAACGCACTCACTCTTTAAATAAACATCTGCTCGCACCATGTAGGCGCATTCCTAACACGAAACACACACACACATAGCCTATCTACATGGGGAAAACAACCAACATTTCCAGGCAGCACATCCAGACTAAGCTAATCTTGATATGCTACCTGGAAAAGATGGGTCTTTAAATTTGTTTTTAAAGTCAACAGGGTAGGGGAAAGACGGACATGCAGTGGAAGCGAGTTCCAGACGTGAGGGGCCCGATAACTGAAAAAACGGGCATCAGCAGTTTTTAGGCCGACTCTGGGCTGAACAAGCAGTTTTTGTGCGCTTGAGCATAGACTTCTACTAGGATTGTGTGAGGCAAGGGAAGAAGACAGATATGCAGGAAGCGCATTGTCATAGCGTTTGTATGCCAAAGTGGCCAGCTTGTACTCTATTTTCTGTTTGACAGGTAGCCAGTGGAGATGCTTTAGCAGTGGTGTCACATGATCAGTACGTTTTTTGCGAAGGACTAACCGGGCTGCATTATTCTGGATACGCTGAATGCGAGCGAGTTGATCAGATGAGATACCAGCAATAGACCAATCCATGCTTACGTTTACTCTGCGTCTCATGCAACATCGGTAATGAATTTTTAGACATGTTCATCATTTTCAAACAAATCTGACAGCAACAAAATTAATCTTGTGTGCAAGGACTAATAGTATGCATAGTGTTTAATTGCGTAGCGATTTTTTCTAAATGCCTTAAACTTAAAATTATAAGTTAGGTGCAGTTTGTTTAGGATGCGTCATGGGACGTCACGATTGCATTTTTGTGTGAAGTCCCAAGCAGCATCGGAAACATGAAAGTGCAGACTTTTAGGATTGTGAAAAGACTAAATCATTTTTTAAAAAATGTATCGTCTGCAAGAGCTCTATTAGTGTAAAGAACCATCTGCTTTTTACAAACCTCCAAGATTTCTGGGCGCAAGTCTAGGTTTATTTGGGGGCGTTTTTTTTAAATTGTAATTTTTTTAAGTTCAACTAAAGCATTCATTAATACACACAAAAATAAAGTACACTGCAAATAAACATTCATCTTGTGTACACAAGCCTTGTACCTCTGCTCCACACCCTTAGACCCACACTTTAACACCCAATCCTGATCAAACTGCCTACCATTAGTGTTTGCAATATTTTTCTTATAGATCTACATTTCATGAGGTATATTATGCTATTAATGATCGCATGTTTACCAGACCAGAACTGGACACGACACCTGACAAGTCGAAACAAGTGTTCTTCTATTCATGGTGTCCCGTGACATCCAAAGCGTCTTATCAAGTGTAATATTTAGGGAATGCAACCAATTTGTCTTTGGTTACCATATTGTTTCACTTGTTTTATACTTTGCTTGTGCTTAACTACTGGAAAACAACCGTTCTTGCTTTGTGGTGAAATAATTTGGCAAGATGTTTCAGATGCTACGGTGTCCCAAGTTTTGACGCAGCTCTAACCTTTCGTTTAAGCGATTTGTTTTTTTAACCCTTATTCGGAATACACCAGTGTGTGAAATAAGTTTGACTAAAATAGTTCAAGGGTAGTGCCAGAATAGCTTGGCGCCTCTAGGCGCCAAGCTATTCTGGCACCACCCTTGAACTAAAGCCATTGGTCTATATCCTTATCTGTAAGTACTATAATGTAGCTTGCATATGTGGCAGTGTACAAACGTGAAGCTTTTAGCCTCAGTATATGGGTTAAATCACCTTAAAAAGTATGTACTCTTCCACTGAACATTATACATGTTCACAAAATGGTGCATATTAAATTCAATTAAGAGTGGGTGCATTGCACGTGTCCCTATGGTGCATCCTAAACAGGTTATCATACCCAGTTGATCCCCAATTGCACCAACACAGAACAGATCTTTTTTATTATTTGTATTTATACTTTGTCAGACATGTCTAAAATGGGCATCATTTCATCTTTAGCTTTCTTTTTTTTTTTTCATCCTATTTTCCCACTTTTGATGCTCAGTACCGTAGATGAACTCGTATATATACACGTATGCCACTGCAGTCTGGACTGTTTTTTTTTATTTTAAAAAAAGCCCACCAGCTGTATGTTCAAAAACACAAGCATCAGTAAACAGGACAGAAAATAATGCCAATCTGCTTTGCAAAAAAATTATTCCTTTGACAAACACCAGAGATCAGGGAGCATTAAAATGAAAGAGCAAACATCTTGTCCCGTTTACGAAATTGGGAAAACTTAACACTGGAAATCTATACTAAGATAAAAAAAATAAAAAAAAACACACAGTGCCCCAAAGCCAACAAAACAGAAAGTGTTCACTTCTGCATACTTTAACAAAACTCTGACTCCCTACTCTGTAGTCTAGTCAGCTCACCAATGATGATTAAAGTGTAGTGCCAGATTAGCTTCAGGTGCCAAGCTAACCTGGCACTACCCTTGAATTATGGCTAATCCACTGCCTAGAACTTGCCACCAGTTCCTAAAGTTGCGCATTATTACTGGGAAGCGTGAATTGGCTAAAAACATGTACTCTCAAACTTTGATGCGAACTCCCTATATGAACGAATTAGAAGAGAAAGGTACAAACATACTGGGAACGTCATTCAGCAAGCAAAGGTATGCCACTGAAAATCCACAGACGCTATCTACCAGCAACTATCATGTGGAAAATACCACATTGACATACGAGAAATGTTAAGATTTTGATCCAACAATTCAAATCAGAAATTTTCTTTTCAACTAATTGAAGTGTTTATTGCAAAATGCCCATAGACCGATTGTGTGCACAGGCCTTGCTTCAAAGCCGACCTCAGACCAAACAATGGGTTAGATTTTCCGCCTACAGCCGGTTTTTTTAAAAAATGCCTTTTTCATTAGAGCCCCGCTTCAAGATTTTTGTTCTGGCCCACCCATGATAAAAGAATTTATATGAAGGAGAGAGTTTACAAGGATAAAAAGAAAACCATTAACCCATTTGACCCCAAGGCTGCATTTTCTAAATTTTGCAGGCATCACCTAATGCCCAAGTACCAGTTGCAGGTGAAAAATCGACCATAATAATTCAAGGGTTATGATCTATCCATCTCCTGCCGAGGGGTGATGGGGCTAAACGTTTTAAATTGATTTTACACCATCCATAAATTGTGACCCCTTTGTCATTTTTACCGACGGGAGGTCCGAAGGACACTGAGCCAACAGATGGATTGATTGATTGATTGTACATTGCTTAACGTCCCGACAGCAACAAGGCTTTCTCAGGACGTGCCTGCACTGCTTGTGAAAAAAACAAAAACAAAAACAGAACATTGAATGTATGTCGCCAGCCGGTCAAATACATTAAATAAACCTAACACATGGGGCATAAATAAAGCTAAGACCATTTAGCAACACGCATCCAATATCAAGAGCTACAGGCAGTGCAGACAGCAGGGAGAGTTTTTAAAAAGGCAAATACAGGTGAATGGACAAAGGGTAGACAGAAACACATGCCCCAGAATAGAGAGAAAAACCCACCCTGTGGGGCTGACCAGGGTGACCCTGGGAACTAAAAAATACCTAACCCCACCCAAGTCCCCCAGGGCAGACCCGGGTGGGGGAGCCAACAGATGGAGAAGGGCGTCACTGAAGCTGGGACCAAAAGTTACAAAATGGCCACTATTCTAATTTTGCAAGATCTTCGTCGTGTTGTTCTCACTTCAATCAATAAACATGTAAAAAAAAAAATATGGGACTACGTATACACATGTAACATGATCCATCAAATAGGCAAGTACAGAGCGCAAGACATCAAATACTTGGTAGAGCAAGTTTGCAAGGAAAGAAATGAAACTGTACATTGATAATACAGTATGTCTGAGATAACGACTTGAAATTGTAATCCATCCAGCTCTGGACACAAGATACAGACGATGGTTAAGGGTGGTGCCAAAATAGCTTTAGGCTTTAAAGTGCCAAGCTACTCTGACGATACCCTCGAATTATCATGGGCTTTCTCCACCGCACCCCCCTCTAATAATAATGTTCACTAATAAGGCAGTCCCATGTGAGAAGTGTGTGGTGACAATTAGATTGACATCTGCTTCAGAAACTGTTCCAGCATCCCCTCTTCCACGGCTTTGTCAAAAGCGCAAGAGTCCTGAGATAAAGAAAACATTTCAGATATTTATAAAAAGACTTAACACCAAGATACAGTACACACTACAAAATCAACAAGAAAGGCAAAGACCTTATGGCTCACATGTGACCTTTACCTTTGACAGATCACTGAAATGCACAAGGTAGGAGATGTTTGCTACACGGACCCTTTTAGGCCCAGAGACTTAAGTGTCTGTGGAGTAATCTCCTGCTGCCAATAATTCATAATATTATTCAAAGTAAAAGGTAAGTTAGGTTAGTTGTACATTGCACAACGTCCCGACAGCCACAAGACTTTCTCAGGACGTGCCTGCACTGCTTGTTGATTGTACATTGCTTAACGTCCCGACAGCAACAAGGCTTTCTCAGGACGTGCCTGCACTGCTTGTGAAAAAAAAATAAACAGAACATGGAATGTATGTCGCCAGCCGGTCAAATACATTAAATAAACCTAACACATGGGGCCTAAATAAAGCTAAGACCATTTAGCAACACACATCCAATATCAAGAGCTACAGGCAGTGCAGACAGTAGGGAGAGTTTTAAAAAGGCAAATACAGGTGAATGGACCAAGGGTAGACAGAAACACATGCCCCAGAATAGAGAGAAAAACTCACCCTGTGGGGCTGACCAGGGTGACCCTGGGAACTAAAAAGTACCTAACCCCACCCAAGTCCCCCAGGGCAGACCCGGGTGGGGGGCCTGCACTGCTTGTGAAAAAAAAAAAAAACTAAACAAAATATTGAATGTACGTCGCCAGCCGGTCTAATAAGCTAAATAAACCCAAGACCATTTTAGCAACATATCCAATATCAAGTAGGTCGTTCCAGGCGCCCACACGCAGGCAAAATACTAGGCCAAACTGATGTGCTAAATAAAAATGACAACTTTGATCACTTTCACTACATAATTTTTTGTTTTTGCTTTTAATATGAAAATGAAGATAAATTTCTTCTCTTTCAATGTACATGTGTGTTTCGTAGTTAAATGTTCGAAATTAGCTGTAACAAATTGTGGAAATGTGTAGGGGTTTACTCCATTTTTTGCCGTGGCGAGGCCAGCCGTGCAGCACGCTACCCAAGGCAGCATTGTACACACTCCGGTTTTTCCCGCCGCAGATTTCCGAGATAAAGGACACACTAAAAATAACCTCACGATGAAAGTAGAGCTATTTGCCGATGTAATTTTCATATCGATATTTGATGAAAACCTGGTCAAAATCCGACAATAACTTTCTTGGACTTCAAGTGGTCTATCTGCCATATTTTTCATCCATTTGCAACCAGTAAATGCGGGTATTAAAGCTCAGTTCATGCTCTTTCCATCGATACCAAAATCAGCACGATAGCTTTGCTGTAGGAATTTCGCCATGCGATCCAAGTGGGGAAACCCCACACCGACTGCGGCACGAAAGTGAACGCACTAAGTCGAGCATGGAGCCTAGCGGCGACTCCGACAGCTGTGTTAAAATTTTTTGTCTCCTATAAATGTCTTCATCCGGATCTCAGCGAGTAATGCTTAAATTACATGTTTTGACTAGTAATGTGAGTTTCGCGATTTTTTTCTTTTTATGCAGACTTTAGGTGTGGAAACAACAGCCAACTATTGTCGCTCTAGCTGTAAGTACGTTAGGAGAACGTGGTCAGCTGATCGATCTTTTCTGAAGTCTCTTTTCCGACAGTGTTAAATAATGCATTTTTAACAGGTATTTATGTTAGCAGGTGTATCAAAAGGCCTCCAAATTTTTTGGAAGTTTAGATAATACAGGTAAAGCACAAAATATAAACAAAATATGAGGCAGGTGTGAGCGGCCGAAAACCAGAAGTGGCGTCTGAGATTTTCCCGATCAACGACGATTCACTCTTTGCTATTTGTTAAGATGTTAGTGTTGACCAACAGATAAAACTGATCAGAATTGTATAGGATAACGTTTTAAATCTCAGATGGTTTATATATTATACTTAGACAGCAACAGTCAGTGCCTTAGGTTAAGTGTACACAGTACAGTACTTCACCTTGGAAGATGTAATTTGGTTATACAAGCGCGTGTTTATTTGTACACTGACAAATTAGTGGCACCGACAATAAGAATAATTCATGTTTATGTTTTAAGTTCACAAGAAGTTCAGGCTGTGATCACATGTCTCATTAAACCCTCAAATTAGACCGAGAGACCGACATTCTCAGGGTGCTTTTTTCTTTAATTCCAGAGGATAACGCCCGTCATCTGCTGACGAAGCACATTTTTTGCAGGCCGCTGGTGCAAGTTACGAAACATGTGCACCAACCACCTGATTTTGCAGCTTGGTCTTCTTGGGGTCACCACTGCCAAGACTTGAGGATTTACAATTTTGCACTTTTGCAGAGCAAGCACTGAACATGAAGTTTTGTGTCATAACTTTAAAAAAATAAAATTTAAAAAAAGCCAAGCAGAGACATGTCTTTGTGCTACTTCATACTTTATAGACCAGTTATCTTTGTAATCAAAAGATTAGGCAAACTCGTCTGATCTGAATCAGGTTATGGCTAGGAATGCAAACAATTGTTTTCTATCTAGACATACATTTTTATTTTTTGCTTGTGAATTAGCAAGCTAGTGACTGTTGCCTTGTCATAATTTTATATATTTACATTTTAGTTGTCAGTTTCTTGTCTTGATTTTCATTTTGATGTAATGATTTATATGATAACAATGCGAGTCAAATAGTTCACGGTAATAAAATTGTACTTCTCTATTTCTCCATCAGATTTTCATATTTTTAGTGTGCTTTCAAAACACATTTCAGTTATTGCCTTGCACAATATCTGCATGTTTCTTTACTGAAATCTTGAATATTCATTTTCTATGTTGGCACGAGATTCATGTGAACCAACAAGCGTACTGATTTTGAAATGGAGCACAACCTTTCCTTTAATTTTTCCCAATTTGTTTAAGATTATATTATTCCAGGGCTTCCGTTTTAGTGCGTCTGTGCTTCTACGACGCATTAAAACTCAAAATGTAACTAAGGGGTAGTCAGACGCACTAAAATTCAGTGCACCTGCGTCCGAGATGCATCATCCTTGCGCCACGTGCATAACCTAACAGAGGTAGGCGACGGTCATTCTATTTTTAGTGACGAGTTGGTTCGTTTAGCCGCTCGCTTGGTCGCGGCTGCGTTCAGAAGCGCCCCGACTCCGGGGTCCGTGCGAGTGCAACTAGACGGGCAAACTGTGGCGTCAGCATGTTATTACAATGTGTGTGCTACATGTTGAACGCGTTGCTTGCTGCGACGTCACCATTCACACTATTATGGGATACCGCATCGTGCGTTTCACTTTCGATCCCAAACCAACGAAGTTGTAAATGGTGGAGAAAAAGCAAAGAAAGCTGGAATGCCTCGGATTCTTCAATCGGACACCGACAGTCTGATCGTTACAGTGATAATCGCAGATGCTTAGAAGTTGCACTTCGACACCGTCTCCGTGGACAAGCGACAGTATCAGAAATGATACCCCTGGGCCGTGTGTGGCCGCACCGCCACTGCGATTCGCAGTTTTCAGAGTTCATGGCTGTGTATTTCCATGGCTAAAGCACGACGGCACATGGATGACATGCTCAATGGGCATCGCCTAACTCAAAAAGCAAGTCCAGAAATTTGAACAGAAATATAATGATTGATTGATTGATTGTACATTGCTTAACGTCCCGACAGCAACAAGGCTTTCTCAGGACGTGCCTGCACTGCTTGTGAAAAAAAAAAAAAAAAAAAAAAAAAACCCAGAACATTGAATGTATGTCGCCAGCCGGTCAAATACGTTAAATAAACCTAACACATGGGGCCTAAATAAAGCTAAGACCATTTAGCAACACACATCCAATATCAAGAGCTACAGGCAGTGGAGACAGTAGGGAGAGTTTTAAAAAGGCAAATACAGGTGAATGGCCAAAGGGTAGACAGAAACGCATGCCCCAGAATAGAGAGAAAAACCCACCCTGTGGGGCTGACCAGGGTGACCCTGGGAACTAAAAAATACCTAACCCCACCCAAGTCTCCCAGGGCAGACCCGGGTGGGGGGAGAAATATAGTGGTCGATCTATCTTCTGGTACACAGGGTTTAGGCAAAAACTCTAAAATTGGAGAAATACATCTTTCGGGTTAAATGGGTTGAAATAAAAGTACATTAGTTCTCTCACAGAGAGTTTAGACAAGTCAGACTGGTTGTCAATTTGCATTCAGCAGAAAAGGCTATATTTTCCTTTTACAATACATTATCAAATGATCATACAGATAACTACATGTTTTTCTGTGAGAGGTAGACAGGATTTTGCACGATAGCTCAACAGTTTAAAAAAAAAAAATCAGTATAATGAAAAAGACACATGCACCGTCACAAATTTAAAAGAGGAGAGAGCAGAACGAGTCTAAAAAAAAAACACATGATGCAGTTTTTGGCTCACGTGCAAAGCAAAAGTATGTTTTGGGCCAGCGCTCGTCCGTCCGTGGTAAAGTTTAATGTTGGCATTTTCTCAGAGACTATTCAAGCCACATTATTCAAACTTGGCCCAAGGATACTTTGTGGTAAGACCTTTCTAAACATACCAAACTGAGTGACCTCTCACAAAGGTTAATGTCGTAGGAGATCAGAAAATAGGACACAAAGCTATATTTTGACAATTTATTGCTTGTCAAATATTCACAACTTTAACCCCAAACTTTGTACAAAGATACTTGATCAGTTGATGGTAAGACCTTTCTATACTACTACTTTGGTTGATCCCTCGGATAGGTCAAGGGTCACAAGAGCAGAGGAAATAGGTGTTTGACAAAACATTTTTTTTTCTCAAATACTATTCATAACTTTAAACCCAAACTTGGTTCAGAGATACCTGATGGTAAGACCTATCTATGCATACTAATTTGGATGACCCCTTGGAATGGTCATGGGTCACAAGAGGCTGGCAAATGTGTAAATTCTTTGATTTTTGATAAAATTGTAGGTATTCCCACATTTTTGCAAATTTTTCAACCAAATTTGGTACAAAGATAGCCGATAAGACCTTCCTATGCCTACCAATTAGTCGACTATTCACAAAGGTCAAGGGTCATGGGGGTGGGTGGGGTGGTGGTTTTGACAGGTGTGAAAAATGCTTACATTTTCAGAAAACGATTTTGCTGCTGCAGAAGCCAGCCCTTGTCACAAAGGTCACACATATATATATATGTAAATCGGTTATACGCATGGGCCATAATGGCTTTGCCTTTGTTTTTAAATAAATTTGCGGACCCTCTTATGCTCAGATGGGGGTCTGTGTACCCTCTAAAATTTATACCTGGGGGTCTACAGACCCTTTAACCTGTTGTGAAAACAGAAGCCCTGTATTCATCTGAATCGTATGCATTGAGCTGGCCAGATTCTGGCCTTTTTTTTAAATATATAATAAACCATACATCAGATCTGCAGATTTGACTATAAGACATACTTTTAATTTTTTGTATTTTCTGATAATTTTTTATAGTTATTAAGCTAAACCATAACTTGCATTGCATTTGTAAGATTCTGGCATTTCTTTTGACATGTGAACCATTTGTGCGTCAAATAGTTCGATTGATTGATTGTACATTGCTTAACGTCCCGACAGCAACAAGGCTTTCTCAGGACGTGCCTGCACTGCTTGTGAAAAAAAAACAACTAAACAGAACATTGAATGTATGTCGCCAGCCGGTCAAATACGTTAAATAAACCTAAAACATGGGGCCTAAATAAAGCTAAGACCATTTAGCAACACACATCCAATATCAAGAGCTACAGGCAGTGCAGACAGTAGGGAGAGTTTTAAAAAGGCAAATACAGGTGAATGGATCTCGGGTAGACAGAAACACATGCCCCAGAATAGAGAGGAAAACTCACCCTGTGGGGCTGACCAGGGTGACCCTGGGAACTAAAAAGTACCTAACCCCACCCAAGTCCCCCAGGGCAGACCCGGGTGGGGGCAAATAGTTCGAGATATAAAGATTTGACTTGCGCCCGACTGTTACACTCTGTTCATTTCTGTACTGTTGCAAACTGGCATGGTTTAGATACTTTGAACCTTAATAACAGACATTATTAGCCTTGAGTACACCCACAAAAATAGGCATATGCAGTGTTTCATGTGATATGCTTGATTTTGCTGGCCAATATTTACATCAGGTGATGAATGGTGGCGACCAACATGGTCATTCGCTCAGTTTAAATGTACTTGCAAGAGCACATTCAGGTTCACGTTATTCATACATCATTGTGGAGAAGAAAGTTTAGTTAGTATTACATTTGTCTAAGTAGTAGTCTGCACTGTCTGAACATTTTACACAGCGTTTGCTGATAAAACTGTTATTGCCGAGGCCTCAAACATGGACATTTCTTTAATTTCACCCAAAATGACACAATTTTCAAATCGCTACAACTAAAAAAACGTTTATGACGTCTCCACAAAATTTTGCCTGCAAGCTCATCTTAATATTTACTTTCAGAAAACTATAAAGAATTTATGGTCTTTTGAATGTGAAAAAATTCCTGGGAAAATCTATATATCCATAGCTGCCAACCCTGAGGCAACAAAAATCAGGAGTTGCATTCACGACGCTAGCCCTTGCTTCCAGGGGCCGAAAAATCAAACGTGGGGGTGGGGGGGGGGGGGGGGGGGGGGGTAGGCGCTAGACCTTGGCCGAAGATTGATTGATTGATTGTACATTGCTTTATGTCCCGACAGCAACAAGGCTTTCTCAGGACGTGCCTGCACTGCTTGTGAAAAAAAACTAAACAGAAAATTGAATGTATGTCGCCAGCCGGCCAAATACGTTAAATAAACCTACAACATGGATTGTACATTGATTGATTGTACATTGCTTAACGTCCCGACAGCAACAAGGCTTTCTCAGGACGTGCCTGCACTGCTTGTGAAAAAAAAAACCAAAAAAACAGAACATTGAATGTATGTCGCCATCCGGTCAAATACGTTAAATAAACCTAACATGGGGCCTAAATAAAGCTAAGACCATTTAGCAACACACATCCAATATCAAGAGCTACAGGCAGTGCAGACAGTAGGGAGAGTTTTAAAAAGGCAAATACAGGTGAATGGACAAAGGGTAGACAGAAACACATGCCCCAGAATAGAGAGAAAAACTCACCCTGTGGGGCTGACCAGGGTGACCCTGGGAACTAAAAAATACCTAACCCCACCCAAGTCCCCCAGGGCAGACCCGGGTGGGGTCCTACAACATGGGGCCTAAATAAAGCTAAGACCATTTAGCAACACACATCCAATATCAAGAGCTACAGGCAGTGCAGACAGTAGGGAGAGTTTTAAAAAGGCAAATACAGGTGAATGGACAAAGGGTAGACAGAAACGCATGCCCCAGAATAGAGAGAAAAACCCACCCTGTGGGGCTGACCAGGGTGACCCTGGGAACTAAAAAATACCTAACCCCACCCAAGTCCCCCAGGGCAGACCCGGGTGGGGGCTTGGCCGAAGAATCAAAACGCGACACCTTGCTCCGGCCGAATAATCACTACGCATGGCACATTTCGATTCGTCCATGTAAAGAAAGGAATGCTTGTAGTCTGGATGAAACTTCACCAACCACTTCTGCTTCTTTGGAGGCACATTTTCTTGAAAATCGAAAATATAAATAGCTAAGCATGCGCTCCAGACCAGGCCAATTTCGAAGCAACCAGAACACAGAATGGATGGAAATTTGCTGCGCATGCGTAATCAAGACTGGCTGTGGGTCCCTGAAAGCTTAGCGGTACAGTATCGCTGTAGGCTCAACTACTGGCCCCATGCGGTACGCCAAAATGCCTTGAATTTTAGAACAAAACTTGAAAACTGAAAATTGGGGAGAAATCCTATATGTACAAAAAAAAAAAAAACAGAGAATCGGGACTTTGGGGGGGGAAAAAAAAAAAAAAAAAAAAAAAAAAATTCGGAAATTCCGGATAAAATCGGTTTTTGATTGATTGTACATTGCTTAACGTCCCGACAGCAACAAGGCTTTCTCAGGATGTGCCTGCACTGCTTGTGAAAAAAAACTAAACAGAACATTGAATGTATGTCGCCAGCCGGTCAAATACATTAAATAAACCATCACATGGGGCCTAAATAAAGCCAAGACCATTTAGCAACACACATCCAATATCAAGAGCTACAGGCAGTGCAGACAGTAGGGGGAGTTTTAAAAAGGCAAATACAGGTGAATGGACAAAGGGTAGACAGAAACACATGCCCCAGAATAGATAAACCCACCCTGTGGGGCTGACCAGGGTGACCCTGGGAACTAAAAAATACCTAACCCCACCCAAGTCCCCCAGGGCAGACCCGGGTGGGGTCCCGATAAAATCGGGAGGGTTGGCAGCTATATATATATATATATATATATATATATATATATCAAGAGCTACAGGCAGAGCAGACAGTACCGAGTAGGGAGAGTTTAAAAAAGGAAAATACAGGTGAATTGACCAAGGGTAGACAAACATGCCCCCAGAATAGAGGGGAAAACCCACCCCGTGGGGCTGACCCTGGGAACTAAAAAGTAGTTAACCCCACCCAAGTCCCCCAGGGCAGACCCGGGCTGGGGAGTAAAAGGTTAGTTATTTGGGTTTAACGCCAAGAAGGCCATCTCACGGCAGTCAAAGTTGGTCGTTACATTGCTTAACGTCCCGACAGCAACAAGACTTTCTCAGGACGTGCCTGCACTGCTTGTTGAAAAAAAAAAAAACACTAAACAGAATATTGAATGTATATCGCCAGCTGGTCTAATAAGCTAAATAAACCTAAGACCATTTAGCAACACACATCCAATATCAAGAGCTACAGGCAGAGCAGACAGTGCCGAGTAGGGAGAGTTTTAAAAAAGGAAAATACAGGTGAATTGACCAAGGGTAGACAAACACATGCTACCAGAATAGAGGGGAAAACCCACCCTGGTGGGCTGACCAGGGTGACCCTGGGAACTAAAAAGTAGTTAACCCCACCCAAGTCCCCCAGGGCAGACCCGGGTGGGGGGGGTCAAAGTAAAAGGACTGAAGTGATGAACATGACTAAGTTCACACCAACAATGAAAAAATCAAAATTATAAGTATTTTAATACTAATTATATATAATATATATTATATATATATATAATATGTATTTTTATTTTTTTAATTTTTATTATTATTATTTTTTTTTTTTTTTTTTTTTTTTTTGGGGGGGGGGGGGGGGGGGGAGCAACGTAACAAATTCTCGTCAAAAGTGAGCTTGCAAAAAACATACCCCCAGATATTCCTTTCTTCCCGTCTCATCCTCGTACACAAACTGTGGTGGCACGGCCTCGGAGTTCTGTGCAAGTTCTCGCATCTCTTCTTTTGACCCTTCCACCGACTCGATGTCCACCTCCTTAAAATCGATCTTCATGTTCTCCAAAATCACGAGTCTCTGCTGGTGACTTGGGATCTGCAAAAAGAAAGAAATGTTGAAATTTACTACGTACAAAATTAATGTACTTTTGCCATCCCACGAGCCAATATAAAATGTCCTGGTCTTCGATTTTGACAGGACGCAAAGACCAAAGCCATAGACCAGCACAGAAATCAATTTGACAGGTTGAAACTCGAGACAATGGTTGACTTAGCTGAAATTGTCTCTCCTGCTGCCGTGTGTTGTCGCTGCTCTTATAAGGGGAAAAGTCACTATTCTCGGCGTCTTAGGGCAGGCGATACCTGTTTGTGACTGTGCATACTCATAGGGCTTTTCAGTACTCGTGCTACACTACAGGCCGGAGGTATATCGCTCCTAAACTCGGTGCCCAATTGGATGACATAGAAACCGGACACGCTAAGCGCAGTAAACCACATTAACTAATCCTGTGTGATATACCAGATGAAAACGAAAACTTGTGAACAGAAAAACGACATACCTGTGGCATGCAGTACGTCGCGAGGACCAAATATAATGTGCACAGACATGGATCAACTAAAACACTGAGAATGCATTGATTGTACATTGCTTAACGTCCCGACAGCAACAAGGCTTTCTCAGGACGTGCCTGCACTGCTTGTGAAAAAAAACTAAACAGAACATTGAATGTATGTCGCCAGCCGGTCAAATACATTAAATAAACCTAACACATGGGCCTAAATAAAGCTAAGACCATTTAGCAACACACATCCAATATCAAGAGCTACAGGCAGTGCAGACAGTAGGGAGAGTTTTAAAATGGCAAATACAGGTGAATGGACAAAGGGTAGACAGAAACACATGCCCCAGAATAGAGAGATAAACCCACCCTGTGGGGCTGACCAGGGTGACCCTGGGAACTAAAAAATACCTAACCCCACCCAAGTCCCCCAGGGCAGACCCGGGTGGGGTACTGAGAATACAGAGTTTAGCCCCTACTGTGTTTACGCCACCTAGCAGCGGCAGGCCAAGTCGCTCATTGTTATTAGCTAGCCGGGTCAAGACTGTAGTGCAGCATATAGGATGCTCATCGGTCATCGACGCATACAAATTTGAAATGACCCATTGCTCTGTCAGTGAGCCGGTCATATGACTTATTCATTTTTTAAACAATCACTGAGACCCGCAGTCCTCAATGAACAGAGTGCATCCTAGATTAGGGAGGCGGGAGGCCAGCTGCCAACAGTGATGGGTGACACTTGCCCCCTCTCTCGAGCAAATAAATGTAAACAATACTGCAAGCATGGGCCCTGACTAGGTACACGGTCCAATATGATGCAAAACGCCTTCCGCCTGTAAGAGGCAAACATCTTCATCAGTCCCCACGGCTGCATTAACTCTAGTCTAAAGTCTCTTGTTGGTCTCATTGACGCTGATTTTGATCCTCGGAGTCGGTATGAGGGTGCGGCAGCGGACTGGGTCTAGATGTCTGTAGCCAGGTTTTTTTTTTTCACGCAGTTCAGCAGTTCACGTATTCATAATAAGACGTCTAGAAGCAAAGAAAAGGGCTTTACTGTTGTCAATGCTGCCGGTTCGTAATTTTTGCACAGATTTTTACATGATGTCCAAAATGTTGTAATGTAAGATGTTGTAATTGATGTACCAGTGGTCTCTCGTGCTCACACATATAACCTTCGTTCTTATTTCATGGTTACACAATCAGTAACTCAATCTTGCTTTGTTCGCGTCTTGTAGTTGGAAGTCCACATCATGTAATTAGTTGTACACTGATAGTCCATAAGCTAGCAGGGTCTACCGTGCACCCCCCCCCCCCCCCCCAGTACTCAATAAGATTGGTTTCAAAGTGTACCTTAGTATGTCATCCTGAGATGTTTAAGCCATGTTTCCCCAAAATCCTTAGGAACACACCAGAGATATAGCCGATGGCGCAAGGGTACCCCATTCATGCTCATTGCGGATGCTAAAATGAGGTTGAGAAAAGTTTTCCTCTAAATAAATCAGAGTTCATTCGAAAAGCCCAAATCAGACACTATTATGTTTTGGCACACCTTCTGCGTCCTCTGCGAAAAAAAACAGAATGAAAAAATATTGAATCTCTGGCTCACAGTGAAGGTATGTGTGCACCAAGTAAACGGCCATTTCCGTAAAAAAAAAGACAAAACTAATCAGATGCCTTCAGACATTTTCTATAGCACTGGCAGTCCGTTTTCAGGCTTACGTCATTAAAACAGGAATTCACAATTATTATAAATTTGACTAGGTGATTTTATGATCACTGTGAGTGCCACAGTGGTTGATTTTGTATCCGTACCCCGAAGTTGTAAAAATAAACAAAATTAGAAAAAATTACTAAATTTATTCCATTTCATTTTGACCTCTGCTTACCTATTAAGTTTCAATGTGAGCGTAAAGTGCAAAAAAATAAGAAAAGTCAGCATCCTTTACAGTAAATTTGTGGTGAATGATAGCTTTTTCCCATTTAAAATTGCTGAATTGGGAAACATACGTTGTTTCTGATGCCCTCAAAAATTCTTTATACAACTGATAGGTCTTTTATTTTAGGTTTTATTGGTTAGGATAGAGTACCACAGTTACTCCCAACCTGATTTTATGATGCTGTGATGCATTTAGGGGCCACAGTGGCTAAATCTGCTGCCCTACTCCCATTTTACCAGTATACAAAAGAACGCAAAATGACCATAATTGCTTATGTCATACTCCTCTGTTTAAATATTTTTGTTGCCAGTTTTCATAACAAATTATGTATATTGAGCATAACAATTTGTGATCATTTCATTAATTTCTAGGTGACCCATCAATTTAATTGTAACTATTTTTAAGTGGCTGGTCTTTTAGGTGATATTTTACCTAGCGTAAGGCGGGTCTAGCAAGGTATCCCCTTTTCTTTTCCTTTAATTTTATCTAGAAATGTGTAAATATGACTATGCATAATATTAATAAAGTTTCATGGTTCCTAACAGCCTAAACAATGTTATCAAAATACTTAGTTTCCACATGTCCACCACGAGATCTCTTCCACCTCCATTTTTTGCCTTTTTTTCTGCAACGTTCAATTATTTAATGGCCACCTTTAAATCTTATATTGTTCTGGCTGCCAATGAGTGAGCTGTCAAGAGGTCGGCAGCAGGAAAATGTTTCTCAACCTCATTTTAGCATCCACGAAGAGCGTGAATAGGGTACCCTTGCGCCATCCGCTATATCTCTGGTGTGTTCCTAAGGATTTTCAGGCAACATGGCTTAAAACATCTCAGGACATACTAAGGTACACTTTGAAACCCATCTTATTGAGTACTGGGGGGAGAGGGGGGTGCACGGTAAACTCTGCTAGCTTATGGACTATGACAACCACAATCTCTTGCTTTGTTGTTTTCTAGGAGAGGGCGCAGGGTGGGGGTGTCTGACAATTTGACAAAAATGTGTTGTGGTTGGTGTCCTGGATACTAAAGCTTGAATCGGTACTGCCAGAAAACTGGTTCTTGTTGCTGAGAACCATTGTGCTCTTCACTGTAGGACAGTAATTCAGTGCTTGCACATGTTTACTGAAAAAAGCCTATTATATGTAATGGAAGTCATTAAAACGCAAACCTGATTACATTAGATTGCAAAATAGCAAAAACTAAATAAAAAACCGAAATTGCCAAATACTGATACTTGCGTTTGGTATTTTATACACCAAGTATGGCACCTATAGTTGGCTGCGTGATGAATGTAACCAGTGCAAGATTGAGTTTCTAAAGTCTGCAAGAAGCTAGACGTTTAAAAGTCCTCACCACCTAAGGGTCGTTATGGGAATCTATGCATATTGCTCGAGATTTTATCTGATAGTGTTACTCAAACTGAGGAGTTGAAGTAGATGCGGACTCTAACGATTATAATCCACATCTGCAAGAGGCACAGATCCTCATGAGTCGCCTCTGCCCGCGGGTTCATGAAAATCTACGCCTCTGAATCAGTGGTTCCATTCATGCTCATGTTTCTCAAATTGAGTCCAACTGAAAACAGCCATGACTGTAATCAAATGGCAGGCAAGCACCGCGAAAACGTAAACAGTGAGAGAGTCTGCGGGCCAAGTTACCAAGATGTGTTGACAAGTTTGACATCGAAAATGCCGAAAAAAATGAATTCTTTTGTTTGCTGACTTATGGATTTTCAAAATGACCTATTGATTTTATGTTCCTCCGGTCATATGACTTATTGACTGCAAAACTCAACCTAATCACTGCGTGTAACAGACCGAGCGTGTATGTATTTAGAGTCGGAAATTTCTTTACCAGTTAGCGCAGAAAAAATTTTATCTTGTGCAGGCAGACACGTTTCCCTCAAACACAACCCAGTCACTGATGTATTCATAGGGACAGACTCTTTCTTGATCAACTCAGGCTAAAAGTATTTATTATTGGAAACGATGTCAGTTCTTCTGCCAGACTAGCCAGTCCCGAGGACAAATGATGCATTGGGGAGTCATAAAACACGAGTTTGTTGTCTAACCTAAAAGTCAAGTACTTTTCAATTGTAGTTGTCTGGGCAATACACTTAATGTTTTGGTAAGACTCCTCTACAGCCTGCATGACGATAATCATACCCTTTGAGATTGTGGAAAAAGATTTTTAGTTTAAAGTTGCATGCATTATGTGCAGCACCTCTCCAATGCCCAGTTATGGGGTCATGGTCGCGAACTTTATCACATAGGAGTTGTTAACAAATCCAACACACCTCTGCTGTATTAAAATTCAGTTTATCTGGCATCTGGCACGCAGTGAGATAATGTACTATACTACAGCACTATGTAGTTGTCTCATCTGTTAAACTCACCCTGGTGCATTTTCACCTCTGTAGATAACATGTTTGTATGCTCACCGTCGGACCTAACAAGAATGTATCCGAAGAGCACACCACTTGGTCACATGATTTTAGTTTTTGGTAGTGCTTCTGGAACGGTTGATTGTATGATTGTATATTGCTTAACGTCCCGACAGCAACAAGGCTTTCTCAGGACGTGCCTGCACTGCTAGTGAAAAAAAAAAAACAACAGAACATTGAATGTATGTCGCCAGCCGGTCAAATACATCAAATAAACCTAACACATGGGGCCTAAATAAAGATAAGACCATCCAGCAACACACATCCAATATCAAGAGCTACAGGCAGTGCAGACAGTAGGGAGAGTTTTAAAAAGGCAAATACAGGTGAATGGACAAAGGGTAGACAGAAACACATGCCCCAGAATAGAGAGAAAAACCCACCCTGTGGGGCTGACCAGGGTGACCCTGGGAACTAAAAAATACCTAACCCCACCCAAGTCACCCAGGGCAGACCCGGGTGGGGGCACTCTTCTGGAACGGGACCCTTGTATTGTACAACTAGGGATTCGAAATCAACATACACTAGAAAACGGTAGCTTTTGGCGATTCCCATAGTTCTTGTATATACATGTACATGCGTATTGTTTTGAACGTCATCAGCTGACCTGCAATGTTGAACATGTTCATGTGCCAACTTTGAGGAAAACCGGTGAAAAAAAAAAAAAAAAAAAAAAAAAAAAAAAAAAAATCTACAAAATTCCCGTTGAGGTTTGATGCATGTTCGTGAATTAGCCACGTCATAATTCTGATAAAATAATTCTGATAATTGTGTAGTGAAAGTTATCTCCGGAGCTTATTACTAAATATCAGTAAAAGGTCAACATGCTTATTAGTCTAGCAGATTACGCAATTTCTGCAGATTGATTGTACATTGCTTAACGTCCCGACAGCAACAAGGCTTTCTCAGGACGTGCCTGCACTGCTTGTGAAAAAAAAATAAACAGAACATTGAATGTATGTCGCCAGCCGGTCAAATACATTAAATAAACCTAACACATGGGGCCTAAATAAAGCTAAGACCATTTAGCAACACACATCCAATATCAAGAGCTATAGGCAGTGCAGACAGCAGGGAGAGTTTTAAAAAGGCAAATACAGGTGAATGGACAAAGGGTAGACAGAAACACATGCCCCAGAATAGAGAGAAAAACCCACCCTGTGGGGCTGACCAGGGTGACCCTGGGAACTAAAAAATACCTAACCCCACCCAAGTCCCCCAGGGCAGACCCGGGTGGGGGTGCAATTTCTGCAGAGGTAAGTAGTTCATCGAAAGAGTAACAATGGTTTGCTAATGCCATATGGGTGGGTAAAGACTTTGTGCACAACATTAAAAATTTCAATCATACAAGTTATAAGTTTATTCCAGTGATCGAATTAAAATCATAGGTAAACATGTATACATAGTTACGATAAAATTTTAAAAGTAATATTTTTAATGCCGTAAGCATACTCGCGTCGCTAGTTTCAAAATGGCAGCCAGCGAGATGCCATCAAAAGAAGTCAATCAGATGCGCGCAGTTGATGCAGGTTTACTTTGCTCTTAAAGCGAGACTGAGATTATTTGGGATTTGAACTTTGAAGTACACCATATACGTTATTTTCCCTGGTCTTGAAAGCAGCCTTTCCCATAGAACTCGGTCTTTTGTGGGAGGAAAGCATATCGAAAGTAAACTCGCCTCGTGCAAGCCCGGGGCAGTCACATACATGAGAAACAAAAAGCCAGTCACGTGGATTTTTGCATTCAAAAGTTTTCTTTGCTGAATTATCTTGCTCCGAAATTCGACTTCATGAATCGTAAAAGCTGGCAGAGGCATTTTGTTGAAATTAGCAGCAAATATCGCGGCGCATGGTACAGTCCCGACTCGGAGTCAGAGTCACTGCAGTCTACTACGAGTACAACTGAATCAAAGCATTGGCTATGCCCAACGGTAAAGGTTTGAGCTACACGGAGAAGTTGTCGGTAGCGCGCAAGGACGACAAAAAGTGGGGCACACAATCGGCACGGTTCTCCTGTGTTTCTACCAACTGTGCAACTTGGAACAGGGTCTGTGCACGGTTTGGACTTTTTGGGATACTTTTTGTTATCATTGCGGACCTTTAAAGCCCAACATAACACAAGCGCCATGGGTAGAAATAAAATGAAAAAGAAAAAAAAAGCGGTACAGCAGGCGATGGGTCGACCATGAAAATTCTTGGGTAGTGCTAGACGTGTACTGTAGTGAACAAAATGGGTTGGTTTGCAATTGTCGTCTGCCACCTCCCAGCCGGTCCCAACACGAGCGACCCCACCCCGGCCCGCTCTTATCCGTTCGTCGGTCCTGCCGTAAATTGTTTGAATAATGATAACGCTCACCTCGGCGGGTCCAGCGGCAGACGACACATAGATAAGAACCTTTCCAGCCATGATGCCAATTGGAAGAAACCCGTGTAGTTTGGAACACACTCGTCACTGAAGATAGCTGCTCGTCTATTCTTCGCGCATAAACTTACTGGTCGGAATACTGGTGACGTCACAGGGCTGTCCTCACTTCACGCTTGCTCATAGGTAGTAATCCAACGGAAAGAGTCCCGCCGGCCTATTCGCACGGCTGAACCGGCCGAAAAACACCCCTATGCAAATCTCACAATAAGATGTTCTAAAATGCAATTCGACTTTTTTCTACGTCACTTAGTCAGAAAAAAAAAATGTTTACCGCCACAGCACCACGCAGTCAAAGAGTCCGAAATAGCTCAGGCGGTTAAACGCGATCGAAGCAGGAGAGCGAAGGGAATCGCCGAGTCGTGGGTTCGAATCCCGTCCCGGCGCCGGTAGCTGGACTCACAATCCAGGGAGAAAAACGGATTTGTCAGTTCAATAGCATGTCCGTTGAAAGGTCCTGGTAAATCAAAGTCGGTGGCACAGTTGGAGTGCGCCTGAGTTGATCAGTGTTCAGGTCGTACTCCATAGGCAATAGATCTCCCTGTCCCCCATAACCCGCCCGTCAGGGCCGTCCATGATCACCTCGGTGCTGTGGACGTTAAACCCGAACTAACCAACCAATCACCACGCAGATCACGTGAAAACACAACTCGGTGAGCTCTCGGCGAGGCCACTACACCGGCCCACGCAGCCACCGTGGAAAATAATACGAAGTGCTAGTTACTGACTTTTAAAGGGACTTTCCAACTTTCGTTGATTTCGCCCGGGGGAGGGGTGGGGTGGGGTGGGGTGGGGGGGGGGAGGGGGTCACTCTGACTGTCTGTCGCCCCGTAGCGCTGCGGCTGGTAGTGTTGCCGGGGGCCGTGGTTGTGGGGGCGGGTGGTGTGGCCGGAGAACCGTTGCTAGTAGTGCCAGGCTGGAGGTAGCTGGTGCACCAGCCACTGGAGAACAGACCAACGTTTATTGTCGAGGGGCCCAAGTTGGGGCCAAAGGACACAGATGGATCGGACTTAGCTATCATGTATGTTACTTTATATCATTATTTAAGCTTCTTTAGTCCACACGGAATTTCGCACTTTTCTGTCGGCAGTTCATTGGTGTTCACCGCGCGGCGTCTTTGTTCGTGGAGTCCCGTCTGTATTATTCCTGGAGTAGGACTTCTATGAGTGGTGGTGGTGGTGGTGGTGACCGGTAGGACCGTCGTATGTCTGGTGGTGGTGTGTAGGGGGGGGGGGGGGGAGTTGGCCGTTGGAATCGAGACTGGTGGTATTGGGGTGCGGGGAATCTTGGTGGGGGCGGTGGTGGCCAGTGAATCCTGGGTCTCGGGGTTTGGCGTTGGGCCGGAATGGTTGAGGGGGGTGGCGATGTTGCGGCAGCAGGCGCAGGTGGGGTGGTGGTGTGTCGAGCAGTACCGGACGTCGCTGGGATCTCTACTTTTTGGGGGGTCGGCGACGCTTGCGTGTGGTACTGGCTGGCTTGTTGGCTGACGGTGCTTGATTGGAGCCCGGGTCTGTGTCCGTAGTGGTTGCGGTAGCCGCGGTGCTGACTTCCTGTGCGGTGGCGGTGGAGGTCGCTGTGTTTGCTGTATGGCCGACTGTTGGTGGTGGGTGTTGGCTCAGGTCGGTGTCTGCTGGGGGAGTCTTGGTTGGTGGCTGTTGGGTGCCGCTTCCTACATCTCTGGAGGAGGCTGTGGGGGTTCCGGCGTCTGTTTGTTCTTCTTTGTCGGGGCTGCTGAAGTTTCTTTGTTGGACGTGGCGGTTGTCGCTTGGCATTCTCCGTCTTGAGTCCAGGGGGCTGCCTGGCAATCTCTGCTGGCTGTCATTGGGGGGGGGGGGGGAGGGGGGGGGGGCTAAGTTCGGCCAATGCGCCGGTCTCCAATAACCACCTGGTGGTGACGAGGGCACGGTGGCCTGGGTCTCCGCCTGCGACTTGGATGATAGGCGCTGCTTCTTCTAATAGTAGGAGGTCATTGATGTCCATGGTTCGGATTCGGAACTCTTTCTCCTGTTCAGTCCATTCCCTCTCCTGTGAGAGGTGTTCTGGAATGACGACTGTAGGGGTCGAGGGGGAAACTTCCGGCTCGGATGACATTTCTGAAGTGTCGTCTTCTTCTGTCTCTGTATCTGTCGTTGGTGGAGGTAGCGTTGGTTCGGCGCTGGCGGTTTGGGCCATCTTGGCTTTAAAGATCTTGAATCCGTTCATGAGCATGTCCTCGATTTCTCTCGGGACAAATTCATGTGGCCAGGGTGGCATGGGTGGTAGTGTCCACCCATGGTGAATCTCTTGCTGTTGGGGGATGAGAGTGTGTTCCCACGGCACTTTTTCTTCTCTCTGTATTGGAGGGGACAGGGGTGGTCTGTACTGTCGTGTCCCTCTCTTGGTCTTGCCGGGGTCCTTATTGTGGCTGCGGTGGGTGGTGAGCTGCATAATCCGCTGCTTGTTGCTGGTTCGTCCTTTGTCTTGAAGCGCGGGGGACCGTCCACTCCGTTCGGCTGCTGTGGGTCGAATGTGTTCGCCGATGTGNGATCAGCAAATAATAATAATAATAATACATCGTTTTTATATAGCAGTCTAGCGACAAAGTACTGAAGCTGGAAGAGTGGGGAAATGCACCCCCCCCCTCCTCCCCAACACGTGTGTCCCCGCCACACTTGACAGGTAACATAAACACCAGCAATCCCGTCGAGTTTAATAAAACTAATGCATGCCTGCTCGACAGGCACCACTTCCGCATTTAAACAGCATAGATTCTCATACGCACGTATAGAGGGGCGTTTGTAATATTTGTGCCAGAATTTACAGCTGTGCTCACTATAGTGAGGGAATCATTGCTGTTGAATCTGCGCGGCTCTGCCTTGTAGGAAGCAGCAAAGCTTTGTGAAATGCAGGAGGCACATGGGTAAGTGCCATGAGGGTTCATTTCAATTCACAGTTACTGCATCTATAAATTATGCAGCTTTGTTCCTCAGACTGAGTTGATTTTCAGTTCACTACTTATGAAGACAGCAAGAGAGGTGAAGAGATACCAACCAACCGGGTGATCGATCCTCTCAATGCGCACACTTTTCTCTCCTCTATCTATTGATACAATCTTTAATTCAAATCTTTGGAATTTATTGTAACATTTTACACTGAGCCACGCAAGCTGATTAAAAAGTGTAAAACAATGAGAAGATGGCCAGAGAAAAAGGCAAAATAAATAAATAAATGCGTCTCAAAGCCTCTTTCAGAAAGAAAATGCAAAAAAACTTCACCCACAAGTACGATGTTTTAGACTAAAAAGTTGTGCAGTTGTGAAACATAAGGGTACATCAGTCTTGAGATTTAACAAACAAGTGTATTTGAAACTGCCGTCGGCATATTTCAGCTTCAGGAATGCAGACGTAAATGCCAGTACATTTACTTTTAAATATCTCCTTAAGCCATTGACTCCTGCTTATACTTTTCGTTTCTTACGTCGATAACCAGGATGGGAGGGGGTTGTTCTCAGTCTGTCTACTCAGTCCGACGGTGTCTCTTGGTTAGGTTTCAGTTGCGCGCCTTACTCCCGTGATATATACCAGCTGTGCATTCAACTTGCGGCAAGTTGCTGGCTCGGACTTTGTCGTAAGACTGATAGCGCCCTTCCCCACGGACAGCAAGCTCGGAGCTCTTTACAGTACTGAAAATATAACAAAATTAGATTGCACTCACTCATTAAATAAACACTTGCTCGCACCACCCATATAAGAAAACAGCCAACACGGCTTCCAAGCAGCCAGACTAAGCTAATCTTGATATGCTACCTGGAAAAGATGGGTCCAAATTTGTTTTGAAGGTCATCAGGGTAGGCGATAGACGGACATGCAGTGGAAGTGAGTTCTCGACGTGAGGGGCCTGATAACGGAAAGAACGGGCACCAGCAGTTTTTAGGCTGACTCTGGGTTGAACAAGCAGTCTGTGAGCTTGAGCGTAGACTTCTACTAGGATTGTGCGATGCAAGGGAAAAAGACAGATATGCAGGAAGTTTATTGTCATAGTGTTTTATGCCAAAGTGGCCAGCTTGTACTCTATTCTCTGCTTGACAGGTAGCAAGTGGAGATGCTTTTGTAGTTGTGTGACATGATCAGTGCGTTTTTTTGCGAAGGACTAACCGGGCTGCATTATTCTGGATACCCTGAATGCGACTGAGTGAACTGATCAGATTATATATATATATATATATATATATATATATATATATATATATATATATATATATATTATATATATATATATATATATATATATATATATATATATATATATATATATATATATATATTCCTCCCTACGTCACACGACCAGTCATTTTAGCGCAAACCGTACCATATGACCGTGATATCAAAACTAAAACCTGTAGCGAAAAATGGCGGACGTTTTGTAGCCCTCTCGATGACGCATCTTGGATGCCAGTTTTGTTCTATAAAGATCGCCAAACGTTCTAAAGTACAAAGTTACTTAGTGTTGTTCGAAACAACAAGCACACTCAGTACTGGAGACGGCAACGTCATGACATATTTTAAATTACGTCATAAGTCTATTATGTATATAAATGTATATTCCTTTGACGTCACTCATGTCTAGCGTGATCCAGGTCGCAAGATGTCTTCTTGATTTATTTTACGAAAATAGTGGAGGAATGAAAACAAATACGTTATTGGTCGGATGGGTTCGCTGCACGGATCCTTGTAGGCCTTCGGGAGGTCAAAGGAATCATTGTACCCCTCAGGCCTTCGACCTTCGGGGCTATAATGATTCCTTTGACCTCTTTCAGGCCTACAAAGGTCCGTGTAGCGAACCCCTCCTGAATAACTTATAATATTATATATTTGTTTTCCTCCCCACGTCACACGACCAGTCACTTTAGCGCAAACCGTACCATGTGACCGTGATATCAAAACCCCTGTAGCGAAAAATGGCGGACGTTTTGTAGCCCTCTCGATGGCGCATCTTGGATGCCAGTTTTGTTCTATAAAAGAGCGCCAAACGTTCAAAAGTACAAAGTTACGTAGTGTTGTTCGAAACAACAAGCACACTCAGTACTGGAGACGGCAACGTCATGATGCGTAAAGATTCAGTGTGAATTTTGTTGAAGCCGGGATGCTGAGCCAACGAGCAGTAACTCTGTTTTTTCTGAGTTTAACATAAGTTTGTTCCTGTCCATCCATGTCGTGACATCCTAACACAAGATTTGATGCCAGTTTCAACAGACTGAAATTCCCCAGGTGAACTACTCTAAGAGTTAGTTAGTTAGTTATTTGGGTTTAACGCCGAGCAGGCGACTAAGGCCATCTCACGGCGGAACTCTAAGAGATTTCAGTGTCATCGGTATACTTATAATAAGAACACTGATAGCTGGAAATAACATCTGACAGCAGTTGTGAATACAACCTAAACAATACAGGGCCTAAGACAGAGCCCTGAGGCTCTCCAAACCGCCTCCAGAATGGAAGGTCTAGAAACACTGTCTTTGACCCCTACAAACTGGTACCTGTCGGAAACGTAATGTTCAAAACAAGAGAGAACCGTTTCACGCAGGTCAAATGTGATTTCAAGCCTCTTCAGGAGAATGGAATGGTTCAGCGTATTGAAAGGAGCGCTGAGATCCAACAGGGCCACAAGGGAGACGAGTCTCTCATCTGCTTTACAAAGCAAATCACTTAGAACAGTCAGCACTGCTGTCTCCACGCTGTGAACTTTCCTACAGGCGGACTGATACACTTCCAACAGACCATTCTCCTCTAAGTGTTCCAGGAGCTGCTGTAAGACAACTTTCTCCAGTACCTTAGAAATGAATGGTAGGTTGGATACAGGCCTGTAGTTTTACAGGGTATTTCTGTCCAAGCCTGGGGTTTTTTTTTTAGCAATGGGATAACAACAGCCTGTTTGAAAGATTTTGGAACAGTTCCGGCTGACAGAGACTTGTGTACAATAGCAGCAATCAACGGTACAAGACCGCTGATGCACTGCTTTTGGAAACAAGTCGGAACAGGCTCCAACATGCAACTTTTTGTTAGAGACTTTGCAATTATGGAGGTGATTTCGCTTTCTGTAACAGATTTTAACTTTGCATTGTGTGAACAAAGATTTCAGAAAGTGACAAAAATGTACGTACAGTGGCTGGACAGGGGTTACATCAAGTTGGGCGACATGGCCAGGTGGGAAGTTTGACGCTGGCATTCTAAAGCGCGTTCATGGCGTACATGGCGTTCCGTTGCACGTTGAAGTGGTCAATTACCACCTGCAAATGGACAAACCGGCTCGCAGTTGACCAATAGCTTGGTTCCGTTGATGTTCAATGAGGCGTGTAATGACATAGGGGAATTGAAATCGACAGATCGTCATCGGGCCGATGTCGGCCGTTGTATCTCCCCCCCCCCCCCTTCCCCAGCCAGGCTGTGCGCGGGTCAACGGCGGCCGACGGCCTTCGCTTGCTGGGTGCCGTTTTCATTCTCTCCTTTCAACTGTGCACTTCGCCTTTGGAGTTAACTCTTTCTACCCCATCACCGAAATCCCCAAATGTTGCGTTGTTCTCTGAAGACTGCATTGCAGTGCAGGACACAGATCGACCATGATAGTTCAAAGGTGATGCCAGAATAGCTTGGCGCCCTTAGGCGCCAAGCTATTCTGGCATCACCCTTGAACTATCATGGTCGATCTTCATCTTGCTGTGGTGTGTCTGGGGTAGAATGAGTTAAAGCCCCACTAGCGCCGTAACTGTTCAAAGATACACTCACAGATGTTAGGGAACGCTATACACAGGTCTAGTTCATTCATGGGACAATCCAGTTCAGCACACATTGTCTTTATATCAAGTAACCTGACAATCATACTCCACTTCGTTCTAGAAATACAACGCTATCAGTGCGAGAAAAAGCTAAAAATAGACTGACACGCCAACGGCAGCGCCGAATAAATACGTGCGATTACGCGCGTGCTTTTCAGTGCTGCGTACCAAAACTGCTGTTAAAGTTTATTACATGTGTCGACAAGACATAACAAACACAACTGGTGTGAAACGTGTCTTCAGAGTTATGCATAATGGTACTCTAAAAATCATGCAACTGATCACTGTGCCAGTGTCATTCATTATATATGACGATTACCACAAAATCACACATGTAGTTTCATTTTTTATGCTGGGCAGTGGTAGACGATGTGTGTGTGTGTGTGTGTGCGTGCGTGCGTGCGTGTGTGTGTGTGTGTGTGTGTGTGTGTGTGTGTGTGTGTGTGTGTGTGTGTGTGTGTGTGTGTGCGCGCGTGTGCGTGCGTCCCTGAACGGAATGTTTATAAATCTGTATGCGAAAACAAACAAGTTCTTGTACCTTGTATTGATAAGCAAACGAACAAATGACGAACTGAACGAACACGGGGCGGACGAACCAAAGAAATAATCAAGCCGGAACAAACGAGCGGACGAACTTGAAACAACTGGCAAACAAACGATCAGTTCTACACAGGAAGACTATACATGAACTAATAACTTTATTTTTTCTTTTAATAATATCAACAACAACGTTTTGTCTTTAGTGTGCCGACACCACCGACATTCTTTAAAAGAAAACACATTTACATAACCAAACAGGTGAACAGCTCTTCCCACACGGTGGGTGAGGATTAACCCTTTTGGGTGCCGGTAGGAATCACATCGACAGAAAGCGCTACCGACGCCCGAAGGGTTCACGACACAATAATATACCAGGTAACCCTTTCATGGTCTTTCTGGAAAAAAAACTGGCTCACATCGTCTGCTGTCAAATCAGGTAGGCGGCCTGATGAGCCGGGCGACTGATCACTGATCCATGGTGTCTAAAATATACTCGGTGCGCAACAGGCCCTTAGGCTGACGTCGCCCCCATGCGTACTAGGTAATACCAAAGACGGAGTAAAGTCTTTGGTAATACCCTTCAGTTATCACGATCGACCCAGTGCTAATCAGGCCTTACCCTGCGATTTGCGCAGACCAATCATCCCAATGCGCAAAAAGACATCGGGCCGACGTCGGCCACCGTTGGCCCGCGCACGGCCATGCGCGGGCCAACGGCGGCCAACGCCGGGTCGGCCCGATGGCCTCTGCGCACTGGGATCTCCCGCACTGAACTGGCCCGCGCTAAACTGACTGACGTGAAAGACACAATCCACACCAAAAAGGTGACTGCCAAGCGAGTAGAATGCACAGAAATTTCCAACAAAAAAGAGAAAGTAATACAATGCAATACAATACAATACAATGCAATGCAATGCAATGCAATACAATGCAATACAATACAATACAATGCAATGCAATGCAATACAATACAATACAATACAATAATACTTTATTAATCCCTCATGGTGAAACTCACTGTCTGCCCATACAATACATGGCATCATCATTCACTCATAGAAATAATTAAATAATCCATAACTCTCAAAGAAATGAACTGTAACAGACGTATTGTTACCTTTGTAACACTGTGACTCTTGGCATCAGAATTAAAAAAATATTTAAAAAATTGATTAGAAGGGACAAGATTACAACATTAGTCATTGATTGTCTTGGTTTTTAACAAGTAAGAAAGACAAGCAGTGCACTGTATTTCTCTGTGCACATCTGTTTCGAAAATGTAATAAGTCGTGTTATACTTGTCCCTTTAAAGCGTGTTTTTGTTTTGTTTCTCCTCCGCGCATGGTTCTACAGCCCAACCCACACTAGTTGTCTATCTCGACTGGTTGGTTGGTTAGTTCGGGGTTTAACGTCCACGGCACCGAAGTGATAATGGACGGCCCTGAAGAGCGGGTTATGGGAGACAGGGAAATCTATTGCATATGGAGTACGACCTGAACATTGATCAACTCAGTAGCACTCCAACTGTGCCACTTTGATTTACCAGGACCTTTCAACGGACATGCCATTGAACAAGCCCGTCTTTTCCCCCCGGATTGCGAGTCCAGCTACCGGGGTCGGGATCTATCTGGACTGATTCATCTTACCGCTGATCAGCAGTCGCCAACCGAGGTAGCCTACTTTTTCACTTCGAAATACACGTAACCGCGAGGGTTCTCTGCTTGTTATACGACAAATGACGATGGTGGAAATTAACCTTTCATATGACCCCTGAAGTCGGTGAGCAGCATTTAACAACCCCCGCCCCTCCCCCCCCCCCCCCCTCAAAAAACAAAAAAAAAGAAAAAAAAAGAAAAAGAAAAACAAAAAAACAACAACAACAACCACCACTTCCCATAAAAAAAACCAAAAACAACAACAAAACAACCAAACATAAAAACAACAACCAAACAAACCCAAACGTGACTTGTACATAAAGTTATTTATAGTGAACGCCAGAAATATAATTACAATAACAATACACCTTAGTATCATATGAACAAATTATTAGTTTGTAATGAAGCAAACTTTGACCTGACGGAATTCCCGCCACGCTTCGAAATAACAGCCATGAAGGCGCCAAGCGAATCTCAGTGGCACTACCCTTGAATTATCATGGTCAATCCACCTCTTCAGTGATACATAGTCGTTAAGTAACACTTCCAAAATTCGAGAAATGCGACCATGACGCTAAAAGGGTTAAACACAGGTCTATTACGTACATTGTGGCTTATGAATAACTGTCCAGCGATATTCATGAGGAGTTAAACGCGGATTTTAAGTACACCATGTAAGAGTCACTTGAAGTTTTTTTCTCTCTCTCTCTCTCTCTGATCAATGTGTATCCAGCGTCTGTCTGAACTTTAGTATTCCAGTCCATTCTAGCAACTCTTTCAGCGGCTCGACCTCCTTAAAATAAATAGATGCATTGTGGTTGCTTTGAGTTGAAGAATCATTGCTTTGACTAAGCAGCTTCAGCATCTGTGAGCTGCTGTGCGATTCTTTGGTAAGGTAAATATTTAAAGGTCAGCACACATATCACACTCACCCTTTTACTTATTCTTATGAAAGACTGTATCTTCAGAAATCAGGCGTCAGTTGCGTAAAAGAGCTTAGTCCTGCTGCCAGCCACTACAGTAAGCAAGATGGTCCGACACAGCGGAGCACCTCGCTTAGTGGCTGGCGCAGGACTAAGCTCACTCATGCAACTGGCCCCAGATTCTTGCCATGTTTATTACACTCATTCCCAGCCCAGCATCTGTAGCAAATTAAAGTCCATTGAACTGATACTTATAGTCGTCATGGCTCACCGGAGTCCATCTATGCTACACTCTGCAAGTTTGAGCAAAATTCTTGCTCACAGTTCAACAGGGGACGTAACTCGTTGTGGGTTTCCGAGCGCTGTGGTGCGTCTGGTCTCTTGTGTAACCTTTTTTTCCCCTGCAGTTTATATGTGGTCGCAAAGTGCACGTAGATCGTTCGTACTGTGTGATGAGCCTGGCATGTAACATGCCCACATCGTCAACATCGTTATCACCATCATCGACTGAACACGAATGACAAATGAATAAACCAGCAGGAGACGATGTTCATAAGGCTCCTCTGGTCCACCGTCACGGAGACTATATGGATATATAAATGCCTCTCCCAAATGGTGGTGTCCGCTGCATGAGTGATGAACTAGTTTGCCAGACAAGGATCACCGAGGCAAGAGTCCGGCATACTCCTGAAGGGACTCTGCAGTGGAGTCGCCTCTTCTGGATGGATGTAGTTTTAGTTCTGGGCTAACATGGTCTGTGTCTGAAACACGCAGAGAAAATCATTCGTTAACCCTTTCAGCGCCAACACCCTACAGCAGGAGATGGATTGACCATGATAATTCAAGGGTAGTATCAGATTAGCTTGGCGCCTGAAGGCGCCAAGCTAATCTTGTACTATCCGGCCTGGAATTATCGTAGTCAATCCATCTCCTGCTGTAGGGCATTGGCGCTGAAAGGGTGGTACATAGTCGTTAAGTAACACTTCCAAACTTCGGGAAATGCGCCCATGGCGCTAAAACTGAAGGGTTGAATGTGTGGACATGACCGAGGTCGGTGCCTTTAATGTTGGACCTTATTGGGCCATAAGGCCAAACATTACAGGCAGACACGCAACCAGTATTATATTATACCGCATGATTACAGGCAGACACGCAACCAGTATTATATTATACCGCATGATTACAGGCAGACACGCAACCAGTATTATATTATACCGCATGATTACAGGCAGACACGCAACCAGTATTATATTATACCGCATGATTACAGGCAGACACGCAACCAGTATTATATTATACCGCATAATTAGAAGCGCGGATATAAATATTAACTCATTCAGCCCGACGGCCGTATTTCCAAATTTTGGAGGCGTCATCTAATGACTATGCATCAGTTGCAGGAGATGGATCGACCATGATAATTCAAGGGCAGTGCCAGATTAGCTTGGCGCCGACACAGGCCATTCGTCAGATTTATGCTACGACAAAGACGACTAGTCGGATTTATGCTACAACAGAGATGACTGGTCAAGGTTGTGCTACGACATAGGCGATTGGTGGGGTTTTAATTATCACGCCTTGTGCAGCCTGGCGGCAGGGGAAGCCTTTGTCAGGAGGTTTGGAGGGGAGAACGCTACCTGCCAGAGGTCCCAACAGGCACAGCCCGGCACATATCAAGCTCTGGAACCCACACACCAGTCTCTTTGTCAAATGTTCTGGTCAGTGATTTTGGACCTGACGCTGTAAGCAAAGGTCCTTAGGCCCGTGACGGCCGTCGTGGGCCCGTTGGCGTTTTGCTACTGGGGTAGGTCCAATATCATGTAGCAAGTTATTTCTTTTTAAAACATTTCACTTAGATTTATACACGTTCCTCAGTAGATCTACTAAGTTTACAACAAAATGTTTAATTGATTGGAATGGTAAATTACCGGTTGACCTTTTCACTCATTCTACCCCAACACCGAAATCCTTATATGTTGCCGTTGTTCTCTGAAGACTGAATTGCAGTGCAGGACACAGATCGACCATGATAGTTCAAGGGTGATGCCAGACTAGCTTGGCGCCCATAGGCGCCAAGCTATTCTGGCATCACCCTTGAACTATCATGGTCGATCCTTATCTTGCTGTGGTGTGTCTGGGGTAGAGTGAGTTAACAATCAATGATAAACTCGTTATTATAAACAACAAATATACCACTATACTGACCAAAATGGCGATTTCAGTTTACTATTACTACGAATGGAGACGATACCGCAAAGACACACATTATTTCCATCAATGATAATTTCTCAGCACCACATCACAAAACACATATAACAAATATTAAGTGATACACACAAATCAGACGCATGTATTTTTTTTTTATGAAAAGAGGCTAACATTACAGACTTATCACAAAATCAAGCCTAAAAATATATCTGAACCCCATACAATTTGAATGTACTAGCACACAATTCCGAAATTTCTAATGCATGATTCTAAAGCAGAGCCGTTGGAATCATGCGCCGTGATTTTGAAAACTGAAAGATTATAATGCGAATATGGTAGTGTGCAATCCGTGAGAAGATAATGTGCCAGAGATGGTTTATGGCGAATATGGTAGTGTGCAATCCGTGAGAAGATAATGTGCCAGAGATGGTTTATGGCGAATATGGTAGTGTGCAATCCGTGAGAAGATAATGTGCCAGAGATGGTTTATGGCGAATATGGTAGTGTACAATCCGTGAGAAGATAATGTGCCAGAGATGGAGAACTGAGAAAAAAAAAGCCCAAATAAGCAAGCCAAAGTTAAACTTTTCAGGAGTAAGCAACTAAAGAAGTTAAGCATCAACATCTATAAACTGATGCAGTGACCTGCCTGACTTTGTCTTTCTCCTTACATAAATGACAGGGGGGGGGGGGGGGGGATCTGGTTGAGCTGCTGTGAGGGCGGGTTGTAAGGGTTTCGGGCCCCCCCCCCACCCCCCACCCCCTCCCCCTCTCCCCCGGGAGAGTGGAAGCTCGCTTCCCAATACCGTCATTTAACACATTCGAGACGCGTCGCTTCCGGATTCGCGGCTTTATGCCGCGAAACCGGATTCGACACGTCTTGAAAGAGTTAAACCGTTCAGTGCCAGCTGAAGCAGACTGTGTTTCTGCAGTCTTCGTTAACTCATTCAGCCCGGCGGCCGTATTTCCCAAATTTTGGAGGTGTCATCTAATGACTATGCACCAGTTGCATGAGATGGATCGACCATGATAATTCAAGGGCAGTGCCAGATTAGCTTGGCGCCTGTCGGCGCCAAGCTAATCTGGCACTACCCTTGAATTATCATGGTCAACCCATCTCCTGCTGTGGTGCGTCAGGGCTGAATGGGTTAATAAAATCTGCAATCTTCATTAATTCCAGACCCAAAAAGACCTACATGTCCCAGAAACATGAACTCAAAGAGGTGTCAGCAAAAGGCATAGATCCTCATGTACCCCGCAACTGCGAGGGGGCTCATGAGGATCCATAATTCTTGCAGCTGGGTGGTGTTCGGATTTTCTCGGCACGAATGTATTCTTGTTGTCAGCGAGCGGTGATACGGCTCTCACGTGCTTTCCCTATCCCCCGTCGTTTGATTTTTCGGCCTGTCGTGGAAAAATTCTCTCACGCCCCCCCTCCCCCCCCCCCCACTCCCTCCCCTCTCCCGTTTTCAGCCATCAGAAAAGAAGGTCTGGCCTCCGGGCACATTCTGTCTCAGACAAAATGTCCCAAGCAACATGTTAGACACCCCCTACCCCCAACAGGTAACTGAACCGCCCCTGAATGACTTAAAGGGGCACGCCTGACCTTTTTTAATGCTTCAGTTCGCAAAAAGCTTTTACTGGGATTCAGTATACATACCCACTTACAGTGACCACCCTATTGTCCCACCAAATGCGTTCTTTCGTCCGTTCAAAGCGAAAATAGGCCACCGGAATCTTCTTGTGACTGAACGCATTAAAAGATTGTTTCTGATAGGCGAAAGTAGCTGACGTCATAACTATTCTATACGACCTTAGGTCATCTGCATAATTATAACCAATCAGAGACAAGATGGCGGATTAACCAGCGAAGAAAAAAAGAAAGTATCAGTCGACTCGCGCCGGCCGACAATGACAGACTCGGAATTGAAGAGAAGAAAGAGAAGAGAGACAAGATACCCCTAAGTAGAATTGACATAGGACAAGCGAATATAGAGCTTGGCATTGGCCGCCCATCCGGAATTTGTCGCTTTCTTGCTATGTGAATCAGTAAGTAATCCGGCTACAGTCTTTGTCGATCTTCCTATAGTTCCAGGAGCGCTAGTGATTTTCAGAATTCATGATCTTCCGTGGAATTTATATCTTACTGATTTCGCAAGATTTTAAACCTGTTTTATCATAAAGTTACGAGCTAGTTCATCAGATTTTATGCTGCAAGGATCTGAAAACTACGGTGTGTGTCAAAATTGCGGCACTGACATCGCTGGTCGTGACACGTTTTGTCTGTGTGGGCTCTCCGGCATTCACTCGATTTACAGAGGTAGTGTTTCTGCTGCGATGGTGCATTTGTCGTTTCCAGAGATGCTTTCAGTTACGTAGACTTTGATGTGTGAGATGTAAAATTGCAGTGCAGATATGTGGGTATAAATACCACTGTTCTGTTTCGTGTTTCCGACAGATAAAAGATCAAAGGTCAAACTAGGTGACACTGGCTCAGTCGCTTGGCGCGGAGACCGAGTCGAACAAGTCACACCCCGAGCACGATCGTTACTCAGGGTAGCAGGTCAAGCGGAACCCGCATTGATTTTGACAGCATAGCGAGTATGGAAGGTTTATTTTACATCGTGGAAAATTATTTCAAAGGAATGCCGGACTGAGAACATCAGTGCATGTTTACACTGACACGTGTCAGTGTACCCACACCGATGACCTCGTCTGCAGTATTGACCGGGTTCTGCCTTGTGACGTAGGCTAGTAAATATGCACAAATTCAAAACAAGGCCGATGCAGACGATAATCTGCGCTCTCGGGTACAAAAACAACACCCACCAAACGATGAATTTCGACATTTGGCATTGTATTTACATCATAAAGGTCTAAGTTAGTACACAAAGGACCCATACATAATACTGTTACGTGGTGGTAAGGCAGTCGTAGTATGATAAACACACCAGACGCACGCACGTAAGGTTCTTTTAAATAAACTTCATTCAGCTGCAATCCGTCACACGTGGCTTAAGGATGTAGACAATACTGGAGTAACAGTTACAACAATATTTTAATTCAGCGATGCGATCTCCACACAATGCACTTCCAAATGCACAAACACTGACACAAAGTCTCTTCTGCAATGTCCACACTCCGACACAAAGTTTCTCATACACAGCGTCTCACACAATGTACACCCTATACGGGCCATGTACCTACGATAAACTGCGTGTCTCTACCACTGACAATGCAAGACAATGTACGAACGTGCTTTCCTAGCGCCCTATTTATATACACAATCACTTTCCAGAACACTCCAAGAAAATCATACAACGCAACCAATCAAAACAAAACACTCAACTGAAACTCATAAATAAGAATTTTCTGGAATCACTAAAATAGGCTACAAAAACTCGGCTGCTCATTTCAGCTCTAAATCCTAATGTGTAATGAAGTCACATAAAAGTATGGTAGCCCTATCACGACCTTGCATATCCGCTCTAGAAGATTCTCAACCTTTCACAAAACAAAACAAAAAGGCTGCTCAATTCACGCGCACAGAAAAAACAAAATGTTGCGAAATGTCGCGAATTTACCGACGTCACACATACGAGGTCACTAGACAGTGCGACCTTTCTAGAACGTTCTGGACTAAACTTAACGTATCATAATGAAGTGATGAATTCCGCTCTGTGCGACCAAAAGAAAATGTTACTTAAAAAAGGTACGTGAATCATAACCATGATAGCTTAAATAAATATCGGATCGTTTCCTAAGATTAATACATGTATGCTCTCACAGGACAACACAACCACAATCGTAACAAATACTGTCAGCAGTATCTGTTGCAGACAGTTTTCTGACTGTGTTGAGATGCTTGATCCTGGGGAAAATAACTTTACGGGAAATATTTTTTAACACGAATAATGTTTTTACGAGCTGGCTTTATGATATTGGAGAACTGATTTTCGTACATTGTTGAACACTGCATACTTGGTAGTCACTGTTTGATCTGCCTTGCGATATTTAACACAACAGAGTCAAAAATAAATAAAAGTGACACGACCACGCAGACATTATGTATGTTATATTGGTATACTATGACGCTAAAGGTATAATCCATATACTATTGTTTCTTTTAATTCATTCTTATTGGGTTAAAAAAAATTTAAACCGACTTCCTATTTTGGATCTGTATAGTAAAAAGTCACCAAATCACAGCAACCATTTGCTATTTTTACATCTGAGTAAAACGTGCATCACAACATTCGGACATGAAGTGTGATATGATTTGTTAATTATACGCATTGGTTGCAGAGACATGGTTTTTTTTCTTAAAGGTGAGTCACAAATTTAAGAGTAATATCACACGATATGGGTTTACAGCAGCAGTTACACTTACAGTGAAGAAAGTTAATTGTGACAAACAACGAAGCGACAAGGTGAGTAAATGGGAGCGTGTGTATGAATATACGAGAATATAACTTAACCCTTTCACTGTCGGTAGAGCTTTTTGTCGACGTGATTCCTTCAGGAATCGCCTCGACAAAAAAACTCTACCGACAGCCAACGGGTTGATACATAATAGTAATAATAATAATAATAATAATAATAATAATAATAATAATAACAATAATAAAGACCATTTATATCGCGCTGAATCTCGAGGAGCAGTGGGCTCTAAGCGCGTTACAAAAAAATGTATATATGCAGAATCTCACTACCTTTAAAATAATTTAATCTGCGCACACACGTACAACTAAAACACACATAACAAAACCATTGACAATTACAAGTCAAACGCATTTTGATGATGCTGATGCGCCACCACGATGATGCTACACGGTCAACAAAGGGAAGACCTAAGATCAAGGCCACCACGATGGTGCTAAACGGTCAGCATAAAGAGGAACTAAGATCAAAGCCACCATGATGGTGCTACAAAGTCAACAGAAGGAAGACCCAAGATCAGCACAGCCGCGATGGCGCTACATGGTCAACAAATGGATGACCTGTGATCGTCAGAGCCACCAAATGGTCAATAAACTAAGGATGTAAAGATCAGAGCCACCAAGATGGTGCTACACGGTCAACAAATGGATGACATGTGATCGTCAGAGCCACCAAATGGTCAATAAACTAAGGATGTAAAAATCAGAGCCACCAAGATGGCGCTACACGGTCAACAAATGGATGACCTGTGATCGTCAGAGCCACCAAATGGTCAATAAACTAAGGATGTAAAGATCAGAGCCACCAAGATGGCGCTACACGGTCAACAAATGGATGACCTGTGATCGTCACACCAAATGGTCAATAAACTAAGGATGTAAAGATCAGAGCCACCAAGATGGCGCTACACGGTCAACAAATGGATGACCTGTGATCGTCAGAGCCACCAAATGGTCAATAAACTAAGGATGTAAAGATCAGAGCCACCAAGATGGCGCTACACGGTCAACAAAAGAAAGACCGAGGTAATAAGTGCCACCATGCATAAACATGATACATGCGATAATGTTAGTAAAGGAGGTTGAATACATGTGTTTAACCCATTCAGCCCCGACGCACTACATCAGGAGATGGGTCGACCATGATAATTTAAGGGTAGTGCCAGATTAGCTTGGCGCCGACAGGCGCCAAGCTAATCTGGCACTGCCCTTGAATTATCATGGTCGATCCATCTCTTGCAACTGGTGCATAGTCATTACATGACGCCTCCAAAATTTGGGAAATACGGCCGTCGGACTGAACGAGTTAAGTCTGTACTTATACTGGTCTGATATTTTGGGTCTTGCGGTCTAGCCGAAGCCCATAAAACCTAAATATTAGACCAGACCACAAATGTCACTGGAATCTTGGAACATTACAGCGCTTCCGAAGAGTAAATGCCTTACAAATGTTCTAAACCCACCAGCAACACTGACCCTGAATAATAACCATATCTTACGAATTTCATTTAATAATTTCATTTTATAAATACTCTTTGAATTTTTTCCTTTCAAAATTCAATATTCAGTAACTGATTACTGATACTGCTCAATACTGATTCTGCACCAAATTGCCGGACCGGGGGGGTGGGGTGGGGGGGGGGGTGGGAGGCATTAATGTCACAAAGACTTTACGAGGATTTCTTTTCATCAGCCAGATATAACCATGATTTTGCACAAAATGTTAAAAAAAAAATCACATATCTCGAACATGTTCTGACGCGAGTCATGAAAGTGAAAAATACGGCAATCCATGTCGCCATTTAACTAACACCCCCCAACCTTTCCCCTCCTCCGCTGACATTTTTCCCGCACCGAGTCTGCATTAACTCATTCGAGACGTGCCACTTCCGGATGCGCGGCTTAAGCCGCTTATCCGGAGGCGCCCCGTCTCGAATGTGTTAAAGAACGGAGTGCAGTCGTCTCCTTCGGTGTCAGTTTCAGCCAACTTAATAAAATTTCAAATACAAAACGATTTCCAAATACCGTCACTTCAGTAGCTCGCTTGAGCTTGCCCTTAGCACCACGTGAATGTTCTGTGTTTATGTACAGTGTGTGAGTGAATGCGCGTGATTCACGTGAGCGTGCTTGTTGGGTTCAGTTCGCGGCTACATTCTGCGCATTGAGTTATATTATAAATATGAGAAATGCGCCATATAAATACCATGTAATAATTAATCAGTTGACTGGCGACACTTACTGAAGACTTCCCTTGCCAGAAGACCAAGAACAGTATGCATGACAGTGGATTGAAACCGTCAACCCTGTCTAAACCAGAAATCTTAACCTAATGCACACCGGCCGAGCACATTGCCAGGAACCTGTTCTCCTGTGCAAATCGGATCGACGGAGGTGACCAGTGTGCGCCTACTGCTATGACAGTTGACTAAGACTTTTGGCTTAGTCCAGTTCAACGGTCTAAACCACAGATCTATGCCTACACCCCAGTAGCGCTGAGTTGGTATATAGTCTCGCCCTGTACCCTAGGTTAAACGCACCAGTGGCTCCATTAGTGCTATTTTCGCATCTGGCCGGTCGCTCGGACTGGTCCTGTGCACCAGAACTGCGCGCGCAGGTAGGCTTCTGCACTTGTAGTGTGGTCTCGTATGTTCCAGCGAAAGTTTGTGATCACAGCCGAAAAATGACTCGTTTATGATTTTAGCTTACCTCCACTTGCGCGCCAGTTTTGTGTACAGATGGAGGAGACAGGTTATGTGCCGCAGAGTCGACCTATGTTGTATTTTGAAAAGATGTATGCTCTGAAAGCAGCAAACTTGCTTCGAAAGGGAAAGGGGTATGTGGAGGAAGGACCTCATCGAGGTGACTTTGGGTCAACGCAAAGCCAGCGAAGCAGATGTCGCAAAATCCACCACTGACTTCAGGAATAAAGCTATTTTTCAAATCTGCCAAATCATGTAATGTTTCGTGGTGCTAGCCATAAGGATGCATTATTGCCGCGCCCGATTGCATATGGGAAAGGGTTTATTCATATTATTCAGTTGCAGCTATCAAACGTCACGTGATTCTTTCTCTGAGATTGCTCATTACAAGTGCGGAGAGCACACGCTCTAAACCGATCTGGTGCACAGGACCGGTCTGAGCGACCAGTCAGGTGCAAAAACAGCAACAATGGCGCTGCTGGTGCATGTCACCTAGGCACAGGGTGAGGTATACCAACTCAGCTACAGTAGCCAAACGTCTTTAGGGGCCCACGACGGCCGCAGTGGGCCCGCGCACAGCTGTGCGCGGGCCCACTGCGGCCGTCCTGGGCCCGAGACCTTTGCTTATTGAGTAACGAGAGCAGACAAAAACGTTTGGAGTAGACCTAGCTCACGGTTTCAGTCCACTGACAGTATCGTAAGGCTAAGATTTCTGGCTTAGACCTGGCCGACGGGTTCAGTGCACTTCAATTCACGCATACCACACCAAGAAGAGTACCTCGGTCTGGGAGAGATAGACGAGGTCCGCGAGCTCCGCCGCCTGCTTGCTCGCGAGTTGACAGACCACCTGCTTGCTCGCGAGTTGACAGACCGACTCAGTCTCAAGCGCTGCCACTTTTTTTTTATTTTTTTTTAAATCACGCTCTGCACCTGTTGGACAACAAAACAGTCAATTGCAGACCATAACGTAATACAATGCAACGGTACACAGAAACAGTTAGCCTCCCTTTAAATAATTAGATCCCGTGAACCCTTTGGCTGTCGGCAGCCTGAAAGAATCCTCATGCGCCCTCCAGGCGCATGAGGATCTATGCCTCTTGGAGACGTTTAGAGCACGCGCGCACGCACGCACTAACACGCACACACACATCGACGCGCTTTCAGAAGAGCATGCAGGTGACCCGCGTACTTAGTATATCATGTAAAGTCAACCTTCTTTCACGCAAGACTGAAATTGTACAGGGAAGTCCTAGTTTTGTCACCATTTTCTGAAGCCTATGAAGCGAAAGGGAAACTCATATCACGTAAAATGTAAAATTAAGTAAAAACTAAAACTTACGTCATGACAAATGACGTTTGACAAATCAAGTGACGCGTATGTCCTGCGCCCCTTATAGAACTCACTGACGCATTGGCAGATCTGCGAGACATTTTCAATAGGAGATAATTCAACATCAGAATCAGGTCAAAGACTAAAAGTAGAGACCATTGACAGCGAGGACAGCTCTCATATAGAAGGGACTTTGTGGGTTATGGTTCATCCCATCGTGTTTTCTTTCTCACATAATAGCTACTTTCTTACAATTCCAAAGAGATTCAATTAACGAAGGACAAACAGATAACACACAAGGGATCTAATGGTTTATTACGACTTTGTCCCATGCCGAGTGGTTCTTCAACCCTTGGGCTGTCGGTAGCGCCGGGTTTTTGTCGCGATTTGATCTTTGCCTCTTGCAGAGGCCGATTTGTATCCATGTTTCTGGGACAGTTGTGTCTTTTGGTCGTTGATTGAAAAGAGATTTCAGAAACAAAATAGAGCAAGGGTGGTGCCAGAATAGCTTGGCGCCTATGGGCGCCAAGCTATTCTGGCACCACCCTTGAACTAGCATGACAGTGGCAGGGAAGGGGTTACCTTCTAGGATTGACTGATTTGGCCATGCAATCGTCAAAAATTATGTTTTGTTTTTTTTAAATTAGGTCGACCCATCTACTGTTCGGTGGTGCCGCTTCACGACTGTGTACCAGTTGCGGGAGATGGATCGACCATGATAATTCAAGAGTAGTGCCAGATTAGCTAATATGGCACTGCCCTTGAATTATGGTTAATCCGTCTTCCGCAACTGGTGCATAGTCATTAGATGACGCCTCCAAAATTTGGGAGATACGGCCGTCGGGCTGAATAAGTTAATTAGGTTTAGTAGCTCTAACTACTGGCTGATTAATGATTTATAATCACTGTGCAATTAGCACAGTGTCACAAACCTTCCTGAAAAGCTGCACAATAATGAAATACTAATAATAATAATGTATATTTTTAACCCATATCATACTGAGGCTAAACGCTTCAAATTTGTACACTGCCATATACAAGCTACATTATAGTACTTACAGATCAGGATATAGACCAATGACTTTAGTCAAACTTATTTCACACACTGGTGTATTCCGAATGATAAGGGTTAAGGCGCTTATACTTTCGTTAGAAAAGCTCTAGGCGCCGTACAAATGACATGCTAACATACACACACCTTGCATCCTACAGCACATATATATGCCCTAACATACACACACCTTGCATCCTACAGCACATATATATATGCCCTAACATACACACACCTTGCATCCTACAGCACATATATATACCCTAACATACACACACCTTGCATCCTACAGCACATACCCTAACATACACACACCTTGCATCCTACAGCACATATATATGCCCTAACATACACACACCTTGCATCCTACAGCACATATATATGCCCTAACATACACACACCTTGCATCCTACAGCATATATATATATATATATATATATATATATATATATATATATATATATATATATATATATATATATATATATATATATATATATATATATATATATATATACCCTAACATACACACACCTTGCATCCTACAGCACATATATATATACCCTAACATACACACACCTTGCATCCTACAGCACATATATATACCCTAACATACACACACCTTGCATCCTACAGCACATATATATGCCCTAACATACACACTCACGCAACGAGATATACAAGGAAAATAAACTTAGCAGAGTAAACACACCAACAAGAAATGCTCACACACACCAAAGATATACGTGTACCATACAACTAATAATGGATACACTAGGCAGCTCTCACTGACAGCAACAACAAAAACAGAAATAAAATAATGATAACGGTGAATGCACGTTTAAAGGAATAAATGTGTCTTTAAAGACTGCCGGAAAAATATACATGCCTACCACCTTACCCACCCACGTCCCACACAATAATGAAATATACACGCCTGCCACCTTACCCACCCACGTCCCACACAATAATGAAATATACACGCCTACCACTTTACCCACCCACGTCCCACACCCGCTATCTTTACCCACAGTCACAGATCATCACCGTCCGATCTGAACGTGGATGCATGGACGGAAACATGACCCGCACAGCCCTGGGCAATCAGGGTTGTCAACGCAACTGGCTCGAAAAACAATGACCCCCAAAAATGATGTGACAGCATTACATGACGTCACACACATACACACCGAATAGCAAACACAAGACGATCACATAAAAACAAAATGTGCGTACAACCACCATAAAGGACAAAACATTCAACATACACAAGATATTAAACAGAAAACGGACATATAATGCACAAACACACACACACACGCATGGGCACACACACATGCACGACAACACATCGAACAAAGGCGATGGTAAGCTTGAAGTCCAACGCTGACTTGAATGCCGACATTTGGGGACAAAATTGGTTTCAAAAATGATCTCAGAATTTGAACAATCTGCCGGATCAATTTCAAAACCAGTTTCGTGCGATCATCTTCATCTGTGACTGTGCCTTGATAATTATCTTCATTTGTGTGCGGAACTGTTCTCGTCACTGGAAACTGCAATTGGCAACAAAACGATAACAAATCATCATAAAGACATCACTGTAATTTCACAGCCTAACTTTCAACATAGACATCACTGTAATTTCACAGCCTAACTTTCAACATAGACATCACTGTAATTTCACAACCTAACTTTCAACATAGACATCACTGTAATTTCACAGCCTAACTTTCAACATAGACATCACTGTAATTTCACAGCCTAACTTTCAACATAGACATCACTGTAATTTCACAGCCTAACTTTCAACATAGACATCACTGTAATTTCACAACCTAACTTTCAACATAAACATCACTGTAATTTCACAACCTAACTTTCAACATAGACATCACTGTAATTTCACAACCTAACTTTCAACATAAACATCACTGTAATTTCACAACCTAACTTTCAACATAGACATCACTGTAATTTCACAGCATAACTTTCAACATAGACATCACTGTAATTTCACAGCCTAAATTTAACATAGACATCACTGTAATTTCACCGCCTAACTTTCAACATAGACATCACTGTAATTTCACCGCCTAACTTTCAACATAGACATCACTGTAATTTCACAGCCTAACTTTCAACATAGACATCACTGTAATTTCACCGCCTAACTTTCAACACATTTGAGACGTGCTGCATCCGGATACGCGGCTAAAGCCGCGTATCCGGATGCAGCACGTCTCGAATGAGTTAAAGTCGAAATATCACAGTGTGGTCAAGCCTGACCTCGGAAGACTAATATCTGTTCAAGAGACAGATTGGCGCCGAGCCATTCAGGCACTTCAATATCACAGTGTAGTCAAGCCTGACCTCGGAAGACTAATAACTGTTCAAGAGACAGATTGGCGCCGAGCCATTCAGGCACTTCAATAACACAGTGTGGTCAAGCCTGACCCCGGAAGACTAATAACTGTTCAAGAGACAGATTGGCGCCGAGCCATTCAGGCACTTCAATATCACAGTGTGGTCAAGCCTGACCTCGGAAGACTAATAACTGTTCAAGAGACAGATTGGCGCCGAGCCATTCAGGCACTTCAATAACACAGTGTGGTCAAGCCTGACCTCGGAAGACTAATAACTGTTCAAGAGACAGATTGGCGCCAAGCCATTCAGGCACTTCAATATCACAGTGTGGTCAAGCCTGACCTCGGAAGACTAATAACTGTTCAAGAGACAGATTGGCGCCGAGCCATTCAGGCACTTCAATATCACAGTGTGTTCAAGCCTGACCTCGGAAGACTAATAACTGTTCAAGAGACAGATTGGCGCCAAGCCATTCAGGCACTTCAATATCACAGTGTGGTTAAGCCTGACCTCGGAAGACTAATAACTGTTCAAGAGACAGATTGGCGCCGAGCCATTCAGGCACTTCAATATCACAGTGTGGTCAAGCCTGACCTCGGAAGACTAATAACTGTTCAAGAGACAGATTGGCGCCAAGCCATTCAGGCATTTGAAGTATCAAGGTCGATCCACTTCTTATGCCCTCTTGCATTCATCACTCCAACAGATATCGACAGATCCCTACATATTCCAAGACCAAAAGATGTAGAGACTAATGGTTTAAGTAAATATCAACACAAACTCCAACTTGACAGACCCCCACCCCGGTCTGTCCTGGGGGACTTGGGTGGGGTTAACTACTTTTTAGTTCCCAGGGTAACCCTGGTCAGCCCCACAGGGTGGGTTTTCCCCTCTATTCTGGGGCCATGTGTTTCTGTCTACCCTTGGTCCATTCACCTGTATTTGCCTTTTTAAACTCTCCCTATGCCTGCGCTGTCTGTGGCTCTTGATATTGGATGCGTGTTGCTAAATGGTCGTAGGTATATTTAGCTTATTAGACCGGCTGGCAACATACATTCAATATTTTGTTCAGTTGTTTTTTTTCACAAGCAGTGCAGGCACGTCCTGAGAAAGTCTTGTTGCTGTCGGGACGTTAAGCATTGTACAACCAACCAACCATCCAAGTTGACATATCAACCTGAAGTGAAGCAAGCTTTGCTACTTTGCTCAACTCTTGTCAAATTTAGATTTGCTTGATATGCGCAGCATACGAGGCGCGCGAGACAGGGCGACCAAGAATGGCACGATTTTGGCGCCTGTACAGGTGCACAGCATCACTATACCACCTGTAAAGGTGCACTGTACCACTATACCACCTGAAATGGTAAAATTATACGAAGGCTTGGCACTTACATCAATCATGATTCATAGACATCTAAGGTTAGGTATTTGTATCAGTCACGATTCATGGACACTCGCATCAGAATGATTAACTGAAAAAGGCTCGTGCAAAAATTTCACAACTGAACTGTGGAATAATGTGATGAAAGACAATTTCATATGCTCCCCATTTCAATGGCGTCTCTATCGAGTCTGATCCTACTCAAGACATCATGCAGAATGCCAAGGATGCGACTCTGAACGAAGTCCAGCAAATCGCACTGTGCCAGCGCATGCAACACCAAATCTGTTCTCCAGCACGAGCCATCCATCTGCAAGAGGCATAGATCCGCACGAGCCTCCGCAGCTGCTGGTGCTGATGAGGGTTTGTGCCCCTTGCTGAGCTCAGTTACATCTGTGTCCAAGGTGGTCCTCAGACGTTCAGTCCACAGCAGAGGGACACAGCATCAACACAACAGTAGGCGCAAACACGGTCACTCTTTCCACAATGTCCTGTCTAGCTTCCAGAGACATGAGCCTCTGGTGTTTTCGGAGACTCACAAGGTTATAATGCCCTCGTGGGTGCATCATTTGAACAGATCGAGGGGGTCCAGGTCGACCTACTTGAAGCAGTCTGTAATATCAAACCGCTTGCGTGGTAAACACTTGATTTGACACTCTGTGGTCAAGACAGGCACAATACTACAGTATACAGGACTTCTTCTTCTTCTTCTCGAACGCTGTCACACTTGGAGTTTGGCTCTCAAAATGAAATCTGTGGTCTTCTGTAGCACCTCCACAGGCCCGTACAGTTTCTCTTGTAGAGTGGCGGGCTTCTGCTGTGGACAGGACAGGAACATTACTACAGTATAACTTGATAACACTCCCATCGCCCTGCTGGTTGCCTGACTTTTTAACACAGGGACAAAAACGATAACACGACAACGGACCTACCCCGGCAGGTTTAATGATTGATTGTACATTGCTTAACGTCCCGACAGCAACAAGACTTTCTCAAGACGTGCCTGCACTGCTTGTGAAAACAAGAAATAAACAGAATATTGAATGTATGTCGCCAGCCAGTCCATACGTTAAATAAACCTACGACATGGGGCCTAAATAAAGCTAAGACCATTTAGCAACACACAACCAATATCAAGAGCTACATCCAAAAGGTCCGTCCAGCGCCGAAGATGGGGACGAAGCATTTGAGTAACCGGCACCTGGGCAGAGGTCGCCGGAGGACGGGCGCCAATGGAGAAGGAGGTGCAGCTGGAGCGGGCGGGAGTAACGACGACCGAGTGGTAGGAGGTCCGCCGTTGCGTTCATCAGGCCGAGGAGCTGAAACCAAACTCTGGCGGGAATTGCATCCGACTAGGGCGGCCAGCGTCCGGATCCGGGGCTCTGGCAGTCTCACCCGGTCGAGGTTGGTCGCGAATTCCATACCGAGGTGTACGAACCGGCGGGAAGGCGCGAGGTCCGACTTGCATGCGTTGACCAGGAAGCCGAGCCGCGTCAACAACCGGATCAGGGCATCCCTGTCCGTCGCTAGCGTGGTCTCCGACTGGTACCTCAGAAGGAGGTCGTCTAAATAGTTCGAGGTCGGGCTGGAGGACGATTGTCTGGCCTTGGCAACGTCGGCGTCCATGATGCGGGTGAATACCCAAGGGCTGAGGTTGAGACCGAAGGGGAGGGCCCGAAACTGGTAAACCACGCCTTCGAAGGCGAAGCGCAGATAACGCCTAGAGGCGGGGTGCATAGGGACGTAGAGATACGCGTCGGACAGGAGACTGACTGCGAAATCCATGAGCTGTACGCGGCCTTGAGGGCCCTGGCTGTCTCCATGCGAAAAGACGGGGACGCGAAGTATCTGTTCAGTGCCGAGAGATCGATGACGGGTCGCCACTCGCCGCCCGGCTTGGGTACCACAAACAGGCGGCTGTAGAAGGCTGGGGAATCGTGGCGCGAGACTACCTCTGTGGCAGCCTTCGGCAGTAGAGCGGAGACCTCGCCGCGAAGAGCGTCGGCTTTGAGCTGATTTATCGGCACCTCGGTCCACAGGGGAGAGCGTCGCAGCGGCGGAGGAGATAGGAAGGTGATTAGCAGGCCCTCGGAGATGGTGGAGAGGACCAGGGTCGTCCGGGAGCAGCGACCGCATACATCGCTGCGAAGGGCGAGCCTCCCGCCGACTGGAGACCCCGAGACGATCGGCGGGGGCTGAAGCGGAGAGAAGTCAGTGGGCCCTCCCGCGCACCGGGCGGCGGGCGGGCTTGGGCCAGGTAGAAGCCGGGGTCCTGAGAGGTCGGGATCGGCCGAAGACAGGGGCACGGGTACTGGGCCCGGGGACGAGAGGCGGGAGGAAGGGTGGAGGGTCTGCCGAACCGCGGGGCGCGACCCACGGCCTTGCGGGCTGCCGGAAAGCGGGGAGGAGCCAGAGGTCCTTGTTTGCGTCCTTCACCGACTGCCAGGTGGGTCCGAAGAGGAGGGGGCCACCAAGGGGAGCGCGACAAAGCTGCGACTTCAGCTCCGCAGGGAGGCTACGACAGGCCTGGAGCAGGGCATCCCGACGCATCGGATCACAGTTTGCGGCGGCGGCCATGGCGTTGACAGAGGAGTGGTACGCTGCCCGGTTAGCCGTCACCGCAAGGGCGAGGAAGTCTCCCAATAGGGGCGAAATGGACGGGTGCCAGGCGTCCTCGATGCGACGGACGAACGCCTGAGTCAGGAGCTCCCAAAAAACCGAGCAGGCTAAGGAGTTGCGAACCAGGGAAGCCGTCTTGTCCAAACCGCGGGAGACGTTACGCCGCGCCAGTCCTTTTCCGCCTGCCAACAGAAGCGCCGGAGGATCCGCTTCGGGAAGGGGACAGGAGAAGGCCTGGGAATGTCCGGCATACCACGCCTGACGGAAGGCTATGTCCGAGGCAGCAGGCCACTTAGAAGAAGACGACCTCGCGCGAGGAAGGTTGGAGCAGATGCGCTGAAAAGGCGTCGGCCAAGTCCTAAAAGCCCGGGGGCTGGGGAAGCGTCTTCCTCCGCTTGACTTGACGGTCGGCGTCGACAAAAGCGGAGACCTTCCACTTAAGCGGGGGGGATGGGGGGCAGGCCTCGGCCGGGAGGCACGCTGCAATAAGTCGAGCCGCTTCCTCCAGGGAAAGAAGAGTCTCCACCCTCGGACCGGAGTGGGCCGCGGGCGAGGAAGGGGGGGGAGGAGGGCGCGAGCGGGGAAGGGCTGGCAGGAGGCCGCGAGCGGGGAGGGACTGGCAGGAGGGCGCGAGCGGGGAGGGCTGGCAGGAGGCCGCGAGCGGGGAGGGACTGGCAGGAGGGCGCGAGCGGGGAAAGGCTGGCAGGAGGGCGCGAGCGGGGAGAGGGAGACCTACTGTCCGCGCCGAGGAGAGCAGAGACGGAGTCATCGGGCTGCAGACTCAGGGCGTCAACATCCACCGAGCGGCGGGGAAGCCGGGAGCCGTCCCGAGGATAGGCACGGGAGCCAAGGGTCTCACTGGTCACATCATGACGTCCGAGGCTGGGGGACGTATTCGTGATTCACACAGCAGTCAGCGTCACGGCCGGTCGCCTCAGACACACGCTCCACTTCGCTCCTACCATCCACAGCCAGCCGCCATCTTGGATCCACTGCAGATTCCTACTGCGCCCACTACGCCTGACCGTATCTCCATCGCCGTGCTTTCAACTGATTGTCTCGACAGTCCTTTTCAGGACCGCCTTATTGAGAACTGACGTTGGGTCAAACTTGATGAACTTGGTCAAAAAGAAACTTGGCTAAAAGGTAGACTCTTTAAATTGTTTTTTTTTTTTAATCATTCTTAGACCAAATTTTTATCGTAAATCTTAACTTATTACTTATAACTGGTATGGACTTTCTGATCTGGACCTTATCTTCGTCTGAGACCGACTGGGGATCTGGTTCCTCGTCGGTCTCGGGCAGTAACCATGATACTCCCTCTAGCTAGAAAGAGGAAAAAAAAGGAATAAAACTTGACACAAGCGAGCTAGGGCCAGTGTTGTCCCAAACTCATCAAAATCTACTTCAGTTGCTGATACTACCGTTGTTGATGGGACTAGCCCGTCGGTTGTTTCCCCGGACGGGGCCCTATTAGGGGACCTAGCTCGGGGAGAGCTTAGGACTTTTTCATCCCCCCTTCACTCCCCGGACATTGCACGTGCCTCTGGCAGTCCCGGGAGAGCCTAGGGTATCTTCCCCTACCCAATCTTCTCTGGTGTCTGGTGTGAAGGGGCTGGCCGCCGCGGTGGTAAATTTCTCTCCCCCGCGTCGACTGTCCCCTCTAACCCATCAAAATTCCTCCGCATCCTCTTTCCCTATGGAAAGTCAGCCCCCTCCTCTCACCATCGACGAATCGTTCGTCGCCGATGGGGGGGGGGGGGGGGGGGGGATGAGGAGACTTTGCCTAAAGGTACACAGGAAAAAGCAAGCAAAATCTCGCTTAAACCAGCAGGAGGTAGTACTTTGGGGGGGGGGGGGGGGGGCCCGACGCCGGCGCCATCGCCGAGGTGTGGTGCACTTTCCCGGTGCGGGTCCATGACCTTGGAACGGGTGCCTGCCGTCTCCGGGATCATGGTACCCACCAACCTCACCTTTGCGAGGGTGCTGGGGTCGCCCCCTCCGAGATAACACCGAGACAGATAGGCAGGGACGTCTGGATCGTATCCTGCCCAAACACTCGATCTCAAAAACTGTTAGCTTCTAACAGAAATCTTGGCGGGGCGGACGTCGAGTGTACCATCCCCACCCCTAGGGTTGTGGGGGTGGTCCACGGCATCCCCCTCGCCGAAGACCTTAACCAACTTAAGAAAGCACTAACAACTCAAGGATTCTAAACAGAAGTTGCCAGGCTTGCCAACAGGGACGGGACCCAATCGAGGGCAGTTAAAATCGATTTTTATAATCGAATCAAACTTCCGCTCAGAATGAAAGTAGGTGTCCACTACCTGCCAGTCGAGCCGGATGCCCCCTCTGCACTGCGTTGCACCAAATGCTGCAGACTCGGGCATACGACTCGAGTGTGCAGATCTAAGCATTCGGTGTGCGTCAGATGTGGCAGTTGCGAACATCCTCGCGCGGCCTGCCAGGACAGCACACCACCAAAGTGTGTAAACTGTGGCCGTACCCATAGCGCCGCCTATAAAAAATGTCCACATATCATTCTATACCGAGAGGCAAATCGTATTAGAAACGAAAATTACATCCCGTACAAGGAGGCCATGAGGAGAGCCCACCAAATCAATACGCAAAATTAAAAAAAACCAAGCCTCTGCTGAGACACCTCTTCAAAAAGACCTTGATTCCACGGCATGGACTCGGATTCCTGTCGCTAAAACTCAGATTCCTGTCGCTAGAACTCAGATTCCTGTCGCTAAAACTCAGATTCCTGTCGCTAGAACTCAGATTCCTCCCGCTAGAACTCAGTTTCCTGTCGCTAGAACTCAGATAGAACTCAGATTCCTGTCGCTAGAACTCAGATAGAACTCAGATTCCTGTCGCTAGAACTCAGATAGACTCAGATTCCTGTCGCTAGAACTCAGATAGAACTCAGATTCCTGTCGCTAGAACTCAGATTCCTGTCGCTAGAACTCAGATTCCTGTCGCTAGAACTCAGATTCCTGTCGCTAGAACTGCTCTGCAGTCAAAAAGCAATGTTAACACCATCAACTCCAACTCTGCATCTCTGGCAGAGAAAAATGATACTCAAAATAGAGCTCCAACTAAATCTCATATTCCATCCTACCGAGACATTCTAACGCAGAGCACGCAGCGCCAAAAACCAATTCTACCTGCTACCCCTTTCTCTATTAATAAATCTCCTCCTCTCCCACGAGGAGGTGATCTCACCAACTTCTCGTAGATCACTCCACTTTGGAGAAGTTAGGCAATCTGCGGAAGGCCCTGAAATTAGAACTTTTATTGTCAGGGACACCCAAAGACAAACACAGATGCTAACTGTTGCGATCTCCAATGGTAATGTGCAGGGGATCATGATGGCCGTGCTTCAGTTTAACCACCTGATCATGACCATCCTGGTCCCCTTGCTCACAAATAAAATTCAGCTGTAGATAACAATATTATCTTGATTTTTCTCCGTTAACGCCATGGCCGAGAGTTCTAAAACAGGCTTTGGATGCGGACCCTACGGGGTGAGGGGTGGATAGTCATGGGGGACCTTAACATCCATCACCCACTGTGGCTCGCAAAAATTCCACCCACACGTAACATATCACATAAACAAGCAGAAGACATTCTTAATTCAAATTTATTGATTCTAAACAGTGGTGACATAACCTGAATACCAGATAGCGACCATCAACACCCATCAGCGGTTGCTTTAACCCTTATCCCCCCAAATCTTTACCTAGTTGCTTCTTGCATGTTGGGCGATGACGCAATGGGAAGCGATCATCTCCCGATACCCTTACAACTAAACCAAAATCCACAACAGGTCTCTAACTTCCCCCAAAACAAAGGTAAATTTTTATATGAAAAGGCAACTTGGCCTTTGTACGAGGCCTCAGTGAGACAAGGCATTGGGGGCGTCGACACCTCTGACGGTCGACGCCTTCAATGCCACTTTTACTGAGGTCATAATTAAAGCCACAGAGGCAGCCATCCCACGTAGTAGGGGTGCTCCTGCTGGCAAACCAGCCAACCCCTGGTGGACTGTTGATTGTGACAGGGCTGTGAGAGACGAGATACGAGCCTATAATAAGTGGAAAAAGTTCAGAACACCTTTTAACTATGCGACAATGAAGTCGGCAAACATTCAATGTAATAAAATTACAGCTATGGCTAAATTAAAATATTTAGATTATCAAATTAAAACAAATACAATCACCTACTGATATGACCAAAGCTTGGAAATTGTTAAAAAACTAAAAAACAAGTATAATCCCTCCCCTGTCCCACTGATAAACAATGGGCTTAATTATACTACTGATCAGGAAAAAGCTGAACTCTTGGCCGAAACTTTTGCTAGGGACAGGACGAGATAACGTATATAATGTTAAAGAACCTTCCCCTGAAAAAAACGCCACTCAAGTTATTCAATCGATGCTATAGGGAGGGCCTCCTACCACAGACTTGGCAGCATGGGATAGTAATCCCCATACATAAACAAACAAAAAAAAACAAGAAATCTACCAACCTCATATCGACCTATAACCCTCACTTCACACATAAGAAAGATCTTTGAGCGACTTATAACAAGTTGCCTGGAATATTACTTGGAAAAAAACAAGGTAATTCCAACCATACAAGCAGGATTCCGTAAATATAGGTCTACTTCAGATCAAATATATACCCTCTCATCGTCAATTAAGCAGGCCTTTAAGAAAAAACAAAAAGTAATGGCCTGCTTCTTCGTTGTCAAATGAGCGTTTGACGTCGTCTGGCATAAAAAAATTGTTACAGAAAATTAAAATGCTTGGACTGACTGGAAATATATATAATTACCTACAAAAGTTCCTGCAGCGAACTTTGAAGGTCAAGCAAAGGCAGGCCCTCTCTGTGACACCTAAAACTGATTGCGGGGTACCACAAGGCACTTGCCTTGCCCCGACGCTATTTAATATTATGATGGCAGATCTTCCTGACTACTTAAAATCCATGCTTGACAAATACACAAATACTTCTAAAATTATCTCAATTTGCCGACGACATTGCCATTTGGAAACCAGTTAAAACAAAATAAACTAGGGTATAGGGAAATACCATCAGAAAAATCCAGTAAATTTCAGAAGCAATTGACGTAATCCAAAGATACCTAGAAATAAATGGCTTCATGCTGGCCCCTGATAAAACACAGCTGATAATCTTTAGTACAATAAAAGCTAAGTTCCAAGAACAGATAACTGTAACCAATTATAACGTTAAGTACCCGATAACTCTTTCAAATAAAATACAATTTCTGGGGGTACTATTCACGTCCACACTAAATTGGACCCCACATATAAATAGTCTCATAATCAAAGCAAATAGAGCGATAAACTTGATTAGAATACTCAGGCACGAATCATGGGGCAGAAATATCAAATTATTGCTGCACCTTGATCAGGCTCTTGTATGCTCAAACCTTAATTATTATTATTATGGAGCCGAATGTTTTTTCTCGGCCTCAAAACAAGTCCTAAAAACCCTCGAAACTACGGAAATGCGGTCGCTTAAATTGATATTGGGCATACCTCTACATGCATCGAATAAAGCAGTTTATGCCCTCACAAATATTCTTCCCCTTGAACTTTTTAGACTAAAATTCTGCGCCAACTATATTAACCGCATTTTCTGAACCTCTAATAATGCCCAGAGACATATCATAATGAATTAAAAATGGACCGTATGGAACAAGCTTTTCATTCAATACAAAAGTGAAAGATTGAACCAAATCTTACCGCAGCAGTTCGAGAGGTTCATGAACAGGCCCGGCCCACAATCTCTCCTGTTCCTGTCACACATGCCACCCTGGACTCTCCACACGGCCTCTATTAAAACAGAAATTCCAAATATTCTTAAAAAAAACGTGACCCACGCCTGCAAAGATCAGTAACCCTGGAATACCTTGACGCTACCTACCCACATGCTACTATTGCATACACCGACGGGTCCATAGACGACACCGGAAGAGTAGGATGCATAGTGTTTATTCCATCCTTAAAGAAAACACTTAGTTATAATTTGGGCATATGCACGGCGGAGCTTACGGCCATCTTGATGGCCTTAAACCATATCTTAACTCTCCCGTTGCATCTGTACCAGTACCTAGTCTGCATTGATTCCAAGGACGTCCTGAGAAGGCCTTTGTCGCTTGCGGGACGTAAAGCAATTTATAATCTAATCTTGATTCCAAGGCTGCATTACAAAGTATTCAGTTAAATAATAGGTCTGTCCGACCAGATATTGTCTTAGAAATTAATTCTACTATTCATCAGCTTATTAACAGGGGAATCGATACTGCTCTCCAGTGGATTCCTTCCCACGTTGGTATTCTTGGCAACGAGACTGCAGACAGGGCCGCTCGGGCTGGCACCGTAAATGGTCCCGGCCGGCCCAGCCCATCCGGCTTCTGTTAACTGCAAAAGAAACACGAATCAGAGTTGAAAAACAAATAAGAGAAAATTATTCTTCCAATAAGAAATTACTTGGACGAGAGTGTCCGGGCGTCCTTGCCTATAGATTAAACAAAAAACATAATATCTATAAATTGCCTTTCACTATAGATGTAATCAATAGAATATGTACCAATAGTTGGCGGACTCGCTGGTCCGACCCGGTTTGCCCCTGCGGCGAGGACTTTACCCCTGATCACGCGATCTTGGAGTGTGAGGCCTTCGCTGCGGAGTGCGAGGAATTTAGAGCCCAACACCCTACCGCTATGGCTATTCATGCTATACTGAACACCCTATCGCTATGGCTATTCATGCTATACTGAACACCCTACCGCTATAGCTATTCATGCTATACTGAACACCCTACCGCTATGGCTATTCATGCTATACTGAACACCCTACCGCTATGGCTAGTCATACTATACTGAACACCCTACCGCTGTGGCTATTCATACTATACTGAACACCCTACCGCTATGGCTATTCATACTATACCCTGAACATCCTACCGCTATGGCTATTCATACTATACTGAACACCCTACCGCTATGGCTATTCATACTATACTGAACACCCTACCGCTATGGCTATTCATACTATACTGGAATCGGCTGACTGATACTGTCATCAGAGTCAGTACGGTACTGAAAATACCTAGATTAACTAGGCTGATCTGAGCGAACGACTGGCGGTCGCTCCTTTCGCAATCCACTAAGGAAAGGCTAATGAAGAGGGCCAGTCCCTAACATTGTAATAATATTGTAGTCCCTACCATTTCGTTGCTCCCATCCCGATTTTAGATCAGTGTCGGTAATGAGGGCACTATTGTTCTTCGCAGAGGCCCCGAATCCGCTAACGCACATTCCATCTTGATTGCGCATGCGCATTAAGAGCGCTTAGTGATCTAAAATATTTTGGTTTATTTCCATTTTAAATAATTGACCTCGTTGGATTGCCTTTTATAAGCTTAACTTGAGATTACAAGATATAATATAAATTACAATTATAAATTACAAAAATATAGAGCATAAAGCCATTACGATTGGCTACCCTATAACCGAGTAGCCGTGACCGAATTCCCCAAAGTACCTGTTACTAGTACGCATGCGTGCCGCGCATGGACCAGCTATGCACGGCCGCAAAGCACCCCCTCTTGCTTGCTACATTCAAATCTGACCGCGCATGCGTGTCGCGCGATCGGGCTGGACGGCTCTGTCATTGCGCTACCCCCCCCCCCCCCCCCCCCCCCCCCCAATATACTTACAGATTGAGTCACACTGCTATATTCTTCTGCACGCATATCGGGCGCTGTTATCACTACTCTAATGCGCCGGACTGCTGGCCCATGCTCGCTTCGCCATTTTTCTCTAATCATGGAATGTACATATGAGCTTTTACAGTGTCTGATCATTTAAACTTGTCTTGAAGTAACTTTTCTTAAAAACAAAACACAGGTTTTTACATCGGTGGTTCTGAAATTTTAATCTGATTTTAAAATTGAAAATAAACTGTGCATTAACATTGTATATATTTGGTTTGAAAGTTGTTGGGGTTTGAAACGCCATGATCCAGTGTGGTATACTTTAGATAATAATAATCGAACGAGTCTACTTTGTTGTGATTTTAACCAGAGTTTAAATGCTAGTACCCGATTATTGTGTCCGGGTGGGACACTAAGCTGGATTTAGCTAACTAATTAACCTTATACTGTCGCTGGTCCAATATGGTCCAAACGACCTGTCTGTAGGCTGTAGAGACCAGCACAGACAGTGTGTGGCTCACACAGCTTGATCCACAAACAGTGAAGCAGCAGGTCTGACCAGGATACCGGCTAAATGAAAAAGGTATAAGAAAACGATAAAAGGAGGGTACAGATAAAACAGGGAAAGGCGAAAGTATTTTAGACAAATTTATAAACTTTTATTGAGAATACTTAAACTTGTCTTAACTTCCATTAGTTTCTACAGTGAACGATGAAATTCGTTTTAACCTTCTTTAACTCATTCTACCCCAAGACCGAAATCTCCAAATTTTGAAGTCGTCTTCTGAAGACTTCGTTGCAGTGCAGGAAATGACACAGATCGACCATGATTGTTCAAGGGTGATGCCAGAATAGCTTGGCGCCCATGGGCGCCAAGCTATTCTGGCATCACCCTTGAACTATCATGGTCGATCTTTATTTTGTTGTGGTGTGTCTGGGATACCTCGCGCTGGGACCATACGGCGTTGAGGCGCGTCCCCTGGGTGGTGGATAGGGGGTCCCTCGTGAGAGGGGTGCACCGAATGAAATAAGGTGCCGTGAACCAACATGGTCTAAGGGAAGGTGACCCCGACAGAAAACCCCTGGTCCTCCTAGTAAGGGGGTTGGGCGTGGGGTTAGCTTCCCCACCCTGCAAAAAAGGAAATAGCTACAAAAACGCCGACGAAAAGACTAACAGTAATTCCTTTCCTGGAGGAGGAAGGTTCTTCTACTAGAAGACTTATGACGTCCTGTGGTGAAAGCCGGAAGTCTTCGGAAGCCACAGGACCGAGCCGCCTCTCTCTATCCAGGGATACAACCATGGGCACATGGAACGTCAAGACCATGTACCAGAGCGGCAAGGCCGCCCAGATAGCAGCGGAAATGCAAAAGTACAACCTTTCCCTGCTAGGCATCAGTGAAGCCAGATGGACGCAGTCTGGCCAGAAAAGGCTGTTAAGTGGGGAGATGATTCTGTATTCAGGTCATGAAGAGGAGAATGCCCCCCATACAGAAGGAGTAGCACTCATGCTGTCACCAGTGGCACAGAGAGCGCTGATGGGCTGGGAACCTCTTGGGCCAAGAATTATAACAGCAGCCTTTAGAACCAAGAAAAAGCTCAAGCTGAACGTCATCCAGTGTTATGCGCCCACCAATGACAGTGACGAGGAAGAGAAACAAGAGTTCTACGACCGACTCCAGAGTGCCGTGGACAAATGTGCGGAGCGAGACATCACCATCGTCATGGGCGATTTTAATGCCAAAATAGGGGAGGACAACACCGGATACGAAGAGGTGATGGGGAGACAGGGACTAGGCTCGGAGATGAGTGAGAACGGGGAGAAGTTTGTAGACTTTTGTGCTCTAAACCGACTTGTCATTGGAGGCAGCATCTTCCCACACAGAAGAATACACAAAGCAACTTGGGTCTCACCTGACCATACAACAGAGAACCAAATAGACCATATCTGCATTAGCAAGAAATTCAGAAGATCCCTTCAAGATGTTCGAGTGAGGAGGGGAGCAGATGTCGCCTCAGACCACCATCTGCTTACCTTAAGAATGAAGCTCAAGCTAAAGAAAAGCCGCACAGAGACAACAAGAAGACAGCGCTATAATGTAGGCCTCCTGAGAGAAACTGGAGTTAGAGAAGAGTTCAAACTGGTGCTGTCCAACCGGTTTCAAGCGCTACAGGAGCTAGTAAATGAAGAGGAGGCGGTCACCACAGAGCAGCAGTGGAAGGCAGTTAGAGAGGCGCTGAACTCAACCTGCAAAGACACTGTAGGGTTCAGGAAACACCACCACAAGGACTGGCTGTCGGCACAGACCTTGAAGAAGATAGAAGCGAGGAAGCAGAAGAAAGCAGTGGTCAACAACAGTCGCACGAGAGCAGCCAAAGTAAGGGCACAGGGGGAATACTCGGAAGCCAACCGCGAGGTGAAGAGGAGTATCAGGGCAGAAAAGAGGGCCTACACAGAAAGCCTGGCAGCAGAGGCAGAAAAGGCAGCAGGCAGCGGCAACATGAAACAGCTCTACGACATTACCAGAAGATTGTCGGGTAAGTATGGCCATACAGAAAGGCCAGTAAAAGACAAAGAAGGCAAGCCTATTGCAGACAGAGCAGACCAACTCGACAGATGGGCCGAGTATTTTGAAGAGTTACTGAACAGACCTAGCCCACCCGACCCCCCCGACATCCAGCCGGCAGAGACCGACCTACCCATCAGCTGTGACAGACCCAGCCGGGAAGAGATCAGAAAAGCAGTGGCATTTTTGAAGAATGGCAAAGCAGCAGGGCCAGATGGCATCCCAGCGGAGTCTCTGAAAGCAGACCTAGAGACAACAGTTGAGATGCTGTACCCACTGTTTGGAAAGATCTGGGAAGAGGAGGTGATGCCGGCTGACTGGAAGGAGGGGTACCTAATCAAGCTTCCCAAGAAAGGCGACCTCAGCAAGTGTTCCAACTACAGAGGAATCACCTTGCTGTCAGTACCAGGAAAGGTCTTCAACAGGATCATCCTAGAAAGAATGAAGAGCTCCGTTGACCCCCAGCTGAGAGACCAGCAAGCAGGATTCAGGAAGAACCGATCATGTACAGACCAGATCGCCACTCTCCGCATCATCGTGGAACAGTCTCTGGAGTGGAGCTCCCCGCTGTACGTCAACTTTGTGGATTATGAGAAAGCATTTGACAGTGTGGACCGAGAGACTCTGTGGAAACTCCTACGACACTACGGTGTACCCACAAAGCTCGTCCGCCTGATCAAGAGCAGCTATGATGGCATGACATGTCGCGTGATCCACGAAGGGCAGTTCACCAGAGAGCTCCAGGTCAGAACTGGTGTCAGGCAGGGGTGTCTGCTGTCTCCGTTCCTCTTCCTACTGGCCATAGATTGGGTCATGAAGATGACCACAGAGCACAGACGAAGTGGAATACAGTGGACACTGTGGACACAGCTTGACGACCTCGATTTTGCAGACGACTTGGCATTACTGTCCCACACTCATCAACAAATGCAGGACAAGACCACGAGGCTTGCTGACATCTCGTGCCAAGTGGGCCTCACCATTCACAAACAGAAAACAAAGACAATGAGGCTGAACGCAACCAGGGAAGAACCAGTCTTGCTTGCTGGCACCCCGTTGGAGGAGGTGGAGTCCTTCACCTATCTCGGGAGCATCATAGACAAAAAAGGCGGCACTGATGCAGATGTCAGAGCACGAATCGGTAAAGCCAGAGCAGCCTTTCTCCAGTTGAAAAAAGTATGGAGTTCCAGAGAGCTGTCACAACACACCAAAGTCCGGATTTTCAACTCCAATGTAAAAGCAGTTCTCCTATATGGAGCAGAGACATGGAGATTGACAAAAACCACAGTCAACAGAGTACAGACCTTCATGAACAGTTGCCTTAGAAGAATTTTGAAAATCCACTGGCCAGAGAAGATCAGCAACGTCAGACTCTGGGAGAGAACAGAGCAGATAACAGCAGAGAATGAAATTGGGCGAAGAAGATGGGGATGGATCGGTCACAGTCTGAGAAAGCCAGCTTCCAGTATCACTAGGCAGGCATTGTCATGGAACCCCCAGGGAAAGAGGAAAAGAGGTAGGCCGAGAAACTCCTGGCGTCGAGACCTCCAAGCAGACATCAAGAGACTGGGAACCACCTGGAGTAGAATCGAAGGAGAAGCACAGGACAGGAGTTGCTGGAGGTCTCTCGTCGACGGCCTATACCCGGGTAGGGGTGACAGGCGTAAGTAAGTAAAGTAAGTAAGTGTCTGGGATAGAATGAGTTAAATTTTAACCCTTTTACTTAGGTGGTCCTGAATTTTAACTTGGATTTTAAATATGGAAGTAAATTATACTTTTTATACATAAGGACCGCTGTTGGTTAAGACATTGTGCGCTATAAATTCTTGTCTGGCGATCTGTGCGGTCTGTCCTGTGTCCTGGGACGTAGCGACGAAGAGTGAAAAGTGCTCGCGGCCGTGCTTCCCCCCCCCCCCCCCCCACCCCGTGGGAGGGAGCGGGCTTGTCCCTGGTCCGAGCAGGTACAATGTTCGACGAGGCTATGGGACCTGCAATGTTGTTACGGGCCTGACGGGACGAACTGTCCCCAAGCTCCGAGCGCACGCGTCTAGTCTCTTCACCTGGCAAGGTTTGGAGCGCCATGGCGGACGTATGGTCAACAGCCTGTGTTGGGCGCTCGCGGCGGTAGAAATTCCACAGCTGCGACCAACGGTCCTCAGGCCAGGTAGAGCACACATCGCACAGGCGGTCGTAGGCGCAGGGGAGACAGACCTTGTGGTTGTCACTCGGCCATTGAAAGTCGCCGCAACGTAAGCAGGTGCGAACTTGGCAGCTGCAACACCACACATCAAACGTGAAAGGCGACCGGGCGCGGGGACCCGAAGGGCTCGCGAACGACTACGAGCGAAACGCGAACTGTGGCGAGCGAACCCAGAGATCCACGACTGAGGCCGGCGGCGGGCCCGAGGGTCTGTCGCGGGCCTAGACCGAGGCCTTACCTTTCCTTAGTAGCGGGGACCGGCGGGGGGAAGCTCCACACAACCCACAGGGGGCGCCGGGCGTGAACAAAGTCCTGAGCACACCAAGCCCGAACCACCGCACCCACAAGTCCCAGACGGAAGACACCACAGTAAACCAACCACACACACAATAATCCCATTGAAGTAATCCAAGGAACGCACAAAATCCCCAAGGAAATAATCCAAGGAACACACAAAATCCTACTCACGGCCCTGGTTACAGTTCCCTGAGTGGCCTCCCTGGTTGTGTACTGTAGGTACACAACAGGTTCTTAGGCTAAAATTGGGTAATCTAGTAGACACTTCCATACAGTAATGTCGTCGGTAATGTTTTTGAGGAAACAAATACTCACACTGAAACATTAACAAGCTCCATGCGTGTAGTTAGTAGTGATGAAATACTTCTTAGTGTGTATGAACGCTCGCAATGTATATCCTATACACACACACACACTGCAACATTAACAAGCTCCATGCGTGTAGTTAGTAGTGATGACATACTTCTTAGTGTGTATGAACGCTCGACATGTATACCCTATACATACACACACACACACACACTGCAACATTAACAAGCTCCATGCGTGTAGTTAGTAGTGATGAAATACTTCTTAGTGTGTATGAACGCTCGACATGTATATCCTATACACACATGAACGGAGAAAAGACGCCAGGAAACGTGCGACTGAGTCGCTGGACTGACAAATGATATTGACCAGATGTCAGCTGGCGATGTCGACAACCTGAGAAAAGAACTAAATAAACAAACATGCTGGCATTTTCTGCAATTATGCGTGATCTAATTACAAGTAACACGCACGGTTATACACAGCACTGATGTCTTCATAGTCAGACAAAATCTACGCGCTGAGTCCAGTCGACAGTCTGCCATTCATGTGTTTTGTCTGAACACCGCAATCAGCCGCAAAATGAATGCTGCGAGGCACAGTTTTGTTTTCGACTGGGTACATAAATTATATTGAGCAACAGTTTTGTTTGAAATAATGCCGATAAACAGACAGATGTGATTACTTGACTCGAATACAAATGTCCTCGTCTTACGAATCGGACATTTTGATTCGGCCGGGTCTCGTAATCACATCTGCCTGTGTTATCGGCACGGTATCACTGAAGCAAAATGTTGCTCAATATTATAATACATGTCAGCCGCAGTAAATCGTCTTGCCCGAGAACCATGAATACGGGCCATGAAACTGCATTGTAGGTCGTTTGCCATCGGAGTGCGCAACGTTCGTTGCAAAACTCTCCGCAAAGAGACATTTTTCTATGCCAATCATATAACAAAATATCATTCAGTGACGGTTGATCTAATACAGTTTACTTTTAATAAGCTCGAACAATGTCAGTTTTGCTGTCAAGTATAAGAAACATCAATTTTCACGTGAATTGGCCACGTTTTCAAATCTTAAACAGCGCATGCATACACGGAGTCTTCATGCTGCACCTCGATACTGAAAGCTGCAGGGGCTGTATTTAGAGTATTGACAGCGGTTTGTTCTTGTCTCTTCGTCAATATTTTTTACGACTGTACCGCAAAATCAACAAATCATAGGAGTGCACGTGAAAAATATTTCATAATAGGCCAATCGGCACTAAATGATATTTGTTTATAAAGTGGTACAGAAAAAGTCTTTCTTTGTGGAGGTATTTGGCAGAAACGTTGTGCGCTTCGCCGGATGGCAGACGGCCGACACTCGCAAGCACGTTACTATCGCGCTGCGAGTACATAAACTTGTGATATATCAAACACTTTGGTAAGCAAAAGGTCCTCGGGCCAATGTCAGCCTTAGTTGGCCCGCGCACTGACGTGCGCGGGCCAACTAAGGCTGACATTGGCCCGAGGACCTTTTGTTCACCGGGCATTCGACGTGAGGAGCCAGATACGCGAGCGCGCTGTGTGAGGTGCCTCGTTATACTCACATGTGCATCACCTTTAAAAAAATGGAACCGTCCATAGGCGCCAGGCTATTCTGGCACCACCCTTGAACTATCGTGTTCGATCTGTAGAACTGTAATACAGTCCTTCAGACGGCAACTTCAAAATTTGGGGTTTCAGTCCTAGGCTAGAATGTGTTAACAAAGCACTGGATATTGCGCGTATGTTCACAGTTTACCAGTGGATATCGTGCACATTTAAAAAAACTAACTGGTGGACACACATTAATGTAACACCAAGAACCGACAATTGAAAATGCAGGAAGACTGGTCAGTTGACAGACTGTATCGACTGTTACAGAAGCACTGTTCCTGGCTAAACCCGCCGTTCTCAATCAGACATTTGCAGGAAGACGAGGCTTTGGATAACAACAAAGAAAAGTAACATCAAATCAGACAATGGACACGTCACAAGAAGTGAAATGTAGAAAACAGTCTGACGGGATTTGTTCGCTGTTCATAATCGTCGCCCGCCCCCCCCCCCCCCCCCCAAACAAAGAAAAACCCACTAGAATTTATTTAGATTCAGCATATAGGGAACAATTAGTTCCTGCAAACTATCTATCTAGTTCCTGCAAACTATCTATCTATCTATATCCCGCAGTCTTACCGACCGTTGGGGCACCACTGATGACTTGGCAACCAGCTCCCTCCATTCCTCTCTGTTCTCTGCCATTCTTAGCGTATCGCCCAGCCTCAGTCCTGTCCACTCTGAGATATTGTCCTCCCATCTTTTCCTATGTCTTCCTCTCCTTCATCCTCCTTGCACAGTGCCTTGCAGGATTGTTTTGGCAAGCCCTGCTGAACGCGTGACATGACCATACCACTTCAGTTTGCGTTTTTTCATAATGGCTAATAGGTCTTCATGGAGCCCAATGGCTTGCCTGATTCTGCTTCCCACTTCCTCGTTCGTGATGTGATCTCTGTATGAAATGCCAAGCAGCCTTCGAAAACATCTCATTTCATTGGCTTGTATCCTCCTTTAAAGGTCTGCTGTGAGGGTCCATGACTCACAGGCATACAAGAACACTGAGGTGACTAAGGAGCGCATCAGTCTGATCTTGGAGCAGAGCGTGATGTTTCTATCCTTCCATATGTACTTCAATCTTGTCAGTGCTGTTGTGTTCCTTGTTTACACTGGTCAGGTCTTTCACCAGCTGGTATGCTTTTTTGCTATTATTTTTGTTCAGATTTTCTTCTACGTGTTTACACTGATCTTCAATCCACTTATTCTTTGCCTTTTTATGCTTTTCTTGATATCTTGGTTAATTTCCCTGTATTGTTTAGCTCCTTCTACCTCTGATTTCTTTTTCTTTAATTCCCGACGCTTGTCCCATAGAGCAAAGATGTCAGCTGTAACCCAAGGTTTCTTTGCCTGTCAGTGTTTGCCAAGGATCTCACTGGCTGTTTGGGTTACAACAGTGTTAAATGTGTCGATCAGTGTGTCCACATCCGTGTCTTCTGCACCTAGAAGTAGCAGTGGCGGCGAATTTTCCGCCTATCTTTGCCTGGAAGGCTTCCGCTACCTCTGGGTCTTTCAGCTTCTCGAGGTCAAACTTGATTCTGGTGGGACCCTGCTTGTTGACCTTCTCTAGGCGGAGTCGGAAGGTCATCATCACTAAGTCATGGTCGCTTCCAATGTCTGCTCCTGGAAAACTTCTTGTCTTGGCAATGTTCACACTGGTTTGGAAGCGTCTCTTCACCATGATGTAGTCAATTTGGTTATGGTGCTGTCCGTTCGGGCTGTGCCATGTTCACCTTCTGGATGCTTTGTGTGGGCCAAACGTGTTCATCAGCTTTAGATCATTTGAGCTGGCAAATTCCAGGAGCCTTAAGCCTCTGTCGTTGGTCTCTGCATTGCAGTAGCGTCCGCATGTGACTTTCCAGTTCTTAACAGCATCCCTCTCCAGCCTGTTAACCACAACCGAAGCTCCACATAACTTGTGGCTCGCCTTGGTCCTGGACACGTGGCCGATGAGACCCTCATGGGAATCTTTCGCCCTGGGTGGTGACTTCATCAAGGAAGTTCATACACCCAATCAGGTACCGTGTCAGCACCCTAGCCTTTGGTTATCCAAAACCTAACCTGCAAGGCAGCAGGTGACTCGTGAAGGGCGGGGTCGTCTATGTCCCGTGCAGATGTGAACATCTGCCCACTGCCCTGTCCTGCAAACTACATGTACTTAAAATAAATAATGCTTTATCGCAGATTATACCTATAACCCGTTTAGCCCCGAGTCCCTACAGCAGGAGATGAATTGACCATGATAATTCAAGGGTAGTGCCGGATTAGCTTGGCGCCTTCAGGCGTCAAGCTAATCTGGCACTACCCTTGAATTATCATGGTCAATTCATCCCCTGCAACTGGTACATAGTCATTACGCAACACCTCCCGTCGATGTCGATGCAGCTGAAGTATAAACAGTATCAAAAGTGTTGATATCATTAACTCATTCGAGATGTGCCGCCTCTGGATACGCGGCTTATGCCGCGTATTTGGAGGCGGCACGTCTCGAATGAGTTAACCGTTTGCGGGAGTATTCCCCAGGCAGACCACAGGGGGAGTATGTCACACGTACACTTCTATTAAAATGAGATGCTTGAAATACTCCCCAGATAGACCCACTCGGGGAGTACGCCCCAAGTACTTTTCTATTTAAATGAGACGCTTAACGCTACTCCCCAGATAAACTCGCTCGGGGAGTGCACCACAAGTACACTCCCATAGTCAAATGAGACGCTTAGCATTGTTGCAGTGATGTCCACTTCAAAAGACTAAATTCTGTACATAGGGGAATGGCAAAATTAATTCTTCCCGACGCGCACTTGACGACCGAGGAAAAACTCAGTAATGCTAGATTCCTACCCCTTCCTAATCATTTTAAAATTAACAAAGGGGTACTGATGTTTTAAAGTGTGGAACCATAGCGCTCCAGAATATCTAACAGAGTTGTTTTTAAAAAATCAGATTCCTGCTATGGGAATATGAGGGGTCTTTATAATTATTGTTCCAAAACCCCGAATAGATAGGAACGCTTCTCCTTCGGAACATACTGTTCCTTTTAATGTTTTGTGTATTGCATAAATGTGCTTTTCATTTCATGTTTTTAAAAAGACTGTTAACTTCGCGTTCGTCGAATAGATATATTTAAATCTACTTTGTCATTTGCGGGTTCCACACTGGAACTCACTCCCACATCACGTTAAAGCCACTCCGACATTATCTCGTTTCAAGACAAGTCTTTCAGTATAGATATTTGACATCACTCAAATAATAATGTCTAAAAATGTACGTGTATATTTTAACAATCATGTGTATGTGTGTGTGTAGTAGTTGTAGCAACGGCAGGTACGAAAAATGACACAATCGCTGACTGTGTTAATATCTTCACCGTTGTAAAATAAAGATTCATTGATTTATTTGATTTGAAGTGTACTTGTGGCGTACTCCCAAGTTGGATCCATCCGGGGAGTACTCCCACAAGCAAAACGGGATGGAATGTGTGAAATTTGGTAATGTTACACTGTTTCGTGCGCACAAAGCTGCACATCGCCATGGTTTACATCAAAGCAAGTGTGTAACCTTTGCGTATGACGTGAAGCTGTGAGGTGTCGAGGCTGTTTATGTCGTATGACGTGAAGCTGTGAGGTGTCGAGGCTGTTTATGTCGTATGACGTGAAGCTGTGAGGTGTCGAGGCTGTTTATGTCAGAGAAGTTGCTAGTTTTAACCCTTTTAGCCCCAAGGTCCCATTTCTCAAACTGCGGAGGTGTTGCCTAACGACTATGTACCAGTTGCAGGAGATGGCTTGACCATGTTAATTCAAGGGTAGTGCCTTCAGGCGCCAAGTTAATCTGGCACTACCCTTGAAATATCAGGTCAAGACATCTCCTGCTGTAGGGATCCGGGGCTAAAAGGGCTAAGCAGGCTGTGACTGGTCGCCAAGTCTAAATGACTGAACGTAAAAATGCACAGAGACAGATGACAGAAAATATTAAAACAATCTTCATTCCTACGGTGGACTTAAGCCCGAGGTCTTTTCGCTTACTATCCCTTTATAAATGACTTCTAGTTATCTTGTTGGGTCCTCAGGGTCAGCCACATAGCCTTCCCCACATTCAGTGCACGTGAACCCCGTGGTGCTGGCTCCTTGCTGTGTGGGGGTCAGGTCGGTGCAGACCTGCTGGTTACTACACTGGTGTTCCAGGCACGAGTCATAATCCTCACTACAGTCAGGACCTAAACAGGCGGGGAGAGAAGGCAAATACTGCATCAAGCGTAAAAGCAAAAACAAGATAGGATGAACGATAACCCACAAAGTCTCTTCTATTTGAGAGTCCAAACCCACAAAGTCCCTTTTATATGCAAGCTGTCCTCACTGTCAAAGATGTTGTTTCTGACCTGACTTTGATGTTGAAATATCTCCTTTTGAAAATTTGATTTGCCAATGCGTCTGTGAGTATAAGGGGCACAGTGGTTTGAAAAACGACATTTGTCATAACGTAATTTTAGTTTTTACGTGATGGGAGAGAGAGAGAGAGAGAGAGAGAGAGAGAGAGAGAGAGAGAGAGAGAGAGAGAGAGAGAGAGAGAGAGAGAGAGAGAGAGAGAGAGAAAATGATAATTTTGTCAAAATTCATTTTTTCCTTTGGTCATTCTGTAGTTTGTCCATAAATTGATATGCATGCCACGTTTCATAGAGATAACTTTGCTACATGCCCTGTAATTTAGGAAACACAGAGGTACCTGAAGTTCAACACTTCTGTACACCTGTGTGTAATAAAATCAAATTTCTCAAAATCCAGTGGCTTAAATTCATTTTTGATAGTATGGCATAAATATCTAATGTTTAGACTAACCTCATGCCAAAAATAGTTTCAGTGCATGACATTTGTTTTATCAAAGTTGCTTGCAAACTTTTCAATCAAATTGGTATAAAGGTAGCTGATGATAACACCTTTCTACGCGTGTTAATGTTGTCGCCCCCTTACAAAGGCCAAGGGTCACGGAGGGTCGATGAATGTGTGAAAAATGAATATGTGTGTGTGTGTGTGTGTTCGTGTATGTGACTTCTTTTATTTTGTTAATACATGTATTTATTTATCTGTATATTTATGTTTGCATTATGTTAAAATAAAAACACCCAAACATTGTGAAGCGCCTAGAGCTTCATCAGGAGGTTAGGCTCTATATAAATACCCATTATTATTATACATTTTCAGAAAACTCAAATTTCTCTGGAACAAAAGCCAACCCTTTACTTATGTTTAGACACATGAACACACAATGGTCACACTTATTATTTGGATTGGTCATACACGTGAGCCTTAAAGGCTTTGCCTTTCTTGTGTAAAGTTTGTTTATTGCTAAACCTGTGGAAATAAACCAGTCGAAAAGGACACTCAGGCTGTTCCGTCTATTTTGAGACAATTCTTAAGCACGCCTACAAGATGAAAAAGGACATTCACCCTTGTAGTCATCACAACTAGTGAGGGAATGAAATGTGTTAGTCTTTTCAAGGGCAACTCCGAACAATGTGTCACACACATTTTACCTTTTGTGTGTACGCAATGATTCGTGTACGAATCATTGTGACTAAAACCGCTACTAACATGCAAAGGGTTTATTTCAACAAGTTTGTTTGGTATCACACCGCATGTGCAGTAGGTGTATTGACTTTCACCATTAAGAAATTTTGTAAATGTATGCCTCTTGGAGATGTTTGGAGAGCGCGCGCATGCACGCACTAACACGCACACACACATCGACGCGCTTTCAGAAGAGCATGCAGGTGACCCGTGTACTTAGTATATCATGTACCTAGGTAAAGTCAACCTGCTTTCACACAAATTATAGCAAGACTGAAATTGTACTGTGAAGTTTTAGTTTTGTCACCATTTTCTGAAGCCTATGAAGCGAAAGTGAAACTCATATCACGTAAAATATAAAATTACATAAAAACTAAAACTTACGTCATGATAAATGACGTTTGACAAATCAATGACGCGTATGTCCTGCGCCCCTTATAGAACTCACTGAGGCATTGGCAGATCTGCGAGACTTTTTCAATAGGAGATAATTCAACATCAGAATCAGGTCCAAGACAAAAATTAGAGACCATTGACAGCGAGGACAGCTCTCATATAGAACTAAGAAGGGACCTTGTGAGTTATGATTCATCCCATCTTGTAATATTTTATATGGTGGTACATTTTCTATCTGAAATGAAATGGACTGAACGACGAATATAGTAATGATGCATTACAAAAATAATTATACTGAGAAAAATCTTTACTTTTCCTGAAAAAAATCTTTGTCGAAACTGACCAAAAGGCCAAAACACAATTAGCAAGATGCTAAGAACTCAAATTCAGCACTGTTGAATGGTAAAGTTCATAAAATTAATTGTCAATGATTTATTTTTCATTTGAATGTACATGATATGAAAACGAAAGATGACAAAAATGGCAAACTGCCCTTCTACAAGTGTTGTACACTTTCAACACTTCACAACAACGCTGAAAAGTAATTGTTTGACAGCAGAACTGAAAGATGATAAAAGCAAACATACATATGATGTTAAAAATAATACAGATCTACCATCATGTCACAACTAAAACATCAAGTGCACGTACCAATCACCTGCTTAGTAATGAACACAACATCCATAAAAAAATTTACAGTAACATTTATCGGCAGTGACAGCCAAATAATAAGTAAAATAAGTTCTTGACAATGCTTTACGGGGTAAATATGTCTCTTTTACATGGACTAACTTCCTATGGGGCAGTGTTTATGCACATGTGGGAAAAAAGTTGAATGTCTATGATTTTAAAAAGTCATTTGTGCATGGACATTGGTGTCTGAACTTATGATAATGAATACACAAAAAGGCAAGTTCACATATAACGGATGACTCAGTTTTTGCTATGGACATACACAACTCGTGGCTTAGGTTTGTTCAAGATACATTTCTGCAAAGTGATGGCGACTTAGACAACAGTCTCATTCAATCTGCTAGATGCAAGGCTTCTAACAAGCCCCAGAAGCTTTCAATCTGCTAGAGTGGGCAAGGCTTCTAACAAGCCCCAGAAGCTTTCAATCTGCTAGAGTGGGCAAGGCTTCTAACAAGCCCCAGAAGCTTTCAATCTGCTAGAGTGGGCAAGGCTTCTAACAAGCCCCAGAAGCTTTCAATCTGCTAGAGTGGGCAAGGCTTCTAACAAGCCCCAGAAGCTTTCAATCTGCTAGAGTGGGCAAGGCTTCTAACAAGCCCCAGAAGCTTTCAATCTGCTAGAGTGGGCAAGGCTTCTAACAAGCCCCAGAAGCTTTCAATCTCTGTCAATAAGAGGCATGACTTTTCATAAACCCTTGCAGCTGCAAGGTGCTCATAAAAAGTTGTGCCCCTAAGTGACAGAGACTGGCTCCATTTACAACCAAAAATGGAGGCTGACATTCTATTTGTGTTACGACTTAAAGAGGAAACTGCCCAATTGACAGTTGCAGCTGACCTAAAACAGTCAAGTCTCTTGGTCCATGTCCTGTGTATGCAGGGCAATAATTATGCTTGAGATTCATACTGCTTGGCATCAAAGGCTCAGCAGAACACTTGCAGTAATTTATGTCACAGGAGCACAACCTTGTATCAGACCTCCCCAGAAATGCTGTAAAGTTTAGACAAAGATTTTAGTAAACACTCGCGTTTTGCACAAAAAAAAAGTCTGAAAGGCAAAGCGTACACACTATTTTGGGTGTCGATAATTACAGTTTCTGACATCTCTTGGTGTATCTTTAAAGTGCGCCTAACATACTATACATTTTCTCCAAGAAAACTGAACTTTAAATGAACCCAACCCTCCCTAACATAAACAAGAGTGCCCCAGCAACTTAATATTTTTGGACATTCTCAATAATGAGTTTTGTCCCCTTGGAAAAAAGAGAGATTGGGGGTATATAGAGTTCAGTTTCCCAAGGTAAAATTCATATGTTAGGCGCACTTAAAAAGAAAAACCTATGACTATGGGACAGTTGTAAAATCAATGAGAATAAAATGAAAAGGGAATGGACCCTGGACATGAGCAGATACAAGGCTGCGCTCCCTCAAACCCAAACAAATCTCTGGCCAGACATCATGTTGCCAGAGAGGGGTTTACCGATCTGTGTCGAACCACATGGTCAGCCCACTATCCCCTGGGGGTCCCCCCATGTTAGGGTCGATGCTGTCAAAGTTGAGGTCCGATCCAGGACCCAGGTCTAGCAGGTTGTCCATGTGGCTGCCGTAGCCAGTTCCTCCCAGGTCAAGCCCTTGCTCTGAATTCACAGGCACTTGGGCATAACCTGTAATGATAACGAAAACATCCTGAGGCTGATTTTTACAGCAGTCTGAACTGCACCTAACCCATACAGCAGTCCGTAATGCACCTAACCCATACAGCAGTCTGTAATGCACCTAACCCATACAACAGTCCGTAATGCACCTAACCCATACAACAGTCTGTAATGCACCTAACCCATACAGCAGTCTGTAATGCACCTAACCCTTGTGGATACAGCAGTCTGTAATGCACCTAACCCATACAGCAGTCTGTAATGCCCCTAACCCATACAGCAGTCCGTAATGCACCTAACCCATGTGGATACAGCAGTCTGTAATGCACCTAACCCATACAGCAGTCTGTAATGCACCTAACCCTTGTGGATACAGCAGTCTGTAATGCACCTAACCCATACAGCAGTCTGTAATACATCTAACCCTTGTGGTTACAGCAGTCTGTAATGCACCTAACCCATACAGCAGTCTGTAATGCACCTAACCCATACAACAGTCCGTAATGCACCTAACCCATACAACAGTCTGTAATGCACCTAACCCATACAGCAGTCCGTAATGCACCTAACCCATGTGGATACAGCAGTCTGTAATGCACCTAACCCATACAGCAGTCTGTAATGCACCTAACCCTTGTGGATACAGCAGTCTGTAATGCACCTAACCCATACAGCAGTCTGTAATGCACCTAACCCATACAGCAGTCTGTAATGAACCTAACCCATGTGGATACAGCAGTCTGTAATGCACCTAACCCATACAGCAGTCTGTAATGCACCTAACCCTTGTGGATACAGCAGTCTGTAATGCACCTAACCCATACAGCAGTCTGTAATGCACCTAACCCATACAGCAGTCTGTAATGAACCTAACCCATGTGGATACAGCAGTCTGTAATGCACCTAACCCATACAGCAGTCTGTAATGCACCTAACCCTTGTGGATACAGCAGTCTGTAATGCACCTAACCCATACAGCAGTCTGTAATACATCTAACCCTTGTGGTTACAGCAGTCTGTAATGCACCTAACCCATACAGCAGTCTGTAATACATCTAACCCTTGTGGTTACAGCAGTCTGTAATGAACCTAACCCATGTGGATACAGCAGTCTGTAATGCACCTAACCCATACAGCAGTCTGTAATGCACCTAACCCTTGTGGTTACAGCAGTCTGTAATGCACCTAACCCATACAGCAGTCTGTAATACATCTAACCCTTGTGGTTACAGCAGTCTGTAATGCACCTAACCCATACAGCAGTCTGTAATACATCTAACCCTTGTGGTTACAGCAGTCTGTAATGCACATAACCCATACAGCAGTCTGTAAAACACCTAACCCTTTTGTATACATCAGTCTGTAATGCACCTAACCCATACAGCAGTCTGTAATGCACCTAACCCATACAGCAGTCTGTAATTCACCTAACCCATACAGCAGTCTGTAATGCACATAACCCTTGTGCATACAGCAGTCTGTAATGCACCTAACCCATACAGCAGTCTGTAATGCACCTAACCCGTACAGCAGTCTGTAATGCCCCTAACCCTTGTGGATACATCAGTCTGTAATGCACCTAACCCATACAGCAGTCTGTAATTCACCTAACCCATACAGCAGTCTGTAATGCCCTAACCCTTGTGGATACAGCAGTCTGTAATGCACCTAACCCATACAGCAGTCTGTAATGCACCTAACCCTTGTTGATACAGCAGTCTGTAATGCACCTAACCCATACAGCAGTCTGTAATGCACCTAACCCTTGTGGATACAGCAGTCTGTAATGCACCTAACCCATACAGCAGTCTGTAATGCACCTAACCCATACAGCAGTCTGTAATTCACCTAACCCATACAGCAGTCTGTAATGCCCCTAACCCTTGTGGATACAGCAGTCTGTAATGCACCTAACCCTTGTGGATACAGCAGTCTGTAATGCACCTAACCCTTGTGGATACAGCAGTCTGTAATGCACCTAACCCATACAACAGTCTGTAATGCACCTAACCCATACAGCAGTCTGTAATTCACCTAACCCATACAGCAGTCTGTAATGCACCTAACCCATACAACAGTCTGTAATGCACCTAACCCTTGTGGATACAGCAGTCTGTAATGCACCTAACCCTTGTGGATACAGCAGTCTGTAATGCACCTAACCCTTGTGGATACATCAGTCTGTAATGCACCTAACCCAGGTGGATACAGCAGTCTGTAATGCACCTAACCCCACTGTGCATACAGCAGTCTGTAATGCACCTAACCCTTGTGGATACAGTAGTCTGTAATGCACCTAACCCTTGTGGATAGACCAGTCTGTAATGCAGCTAACCCTTGTGGATACAGCAGTCTGTAATGCACCTAACCCCCTTGTGCATACAGCAGTCTGTAATGCACCTAACCCTTGTGGATACAGCAGTCTGTAATGCACCTAACCCTTGTGGATACAGCAGTCTGTAATGCACCTAACCCCCTTGTGCATACAGCAGTCGGTAATGCACCTAACCCTTGTGGATAGACCAGTCTGTAATGCACCTAACCCTTGTGGATACAGCAGTCTGTAATGCACCTAACCCTTGTGGATACAGCAGTCTGTAATGCACCTAACCCTTGTGGATACATCAGTCTGTAATGCACCTAACCCAGGTGGATACAGCAGTCTGTAATGCACCTAACCCCATTGTGCATACAGCAGTCTGTAATGCACCTAACCCTTGTGGATACAGTAGTCTGTAATGCACCTAACCCTTGTGGATAGACCAGTCTGTAATGCAGCTAACCCTTGTGGATACAGCAGTCTGTAATGCACCTAACCCCCTTGTGCATACAGCAGTCTGTAATGCACCTAACCCTTGTGGATACAGCAGTCTGTAATGCACCTAACCCTTGTGGATACAGCAGTCTGTAATGCACCTAACACTTGTGGATACAGCAGTCTGTAATGCACCTAACCCTTGTGGATGCAGTAGTCTGTAATGCACCTAACCCTTGTGGATAGACCAGTCTGTAATGCAGCTAACCCTTGTGGATACAGCAGTCTGTAATGCACCTAACCCCCTTGTGCATACAGCAGTCTGTAATGCACCTAACCCTTGTGGATACAGCAGTCTGTAATGCACCTAACCCTTGTGGATACAGCAGTCTGTAATGCACCTAACCCCCTTGTGCATACAGCAGTCTGTAATGCACCTAACCCTTGTGGATACAGCAGTCTGTAATGCACCTAACCCTTGTGGATACAGCAGTCTGTAATGCACCTAACCCTTCTGGATACAGCAGTCAGTAATGCACCTAACCCCCTTGTGCATACAGGAGTCTGTAATGCACCTAATCCCCTTGTGGATACAGCAGTCTGTAATGCACCTAACCTTTGTGGATACAGCAGTCTGTAATGCACCTAACCCCCTTGTGGCTACAGCAGTCTGTAATGCACTTAACCCTTGTGGATACAGCAGTCTGTAATGCACCTAACCCCCTTGTGCATGCAGTGATTAGTGCTATTCACATCATCGGTGGCTAAATGCATAAAAGAACACACCCTTTAAAAAACAAACTTACAGTGTAACCACCCAAAAATAAATAAACAAAAAAGGCAAAGCCCTTATGGCCCACGTGTATGACCGATCCACGTCTGACAAAAAGTAAACGGATGGCCTCTACACCAACAAAATCCATGTTTCATCAAAATTTAATCAGTTTTCACATATCTGTTAAACACCTGTGACTCTTGACTTTGCGAGTAGTCGACTAAATTAGGATACATAGGAAGGTCTTATCATCAGCTACCATTTTGCCAAATTTGATTGAAACATTTTGCAAAAATGTTGATAATAACTACAATAATTGGCATTTTATACATATTTGTCAACCTCTTGTGACCCATGACCTTTTCCGAGGGGCCATCCAAATTACTATGCATGGGTAGGTATTATCATCCGATATCTCTGTAGCAAGTTCGGGTTTTAAGTTTGTAAATAGTAATTGAGAACAAACATTTCTAGTCAAAAATAAAGATTTTTTTAACCAACTTCCTGTGCTCTTGTGACCCTTAACCTTTCCAAGGGGTCATCCAAATTAGTATGCTTAGATAGGTCTTACCATTAGGTACCTCTGTAGCAAGTTTGGGTTTGAAGTTGTGAATAGTATACTAATGGTCAAAACTTAAGGGTCACTCCACTTTTTTGTGTCATTGTTTATCGTCGCAAGTACGCTAATAAAATATGAATTTTTCTCTAAAATGTATTTTTTGGAAAAATACTTACCGATGGCATTACTATACGGAACACACTCTATAGCGTATTGATTTCAGCCAAAGCAAAGTTGTGTCACCTGCACAACTGGGGAGAAGACACCGTGCCTAGGAGGCCCGGGTGGGCTCCCCTTACCACCCTATCCGGTCACATGTTAGGCGAAAGCCCACTAGTTTCACACTTAGCCAAAAGCGGCAAGCGGGGCAGGAGGGAGGGTTCTCCGAGTAATGCCATCGGTAAGTAATTTTCAAAAAAATACATTTTAGAGAAAAATTCATTTGTTTTCTCAAAATACATTACCGATGGAATTACTATATGGAAGAATAACGAAGAGGAGGCGGGTGCCGCCCCGTACCCCCCTGTAAATAACGGCCCCCGCAGGCCCCCAACCAAGCACTCCCGACGATTTCAGCTAAGAAATACCCATGGCGCCTGAGGCGCGTGGAGGGAGTGCTGGGCCGCGGAGATGTCGCCAGGGCCAGGGAGTCACGCTGGCCGGATAGGTCGCGGAGGTAGAAGCGGGCGAAGGTGGAGTCGGCACGCCAGCCTACCGCCGCCACAATGTCCTTACGGGAGCAGTTGCGGTCAAAGGCCACGCTGGTGGCTACTGCTCGCACTTCATGCGCCCGGATACGCAGCCGTCTATCCCCGGCCGTCCGGGGAGAGGTCTAGGTAGGCCGACCGAATCAACCACCGCAGCCAGGACAACACCGTCTGGGCTGAGATATCAGGCCTGCCTGGAGAAAGTGGTAGAAAAAGGCGGGAGCGCCCTTGGCGGCGCGGCTTCGAGCGACGCAGGTAAATCTTCAGCGCCCGGACCGGGTCCTGTTGACGCGACCCACGGGACTGATCCGTCCCTCTGAGCGGACATACGGTCAGCATTTGGGGCGCAGCCGAGGGAGGCCGGTTCTTGGCCAGAAAGGCCAGGTCGGTGAGCAGCTGCACCAAGCCATCGGTTCGAAACTGCAGTTGAAACAAGCGGGACGTACCGAGAGCGCATGTAGCTCGCTCACGCGGGACGCCGTGGCGAGGGCCAGGAGGAAACACGTTTTCCGGGTCAAGTCGGCGAACCGTGCCAAGGGCAGGGGTTCGAAGAGGTCCGAGTTTATCCACGTCAGTACCGAGGCGAGATCCCACCATGGGATGAGCGAACGCGAGACTGGACGTCGGAGCTCAAATGAGCCGCAGGTCCGAAAGATCTATGCAAGCGCCCGGAACCAGGCGGCCCAGGTGGCGGTAAGTGTCGGGCGGCCCAGGTGGCGGTAAGTGTCGGGCGGCCCAGGTGGCTGGTAAGTGTCGGGCGGCCCAGGTGGCGGTAAGTGTCGGGCGGCCCAGATGGCGGTAAGTGTCCGCAAACATGGCACGGTAACCCTTGATGGTAATTGGCGCTAAGCCCTGAACGTCGAAGAGCCACAGGAAGAATTCCGCCAGTTGGGGGGTAGTCAGATCCGTGGAGGGGGTAGGGGGGGGGGGAGAGAGCCGCTTGGCGGCGCACCAGGACTGGAAGGCCCGCCACTTGCCTTCGTAGACCTTCCTGGTAGACAGTCTGCGGGCTACCACAATCGCCGCCACTGCCGCACCCGAGAAACCTCTATCGGTGAGGGCTTGCCGGACAACCTCCAAGCGTGTATGAGGAGGCGCTCCGGGCACGGGTGGAAGAGCGCCTGTCGGGGCTGCTTGAGCGCCGAGTGCGGGTTGGGGAGCTCCAGGGGCGGGTCGCCAGAGCGAGGAGGTCCGTGGTCCAGCTCTTGGTCCACCAGCAGGAGAACCGCGGAGCATCCCTGAAGTTTCCGCAGGATCTTCGGCACCAGTGCGGACGGGGAAAGGGGGGGGGGGCGTAGGCGTAAGCAAACAACCCGTCCCAATGAATGGAGTGTCCGGAACGGGCGAGACAAAAAGCGGCAGCTGGTTGTTCCACCTGGTGGCAAAAAGGTTGACTAGCGGCGTCTCCCATCGCAAGCAGATCAGGCGAATCTTCTTTTTTCTTTTTCTTCATCTTTTTCTTCTATAGGTGTATGGGCGCAGGGACCACTCCGTGCGGAGAAGCTGGCCGCGTCGGGATAGGGCGACTGCGACTACGTTCAGGTGGCCCGGGATGTGGCGGGCCCGAAGAGCAATGCCCCGGTCCCTGCACCAGAGCAGGAGAAGGATAAGGAGGATGCACAGCGAAGGCGAGCAAGTGCTCCCTTGGATCTGTATGTAGGCCACCACTATCGTGTTGTCCGAGAGTACGAGGACCTCCTGGTGGGTCGGCGTCTCTTGCCAGGTGTTGAGGGCCAACCATACCGCCTTCAATCCAGCCAGTTGATGCGTTTGTCCGCGAGTTCCCAGGGCCAAAGGCCCGAGGCCGAGACTAAGTCCGGTAACAAGTGTGCGCCCCACCCCGACTGGCTTGCATCGGTGCAGATGGACCACAGGGGCGGAGGGGAGTGCAGGGGCACGCCCGTCGCCAGCCACAAGAGGTTCGCCCACCTCTGGAGTTGGGGACGGACCAGCGGCAGAACGGGAACCGGATCCGTCAGAGCGCCAGAGGAGGGGTGCCAGAGTAGGAGAAGGTGGAGCTGTAGCGGGCGGGCATAGAGCCTGCCGAAGGTAACAGATCCGCTGCCGCGCTGAGCAGTCCCAGGAGCTGAAGCCAGACCCTGGCCGGGAAGGAGACCCTGTCACGACCCCGCTTCCGGTGCGCGAGCTATGAGTGCTACCACTCGAGACACACTCGACCCACACTAACACAAACGCCAGAGGAACAATAACGACGACATTTATTACATATAACCCTAACAATAATCAACTATTCTCACTCAATCCTAACCACGCACTCACGCGTCACATTCACACGCGCACACGTCCAAACTCCCCAAACCGAATAACCACTATACACAATACAAAATATCAAATAATAATAAACAAATATCCTAAATAAAATACAAAAGAAGACAGACTGAAAAACTTAAATCACAAGCCACTGGACCCCGACGGAAGCACAAGCGTCAAGCCCTTCACACGTCCTTCCGCCGTTATCTACGCTTTGTATTTCGCGGGATCGTGTACCAGCCCCGGTGTCTCCTCCCCAGTTGTGCAGGGGACACAACTTTGCTTAGGCTGAAATCAATAATAGAGTGTGTTCCATATAGTAATGCCATCGGTAATGTATTTTGAGAAAACAAACAATGTTCTTTCAAATGGTTTATAAGTTGACCTAAGACAGTCCACTGTACAGGGAACAATAGACAACAATTCATCAATTTCCATGAACGTGTCAAATGCACGTGAAACATCGTCAGTTTTTTTGAAAAGCTGTGCGATATTGGCAAGAGTACCAAAGGCAGGCAGGTGGACGAACTCGGTAAAGTCGTGATGCACGTTCTAAAGGGGAGCACGTTCAATCGTGAACACTAAGCACTTCTGTTTCACTACAAATACCGGTACAGTATACACTGTCCACTTATACCAATATTCTCTTACTGCATTAGATTATTTGCTTTGTTTCAATGACTTATTACTTGTGTACCGTGCTAAATGCTGGGTTTTTTCCCCCGGGGTCCTCCCGTTTTTCCTCGAGGTAGTCCTCAACTTGAAGGTGATATAAAGGTTGCCTTCGGGTTGGTGTTTATCAGGCTTTGTGTATTAGACACTCAGCCTACTTCGTGCCCAAGGGTAATCTCCGTTCGTTATCTCTCTCTCTCTCTCTCTCTGGCCTCACACACACGCATTTACTTTTGCTCGCTCCTGCGCGCGCTTACACACAGTCTTGTCTCTCGTGTTCAGTTTCTCTCAGAGTCTCTCTCTTATCAGTTTTTTGTTGACGTCATTAAATGATGTAAAATTTTTTTACTTTTTCCGCACTCGCTTTTGTTCTTCCTTTTCTTTTATTTTACGTCACCTCCTTCAGTTGCCACATGCCTTCTGCGTATGAAGATAAATAGCGGCTGATCTCTCTGTTTGTTTGTCTATTTTGACAAAGGGTATTTACCCGAAATATTAATAAATTGTGTTGTACCCGTCTTTTCTAAGCGTGTTTCTTTCTCCGTTGGGTATTTCTTCACTTTTGCTATTCAACGTGAGCCAAAAATGCCCCAGGATAAACTGCTAGCCAAACAAATTTCACTGTAATAAACTTTTTCTTCATCTGAGAACTGTTTGCGAAGCTCTATTTGCAACTTGCACAAGCTAAAACACTTGGCAACTACATTTGGACCTGAATAGCCCTTTCAATTCTGTCCATTTAAATTCTTGATTAACTTACTGCCTGGTCCACAAGCCCGCATGTCTGGCTGGGAGACACTAGACATGCTGTACTGACTGCCGTGGTGAGGAGGGGGCTGACACAGTATCTGAAAACGCGATTCTTCTGGGAGCAAGCCAACATCATCAAAGCCTGGGGGCTAAGGAGAAGAAAAAAATGTGTTTGGTTTTGTTTCATAATACATATGTATTTTCCAACATACTGCATGATACACATCTATGAACAATGGTGCATATCCTTTCGAGTTCTTATTCCCCAATGTAAATAGTGTACAGTGCAGGAGAGAGTCTGATCATAACAATTGAAGGGTACAACCAAACTATTCAAACCTTGAATACTAAGTCAATCTCGATCTTGTATTTTTTTTTTCGTGACTAAAATTCAAGTTCTGAACTACGCTTATCACTTTCATGATTCTGAACTTTTATTTTGTTACTATTAAGATTAAACTTTCAAATGACACAAGATCATGCCAATGGTTGCCTACCTCTGACCAGTTCATGTTGTCATCACGGTACAAGGGGCTTGTAAGTTCTATGGATGGACGTTCGCTGTAGTCTATGGGTTTGTCTTCAGACACATGAAACAGTACAGATGCTGCATAGCTTGCTGAAAAAGAAATAAAGCGATGCTGTTTTACACTGTTATTCCACTGTCACTGCATCATCAATTTTTCGCACTGTACTGTAGCACTGATAAAATTAGTTTATGCTGCTTAAATAAAATTTATTAACAGTCAGGGCAAATACAAATACTTATTTCCTTTGAAAATTTACTGATCAAAATGCATTTTCACATTCTTCATTACTACCTATAATTTGTGAGACATCATGTATCACAGTCCATTTTCACATTCCTCAGAGACAGGTCCACAAAAATGTTACAAGCCTTAAATATACTAATGGTCAAAACTTAAGGGCCACCCCACTTTTTTGTGTCATCGTTTATCGTCGCAAGTACGCTAATAAAATACAATGTTCTTTCCATCCAAATGGGTTAAAAGTTGACCTTGGACAGTCCACTGTACAGGGAACAATACACAACAATTCATCAATTTCCACGAACGTGTCAAATGCACGTGAAGCATCGTCAATTTTTGTGAAAGCTGTGCGATATTGGCAAGCGTACCAATGGCAGGCAGGTGGGAAAACTCGGTAAAGTCGTGATGCACGTGCTAAAGGGGTCAGTCGTGAACATTGAGCGCCTCTGTTTCGCTACAAATACCGGTACAGTAGGGGCATAATTGTCACTTTCCTAACCATGCCACCATGACGAAGAACAACGCCAGTAGATCAAGACCGGGCGCTAGCATGGTTGCAGGATGGAATTTTCGGACGAGAAGTTGGAGACGTCTTGGGCTGTCCCATTCAGTGATCCAGAGGTTGCTGGCACGATTCCAAGAAACTGGAAGGGCAGAACGACGACCCTGCTCAGGACGCCCGCGCTGCACCAGCATAAGGGACGACAGATACCTCTGTGTGGCGGCTCTGTCCGACCAAACTGTCACGTCAACCATTCTGCGACGTCAACTGATGCAATCTGCAAACGTTAACATCAGCAGAAGCACTGTCTGCCGACGTCTGCGCGAAATTGGCCTGGTTTCATGCAGAGCAGCAGTGAGAATACCATTCACTCCAACTCATCGCAGAGCCCGGCTTCCCTGGTGTCGTCAACATGTGAGGTGGAACAGACTCCAGTGGACTCAGATTCTGTTTACTGATGAGTCACGGTTCACTGTGTCCTTTAACGACCAGAGGGTAATGATCTGGAGACGCCAGGGCGAGCGATTCACGGATGGATGCGTTCAAGATGTGGATCACTACGGAGGAGGCTCAGTCATGGTCTGGGCAGGCTTCAGCAGGGAAGGCAGAACCCCTTCCATGTCATCCGAGGCACCCTCACTGGACTGCGCTATTGGGACGAGATTGTGCAGCCCCTCATCCAGCCAGCTCTCCAAGCCATAGGCGACAATGCTGTTCGGCAGGACGACAACTCTCGACCTCATCGCTCCCGAGTGGTTGATGAGTACCTTGAGCAACGGGGCGTCATTAGGATGGAATGGCCAGCTCGTTCACCTGATCTGGCTCCCATAGAGCGCCTCTGAGACGTGCTGGGGAAACGACGTGTAGTCAGCAACCACCCCCCCCCCCCCACCCCCCACCTCAAGGCGTCCCCGAGCTGACTCAGTTCCTGCATCACGAGTGGGAAGCGATCCCACAACATCTTCTCCGAACCCTGGTGAACTCCATGCGTCAACGCTGCATTGAATGCTTGGTTGCAAACGGTGGGTACACTCGCTACTGACTGGACCAGTCTTGTGTGACTTTTCAATTGAGGGGTGGGTGAACATTCTAACGTACTGCTTTTGTTACAATTGCTTGATTTACTCAAAACTTAAATGAAATTGTTACTGAATAAATTTGCAAAGTACTGACTCCAAGTGTTGTTACATTATTTGTGTGGTGTTGTCGGTGCGTCTGCGCTACAAAGTGGCCCTTAAGTTTTGACCATTAGTATATTTGACAAAAAACATCTTTTGTCAAAATATGGCAATTTTTGGACCTATTTCTTGAGCTCTTGTGACCCTTGACCTTTCCGAGGGATCAACCAATTTAGTATTCATAAAAAGGTCTTACCCTCAGGTATCTTTGTACCAGGTTTGGGTTTGGAGTTGTGAATAGTATTTGAGAAAAAAAAAACATCTTTTGTCCAAATATGGGTATATTTCCTGAGTTCTTGTCACCCTTGTCCTTTCCGAGTGATCAACCAAATTAGTGTGCATGTAAAGGTCTTACCATCAAGTTTCGGTTTGAACTTGTAAATAGTATTTGAGAACCATATTTCCTGCTCGCTGTGACCTTGACCTTTGTGAGAGGTCACTGAAATGCCACAAAGTATCATTGGGCCAAGTTTGAAGACTGTAGCCTAAATAGTCTCCGAGAAAATGCCAACATTAAAGTTTACCACGGACGAAGACGGACGGACGACCACTGGGCCAGAACATACTCACTTTTGCTGTGCACATGAGCCAAAAATTTAAAAGCCCGTTCATATGCATGATGAACCACAATCTATCTTTTGTGACCTTGACGTATCCCGCAAGTCACACAAAATGAGCAAATGTTAAAGTGTCCTAACATCAGTAAGGAGATGATGGCCTTTGTGTCTGTAAAATGTTTTCTCATGTATGCAGTTTTCACTTTTGTCAACCTCCTGTGACTTTTGACCTCTGCAAGAGGTCAACCAAAGTAGTATATATAGACACATGGGAACAGGCAAAAAGTAGGAAAGCAGGAAAAGTGTCCGACGTGCCGCGGTCCAGGTGTTGCATTGTGGTGCAGAGACAAAGCCCCAATTGAGTCTCCAACAACTAAGATGATCTTAGTCTGTTCCCTGCTTAGTTTCGCGTGAAGACACGTTTCACTGTCAATTCTTCTGACCTCCAACATCTTGAGCCATGAAGTTTTGTGAATCTGATATTCTTGAGATTATGTCGTGTCGTTCTTGCTCTTGACAATAACCTTCCTCTTCTTTAACTTTGGCCCATTCCATAGGCTCACTTTTGCTATACAACGTCAGCCAAAAATGCCCCAGGATAAACAGCTGGCCAAACAAATTTCACTGCAATAATCTTTTTTCTTCATCTGAGAACTGTTTGCGAAGCTCTATTTGCAACTTGCACAAGCTAAAACACTTGGCAACTACATTTGGACCTGAATAGCCCTTTCAATTCTGTCCATTTAAATTCTTGATTAACTTACTGCCTGGTCCACAAGCCCGCATGTCTGGCTGGGAGACACTAGACATGCTGTACTGACTGCCGTGGTGAGGAGGGGGCTGACACAGTATCTGATAACGCGATTCTTCTGGGGGCAAGCCAACATCATCAAAGCCTTGGGGCTAAGGAGAAGAAAAAAAATGTGTTTGGTTTTGTTTCATAATACATATGTATTTTCCAACATACTGCATGATACACATCTATGAACAATGGTGCATATCCTTTCGGGTCCTTATTCCCCAATGTAAATAGTGTACAGTGCAGGAGAGAGTCTGATCATAACAATTGAAGGGTACAACCAAACTATTCAGGCACTAACCTTGAATACTAAGTCAATCTCGATCTTGTATTTTTTCTCATGACTAAAATTCAAGTTCTGAACTACGCTTATCACTTTCATGATTCTGAACTTTTATTTTGTTACTATTGAGATTAAACTTTCAAATGACACATGATCATACCAAAGGTTGCCTACCTCTGACCAGTTCATGTTGACAGCACGGTACAGGGGGCTTGTAAATTCTATGGATGGACGTTTGCTGTAGTCTATGGGTTTGTCTTCAGACACATGAAACAGTACAGATGCTGCATAGCTTCCTGAAAGTGAAATAAAGCTATGCTGTTTTACACTGTTATTCCACTGTCACTGCATCATCAATTTTTCGCACTGTACTGTAGCACTGATAAAATTAGTTTATGCTTCTTGAATAAAATTTATTAACAGTCAGGGCAAATACAAATACTTATTTCCTTTGAAAATTTACTGATCAAAATGCATTTTCACATTCTTCATTACTACTAATTTGTGAGACATCATGTATCACAGTCCATTTTCGCATTCCTCAGAGACAGGTCCACAAAAATGTTACAAGCCTTAAATATACTAATGGTCAAAACTTAAGGGCCACCCCACTTTTTGTGTCATTGTTTATCGTCGCAAGTACGCTAATAAAATACAATGTTCTTTCCATCCAAATGGGTTAAAAGTTGACCTTGGACAGTCCACTGTACAGAGAACAATAGACAACAATTCATCAATTTCCACGAACGTGTCAAATGCACGTGAAGCATCGTCAATTTTTGTGAAAGCTGTGCGATATTGGCAAGCGTACCAATGGCAGGCAGGTGGGAAAACTCGGTAAAGTCGTGATGCACGTGCTAAAGGGGTCAGTCGTGAACATTGAGCGCCTCTGTTTCGCTACAAATACCGGTACAGTAGGGGCATAATTGTCACTTTCTTAACCATGCCACCATGACGAAGAACAACGCCAGTAGATCAAGACCGGGCGCTAGCATGGTTGCAGGATGGAATTTCCGGACGAGAAGTTGGGAGACGACTTGGGATGTCCCATTCAGTGATCCAGAGGCTGCTGGCACGATTCCAAGAAACTGGAAGGGCAGAACGATGGCCCTGATCAGGACGCCCGCGCTGCACCAGCAGACGGGAGGACAGATACCTCTGTGTGGCGTCAACATGTGAGGTGGAACAGACTCCAGTGGACTCAAATTCTGTTTACTGATGAGTCACGGTTCACTGTGTTCTTCAACGACGGGAGGGAAGGCAGGACCCCTTCCACGTCATCCGAGGCACCCTCACTGGACTGCGCTATTGGGACGAGATTGTGCAGCCCCTCATCCAGCCAGCTCTCCAAGCCATAGGCGACAATGCTGTTCGGCAGGACGACAACGCTCGACCTCATCGTGCCCGTGTGGTTGATGAGTACCTTGAGCAACGGGGCATCATGAGGATGGAGTGGCCAGCTCGTTCACCTGATCTGGCTCCCATCGAGCACCTATGGGACGTGCTGGGGCAACGTGTAGTCAGCAACCACCCCCCACCTCGAGGCGTCCCACAGCTGATTCAGATCCTGCATCAAGAATGGGAAGCGATCCCACTACATGTTCTCCGAACCCTGGCGAACTCCATGCGTCAACGCTGCATTGAATGCTTGGCTGCAAACGGTGGGTACACTCGCTACTGACTGGACCAGTCTTGTGTGACTTTTTAAATGAGAGGTGGGTGAACATTCTAACGTACTGCTGTTGATGATGTCGTGTTGTTCTTGCTCTTGACAATAACCTTCCTCTTCTTTAACTTTGGCCCATTCCATAGGCTCACTTTTGCTATCTAACGTCAGCCAAAATTGCCCCAGGATAAACAGCTGGCCAAACAAATTTCACAGTAATAAATTTTTTCTTCCTCTGAGAACTGTTTGCGAAGCTCTCTTTGCAACTTGCACAAGCTAAAACACTTGGCAACTACATTTGAACCTGAATAGCCCTTTCAAATTCTGTCCATTTAAATTTTTGATCAACTTACTGCCTGGTCCACAAGCCCACATGTCTGGGTGGGAGCCACTAGACATGCTGTACTGACTGCCGTGGTGAGGAGGGGGCTGACGCAGTATCTGATCACGCAATTCTTCTGGGGGCAAGCCAACATCATCAAAGCCTGGGCATTGGGGCTAAGGAGAAGAAAAAATGTGTTTGGTTTTGTTTCATAATACATATGTATTTTCCAACATACTGCATGATACTTTGCATACAAAACATCTATGAACAATGGTGCATATCCTTTCGAGTCCTTATTCCCCAATGTAAATAGTGTACAGTGCAGGAGAGAGTCTGATCATAACAATTGAAGGGTACAACCAAACTATTCAGGCACTAACCTTGAATACTAAGTCAATCTCGATCTTGTATTTTTTTCTCATGACTAAAATTCAAGTTTTGAACTACGCTTATCACTTTCATGATTCTGAACTTTTATTTTGTTACTATTAAGATTAAACTTTCAAATGACACAAGATCACGCCACTGGTTGCCTACCTCTGACCAGTTCATGATGTCACAACGGTACAGGGGGCTTGTAAGTTCTATGGATGGACGTTTGCTGTAGTCTACGGGTTTGTCTTCAGACACACGAAACAGTACAGATGCTGCATAGCTTGCTGAAAGTGAAATAAAGCTATGCTGTTTTACACAGTTATTCCACTGCCACTGCATCATCAATTTTTCGCACTGTTCTGTTGCACTGATAAAATTAGTTTATGCTGCTTGAATTAAATTTGTTAACAGTCAGGGCAAATACAAATACTTATTTCCTTTGAAAATTTACTGATGAAATGCATTTTGACATTCTTCATTACTACCTATAATTGGTGAGACATGTATCACAGTCCATTTTCACATTCCTTATTACTACCTATAATTGGTGAGACATCATGTATCATAATCCATTTTCACATTCCTTATTACTACCTATAATTGGTGAGACATCATGTATCATAATCCATTTTCACATTCCTCATTACTACCTATAATTAGTGAGACATGTATCACAATCCATTATTACATTCCTCAGAGACAGGTTCACAAAAATGTTACAAGCTTTAAATAGATGGCAACAGGGAAGATGCCCACACTGTCCTTGAACTATCACGCTAAGAATTGCTCTCTGTTGCTTGTCAGCTCTGAATTTTCAACAAGTAAACTACAAATTGTATACTTACCGACATCTTCATTGCGAGAGTAAAGGAGTCCTGTGAGGGGAGCAGTGACACCTTCCTGTTTCATCATCTCTGCCCCCTCATTGTCTGCAGCCAGCTCCCACAGCACGCCAGCAGCCACACACTGGATGTTCTCAATTGGAGAAAACAGCAGCTGTGAGAACAAACCTGTTACACTGATTGCTGGGTATATAACTGCACTCACAGGCAGATTAATTCAGACACCTGCTGGGCATAACTGCACTCACAGACAGATTAATTTAGACACCTGACTGTGATATAACCCCACATAGGCTGTCATATCAGATCACCAGCTACTTTCTGTTTTGCTCGGGGACCTGGAGTTTGAGCTATAAATAGCTGTTACCTCCGTGACTCTGATACTAAGTGGAATTGAGTGGCACATACGCTCCTGCGGAAAAACGGATAAAAAGTGATGTAATCACTCAGTTGTGAGCGAAATAACAACCGTGGCCACTCGCTAGGAGGCATCATAACATGTTTTATATAAATCAGATGCTGCTCAAACAGTTTAATGCAATGTTGACAATGCCCCGGGAGCAATAAGGGCCTTTAAATGCAGCAAATGATCTCAAAATATTGAAACAAATAAAACCCTATCCACAGAACAGTTTATTTAACTAGTGATATCTCTGACAACAGGTGCCAAATGACATCATATTGCATCATCTCTAAACGTGAAAGCAAAATTAAAATATGGGGGATTTGTCCTCTGCCACAGCTTCGGAGTCAGAACTGGTGTCAGGCAGGGTGTCTGCTGTCTCCGTTCCTCTTCCTACTGGCCATAGACTGGGTCATGAAGATGACCACAGAGCACAGACGAAGTGGAATACAGTGGACACTGTGGACACAGCTTGACGACCTCGATTTTGCAGACGACTTGGCATTACTGTCCCACACTCATCAACAAATGCAGGACAAGACCACGAGGCTTGCTGACATCTCGTCCCAAGTGGGCCTCACCATTCACAAACAGAAAACAAAGACAATGAGGCTGAACGCAACCAGGGAAGAACCAGTCTTGCTTGCTGGCACCCCGTTGGAGGAGGTGGAGTCCTTCACCTATCTCGGGAGCATCATAGACAAAAAAAGGCGGCACTGATGCAGATGTCAGAGCACGAATCGTTAAAGCCAGAGCAGCCTTTCTCCAGTTGAAAAAAGTGTGGAGTTCCAGAGAGCTGTCACAACACACCAAAGTCCGGATTTTCAACTCCAATGTAAAAGCAGTTCTCCTATATGGAGCAGAGACATGGAGATTGACAAAAACCACAGTCAACAGAGTACAGACCTTCATGAACAGTTGCCTTAGAAGAATTTTGAAAATCCACTGGCCAGAGAAGATCAGCAACGTCAGACTCTGGGAGAGAACAGAGCAGATAACAGCAGAGAATGAAATTGGGCGAAGAAGATGGGGATGGATCGGTCACAGTCTGAGAAAGCCAGCTTCCAGTATCACTAGGCAGGCATTGTCATGGAACCCCCAGGGAAAGAGGAAAAGAGGTAGGCCGAGAAACTCCTGGCGTCGAGACCTCCAAGCAGACATCAAGAGACTGGGAACCACCTGGAGTAGAATCGAAGGAGAAGCACAGGACAGGAGTTGCTGGAGGTCTCTCGTCGACGGCCTATACCCGGGTAGGGGTGACAGGCGTAAGTAAGTAAGTAACAGCTTCGGAGACAGATCAATGATGAAACTTGACCAATTTGACTCCTAATGACTGTACCAGCTGAAGAAGACCGGTCGATCATGATAACTCAAAGGTAGGGCTAGATTAGTCTGGTACCTGAGCTAATATGACACTACCCTTGAATAATCATGGTCGATCTATCTCCTGTTGCAGTATGTCAGGGGCTAAATGGATTAAAAAGTGGTGCAACACTAGCTTGGTGCCTCAAGGCACTAAGCTATTCAATCATGTTTTGTTACGTGCTTCAACTAATGATTCAGTCTAGAATTCATCAGTGTTTGATCCAATATAATGATGAAGGGGTTAAAAGGGTAATTAAGTGGCATAAACAACAATCTAATACAGTCAAACCTGTTGAAACGACCACCTGTATGATTCAGTCTAGAATTCATCAGTGTTTGACCCAATATAATGATGAAGGGTTGATTGATTGTACATTGCTTAACGTCCCGACAGCAACGAGACTTTCTCATGACATGCCTGCACTGCTTGTGAAAAAAAAACAAAAAAAAACAAACAAAACAAAAAAACAACTAAACAGAATATTGAATGTATGTCGCCAGCCGGTCCAATACGTTAAATAAATCTACAACATGGGGTCTAAATAAAGCTAAGACCATTTAGCAACACACATCCAATATCAAGAGCTACAGACAGTGCAGACAGTAGGAAGAGTTTTAAAAAAGGCAAATACAGGTGAATAGACCAAGGGTAGACAGAAACACATGCCCCAGAATAGAGGAGAAAACCCACCCTGTGGGGCTGACCAGGGTGACCCTGGGAACTAAAAAGTAGTTAACCCCACCCAAGTCCCCCAGGGCAGACCCGGGTGGGGGTAATGATGAAGGGGTTAAAAGGGTAATTAAGTGGCATAAACAACAATCTAATACAGTCAAACCTGTTAAAACGACCACCTGTATATAATGATTCAGTCTGGAATTCATCAGTGTTTGACCCAATATAATGATGAAGGGGTTAAATGGGTAAATGAGTGGCATAAACAATCTAATACAGGCAAACCTGTTAAAACGACCACCTGTATAAGCAAACCAACCCGATAATGACAACGAAGGTTTTGTTCTGGGATGTGCCCCCAGACAAGATCTTCAGCTTTCTGAGAGAGTGCAATATTTTTAATAAGATTTGAGCATTCATAGATTATGATGTTTCTATTATTTTGACCTTGTTGAGAGTCTGTAGACGTTTCTTGAAAGACATGTGCGACATTTTAGCATGAAATATTTAAATGGTATATTTACATCTTGTCTTAAGACCTTGCTTTTAGTCTGGCTGGCCAGAATTTTACCCATTCCACGGTGAGATGTCCTTAGTTGCCTACTTGGCGTTAAACCCAAATAACTAACTAACCGATAATGACAACCAGTTCACGGCAGTCCCTTGGGTGGTCCCCTTGCCCAATACGGGTTTGACTGTATTTCATTTTCAAAAAGGAAGTTGTTCAACTGTACCCAACCTTTACGAAAAGTGGAATGCAGTTGAGTCCGCGGATGACAGCGCGGTTAAGGGCGTCACGAGCCAGTATGTGCAGGGTCCCAACTGTGCCTTCAACAATCTCCTCCATGCTTACGCCATGCACGTAGCCAGTCAGAGCTGGGCCATTCGAGCTGATTGAGGAACGCTAGAGAAAACATTACATAACGGGATACGCGTAAGGAACATGACTCTTACTTAATCCTACAACCCACGGCAGACAATTTCAACCTTTGCTATTAGTGCAAGAAAAGTTTCGATTTTAAAACATTTTATTTGCAAACTTATATTTATCTGTCTGTCGACTTTCTCTCAACCAGAATTCTAAGGTTTGCACTAAAGCTTACCCTCTGTGTGTCTTGATGTGCACGGATGAGCAGCTGCACAATGCGGGGGAGGACTCCATGTTCAAGCAGCGGGGTGTGGTTGGCATGGCAAAGGGCCAGGTTACGCACAATACCCACCACAGCCTTGATGACGGGCCAGCGGTTTGGGGGGTGCAGCAGCCTCACAAGCACTGGCAATCCGGCATGCAGACGCACAGCATTCTGGACCTTATCCGCCTCCGGGTGCCCTGAAGTCAGGTGATGCAAAGCACACACCTGCAATGTTAATGTATTTTGCAAACAGTAAATATAAATGGCGTCATGTTTAGAAATGTTATCTCACCTTCCTTACAGTACTGCCATAGATAATCACAAACCAGATAGGTGAGGCTAGCGCTGGCAGAATTGTACAACAAACCAAGGGCAATTACTCAGCGCTGGACAACAGTTAGATCCCCTGCCCCCGCAGGGGGCAGGGGATCTAACTGTTGTCCAGCGCTGAGTAATTCCCCTTGGTTTGCCATAGATAATATTATGAAAAAAATAAACAATAGAGCCGGAAAAAATGAATGGTGCTGGCACTGATTGCTGCAGGAAGTGGCTGTCACTGGGGGTGACTCAGCCCGCTTGTGACTTGGGTGAAAAAAATATTAAGACCTTAATCTCAAGCAAATATAGTTGCCCCATACACCTGTTGAGGTGTCCAGCTTAATCTCTGTTATCTCTTGGGTCTATCATTCCTATATAGTGCTTAGCATAGAACAAAATCTCTGATGTACAGTCAACCATAATACCTTACAAATCTGGAAATTCTGGCCCTATGCATGCAGCCACCATTACTGCTTACATTACTGAAGGCTGCATGTACAAAGGGTTTTTTTAAAAAAAAAAACAATTTTTCTCTAAAATGTATTTTTTCGAAAAATACTTACCGATGACATTACTGTATGGAAGTGTCTACTAGCTTACCTAATTTTAGCCTAAGAACCTGCTGTGTTCCTACACAACCAGCCACTCAGGGACCTGTAACCAGGGCCGTGAGTAGTATCCCGTCTCTACCCATCCGGTAACGCGCCACGTGGTCATACGCCAGTCGGAATGCTTAGCTCACCAGCGGCAAGCGGGGCAGGTGGGAGAGTCCTCCGAGTAATGTCATCAGTAAGTATTTTTCGAAAAAAAAATACATTTTAGAGAAAAATTCATTTGTTTTCTCAAAAACATTACCGATGACATTACTGCATGAAAGAATAACGAAAAGGAGCCATGGACGTTAAACTAACCGAAAAAAAAGGAGGGTGCCGCCCAAGATTACCCCCTGAGTAAGGCCATAGCCAGACCCGCCCTCCCAGAAGCAAACTCCCGACAATTTTAGCTAAGTATTACCTACGGCGCCCGAGAGACAAGGAGAGACAAGGGAGCTAGGGGTCTCGCTGGTCACGTCACGACGTCCGAAGCGGGGGTGCAGGGTGGGGGGGGGGGGGGTACTCGTAGGAGTCCTCCGGGAGCTCCGTCGTCGTCTGCCGGGTGAGTCGCGGTACGACGCAGGCCTGGAGGGACGACAGGGCCAAGCGGCGCTGGGGAGTGCTGGCCGCCTATCCCGGGGGGAGCGCGAGCGACGGGGAGAGCGTAGTTGTCGGGGACGATAGGGCGAGCTCCTACCACTGCGCCTAGCAGAGGGAGGGGAGGGTCGGCGGGACCGAGGCGAGGAGGCGTGCCGAGACGAGTCTGCAGGTGAGCGCGGGCGGACGATGCGCGAAGCCGTGGAGTGAAAAAAAGGACGAGGAGGGCCGGGAGCTGCCTCGCACATCTCGGTCCTGCGTAGGGATCCCCCCAAGCGAGCGGTGGCGAACGGGGATCCCCTCGTCTCGTGATCTGCACGGTCAGTCCAGAGTCCTGGGATGTAGCGACAAAGGTCGCTGCGAGCGGACCTCAGGGAGGAAGGCTCGCTGCCGTGCTTCCACCCTGTGGGAGGAAGCGAGCATGTCACTACTTGCAACGTCAGGGCCCAAAGTGTCAGTGTCCGCAGTGCGGGATCCATGGAAATCTGTGAGGAAGGCTCGCTGCCATTCTTCCAACCCGTGGGAGGAAGCGGGCATGTCCTTACTTGAAGCGTCAGGTGCCATGGTCGACGAGGCCTTGGGACCTGCAGCGGCGTTACGGGCCTTACGTGACGATCTCTCCCCAAGCCCAAGGAGGGCGCCGGGTGGGAACGAAGTCCTGAGCACAAGTCCGAACGCGTGCACCCACAAGTCCCTGACGGCAGGCACCACGGAAAACCAACCACAGTAATCCAACCACAAGAAAAGCCACAAAAATCCAAGCAGAAGCACAATAAATCCCAAGGAACACACAAAACCCCAGGGAAGTAAACCAAGGAATACAAATCCAAGAAGAACGGCCCTTTAAGAACCGGTCGACGAAAGTCAAGGTCCAGTAGGCTAGCACACGTCTGAACACTGTGAGCTAAGTAGACTGACTGGCGTATCACCACGTGGCACGTTAGCGGATGGGTAGGGACGGGAGACTACTCACGGCCCTGGTTACAGGTCTCTGAGTGGCCTCCCTGGTTGTGTAGGAACACAACAGGTTCTTAGGCTAAAATTAGGTAAGCTAGTAGACACTTCCATACAGTAATGTCATCGGTAATGTTTTTGAGGAAGCAAATAGAGCATCTAGGACACTGAGACTTTTCCTCTGCATTCAGCAATGCGTGTAACATTCTTCTGCTGCGCACACTGCAGGTTGGAGACAGATAAACAATGACAGCTGAAGAGCATTTTAAATCAGCTTGGCACTTAGAGGCACAAAGCTACTGTGGCATCACCCTCGAACTATCATGCATGGGTGACCGCCCCCAAAATTTATATGACTGAAATCACTCTACCAGCTACCGGGTGTAATTTTTGCTTATCCTGGCTTGCAAATTCTCACGAGCCCTTGAGCTGTTCAGTCTGAACAAAAGCTAAAAAGCTGAATCAGTCGCCTTGTTACCCATGATAATGGCCGATTCATCAAATACTACTTACAGCTGGTTCAGTGAGGTCCTCCCTGTCGCCAGCTTGCATGAGGGTACGCACCAATGCCTCAATACCTCCGAGGTGGTACACAGCGACTTTGTTGCGCTGATTGTTACATGTCAGGTTGGACAAAATACTAGCAGCACATATAACCGTGTCGATGTCGTTGGAGGCCAGCAGCTGCACCAGCACGTGAAGCGGGACTTCCATTTGGCCCTGAAAAGATGAAAAGTAAAATTAAAATGAGAACATTAAAGCTGGTACTGTAAACATTTGTCCATGTGCCTGTAAAGCACATAAATTATGAGAAATACCCATAATGACATGCACAAACCAGCCGCAAAATGTTCCGGCGTCCATGCCTAAAACATGGCCTTGTTAACCATTAACACACACACTTTCATAAAACTTGTCTCAGCTCAAACCACAATGTATTTTGAGAAATAATGACATTTCAAAACCACATATATCATTATCGCCGAGCAGATACCCTAAAACAAATATATTTTAATTATCACCACACAGAGCTCACAAAAAAACTGCCTTAACCTAACACCGCAAGTGTATTTTGAGAGATTAAATACTTACTTACTTACGCCTGTCACCCCTCCCAGGGTATAGGCCGTCGACGAGAGACCTCTAGCGACTCCTGTCCTGTGCTTCTCCTTCGATTTTACTCCAGGTGGTTCCCAGTCTCTTGATGTCTGCTTGGAGGTCTCGACGCCAGGTGTTTCTCGGCCTACCTCTTTTCCTCTTTCCCTGGGGGTTCCATGACAATGCCTGCCTAGTGATACTGGAAACTGGCTTTCTCAAACTGTGACCAATCCATCCCCATCTTCTTCATCCAATTTCATTCTCTGCTGTTATCTGCTCTGTTCTCTCCCAGAGTCTGACGTTGCTGATCTTCTCTGGCCAGAGATTTTCAAGATTCTTCTAAGGCAACTGTTTATGAAGATCTGTACTCTGTTGACTGTGGTTTTTGTCAACCTCCAAGTCTCTGCTCCATATAGGAGAACTGCTTTTACGTTGGAGTTGAAAATCCGGACTTTGGTGTGTTGTGACAGCTCTCTGGAACCCCACACTTTTTTTCAGCTGGAGAAAGGCTGCTCTGGCTTTAACGATTCGTGCTCTGACATCTGCATCAGTGCCACCTTTTTTGTCGATGACGCTCCCGAGATAGGTGAAGGACTCCACCTCCTCCAACAGGGTGCCAGCAAGCAAGACTGGTTCTTCCCTGGTTGCGTTCAGCCTCATTGTCTTTGTTTTCTGTTTGTGGATGGTGAGGCCCACTTGGGACGAGATGTCAGCAAGCCTCGTGGTCTTGTCCTGCATTTATTGATGAGTGTGGGACAGTAAAGCCAAGTCGTCTGCAAAATCGAGGTCGTCAAGCTGTGTCCACAGTGTCCACTGTATTCCGTTTCTTCTCTGCTCTGTGGTCCTCTTCATGACCCAGTCTATGGCCCGTAGGAAGAGGAACGGAGACAGCAAACACCCCTGCCTGACGCCGGTTCTGAACTGGAGCTACCTGGTGAACTGCCCTTCATGGATCACGCGACATGTCATGCCATCGTAGCTGCTCTTGCTCAGGCAGACGAGTTTTGTGGGTACACCGTAGTGTCGTAGGAGTTTCCACAAAGTCTCTCGGTCTACGCTGTCAAATGCTTTCTCGTAATCCACAAAGTTGACGTACAGCGGGGAGCTCCACTCCAGAGACTGCTACACGATGATGCAGAGAGTGGCAATCTGGTCTGTACATGATTGGTTTTTCCTGAATCTTGCTTGCTGGTCTCTCAGCTGGGGGTCGACGGAGCTCTTCATTCTCTCCAGGATGATCCTGTTGAAGACCTTTCCTGGCAGGGTGATTCCTCTGTAGTTGGAACACTTGCTGAGGTCGCCTTTCTTGGGAAGCTTGATTAGGTACCCCTCCTTCCAGTCAGCCGGCATCACCTCCTCTTCCCAGATCTTTACAAACAGTAGGTACAGCATCTCTACTGTTGTTTCTAGGTCTGCTTTCAGAGCCTCCGCTGGGATGCCATCTGGCCCTGCTGCTTTGCCGTTCTTCGAAATTGCCACTGCTCTTCTGATCTCTTCCCGGCTGGGTCTGTCACAGCTGATGGGTAAGTCAGTCTCTGCGGCTGGATGTCTGGGGGGTCGGGTGGGTTGGGTCTGTTCAGTAACTCTTCAAAATACTCGGCCCATCTGTCGAGTTGGTCTGCTCTGTCTGCAATAGGCAATAGTCTTTGTCTTTTACTGGTCTTTCTGTATGGCCATACTTGCCAGACAATCTTCTGGTAATGTCGTAGAGCTGTTTCATGTTGCCGCTGCCTGCTGCCTTTTCTGCTAGGCCGTCTGTGTAGGCTCTCTTGTCTGCTCTTATACTCCTCTTCACCTCGCGGTTGGCTTCCGAGTATTCCTCCTGTGCCCTTGCTTTGGCTGCTCTCGTGCGACTGTTGTTGACAACTGCTTTCTTCTGCTTCCTCACTTCCATCTTTTTTAAGGTCTGTGCCGACAGCCAGTCCTTGTGATGGTGTTTCTTGAACCCCACAGTGTCTTTGCAGGTTGAGTTCAGTGCCTTTCTAACTGCCTTCCACTGCTGCTCTGTGGTGACCGCCTCCTCCTCATTTACTAGCTCCTGTAGCGCTTGAAACCGGTTGGACAGCACCAGTTTGAACTCTTCTCTCACTCCAGTCTCTCTCAGGAGGCCTACATTATAGTGCTGTCTTCTTGTTGTCCCTTTGCTGCTTTTCTTTAACTTGAGCTTTATTCTTAAGATAAGCAGATGATGGTCTGAGGCGACATCTGCTCCCCTCCTCACTCGAACATCTTGAAGGGATCTTCTAAATTTCTTGCTAATGCAGATATGGTCTATTTGGTTCTCTGTAGTATGGTCAGGTGAGACCCACGTTGCTTTGTGTATTCTTCTGTGTGGGAAGATGCTGCCTCCAATGACAAGTCTGTTTAGAGCACAAAAGTCTACGAACCTCTCCCCATTCTCACTCATCTCCCCTAGTCCCTGTCTCCCCATCACCTCTTCGTATCCGGTGTTATCCTCCCCTATTTTGGCATTAAAATCACCCATGATGATGGTGATGTCTCGCTCCGCACATTTGTCCACAGCACTCTGGAGTCGGTCGTAGAACTCTTGTTTCTCTTCCTCGTCACTGTCATTAGTGGGCGCATAACACTGGATGACGTTCAGCTTGATCTTTTTCCTGGTTCTAAAGGCTGCTGTGATAATTCTTGGCCCAAGAGGTTCCAAGCCCATCAGCGCTCTCTATGCCACTGGTGACAGCATGAATGCTACACCTTCTGTATGGGGGGCATTCTCCTCTTCATGACCTGAATACAAAATCATCTCCCCACTTAACAGCCTTTTCTGGCCATCTGGCTTCACTGATACCTAGCAGGGAAAGGATGTACTTTTGCATTTCCGCTGCTATCTGGGCGGACTTCCCAATCTGGTACATGGTCTTGACATTCCATGTGCCCATGATTGTGTCCATGGATAGAGAGAAGCGGCTCGGTCCTGTGGCTTCCGAAGACTCCCGGCTTTCACCACAAGACGTCATAAATCTTCTGGTAGAAGAACCTTCGGCCTTCCTCCTCCAGGAAAGGAATTGCTGTTTGTCCATTCGTCGGCGTTTTCGTAGCTATTTCTTTATTTGCAGGGTGGGGAAGCTACCCCCACGCCCAACCCCCTTACTAGGAGGACCAGGGGTTTTCTGTCGGGGTCTCCTTCCCTTAGACCATGTTGGTTCACGGCACCTTATTTCATTCGGTGCACCCCTCTCGCGAGGGACCCCCTATCCACCACCCAGGGGACGCGCCTCAACGCCATATGGTCCCAGCGCGAGGAGAGATTAAATATAGCTTTAAAAAAAAATCATGAATATATTACATTATAAAATGAATCAGGCCGAACTTCTTTTTCCTGATATATGTGTTGTACACAATAAAGACTTAGACTCGAAAAAGTTACATGCGTTATGTGCAGCACCCCTGTAACACCCAGTCATGTGGTCATGCTCGTGAACTTTATCGCCTCCGAGGGCATGTTCACAAATCCAACACACCTCTGCTGTATTAAAATTCAGTTCATCCTCTTGTGTCATCACCATAGGCATCTGAAAGTTTTCCAGATATTGTATTACGCTAGTATGCAGTTGTCTCATTTCTTTTAAAAACTCACCTGCTGCATTTTTACCTCTGTAGATAACATTTGTTTTCTCAAAATACATTACCGATGGCATTACTATATGGAACACACTCTGTAGCCTATTGATTTCAGCCTAAGCAAAGTTGTGTCCCCTGCACAACTGGGGAGGAGACACCGGGGATCCATACCTAGGAGCCCGGGTGGCCTCCCCTTACCACCCTATCCGGTCACGTGTTCGACGAAAGCCTGCCAGTTTTCACTCTTAGCTCGACCGTAGCGGTCGTGTTTTGGCTTTGCCTCGTATAGTCAGTTGTGACTAGTACTGAACTTTTCTTCGTTTTCGTTTGAGTTCTACGCCTTCAGTGGACTCCTGCGTGTGTGCTTTGGTCCGACCGGTTCTTCGGTCTGGTGCTTGAATTCTGTGAACTCTTACGTTGGCTGCGGCCTCGTGTAGTCGGCTTGTGACTTTCGGAACTCTTCTTCGTTATTGTGTATGCCGATTGGAGTGAGTTCTACGGCCCTTCAGCGAACTCTTCCCTGCGGGCTGTGAGCGGCGGAAGATATGGCAACTTCGCGTTTGAGGACCTGCCTTCGTTGCGAGGATTTCCAGTGGCCCTCGGACTCTCACGACTCCTGCCTCCCTTGCTCGGGTTGCTCTTCCGACCGGACCTGTGAGGTGTTTGCCGCTTGGAGAGAGGACCGTTGGTCCCAGCTTTGGGATTTCTACCGACGCGACCGTCCTTCCCGGCTCCCCTGACTTCTCCTCCGGATGTCGTCGCTCCGTCGGCTTGTGGGGTCCCTCTTCGCTCCGTCGTTCGGGCCCTCCGGCCCACAGGTAAGTCCGCTTCCTATACACAAACCACGCAGAAGCTCCCTCCCCGCTCCGAGTCCTCTAAGCAGGGCAGGCGAGATTTAGAGACGCGCCCCCCACGCTCCGTTTCTTCCAAGCGTGGCCCGAGCGCCATGGTATTGCTCACACACCCCCCCTTCCCCCCGCTCCGAATTGTCCGAGCGGGCCCGGCGAGCCGAGCGTACGTTTCTCCCCCCCCCCCCCCCCTTTCCGATTCTTCTAAGCGGGCCCGGCGTGACTTGCTCAAACAAAAGAAGAGAGGAGAGAAAATAAGAAAGAAAGAGGTAGAAGAAAAAATGCAACCCCTCACGCTCCGACGTCCGAGCGTGACCCGAGAGCGATAGACTTGCTGCCCCCACCCCCACCCTCTTCGATCCGTCCGAGCCGGCCCGGCGAGCCACACTTACGTCCCCCCCCCCCCCCTGCTCTGATTTTTCCGGACGGGTCCGGCACGACTCGTTCACACTCCCCCCCCCCCTCCCCCATAGCCCCAGGTTTTGCTTCCCACCCCCCCCCCACCCCCCCCCCCCCGCTCTGATGCTTCCGAGCGGGCCCGGCGAGCCTCCCTTTTGTCCCCCCCCCCACCCCCCCGCTCCGATTCTTCCGGGCGGGCCCGGCGAGACTTAGTCACGCTTCCCCCACGCTCAGATTCATCTGAGCGTGGCCCGCGAGCCCTTTCTATGCTCCCTCCCCGCTTCGAAGCTTCCGAGTGAACCTGGCGAGCCACTTTTGCGTCCCCCCCCCCCCCCCCCCCCCCCCCCGCTCCGTTTTTTTTCCGGGCGGGCCCGGCGAGACTTAGAATCGACTTCTCAGGATCGGATCCGTCGGGTTGCTCCTAAGCTCCCCCTCCGCTCGGGCTCTCCCGAGTGGGGTCGGCGAGCCGGGGATCCCCTACCGCCTCCCTTTGTTTGGTCGGAAAGCGGTCCCCGGCGCCCGCGATCCCCTCGCCGACCACTGCGTCGTAGACGACCCAGACAGCCCCCCTTCCTCCCGCCCTGAGGCGAGTAGGGGGCTTCCGGAGGCCGTCTTGGCCTCCGGCCGTCGTTCTACCCCGGTTCCTTGTTCCCCGCGACGCCCTTCCTTGCAGGCTTCGCGTGCGGCTCCGCCTGTCCCTCGCTCACGTCGTGGCCCGTCGCCTTCAGTTGGCCCGCGCTCGCGGAGTCGGTCGCCCCTACTTTTGGCACCGCGCGACAGGCGTTCTATGGACCTCGATCCGGACACCCTCAGCTTGCATCCAGGGGACCTAACAAGAATGTATCCGGAAGAGCATACCACTTGATCACTTAATTTTACAGTCTTTCGTAGTACTTCTGAAACAGGTCCTTTGTATGGTACAACCAGTGATTCGAAATCAGCATACACTACAAACAGTAACTTTTGCTGATTTTTATGGTTCTTGGAAAATACCTTGCTACCAGGATCTGGATACCTAAGTATTGTTTGAATGTCATCAGCTGACCTGCAATGTTGAACATGTTTATGTGCTAACTTAATAGAGGAAAACCTTTGTAAACATTTTCTGCAAAATTCCTGTTTTCCATCATGTTTTGTTGTATGTCTGTGAATTAGCCGTGACATATTTCTGATAATTGTATAGTGAAAGTTATCACCATCGCTTATTAGTACATGTCAACATGTTTATCTTCTGGTTCTCCGTAGGTTGGGGCAAGTGGTGATACTCTAATTGGTTGTAACTTGTTATCAGACTCAGTGTCCCATACATACACATTTACAGAAATACCAAGATTTAGTTCTTCAAACAAGTCTATGTCTTCCACCTTAACAGGAAAACCTATAACATTCAAGTGGAGTTCGTTTACAAAGTTGATATAGTTGGACATACGCTCAGGTTTTGTTTTTACAGGGTGAAGTTTAGCGAGCACACACCACATGAAACAGTGATTGTCATTGTTCTGGATATTAACTACAGCTTTTTTGTTTGCAACCTTAGTTGGTAGTGGCAGCCATGATGAGCCTAAAATAGGATGATATCTCGACTGCCTTAGTTGTAGCTCATGTACATGCCCTTCATGCCAGCCAGACCCCTTCGTTTTTGCTTTATCAATTGCTGATAAGAAGTCAGGCAACATTTTGTATGTCGTCTCTTTGAGATAAACGATACTAGCACTTCACCATCTACCTATGTTTAGGTGTTCTTATCTCTTCCTCTCTCTCACTGACCGCCATAGGAGACGGTAGACTTTTCCGTTCGCTCTGCTGTGCAGCCGAGCGTGACAGGAACGCTTTAGCCTGATGGACCTAATACCGCTATCTTACATTGTATGAACTTTTATCTCCAAAGCGTGCATTCTGCATTATTGATCCCCTTTGGATACTCGGTGGATATCATGTGATTTCACACTGTGATTGGTGACATAATTGTGTGGCGTTCTTGTGCGGTGTTTCTTTGGAACGTATTTGACATCCTGCAGTGTTTTGTGCTTTGCGGTGATCGGACTGTAACGTCTTGTGCACTTCTGTTATCTTCCGTTTTCCTGTACTTCCAATGCATACTGTGATTGTGAGTTGACTTATACTGACATTTTCTTACCGCACCGTGATTATTGAGATATCACTACGTGAGTAAAAAAAAGCTGTTGTCTTTGTTGCATTTCTTTAGCTTCAGTTCTACGCTGCATGTCTTACAGACCAGCCACACTGGTCACCATACTGACACAACTATCTTTGTGACATAACTGGCGCCAACCCTCCCATCTGATCACTCACAATTAGGGGGATCTGCCACTCAAGTGCCAGTTGTATTTACACAAGATGGAGCTGCTGAAAACTTGAATCATGCTGCTGCAATCAGCCCGTCGAGTGGTCACGCCTGACCGCCTGTGCTAGCCTTATCATCCCATGATCAGCAGCTGGGCATGTCCGGCATCCTAAGTCATCGGTCCTTGCCAGCACGTTCTCCGCACTTGTCTCACCCCCACCCCTAACCGCTCCCCCCGCCCCACCCTCAGCTCCTTATCTCGCCCTACACCACGCACTGTTATCCAGCGTCCAACAGCCCTCGACATTCAACCTGAGGGGGAATCCCTGTCCTGTCCAACAGCCCTCTACATTCAACCTGAGGGGGAAACCCTGTCCTGTCCAACAGCCCTCTACATTCAACCTGAGGGGAAATCCCTGTCCTGTCCAACAGCCCTCTACATTCAACCTGAGGAAATCCCTGTCCTGTCCAACAGCCCTCTACATTCAACCTGAGGGGGAATCCGGCCTGTCCTGTCCAACAGCCCTCTACATTCAACCTGAGGAAATCCCTGTCTCTTCTTCAGTTTCCTTATATCATTCACACCCCATAGCTTTTTTTTTTTTTGGGGGGGAAGTGGCTATTTGGACAGCGCCGTCCAAGAATATCGTAGGCTATTTGGACGGCACTGGTACAATCTCGCGGGATTCTCGCGAAATATTCGCGCGAATTCAGTTTCTTACAGTCGATCCCGTCACTGAAGATGGAGGAGACACCGCCAATACCGTTGTCCATGGGCGACTGTTTTTAATTCGTACGAAAGAAATAAAGCACAAATTAACTGAAATTCAAGAATCGTGCTTCTTCTAGGTGGTTGTGCCATCGGCTCGCCAGCTGTGTATGGGGTCCGTAACAAAGGTTGCGTTATCTACTTGACGGCCGTGTCCACATAAGTCGGTTTACTGTGTATGCGGTCCGTAACAAAGGTTGCGTTATCTACTTGACGGCCGTGTCCACGTAAGTCGGTTTACTGTGCGGTCACGTAATCTTCCGATAATGTGACTGCTCTTTCGCCCCGGGGCCCAAAATGGCAGAAACTCTCACGCGCACCTGCCGGCAGATGGAAGGGGCTCATGCGAATTGAGGGCGTACGCGGCAAACGCGCGTGTCAGTACTCCAAATCGAGTCCATCTCAGCACTCGTACACTACTTTGTGGTATAACAGTGCTGTGATCGACTTGTACTTGTAGGCCTGTGGGCTGACTGATTCCGACTCAGTCGTGTGCCCCTGCAGTCGACTGCGGGGGCTCATGAGAATCTAGCGCGGCGTACATACGCCGACGCGCGTGTCTTTGTGTTTATAAATTTCGGATGCGGGCTGATTCGTATATCTAGAGCATTCCCTTATATTCTTCAGGAGATCTATGAATTCCACGGCCAGTCAAGAAATCACGGCATCAAAACGAATTGGGGACGACGGATTAGTGGCTACCAGTTAGTACTGAAATGCATGACTTGTCAGTTTCTATACTGACGCCGGCCACAAGCCGTGAAGTCAGTTCAAACGATTCGATGCTACACACGCTTAGCCGAGGGGAAAATGGTGAGAAAAAGAAAATGGTTACACATAGGCCGGAAAACAGTGCAACGCATTTTTTCTACATCTGATTTCAGGTATTTTCAGTTGCGCCTTAAATTTTGTGTGTATTGTATTTTGATTATCATACGTAATTATTGTGTTACCGTCAGTAGCCTGTAATAGTTTGTTTGCCATTTTTTGGTGGGTTGCTTCACTAAAGAAAAACAAATGCAGCATACATGTTATCAGGATCTTCAGTATTCAATACCGCCCCGGACCGTAGCATAGAGTGTAAATCAAGGCCCTACGCTCGCGACACAATCACGTGTGATGTCACATACTCGCGGAGTAGTTCCCTTTACAAGTTCCGTCCAAATAGCCTATAATCTGCTTGGACGGCGCCGTCCAAATAGCCACTATCTTTTGTTTTGGCCTGTCACGTCTGCTCGATGCAAACAAGACGATGTTTTCACCTATCATAGCTAACCAGCTCATCCGCCAACATCCCCGTGGCTCCCTTATTACACCTACTATTATAAGCACGAAAGACGACAACCAGACTGAAGATTTTCAAGACAAGTGATGTGACTGTGCTCAGGCGATGGCGTAAAGCGCTCAATCTCCGCTACAATTACTTGTTGAAACAGTACAGTGAGGCTTTCTACGTGGTATGGCGTGATGTCGACTTTGAGAAAAATGACATCTTGCGTGATTTCAGCCTTCGTAGCAAGAATGCCGCTCTTCCAAACTGCCTAGCCAAGACGTTTGTTCAGATTTGGCGCGAGGGTGTGATGTATATCACCATCACCCTGTACTACAAAAATAAACGATGTAAAGGGGGCTCGTGTCTCATCCAGGGCCTCAAGTGTGAAAAGTGGGTGTTGACGGAATTTCACGAGCTTGCTGAGCTTGTGAAACAGTTGATGGAGGAAGATTTCAATGGCGACAGCGTGTTTTCCTCTGATGCAACATGGCGTGCCCTTAGAGGCTGGGCACACGCTACCACAAACACCTACTGCCGGGCGCAATTTTGTGTCGGCAACGTTGCCGCCACATTGCGGGGTGCCTACAATATTGCCACCCGATACAATGAATCCGAGTCTTTTTTTTTTTGTGTGTGTGTGTGTGGTAGCCCGCAAGGCTGGAGCAATATTGCCGCCTCTCAGCCAATCAGCGGTGTCCTTGCGCCACTTCCCGTTTCTTCACTCTTCCGAGTCGGAGACCAAGCGGCAGCTAGCCAGCGTCTTATCTCGCATTTCTGACCTCGGCAGTCGGATCAGAGACACCGCTGTGCAGGCCGCCAACACGTGCAAGGTGTCAGAGAGCGAGTTGGCCGGCCTGCATGACCAAGTGCACACAATCGAGGTCAGAATCAGGCGCTTGTCCTCGGCAAAGAAGATTGATTGATTGATTGATTGTACATTACTTAACGTCCCGACAGCAACAAGGCTTTCTCAGGACGTGCCTGCACTGCTGGTGAAAAAAAATAAACAGAATATTGAATGTATGTCGCCAGCCGGCCAAATACGTTAAATAAACCTACAAAATGGGGCCTAAATAAAGCTAAGACCATTTAGCAACACACATCCAATATCAAGAGCTACAGTCAGTGCAGACACTAGGGAGAGTTTTAAAAAGGCAAATACAGGTGAATGGACAAAGGGTAGACAGAAACGCATGCCCCAGAATAGAGAGAAAAACCCACCCTGTGGGGCTGACCAGGGTGACCCTGGGAACTAAAAAATACCTAACCCCACCCAAGTCCCCCAGGGCAGACCCGGGTGGGGGCTCGGCAAAGAAGAATCAAGGCCAGAACATTCGCAGGATAACGAGGCAAGTCAAGAAAATTACGCCATCGTTAGCCTCTCCCACTGATGACCACAATGCCTCCCTTCAACAGTGTGTCCCAATGCCCTCGCCGACTGTTTCGGAGACCGATACAGGCCCTGAGGGTGGCCGCATACCGGTTGTCGTGACAACGGACAGAGACGGTAGCGGCCCAGCTAATCTGCCCTCACACAGCCACTCAGCTAGTCATGCTGCTGGGCGTGCCGCCTCCCCCCGACACTTGTCGTCTGCCGAGCACCTGGCCACGCGCCGCATTCAGCCCCGCACTACTCACCTCATCATGGGCGACTCTACGATTCGGTATATGAAGCCTCCCAAAATGGCGACTAACTAGTGCGACAGAGTCCAAGTCATCTCTGTCGGGATGGAGCAAGCGAGGTCCACTTGAAGAGACTGAACGCTCTTCATCGTAGAGCCGCAAAACTTATCCTACCTGATCCTAACTCAACTACCGATAATAAACTGAAAACCTTGGAGATTCTTCCCCTGAAAAATCACTTAATGTACAATAAGGGAATAATTATGTTCAAAACATTGAATAGCAAAATGCCTGATTATATTAATAAACTATTTTCCTTTCCATCACCAACGTACTCAAGATCAAGTCAATTCATTATTGTACCACGACCTAGAATCGATCTCTACAAGACAAGTTTAGCGTTCTCAGGCCATAGCCTGTGGAACAATTTGCCTAGGAAAGTTACAACAGCAACAACCCTTTCTTATTTTAGAGCCAGTATTTTCAATTACCTCACGTCATTATCTTAATACTTTCACTGCGACCCTATAATACTCAGTGTGTGCGTGTGTGTGTGTGTGTGTGTGTGTGTGTGTGTGTGTGTGTGTGCGCGCACGTTTTTGTTGTTGTTGTTGTTGCTGGTTTTGTTTTGTTTTTATATCATTTATTCTTCTTCTTTTTTTTTCACACTTTGTGCATTATTTGTAGATTAGCAACGGCAAGTTCGAAAAATGGTTGTGCCAGCCAAAACTTTCACCGTTGTAAAATAAAGAATCATTGTCATTGTCATTGTCTCCGGCCTCAAGGTGGCAGATCTCGCAGAGTGGATGACGTCACAGCCGGAAGTAGCCCATGTGGCAGTGTTTACATTTCATGTGGGTGTACATGACTGCAAGCAGAAGAGGGAAATAGCCAGCCACCTGTGGGACAAACTCATCACGCAGTGTAAGCGTGTATTCAGTCCCCCGGGCTAGACTACAAGCATCCAGCATCACCCCCCCCCCCCCCCCACGAATGCCGCAAGCTGGGGGGGGGGGGGTGGTATATATAGAAAACACCTTCTCAGCTCCCAGCGGTGCCCCGCGGCTTGAACACTTCCGTCAGGATAAACGGGGGTTGACTCAACATCACACATAAATCTGGAACTTTGCTATACACATGATATATATTTAAATGTCCTATAAGCAACTGATGCGTACAAGGCTTGTCTGTAGACATAACTGAAGTAGAAAGATAACAATAAATCTACACCTATGAACCAAGAGAAAAAGATATATATAGTCGTTATTAAAGTGTTATTAAAAGATATATATTATTGTATAGACGTGTTGTTTTTCAGTGCAGACGAGGAAAAACAAGGCAGTCTATAAGTTAACACACTACAAGTTCAATGTGTCTTGACCAAATGTCCAGTAGATGAAGAGTTGCTCGAAGTTTTCCAAAAAGCGTCAATAATCGCTTATGACTGATGGTGTGCTGGGAAACACGCAAGGAAAAAACAGTGTCACAGTGCACTCGATGTGTGGTACGCTTACACAAAGATACCTAACCAGCGTCCCAAATCGCTCAAAATGTAAATGTATTCTCGTAGTGATTACGTTACTGTTGTAGTTATAGACGAAGGATAGGAAACACCGTTACAGTGCGCACACGATATAAGAGATTACTTAGGAAGCAATGTCTATGGTGTAAGAGATTACTTAGGAAGCAATGTCTATGATGTAAGATGGTTGTACATTGCTTAACGTCCCGACAGCAACAAGACTTTCTCTGGACGTGCCTGCACTGCTCGTGAAAATAAAAACTAAACAGAATATTGAATGTATGTCGCCAGCCGGTCCAATACGCTAAATAAACCTAAGACCATTTAGCAACACACATCCAATATCAAGAGCTACAGGCAGCGCAGACAGTAGGGAGAGTTTAAAAAAAGAAAATACAGATGAATGAACCAAGGGTAGACAGAAACACATGCCCCATAACAGAGAAGAAAATCCACCCTGTGGGGCTGACCAGGGTGACTCTGGGAACTAAAAAGTAGTTAACCCCACCCAAGTCCCCCAGGGCAGACCCGGGTGGGGGTTATGATGTAAGAGATCACTTAGGAAGCAATGTATGGTTGCAGAAGGTCAGTCTTTTGTCAAAGATGACCCCCAGAAACGTTACCTCCTCGGCCACCTTAATTGGCACTCCAGCAATGCTCAGGCTAGGTTCTGGGAAAAAAATTCGTCTTGTTAGTAAAATGCACACAGACTGTCTTGGAGGGCGAGAACTTGAATCCGTTGAGAGACACCCACCACTGGATGCGATCATCGCACAGCTGCAAGCGCCTCTCAAGGGACGCAAGTCCTCGACCTCGTGCATACAAAGCAAAGTCGTCCACAAACAAAGGGCATTCAGAATCATCCTTGACGGCCTTTACAATGTTATTTATTTTAATGCTAAATAAAACAGGAGATAGAATGCTGCCCTGCGGGACACCCATCTCCTGTTCAAAGGAGTCGGAGAGGGTGGAGCCCACACGGACATGGAACGACCGGTTAGACAAAAAATTGTGAATAAAAACGGGCAGGTGCCCTTTAAAACCTATGTCCGACAAATCAGACATTATACCATACTTCCAGGTAGTGTCATCTGCCTTCTCAAGATCGAAGAAAATTGCATAGACATGCTGCTTGTTGACAAAAGCATCTCGGATAAACGACTCAAAGCGGACTAGATGGTCAGTTGTACTACGGAAGCGCCGGAAACCGCACTGGAGGTCTGTGATGAGACCCTGTGACTCAAGATGCCACACCAGGCGGGCGTTGACCAAGCGTTCCATAGTTTTACATAAACATGATGTCAAAGCGATAGGCCGGTAGTTGGCCGGGTCAGAAGGATCCTTACCCGGCTTGGGGATTGGCACAACCACAGCCTGGCGCCAAGATGGCGGAAAATGACCGGTTATCCAGATATGGTTAAAGGACTTGAGAAGTACAAGGAGTGAATCCTCAGGCAGATGTGTTAGGAGCTGATAGTGGATGGTATCTAATCCAGCAGCAGAGTCATTACATTTCTGCATGGCTTGCTGCAATTCTGAAAATAGAAAAGGGGCATTATAGTCTTCCGAGTTATCCGATATAAAATTACAAGTACAAGATTCTCGTTTCTCCTTCTCTCTCTGGAAGAAAGGTGAATAATGCTCTACTGAAGAATTATTGGCAATGGTGGAGGCAAGCAAATTGGCCACAGCCTTTTTATCCGTGACCAACCTGGCACCATCTCTAAGATGGCCGCCGAGCCACCCCTGCCCCCAATTCTTCGAACAGCCTTCCAGACTTTTTGGGATGGAGTCCTAGAAGATAAAGATGAGACAAAGCGTCTCCAGGAAGCACGGCGTTAACGTTTAAAAATGTAACGGGCTTTCGCCCTCTGTCTTTTAAAGGTTAAAATATTCGCTTACGACGGATTACGAAAAGCACGTCGCTGAACAGATTTGCGCGTTTTTTGGGCCTTGCGGCACGCTTCATTGAACCATGGTACTCTCGGCTTCCGAGGGACTGATGTGGAAGTTCTAGGGATGGTTTCACCTGCTACGTCCAACAAAATAGAAGTAAAACAAAAAACAGGTTCTTCAGCTGACATGACCACCTACCCTGTAATACGAGACTGACAGAGGGAGGTAAACAGCGCCAGTTAGCTTTCTTGAGATTCCAGCGCCCCACCGGCGAATCCTACTCACAGCTGACCGTAGACAGGACTACTGGAAAGTGGTCACTACCACACAGATCGCCGTGAACCTTCCAGTCAAAGCCCAGCATGATTGATTGATTGTACATTGCTTAACGTCCCGACAGCAACAAGGCTTTCTCAGGACGTGCCTGCACTGCTTGTGAAAAAACAACAACTAAATAGAACATTGAATGTATGTCGCCAGCCGGTCAAATACATTAAATAAACCTAACACATGGGGCCTAAATAAAGCTAAGACCATTTAGCAACACACATCCAATATCAAGAGCTACAGGCAGCGCAGACAGTAGGGAGAGTTTTAAAAAGGCAAATACAGGTGAATGGGACCTCGGGTAGACAGAAACACATGCCCCAGAATAGAGAGAAAAACTCACCCTGTGGGGCTGACCAAGGTGACCCTGGGAACTAAAAAGTACCTAACCCCACCCAAGTCCCCCCAGGGCAGACCCGGGTGGGGGAAAAGCCCAGCATGAGAGAAGGATCACACACAGTAAGGTCTAGAACAGAACTAGATCCTAAACCTGGGTTAGAGTAGGTAAGTGAGCCATCGTTAAAGACACATAGGTTAAGGTGAGAAAAAAACACATCTTCTAACATCTGACCTCTGCCATCATAGTACAGTGGTCACTACTCCAAAGCGAGCGTGACCGTTAAAATCTCCCATGAGAATAAAGGGTGGGGGCAACTGATCTACTAAGTTAAAAATAGCATTACTACAGACCCGCAGGTATGGTGGCAGGTAAACACTGCATATGGTTATGGTCTTTTTCAAGGTAACCCGAGCTGCGACAGCCCGAAGACAGGTGTCGATGCTAACGGGGCTACATAAAATTTGGCTACTATTGAGAAGAGCCACTCCACCCGAGCGCCTCTCCGAATCAGAGCCTTTATGTATAACGTTAAAACCATTAAAGGACACAGGGCCAGAAGTCTTCAGGTATGTCTCCTGAAGAGATATTACTGAGGGGTTATAGAACTTGACTAAAAGACGTAATTCCTCAAGTTAGCTTGAAAACCACGACAATTCCACTGAAGCGGAGAGTACATGATTATGTCTTATTTGGGGGTGAAGAGTCCCCCCCCCCCCCTTTTCCTTGGAAGGAGTTGAAGAAACAGAGGGGGGCCGGCTCCCGGGCCTCCTCTGGTTCTTCGGAGATGAAGGGAGTGGACCTGCCGCAGCACCAGCAACGACAACTTCCACTCCCTCCATCCACTCCTCCAATGCAGCATATTAATTTGTTTTGAAGGGGGACATCAGTGTTCCCCTTCTGGGCCCGTGTGCACAGTGGTCCCATAGCTTGTTTAGACTTCTGGTCCTGGGCAGCGTTCCTGCCGCTAGAGTTAGCGGCCTTAGAACGCTGACCAGAGCCCGAAGCCTTTGTAATAGCCAAACTGACAGGCTTGGGTGGGGGCTGAGGCTTAGGGGCAACAAAAGGCGGCACTACCGGACCGGCAGTGTCCGCCTTCTGCGTTCCCTGGCTCCTCGTCACCACCGGAGGAGGGTTACTCTCCAGGGGCGAGAGGAGCCGAGGCTCCGCCCCCAACCAAGAAGTTGGGGTTTGACATGAGAAGTCTTTGGTGGGGCGCTTGCCTGCCACTGCAGCACTGAAAGTATACACAGAGGTGTTAGAGTTTGGGGCAGCCGTAGCAGCACCAGGGCCGTCAACCAGCTTTTTTGCGTCCGCAAAAGATAGCCCCTTCTCCACGCGCATCTGCTGAATCTTGCACTCGGATATCCAACGAGGGCACTTCTTGTCCGAAGCCATATGCGCCCCCTGGCAATTCACACACAGGGGGTGGCTGTGCAGGACTCAGCAGAGTGTCCGGGCGCATGAAGCCTCTGACTGGCGGCATGTCTTCTGCCCATGGCCATACTTTTGGCACTTAAAGCACCAGAGGGGGAGAGGGACGTACTTCTTCACTTTCAGGGAGTAATAACCTCCCCAGATGGTAGTAGGAGGGGTGGGAGTGCCAAACGTCAGGATGATGGTAGGGAGACGTATCTCCCCACCACCTCGCTTGGAAGCAAAGCGCCTGACGTAAGTCTCCCCCTGCGACATAAGGTTCCGTACAAGTTCATCTTCTGACAGTTCTGCCAATGCTTGATCTTTTATCACGCCTCTTGCAGAATTCATAGTTTTGTGGGGTGTGACTTCCACTGGAATGTGTCCGATGGAAGAGAGCCTCAGTAGCCCGCTGGAGTGTGCCCGGGTACGGCACTCTACCAGCAAGTCACCAGACCTGAGGCACTAGGCATCAGGCCTGCCAGCACGGCTCCTGAGGGTCTTCCCCACCAGAAAAGGATGCAGCTTGGAAACAGGTTTCTCTTTCACCTTGCTATGGAGAATGAGGAAGCGAGGCCATACGGCCGACGCCTGAGGCGTCGCTTCCTCACAGTCTGAATCACTGTCATGTTCAATGTCGGTGGCTATGTGCCGCTTCTGTGCAAGTTTTTTTTAATTTTTGGTGTGTGTTTTCCATATTATAATAGTAGAGATATTCATCCCCCGGGGGTCCCCGCCCGCCACCGAGCCCAACAAGGGAAAGTGCAACTGTCGGCGGGTCTCCAGCCGACGCACAATGGAGACTGCCCGAAAGATATACTCAAGTGGGTAAGCCCGATTGAACCGTCTGAGCCACCGCCTTCTATCACACCGTTGAATGCAGGGGAATACTGGTGTAAAGCACCTAAGCAGCAGCAGAGGCTATAGCATGGTGCTCCGTATAGCAACCCGCATGTCAACAGTGGGATAGGGCTCAACGTGACAAGAGCCGATTGACTAGGCCGGTACGACTAGCCTCCCGTTTAGGTAGAAGTCAAGGCCAAAGTGGAGTGTTGGCACCAGTGAGCCGCAACCCAAAGGGAACCTCAGCCACCAGGATCCTCTTCTCCCCCGACACGGGTCTCCAAGCACGGCAAACACTTGGGATCCAAAGAACCAAAAACTCACGAGTATTTTTAAGGACCAATCCAACATGGTAGGACCTGGGTTAGCACAGCTCCTTAAAAACCGGATCAGTGAAAAAGACTGAACAACATATCTGCTGACATCAAGTCCTAATCCTGGACAAAGATGGCACCCCTCTGCTAGCCCACTCAGTCAGTGACTGAGGAGACTACCCACCCACGCCACGTGGAGGCCGGTGCCGAGTGGGCAGCAGCACCCTAGCCTTTGGTTATCCAAACCCTAACCCGCAATGCAGCAGGAAACACGTGGAGGGCGGGGTCGTCTATGTCCCGTACAGACGTGAACATCTGCCCACTGCCCAAGATAGGTCTTACCATCAGGTATCTCTGTACCAAATTTGGGTTTTAATTTGTTAATAGTATTTGAGAAAAAACATCTTTTGTCAAAATATGGCTATTTTAGACCTATTTGCTGAGCTCTCGTGATCCTTGATCTTTCCGAGGGATCAACCAAATTTGTGTGCATAGAAAGGTCTTCCCATCAGGTATCTCTCTAGCAAGTTTGGGTTTAAAGTTGTGAATAGTATTTAAGAAAAAACATCTTTTGTCAAAATATGGCTATTTCAGACCTATTTCCTGAGCCTTTGTGACCCTTGACCTTTCTTAGGGGTCATCCAAATTAGTATACATAGATAGGTCTTACCATCAGGTATCTCTGTACCAAGTTTGGGTTTAAAGTTGCAAATAGTATTTGAGAAAAAACATATTTTGACAAAATATGGCTATTTTTCACCTATTTCCTGAGCTCTTGTGACACTTGACCTTTCCAAGGGATCAACCAAATTAGTACGTATAGATAGGTCTTACCATCAGGTATCTTTGTACCAAGTTTGGGTTTGAAGTTGGGAATAGTATTTGAGAAATGTCAAAATATAGCTATTTTTTACCTATTTCCTGATCCCATCTGACCTTGACCTTTGTGAGAGGTCACTCAATTGTCGACATAGCTGAAAGTGTCTTCTCCTGCTGCCGTATGGTGTCGCTGCTCTTATAAGGGGAAAAGTCACTATTCTCGGTGTCTCAGGTAATACCTGTTTGTGTGCATAGGCTTCAGTACTCGCGCTACACTACAGGCCGCAGGTATATCGCTCGTAAACTCGGTGCCCGATTGGATGACATTGAATCCGGACACGCTAAGCGCAGTACTACAAACCACATGAACTAATCCTACCTAATCCGATATACCAGATGAAAAGTAAAGCCTGTGAACAGACTGAAAAACGACATACCCGTGGCATGCAGTATGTCGCGAGGACCAAAGATCACGGAAGGGATCAACTAAAACACTGAGAATGTCAAGTTGAGTTGGTCCCTACTGTGTATACGCCACCTAGCGGCAGCAGCAGTGAGCTAAGTCGCTCATTGGTATGTTTAGAAAGGTCTTACGACAAAATATCCTTGGGCCAAGTTTGAAGAACGTGGCTCGAATAGTCTCTGAGAAAATGCCAACACACGGACGACGGCGGACGGAAGACCACTGACCCAAAACATACTCACTTTGCTTCGCACGTAAGCCCCCTCCCCCCCCCCCCCCCCCCAAAAAAAAAGGGGGGGGGGGGTAATGTTACCTTTGTGGTTGTGTTATTCTTTGAATGGCATGTTTGTGTTAATCATAGGGAATACCCGGTGTTCAGTTGAGTTGTTTTGCATAAATATCACATACCTTTCGTTTACTTTTGCATGGAGAATTCTGATCGATTTTTGTTGTGTAGTTAGAATGTTGCGTATTTTTCGCTTATTAACATTATTAAAAAGAACACTCTAGATCTAACTACCGCCTTCCACTGACACAAAGTTGTGTAGTACTCGTTGGCTTCATTTACCAACATTTATGGAATTCGCCTAGATGTCATATTTGACGTCACTAGAAAGGTCGCGACCCTTCCCGAACCTGCCAGTCTAATGTAGGTCAGAATTTTCAACAGTTTACATTTATGTTTTATTTTCTGTTTGTTCTCGAAATCTGTAATAATAAAAAAATAATGTGCTACATTGTATGAGAGATGATGCATTGTAGAGGAGAAAGTGTATCAGTGTTAGCGCATTCTATGGGAGACGCAGTGTATCAGAATTGTGGTTGCACTGTAGAGAGACAGTGTACCATAGTGTGGATGCATTCATGTTTAGACGCATTGTGCTGAGAGTGCATTGCGAGAATAAAATATTGTTGGAACGTTTTCTCCAGTGTGGTCTACAACCTTGTGCCACGTGTGACGAGTTGCAGCTGAGTGAATTTTCTTTACAAGAATCCTACGTTGGTGCGTCTAGTGTGATTGTATCATACTATGACTACGACCACCACGCAGAGTAACTTGCGCAGAGGCTTTAAGTCGGTTGTCAGTTCTTTTTGTCTACGGTATTTTAATACGGTAGGCTTTGAAATGGGGCTGGTCGGAACGCATTCCGGAGCATGCATGCACATGACGTTATTGGCGTGCGGCGCACAAATTCTGGCAAAGAAGCAACAAGATAAAAATGACGTCACGTCTAGATACGCAAACCTTGCTAGAGAACATCTTTTTGGCGCCAAAGCCCCGCATGTGTATATGTATGTGTGTGTGTGTGTGTGTGTGTGTGTGTGTGTGTGTGTGTGTGTGTGTGTGTGTGTGTTCGTGTGTGTGAGGATGTGACAGCGACTACAGCCCGTGTTTGAGGACGAACAATCTTGAAATATTAGGATATTGTCCCTAAAAGAATAACTCTGGACCTTTTTTTTCTCGATGTTTTGAGTAAGATGCTCATTGGCGAGAAAATGGCCATGTCCCAAAAACCGGTTGATCCACACTGGAGTCCATAATTATTCTTATTGTTACTAGATATTTTGCGTATACTTAAATAAAAGGGACACAATGAATGAGTTCGTTAACCAGCATTGTACCTCTATAATTATATTCTTTTAGAAACAAATATATTTTCACGTTTTTGGAATTAATTTCACGGCGCATCTTAAAACAATTGAATATTTTTTTTTACGAAAAAAAGCAATCTTCCGGCGTGTATAAGGTATAGTAATTTCGGCAAGGAATCAATATACAGCCGATCGCTGGGCTAGCTCAATGCTGGTGTGTACGTCTTCTTCTCTCCCGTGGTGTAGTTGTGTTTGGGTCGCTTCCTATCGGTACCTCATCCCTCAAGTCCGAGATCGAGTTTATATGTAGCACCTTCGTCCAAGCATCATGTGCTGCAGGGTGGTACCAGCACTGGGACAGCAAAATGTAATTGCTGTGGGTTAGGTTCTCGGTTAGTATCCATCTCCCTGTGATCGCTGCTGTACTTGACCCATGCGAAGGCAGTCCTCAATATCTCCTGGCTGTACTGCTTCTGGCACCCCCAGTATGCTAACGAGTGTACTGTTCTAAATCGTTCGAACGTTTGTCAGCTACGGAGGCTAAAAACTTTGCATCGGTTGCCAGACTGGTTGCTTCCTCTATCTTCTTTCTACACTGCTCCAGCACCTTTCAGTATCTTATTTCCGACTCGCAATTCGTGCCGGCAGCTCGCCCCTCAACTCCTGAACATCTCGCTTTGTAGACATTTCACGCAACAGTCGCATTAGGTAAGCTTTGGAAGGGTCACCGACCTGTACATCGTCACCAGTGATTACGACGACCGTAGCAGACGTCTCAAGCCGACGCCTTAGCAGACGACACATTCTTGTCCGCAGTATCCGCCATGCTGTTTCGCCGCGTATTTTGAAAGTGACACTTGATCGATGCCCTGCTGTCCGATGCCTGCTCTGTCTTATGTTTCTTCTTCCTGGCTTTAGTTAGATGTGCAGCTTTTCTCTGTCGGGCAGCATCCGCGATTGGTATAGACTGATGAAAACTTTAGTCGGTCCTAGTACTGAGATTCAGCCTTCTGTTTAGCCTGGCCGAGCGGCATTACTGTAGACTTCAGTAGGGTCATCAGCATGTTGAGTATGAGAGATTCAACTTACGGTCCAACATGTCACACTTTAGAGGTAAAAATGATATCCCCCGGATGGCTAAGGCAGGGAATCGATTAGCACATCCTCGTTGTTGTACATGCTTTAAGGATGAAGTAATTAAAGAAGATCTGCATAAATCAGGAGCCCCTGAACAAAAATCAACCTGCCTGTAGCATGGGCAGTGCTCAGCCCCCGATGGTTCATTTTTACTTAGTCTGACTTAGGGGTGGGATGATGTTGGTGTCGTTGTTACTTAGTCTGACTTTGGGGTGGGGTGATGTTGGTGTCGTTGTTATTTAGTCTGACTTTGGGGTGGGGTGATGTTGGTGTCGTTGTTACTTAGTCTGACTTTGTGGTGGGGTGATGTTGGTATCGTTGTTACTTAGTCTGACTTAGGGGTGGGATGATGGTGTCGTTGTCACTTACTGAGTCTGAGTTTGGGGTGTGATGATGTTGGTGTCGTTGTTACTTAGTCTGACTTTGGGGTGGGATGATGTTAGTGTCTTTGGTGTTTTTGTCTGCCGAAAAGTCCATGGAATGTTATACTTCACGCGAAGAAGCGGGCATGCTGCTACAGCAGGCAACAGAGGAAAATATTTTGATATATATGCATTATAATTTTCATGGCGATTGTTCCATATTAAGAGTCTTACAGCGCCGGACCAATCAGTTTTCAAGGGGTGGGGAGGGGGGGGGGGTGCTCAAGTTTTATTTTTTCTATTGCCAGGGTCTAGTATATATCAAAACACCACAACCGAAACTGTTTTTCTGACGTTTTTGAAAGTTTCTAACTGGTGTTACGTACGGCACTGAAACACAAGCGTTACAACTTAATTTTAAACACACTTATTTATAGTTTGATGCCAGCCGAGGGGGGGGGGGAGGGGTGCTGTAGTACCAAAGCACTCCCCCCCCCCCCCCCCCGTGGATCCGGCCCTGACTTGAATGGAAATATCATCCCCACTCCATCAAGAGTGGACTGGTTATACCTAAGTGGTAGCTATTTAATGAGCATGAATGCCTAACACCGCGCACAAATTCGAAGCTATGAATGGTTATGCCTAGGTGGTTGCTATTTAATGAGCATGAATGCCTAATACCGCGCACAAACACAAAGCTAATAGCACTGTATTCTTAACAGTGCGAACGTACTGGGTTCGATCCGCTTGTGGGCGGAAATGGTTGTGGGTTGGGGATTCAAAATCTCGTTACAGAGTCGGATTGTCGTGGTGCCTGTCCGCTTTAGTCAGTGTGGACAGCACGATTTAGCCTTTGGCTGTAGGTAGCGGTTTCAGTGTCGCGATGAATTCTGCAGGGGAATCATGAAGACAAAAACCAATGCCAGTTTGTTACATATATAGTTTTGGGGGTTTAACTGACGTCGAACAGGCGACTTAGGTCATCTCACGGCGGTACCGACAACCAAAGGGTTAATCATTAAGTGCGCACGTTAAAAACCCCATCTCTCCCCGGTTCGAAAAAAGACGGCCCAGTAGGGCCGGTGTGGTGGGAAACAGACAAACAACATGCATGCAAAAAGTCGTCGCGATGCAAACCAAAACAGAACACAGTAGACCCGTATTAACTCCCATGAATGAGGCCGAAGAGTGTGTGTTTACACAGACTGTACACTCTAGACAATCCAGTGTTGCTAGGAATGCAAATTGATGAAGCATGCCGAATACTAAACATTTATCTACTAACGTTTAAAATGCGACAGTGACAGTTTACCTGTTCCAAATCCTATGCCTCCTGATGTTGCGTAGCAGACAACAGTGATTGGTCTACTTGTCTTTCCCGCATTTGAACTTAGTCATGAACTCTCCGGTCACGGAGAAGAGAAGATTATTCGCGCATTATTTGCGCATGCGTGCATAACCATGGGGTAAACAACAGTCCTACACGAATACTCCGACGTGTTCAGATACATAACTTTGTATATAAAACCGTGTTTGTTTTATGATTTTTTTTTCTTTTACTGGAATGTTTGATTTGATTTAATTTCGTGCAAAGTATTGTCTTTGCTAAAAAGAAATCCAAACAAAGAAAGAAGCGTAGTGCTTAGAAATGACTTTTGCTGTGCACAAAATTAACCCATTTGTAGTCAAGTAAAGTGATATTCAGACCGCGGCGGCCGTTTTTATGTAGCACGTACTGCCTGGCCCACCGACCTTCGCTTTTGACAGATATTTCCCAACAAGCGACATGCCAGCCGCGAACACTATGACCTGTGTGTGTGTGTGTGTGTGTGTGTGTGTGTGTGTGTGTGTGTGTGTGTGTGTGTGTGTGTGTGTGTGTGTGTGTGTGTGTGTGTGTGTGTGTGTGTGTGTGTGTGTGTGTGTGTGTGCGTATGTATGTAGACATGACAATCTCAGATATTGCTGTACGTACAAGCTCAGTTGAAATTTGGCGAAATACTTTATTTAAGGGGTGGTTAAGAGATTCTCTGAGCATTTTGTAACCGGATGTCTCATTGAAGACATAAAAGACCGTTTATAGAAAGTCGGTTGAACCAGATTAGAGTCCGTAATTTTTGTCATATTTACTTGAAATTTAGGACATAGCTAGTTTATAAAAAGACACTGGATGAGTTCGTTAGCCAGCTTTGTACCTCTTCAACTTTTAAAAAATAATTAATTTTGCAGTTTTGGATCTACTATATACTCTCATTAAACAGCCAGCCCTGGAAGAGGCTGTGTGAAACAAAACAGTCAGCCCTGGAAGAGGCTGCGTGCCTTTCGGACGAGTGACGTGAAACATCAATTTTGTCTCTGTGTACACGGCATCGTGATTCTTGCGTTGCGTTGACGTCAAGCTTATAGTGATGTCATTTTGTTCTCCTGCTATTCTTCTTTATAATTGCTTTCGCTACTCCAGCCCACAGGGGGGGGGTCATTGAGATATACCGGGATATATCGTCTAGTGCAACACCACTCCTCCTAACTCAATATCCTGGCTGTCTATATACACTAGCCATATGTAATAAAGTGTCCCCTGATGCTGCAGGGGCTAAAGAGAATGTAGAGATTGATTGCAGAGATGACGCCATTCACATGTCAATCTGCGTCCGTGATAAAGTTTAAACAAGTATAGCATGGTCAGAGGAGAAGTCTTCGCCACATAAGCATGTAGGGCGAGCGTACTTCACCCGCCAACTATCGGTAAAAAAAAATCTATGAATGATTGGATTAAGGAAGGGGAGAGTTTTGGCTTGAGAGGGTGTATTTATGCAGAAAGCTGGAATATATGGGTATTTGATTTTCATTTGTTGGCGTTTATTTAGCAGGAATATTTTAATAGTTTTTCTTATATTATTTTGCAGATGAGCTGCGGCCACTGGGAGATGGATACTGATGGAACCAGGGGCGTTGGCGACGCCTTTTTTTGCTGCCTTGTCCGCAAGCTCGTTGCCAGGGATGCCTGCGTGAGCTGGGACCCATTGCAGAATAGTGACGACCCCGCGGACAAGGAGCTGGTGAATGGTATATTTAATTTCCTGGGTTATCTCGGGCCTTAATATTGAATTACTGGACTGTATGTTTTGTAACGCAGTTAAAGAATCGGAACAGACCAGAATCTGATAGAATTAGAGTGGGAGTGCTAGTAGATGCTGCAGGGCTAGGGAAATAGTCACCAGCTCGGCCGTGCAGCAACAGCAGCCCTCATTGAGGTCAAAATAGGCAGTTTTTTTTAGGGAGGGAATGTAAAATCCACCACCAATCTCTTTGTCACTAATCTTAGACCCATCGGTATATACAATTGTTGCTCTGGGAAATTTTGCATCCAGGTATTCTAGCGTGACTGTTTTTTGCATGGTAGCATTATCCTTTTACTGAATGAGGAAATTTTGGTTATTACAGGTCCTGCTAGCAGTGTCTATGGGGGACGAATAAGGGGAATTTGCCTAACAGTGAGAGGATCGACCTTTGAGGCGGCCAGTGTATCCTGTATAAAGGTTGGTAGTGTGATAACACTATTTTGAGTTTTACCACACTATTTCCTTGTTCCTATCTTGGAATTGCATTAAGTAAGTTTCCTGTTCATTATTTTTTGACAATATGTAAGTCTGGTGGTGCATTACATAGCGTACGCTTGCTTGCGTTGTGATGTCCAGGGGAGAGCAATTGCCTGCGATTGGTAGGTTGCCGATATTGTTGGGGGATGAATTGGAGGAGCCTAAGATGATTTAATGATCTCATTTCGAAGGGCTGCTAAGCTTTCTTTAAGGTAGCAGAGGGGAGCGGGCAAAAAAAGCATTCTTGCCCCATATGTAACATTAGGAATCTTTACAAGGGGCGTACTCCGTAATGAGAGGTTTGATTAGGAGATTGGTGCTTGTGCCCCAAGGGTTTCGTGTCTGATCACTTTTAATGAGGTTACAGCCCTGTGGGGCTTTTTAATAAAATCAACATTATCTAATGTTTTTTGGGGCGAGTCCCAGTTGAAGAGCATGGCGCGGCAAATCCGGGCACTCCCAAAAATTTTACTTATGGGGGGTGGATGTTTGGCCCAGGGGTGGAGTGGTATGGAGAGGAACGTATGGCGTGGCGGCAGGTTGGGTTTAGGTGGGGGGTCAGGAGACTGGAGTTGTATTTGACTGCTGGCGTGAGGCGGGGGAGATGATGGAGCTGGAGTCTTGATCATAGGCAAGCGGGCGAAGCCATGTGTGGTGACCAGGCATCTGCCTTGAAGCACGTGGCTATGTGGAGTTGGGGGATTCGGTTGGTTACAATTCCCAAATTTTTTCGTCCTGGCCCTGGGGGGAGTATGTGGGTTTTTGATTTTAAATGTGCAGCCCAATATGGTGGCGATTATGTCAGTCTGCATATTGTCGACAGGAAAGATGGGGACTCTTATTTTTGTCTCTAGCGCATCCGGGAGATCCACTATTCATAATATTAACTACGTGTTCGGCCGCAATAGGCATCAGTTCACCTGGGGTTCGCCGCATGTCGGTATGATGGAGGCTCGGGACAAAAATATGTTTGGCGGTTGACTGTGACCTGCGTGTAGCGGGGCAACGAGAATTGTTTGATGGGGAAGAGTTTAGTGGACGAATGTGGCACAGGATGAGCCAAGATGTGTTGGGGGTTGCGGGTCTAGGAGGTTTACGGGAGGTGGGCCAGACCAAGTCAAGAAGCGCGCTTTACATCAAAGAAAGCAGGTCCAGCCAAACACCCTTTCCCGTTGTTTTCTAAAGGCCAGATTTGCATTGAAGAAGCAGAAAGAAGAGAAACTATTTATAAAGTTGATCTGTTGCAGGATACTATGCTTTCAGAAAAGCAGAGCCGTGAGGAGTCTTTACTCGGGGATAGGCAGTGGGGGAGGGGAGTTTCTGGTTGCTAAATAGTGGGGCGGGGCGGGTTAATTGGGGGAACCATGATCCCAGATCTACTGACGGTGAGACGTGTTAGGGTTATAGCGGCGGAAGGAGCTGGCCTCATTTTTGGGGTTTGGGGGGTATGGGGATTATTTTGACACCATTGTCGGCCATATTAGGGGAAATGTATCCATCCAGTGATTGTGTCTAAACTCTGATGGAGACTATACTGTACCTGGTCTGGGATTCGTTAACCGTATAATATTTGTTATAGGCCAACGGTCATTTAGTTTCTCGCTGGCGTCATCGTGGCGGATTAGCGTATCTATTCAATGTTTAGAGGTACTCTTGGTATGTCTTCCACGTTTGAATCCGAGGCATGGGTGTACGGTTGTAGGGCTAGCTGGTCCATGACAAGGGCGGGTTGAGTGGCGGTTTTAAATTAGGGGTAGGGCGGGATTACGGGTTTCTGAGACGTGTGCGCTATGGGAGTAGGGAGGATGCGGGAGATAGATAGCGGGTGTTTGTGTTTTGGTTATTCAAACCAGCTCAGTGGAATTCAGAACCTCGCTGTCAACGGCCCGGGTCTCTACCTTATATCTTGGACCTGATTCTCGAATGCTGGAAATATCTCCTATTGAAGCAATAAAAGTCTCGCAGATCTTGCACACTCGATGTATTGCAGTGTCACGTCGAGCTCCATAGGGCCCACTTCGGGTTCCGTGCGACTATGGCAGGCGAGCGGAATTAGTGGGTGGTTTACGGGGAGGAAGTTGAGAGCTTGTGCGCCGATTTGAGAGGGGGGGGGGACCCTTGGGATCGTTTTGCGCACAGTTAGAGCTAGTGTTGCCATTGTTATGATTGGAGGGGAATGTAGGGCTGATTGGGGGTTTGAAACTGTGCTCGGGCGTGTTGTTTGGGTTGTACGGTTTTGTGGGCAAGGGTTCTTAGCTGCAAGAATAGAGGCCCTTATGTTCCATGAGAAAATCCTAGGTCTTGTTGATCCCCCCGCGCTTTCTGTGACAGTATTGCGTGGAGCCTATAACCGGGGGACATTGCTGTGAGGGCTAATACACAGGTTAAGATGGAGTACACAATCTCCGTTTTCCCATTTTTTTGACGTTGTACTAATGCGTACGACTGCATTTGCTAGTGACTGGAATCCAGATCAGTCACTGGGTGTGGGACTAAGGGGCGGTGATGCCTGGGTGTTGTGCGGGCGAAAATGTGGAGAATTGAGACTGTGTGAGGGGACTGAATAGATAAAGGGTTAAAAGGGATGGGGAGTGAAGTAGTGTGCGAAGGGGGGGTCCCCCCTAGGGGGAGGGGGTGTTAAAGGTCGGGGGTTTAGTTTGGAAATGGGGGTGTGAAGTGTGAGGGTTGGATAGGGTTGGAGTGTGAGATGGGATGCGGAGGAGTATTAAGGGGGGTTGAGCCCCGGGTTTGGGGGTAGGCAGGATATGGAGGATGGTGGTGTGGGGAACTTTGTAGGGTAGGGGGGGACGCGGTGAGGTTGGTGGAGAGTCGTGAACCTGGTTAAGCCGTACGGAGGGGGTAGGCTTAGAATCAATATCAGGTAAAGAGAAGAACTGATTTCTGAGTACTGTAGGTGGAGTCCCTTTGGCGCTTGAGCGGGGCAAAAACGGGCCCAGCGATTGGGAAATATGGTATGTGAGAGGATATTTGTAGTAACTGGAGCGTTAGGCAAGCAGGTAGGGTGCTATGAATGATGCAGGGTACCGTAGAAGGCAAAATGATATGTGGGAATAGTTTGGGCAAAAGAGACGGAGGGATGGCTATTAACGTTGGCGTGTTAGTTGGTGTGGGCGGTATTTGGGGGGAGGGGAGGAGGGACAGGGCTTGGACCATAATCTACTTGATTAGGGGGAAGGATTATATCGGGACTGGCAGGGGGTTGGGGAAGGATTGAGTAAGAGATAAGGAGGGAGGCTCTCATTATTAAATAACATGCCCTGGCTAAGCTGCATTCTAACGGGGACTTGTCCATTTCCCACCAAACGGCCGTTGAATTGGGAGCAGAAAGGCGGATAGGGGCAGCAAACCTTAGACCCCCCCGGCGCAGGTAATACGAAGACGCTCTGGATTCAGGAGTTATTGTGAGAGTGTTGTATGGAACGTCCGGTCTTTTAACGGGCCGGCCGCGTTACACTCCACTTCAGGTGCATAATAGAAGTCAGGTTAGGGTTGATTTTAATCCGTTCATGGTTTACTAAAGTGCACTGATTGATAACTGACGATAAGAACCATGGACGGGGACCATTATGTGTGGAGTATACTATGCGGGATGCATGGGGGGCAACATTCTGGCCCCCGTCCCGACTGCGGAGGGGGACGCTGCATTCTTGTGCTGGGCCTGGATGTTACTTGTCCACGGGCACATCCCCACATGCTGGGCGAGATGGTGTTGGGCACGCGGTGATCGTACAAGGGGTGAGCAAAGCCTTAACACGAGGTAAAAGGGGATATGGGAAGTCTATGCGAGATGATGCGGATGGAACGTAAAGGCCAACTTGATTGAAAACCACCAAAACTCACAGAAAATCAATAAATAGAGGGCGGATAGGGGGGCGCAGCAGTATGGGAAGGATAGTAATAGGTAATAAAAACACTGGAAATTGGGGAGGGGGAACCCAAAAATACAGTACAAACCTTGATACACGGTGTGATATTGAGCACGACCTGACAGTTAAATAGCAAGGGCGACGGATGAATCGCGTATGTACCTGATAGAAGGACGTAGATGGACCTTTAGAGTGTTGTGTCAGCCCGGAAAATTAACAAAGGGGGGTTTTCGCACTTCCTGTCGCGGTGTTCCGCTGCGAAGTTGTGGTTTGGGTTCCTTAATCGTGTCTCCCGTGTTAATTGCGGGTACCTCGCTCTTGTACACTGTGCCGGATGTTTTTGCGGCGCGCGGTCAGTTACACGCGGGCGAGATAGCCCGAGTCCCCCCAAGCACCGCGTGGGGATTATGGAAGTGGATATGGAGAGAAAAACCTGCGGTATTGGTATAATGGTGTTTGGGCGGTTAATGCGGGGTTATTTCTCACTGGTATCAGGGGGGCATACCCCCGTGTGCTGGTTCACTGGTTGTCGATACTGACAGACACATGTTAATTCCTGGCAACTACACATTTGGCTAATGAGCATACCAGGCATCCTGCATAATAAATGACATAGAGGTAATTCTATCCAGCAAGATAGGTGTATTATTAAGATCTGTATCTCTTGCAGATGAACGTTTCACCTGTAGAACCTCTGTGATTTTGGAACCCTACCGACCGTCAGAAGCATGTGCACTGTGATATACTGTTCAAAGATGTCATTGCGGGGCTGCGATACTCCGAAAACGTGATTTTTTTGTTTTGTTTTGTTGACTTATTGATTTTCAAAGTGACCTACTGATTTTTTGTTTCCTCCGGTCATATGACTTATTCAATTTTATTGACTGCAAAACTCAACCTAATCCCTGTGAACAATATCTGCTTCCCTCCGCCAAGCTAATCTGGCACTACCCTTGAATTATTATGGTCAAGCCATCTCCTGCAACTGATACATAGTCATTAGTCAACACCTCCACAATTTGAGAAATGGGACCTTAGGGGTAAAAGATTAACAGGAAACACACTTATAGGGCGTTTAACATTAGAGCGCACAGGGTTTATCGCAAATATCTTCTCAAAGAACCGCTTTTCTACAGCAATCTTAGAACAAATATCAATCAGGGCCAGCTGACCTAATTCGATTTACTTTCAAGCAAGTCCGATCAATGTGTCAGTTGTGCTGTATAGTAAAAAGAAAAATTCAGAAGTTTTTTCATGAAATGACTGATTTCACATCCCTAAATGTGCCCAGATATATTCAGCCTAGTTTTTTGGGGGGTTGTTTTAAAATTCATTTTCACATGGATGAGTAACTCAACCAAGTTTCCAAACTTGAATCAGCGCTGACACACATGAAGTCTGCATGCTTGACCTGGATATTAAAATCTGGCCATTTCCCATGGGGGCTCTATTAGTGTATTAAAAATGGCTTATTCTTGTGCTTTCTTGTACAGTGAAATCAACAAATGATAGGAGTTAACTCATTCTACCCCAGACACACCACAGCAAGATAAGGATCGACCATGATAGTTCAAGGGTGATGCCAGAATAGCTTGGCGCCTATGGGCGCCAAGCTATTCTGGCATCACCCTTGAACTATCATGGTCGATCTGTGTCCTGCACTGCAAAGCAGTCTTCTGAGGACAACGGCAAAATTTCGGGATTTCGGTGTTGGGGTAGAATGAGTTCAGTAAAAAAAATAGCCCATATTAGGTTACCTGACACTTACTGATAAACTGTTCTTTAAATGGTACACAAAAGCGTTTCTTTGCGGAGATATTTGGACAAAAATGTGCGCTCCAATGTCAAACGGCCTATAAGAATGACAGAACACTTTTTGTCTTAGTCCTCTTTGCTCCACTCGCTCGCTTGCTCACCCAAAAATGGCTCAGCATGACCAGCAAGAGAGGCTATCTCGTGGTATGCGTCGCATGGCTTGGTACAGCATGACATAACTTGGTGTAGTGCAGTCGTGCGCAGTCAGGCGTGGCGAGGTGGTGAGATGCGTCCATCTGTGGCAGCTGACTGAGTCTGAATGACTTGCCTCGGCTTCTCCTCTTAACTCCTTCGCTGCCAAGAAAACGTGAACATAATTCAATCGCAAGAGACATGGGTGGGGGGGGGGGGGGGGGGGGTTTGAGAAGTTGATTCCAGTGTATTTATGTGACCAGATCTATCATTCCAATTGATATGCACCTGTTCGTGTTTACACTTTGTTTGTTGATTGTATGTTGAGTGCCGCGATGAGGAATAGTGTCCTAGTAAGTGCAGACTCGGGTGTTGACCTGCGCGCTGCCGTGCATGGGCCAGAGACAGCTGTTGTCGGCCTTGTGACATTGCACTGACTGGGGTTTTGGGTCATTATCCTTAGTCATCGTCGCTACTCCACACTATCACAGCTATTTATGCGGGACGCCTTGAATGATTTAATGTAACAAAATGTCAGGCGGCCCCAAGCATTTTCTTGTTATATTCCAAGTTTACTGTAAACAGAGTAATTCAGTAAGATTTATTATAACATGTTTTATTGCTATTATGAACCCATTCAGCCCTGACGCAATACAGAAGGAGATCAGCCATTATAATACAAGGGTAGCGGCCGTGCCAGATGAGCTTGGCGCCTCAGGCGCCAAGCTGATCTGGCACTACCCTTGAATTATCATAGTCGATCCATCTCCTGTACCTAGTGCAAAGTCGTTAGTTGGCACCTCCAGATTTTGAGAACTGGGATTAAATAGGTTATGAGCAGATTAATTTATGGGGCGGTCCGTGGCGCAGTGGTTAAGGCGCCTGCCACCAACGCTAAAGGTGCGAGGTTCGATTACGGGTTCCGGCGTCGGATTTTTCTCCTCTAGTGTGAGTTAATTCGGGCGGACCGTCGGGGGTTCTTTCTCCGGGTACTCCGGCTCTTCCACCCCCACGACTTTGGTATCAGTTTCAGCCCACTATCAAATTCAAACGATTTCGAATTTCCAAAAACTACACTGAGTAGCTCGCTTGAGCTTGCCCTTAGCACCACGTGAATGTTCTGTGTTTATGTACTGTGTGTGAGTGAATGCGCGTGATTCACGTGAGCGTGCTTGTTGGGTTCAGTTCGCGGCGGCGCTTTGAGCCGATTTTCAATTGGGATAAAGCGCCTATTTAATGCGCTTATTATTATTATTATTATACTGACTTTCATTAAAAACGCGAATCCGCCTTTAACCATAGCGCTTTTCTTCGTAAATATGCTTTAATCTGGGTTATTTTGACGTGATTTATTAAATGTTATGAAGAGTGCGTTATGTCGTGTGCAAATAAAATGTTTAGTCTGTAAAATCGCACATCGATGACTTATTCAAGATTCAAGAAATGTATTGTCCATTAAAGGATATTTGTACTTATGACGTCATCAGTAACACTACCATCACAGGATATTGAAAGTGAAATTGGGAGCATCTTCAGAGGACACAGCTGAAAGCTAACCAATGTGCAGTGTCACTAGGGTCCGTGTGCATGAAAATGAGGCCTGTTTGGTCTTGACCTACTTTTCGTTTGTCAAAGGCATCTAAATAATCAACATGACCTGCAAACATGAAAATCAAAAAGTTCTTTATTTTTAGGTTAGTGGCCATATTTACCTGATCAAATGGATATGGGTGTGTTCTTTATTTCTGTATCAGTCACTGGAGCATAATAAATGGTTTCAAAGTAATTCACATTAAATCAAATAAGATTTATTAAGAAAATGATGTGCACTGGAAGTTCTGGTTCTCTAATGAATTTTTCGAGTCGAATTTCGTTTGAGGCAGTTAATAACATCATAAGCAATCCACACAACTTGTGTGTTAAAACATATCACAGGAAACATGCTTCACAGAGTGTGTTCAGTTTTTCTTATTTTCACCACTAATGAAACCCCGTGTCCTCCAAGGTAGTCATGGGCGATAACTCATCAAATTTTTGTGTGAAGGTAGTTCAGACAGTAGGCTGAACATCTGAAGTAAGCAACAAATAAAATGTTCTTGTTTTGCTGTCAGGGTGGCTCTTTGTTTGCGGGTAGACTTACAGACACATTTCGCGTTTTTAATGGAGGTCGGTGTAGAAATTTGTGTTGTCAGTACTTCTGAAACATCTAGTGTTTTTACGTGCAGCATTACACATAATTATGCATAATTGACCAGACGCCAAACCCTTTGGAATAACAACACCCTCACATCCTGCAGGAATCATCGTGACAAAAACCGCCACCAGAAGCCAGAGGGTTAATTTTCGATACAACTGGTGATTAAAGTGAGAGTGTGTGGGTGTTCCTAGCGGATGAATTGATCACCAGCAAGCAAAAGGTCCTCCGGCTGACGTCAGCTGTAGTTGGCTCATGCGCAGCACAATCGCAGCCAGCGTCAGCCGAAGTACCTTCCACCTGGTGGAGGGATGAAAGGACTGATTGGGGAAGATCATGATGTACGTGGCGGATCTATGTTTAACCCTTTTAGCCCCGGATCCCTACAGCAGCAGATGGTTTGATCATGATAATTCAGGGGTAGTGCCAGATTAGCTTGGCGCCTGAAGGCGCCAAGCTAATCTGGCACTACCCTTGAATTATCATGGTCAAGCCATCTCCTGCAACTGGTACATAGTCGTTAGGCAACACCTCCAAAATTTGAGAAATGTGACCTTGGGGCTGAAAGGGTTTACAGATAATTAATTCTCTGTATTTGACGAACAAATTTTGACAGGGACGGGAAGAGTGGAAGACCGCTTGACACGGATACAGACAGATCATAAGAAAGAAGACCTTTTTATTTGCCATGTTTCAAATTCAAGTACACGATGGCCCTGTACAGCCACTGGGACGGACTTTTTGTCTTGCCGCGTCCGTTATGATGATTTGGGGGGGGGGGGGTGTTAGGGTTAGTTAGTTATTCGGGTTTAACGCCGAGCAATGTGTGGGGGGGGGGGGTAGGGTTAGTTAGTTATTCGGGTTTAACGCCGAGCAATGTGGGGGGGGGGGGGGGTTAGTTAGTTATTCGGGTTTAACGCCGAGCAATGTGGGGGGGGGGGGGGTAGGGTTAGTTAGTTATTCGGGTTTAACGCCGAGCAATGTGGGGGGGGGGGGGGGAGGGTTAGTTACTGATTCGGGTTTAACGCCGAGCAATGTGGGGGGGGGGGGGGGGGGTGTGTTGTGCTACAATGCGAGTTGTGTCTTTGATATACTGATTGTTGTACTGAACATTATTTGAATGTTATGAACAGAGCTTTTGTTAATTCCATCATGGGGCATTTCCATCTGTGACGTCCAGGAAAGAAGTGTTTTTTTCCCCCCGTTTGTTTATTGTATGCCAATAGCCATGGCCGTCTTTGATCTATGTTTTTACAGGGAAAAACATCATGGGGAAACAGTGGTATTGCTACACACCCCATTAACGTCATTCCAGCATGCAGGCATTTACTCTGTCATTTGATCTGTTTACTCATCATGAGGGCACCAAAGCTGAAGAGACCGATCAACCCAGGCATTTCAAGGGTAGTGCCAGATTAGCTTGGCGCCTTCTCAGGCGCCAAGCCGCTAATCTGGCACTATAATACCCTTGATATGTCTGGGTTCATCTGCACCCCCTGAAGTCTTTGTAGCCTTTTCCTATTGTTAGGAAGTCAATATTTAGTGTGTGAGTGAACATTTGGTGCACATTGTGAGTTTGTCCAAATTGAGTGCTGTTTCTCTCTCTCTCTCTCATGCCGAAATTGTGTAATTTATTAAAAAAAAATCATTATTATTTTATGATACTTTTATTACTAGCATTAGTAACACGATTATTTAATCACATGTTTTGACAACTTTGTCGTCCCAGGAAGGACAATTTGGGTTTTAAACGAAAAATTATTTTTTCCGTAGTACACACTAAAGTCATATTTGTACATTTCCAAACCTAGCTCTGTCTTGGTTCATGGGACTGAAGTGATCTACATAAATGCCTAGACATTTATGCAGATCAGTTCAAGCCACACACCAACCCCAAAAATTACCCATGGTAGAAACCAAGGTGGTTTTACATACTTTTACCCTGACTAAAACAATGGGTGCACATGCACTCTTGTCATAAACAGCTTCAATGTGTAGACATGAGTGACACATGCTTAACCCTTTTAGCCCCAAGGTCCCATTTCTCAAATTTTGGAGATGTTGACTAACGGATATGTACCAGTTGCAGGAGATGGCTTAACCATGATAATTCAAGGGTAGTGCCAGATTAGCTTGGCGCCTAAGCTAATCTGGCACTACCCTTGAATTATCATGGTCCAAGGGTAGTGCCAGATTAGCTTGGCGTCTGAAGGCGCCAAGATAATCTGGCACTACCCTTGAATTATCATGGTCAATCTATCTCCTGCTGCCGGGATCCGGGGTTAAGACGAACTTGCTGTGAAGTCTAGAGCGATATGCCGCAAAGTTTAAACCCGCTGATGCACTAGAGCAGGCGGTGGATCTACCATGATAATTCAAGGGTAGCGACAGATTCCGCGCTTGGCGCCGCCTTCGCACCTTCAGGCGCCAAGCTAATCTGGCACTACCCTTGAATTATCATGGTCGAGCCATCTCCTGCAACTGGGTACATGGTCGTCAGGTGACACCTCGAAGATTGTGCATATGGGGTTAAAGCCCATCGTACCCTGACTGTACAACAGGCGACTATATCTATATCACTTCACCTGGAAACGATATAGTCACCTGTACACAGCTGAACCCCCCTGCCTGCCTGCGTACGTACGTGCATTTTTGTTTCTGAAACCTGCGTCCACTGAACGACCAAAAGCCACCACCGTCCAACTGAAGAACATGGGCACAACTTACTCTAGTCTCAGCAAGAGGCATAGATCCTCATGAGCCCCCGCAGTCGCGGGGGCTCATGAGGATCTAAGCCTCTTGCAATTGAGATCGCGTTCTCTTTTTCTCGGCAGTGAGGGGGGTCAAGTTGGGCTTCAAAGCAGCTATGCTTTTGATTTGTGACCTGTGACAGTTAAAAGCGAACATATCGCCGTTCACGTTGTTATAGCAGTGTGTTGTTTAAAATAAAGTGCCTTCTTGTATGTATAACAGTTTGCATTGTTCAGTGTTCTTTTATTGTTTAAATCTGGCTGTGCTTGTTTGTATGTGCGAGAGAAAGAGAGAGAACTGGGCTGATCAGACCACATTTCCTAAATTATGCAGGTGTCACAGCAATTATGTAATTCAAGGGTAATGCCAGATTAGCTTGGCGCCTGAAGGCGCCAAGCTAATCTGGCATTATCCTTGAATTATCATGGTCGATCGCGCTCCTGTACATAATCGTTAAGTGCCACCCGGCTTCGACATTTTGGAAATGCAGCCTCGTGGCTCAGTGAGACGTTACCTATACTGGGGAGTGCGTATCGTTAGTCCTATGTACTGATAGTCCTACGTAGCGACAGCCCTGCGTATCGATAGTCCATCATTTCATTAGGCCTACGTGTCGATAGTCCTACGTATGGATAGTACTACGTATCGACTGTCCTAAGTATCTATAATCTTATGGCAGGTCACTTTTTTTTCCACCGACACGGGGCTGACTGGCATACATTTAAAACGTTGCCTTCACCAGGGCGGACTCGGCTGAATTTCCGTCGCCCAAACCGATGTTGTCACAGTCTTGCCTCAACTATGACTTTCCCCCACTGAGCTTCTGTGTTACTGACCCCCCCCCCCCCCTTTTTTTTTTTTTTTTGTGTGTGTGCGACGGGAAACTATCCTGCATAGCAGAGGTGAACAAGAGCAGTAAGTCGTTGTGATGACACCACTGCTCCATAATTAAGCATGCTGCGCGACAATATAATTTATTGCATGACATACCCAAAAATATTTATTTAACTCATTCCGGCTACCCCAGACACACCACAGCAAGATAAGGATCGACCAGGATAGTTGAAGGGTCATGCCAGAATAGCTTGGCGCCTATGCATCACCCTTGAACTATCATGGTCGATCTGTGTCCTGCACTGCAATGCTGTCTTCAGAGGACAACGGCAACATTTGGGGATTTTGGTCTTGGGGTACGAGTTAAAACAAAGACGTTGTGATCATTTAACCCTTTCCTGCCCGGGGAAGGTCGCTGTAACTGTCAATTAACCCCTCTAACCCCACGAAAATTTTTGACGTGTCGCCTAAAGACTGTGTACCAGTTACGGGAGATGGAATCGACCACGATCATTCAAGGGTAGTGCCAGATTAGCTTGGCGCCTTCAGGCGCCAAGCTAATCTGGCACTACCCTTGAATGATCATGGTCGATCCACATCCTGCTGCTGTGCGTGGCCCGTGCGCCAAAACTACCGCCATTTGTAAAAAAATTCAGATAAACCGGACGCAGGTCTGGAGCGGTTGCGATGGCCCTAGGATTGTCCCCTTGGGCAGGTTCCACTGTGGTTGGACCGTGAACTGTGAACTTTAAGAGGCTCAGTGTTGAACTCACGGATTTCGTATTGCGCTAAACAAAAATATTTCATCTCTTTATCTCCGGACATAAGGCACTTCGATGCAAGAGGTATAGATCTTCATGAGCCCCCGCAAGGAGGATCTATACCTGTTGCTGGTATCAGTCGTATATCTCTAGATGCCTCATACGGGCGAGGTTATGGTGGTTTCAGAGGCATAGTTTGTAGATGCGGACACTGGAGACGGTAATACCTCTATTTTCAAGCGTTGGCCAAGTTTCCCAATATTACCGTGTTGCAAAGATGGATTGAACATGACAGTTCATGAATAGCTTTGCGTCCATTTTGATGTGGGCGGACGCATGATTTCTTTTTCATGTGTGCACAAAGTGCCTGGGGCGGTCAATTTAAGCACACGGAGCGCAAGTATGATACGAAAATACGTTGGCCTTGTGTGTGTGTGTGTGTGCATGTGTAAATCAGGCATCGGCACGACCGATTTCGATTGAGGGCGTGTGTGTGTGTGTGTGTGTGTGTGCACGCGTCCGTACGTGTGTGTGTATATCAGGCATCGGCAAGACACAAGACTGACCCCGATCGAATGCATTTAAGGCCTTTATTGAGTTCAACCGAAAAGACTGAATAAACAAATCAAAATGCACACATGAAGAACACAAACTTACATTGCATTAGGCGTATAAAAAAAAAAAAGCATGAAATAATTTCTATAAGAGTCAGACTTAACTCATTCTACCCCAACACCAAAATCTTTAAATTGTGCTGTTGTCCTCTGAAGACTGCATTGCAGTGCAGGACACAGATCGACCATGATAGTTCAAGGGTGATGCCAAAATAGCTTGGCGCCCATAGGCGCCAAGCTATTCTGGCATCACCCTTGAACTATCATGGTCGATCCTTATCTTCCTGTGGTGTGTCTGGGGTAAAATGAGTTAATGGAAAACGTTTAAAGCTTAACCCTTTGCGTGTCGGTAGCGGTTTTGGTCCACAGAAATCATCGCAACTAAAACCGCTACCGGGCGCAAAATGTCAACGTCTTTTGTCTACCAAGCCCGCCACCTTTTGGACGAGAGTCGAACACTCTACAACCTGAGCTACCCAGTTCGAATACAGACTAAATGGCTTTGTTGAACAGTGAGAGAAAAGGTTGAAAATCTAACCCACATGCACCAGCCATCTTGCAGTGCAGAAACCTAAACACAGAGCTACAATACTACAAGTGATACATGTATGAAGAAAACCTGATGAAGTCAAAAACAAACATTCACCAGAGCTGAATTAATGTAGGGTTCCATCTACACAAAAATGAGATTAAATGTAAAAAAAATAAAAATAAAAGGATTTATAAGCAACCTCGCGAGGAAGAGAAGCTGAAACAATGCTGCAACATGGAAGGTTACAAAGTAAAGTAGATAATAGCACTGTCAGGGGAGAGAAGTGTGCATGATCGACCAGTGATCATAGATCTACTGTGGCCAAAGCACAAAAAAAAGAGAGGGTGCGCTAAAAAAAGTAGCTGAAAACAATGCAGGGGCTTCCATAAGCATTGCTTTCAGCTACTTTTTTAGCGCACCCTCTCTTTCCTATCTCTTTTCTTTGTGCTTTGGCCACAGTAGATCTATGATCACTGGTCGATCATGCACACTTCTCTCCCCTGACAGTGCTATTATCTACTTTACTTTGTAACCTTCCTAAAATATTAGCACTGGCAGTCTCCCCTTTTCTTTTCATTTAATGCTGCAACATGTTAAGTACATTACATAGCATGTGTTTGCCACAGGGACCCGTGCAAGCCTGAGAGACGTCAAAGTAACCAATGTACCCTGAAGGCAACAAAAACGAAGACAAAAACGGATGGAGGAGATATTAAAAAACAAAACAACTAAAAAACACAATGGTAAATGTGCGGTGTTGTTGATGTTTTCTAGTCGATAGCGTATTGCGGTAATTCATACGCCACATCGCGACTCCAACAAAGGCGCTCTCAAGTACGAGTGCGCATTGCTTATCCTTTTCCGTATGTACCATACTACCGAGTCAGGAAAGAATTTTTTTTAAAAAGGATCTTATTTCTGAAGCAGTTTATCACTAAAGAAATGTAAGTGTCCTAACAAAAAAAATCGCGTAAAGCTGAATAGGAATAATGTACGTCATGAAAATAACTGAAAAAAGCACGGTCATGTGCACTGACAGACACGGGCAGTAGTGCCAGCAGAACAGCACCAAATGTGTCGGCCATTTGCACTTTTACATCAAACCACACACATGTACAAGAGGTACAGATCCTCATGCGCCCCTGCATTTGAGGGGGCGCATGAGGATCTATACCTCTTGCATGCGTGTTCGCACATCTACTGACATTTTTTGTATTCCTCCGACTGTTCATCAGGCGTTCAGTCTACAACACTTTGCGATCCCTGTATATTTTACTTAATGAGTTCTTGAATTTCTTCACGGGCACTTGCAAGGTTTCTAGTGTTATTTTCGAAAGAAAAATAATACTATGTAATCTGGCTTCTGCTTCTGGTTGCAGCGATTATTATTGAAGGAAAAAACGGAGGACGCATTTTCCACATCAAACTTCATTAAATATGTATTCCTGCTTCTCCTAAAAATGCTCACTAACGCTCACAATGTAAAGAATTAACACCTTCATTGCCAGTGGACGGAGACTGTGTTTATGGAAATCTTGAATTCAAAGCCAAAGGCCCCTTAACCATCTGATGACCATGGACACAAAGTGGTGTTAGCAAGAGGCAGAGATCCTCATGAGCCCCCGCAATTGCGGGGGCTCATGAGGATCTATGCCTCTTGCAGATGGACTATGTTAACCTTTCTCTGCAGTGGGGGGGGTTAAATACCCACGAACCAGATGAAATGCCTGAAGGTGTTGTTTAACTCGTCAAGTTCAACTCGTGAACTGTCATGGTTGCGTCATCTTTCCCGACGTGCGTTAGGAATGGAGTACCTCACTAAAAAGTGAGAAATTTGGCTCAGAAACCGAGACCTTCATACTATGTGATTCAAGTCGTTCACAGCATTTTACAGCAGTTTAAAAACTGGGAAATTCTGTTAGCGAAACGAAAGTAAACACGAATAAATTTTAGTTTCTTTCACCCAGAGGACCTGGCAATCAGATCAACAAAGCGAAGAAACTATAGGGGTGATCGTAATTATAGAACCTAATAGATGTTTGCAACTTGGAGCAGGTTATTAAGAGAAGCAGGAACACAATTTGGCTGTAGGGCTGACTCTGGAAAAAAATGGTGACTGCCTGATGCAAGCATGATTGACATTCCTGTCGTCTGCTCCTGGCGGATTCTGTTTAAAATCCGACAAAACACAAACGTAAAAAGTACTGTATGCTTGACAATTTTGGATGCAGCTAAACTGACCGACAGTTCACAGAGCAGTGCAAGACAAGCTTGTTGCCTCCCCTGACCGACTGTTCAAAAATAGCTAGCGTCGGGTCAGCTTGACGCCTGGGAGGGCACCCAAGCTGATCTGACACTACTCATGAACGGTCACTGCATGTTCTGCGGTCAACCCATCTGTTGTCGAGTTTAGCCCTGACGCACCTACAGCAGGAGATGGATCGACCATGATAATTCAAGGGCAGTGTCACATTAGCTTGGCGCCTCCTGGCGCCAAGCTAATCTGGCACTACCCTTGAATTATCATGGTCGATACATCTCCTGCAACTGGTACGCAGCCGTCTGGTGACAGTTCTAAAATTTGGGAAACGCGGCTGTGGGGTTAAATGGGTTAACAACTGGGTGGCAAGGAGAAGTATTTGTGGAAAATGCATCATTTCTCAATCTCAGTATAGATCTGTTGATTTCAAAGCAGCTGAAATCAAGGTCAACACGTTGGAGAAGATTGCACTGAGCCTGAGTAAGGTCTCCAGGTTAGTCGGTCTATGTACATGTAAGCGTCTCTTGAGTGTGGCCGAAAGGAGTTAAGTTGGAACGTAACTGACAGAATCATGCAATTTTCACAAAGTTGTCTTTTGTTACCAATCCTGCAGATACCTGTCCAATTTGTTGAACACGAATGCATCAGTACTCGTGTAAAGCATTATTTACGTACGTGTGTTATTAGCCAACAGAGCCGAGTGAAAAAGTCGAAGAATTTCAGACTAAGATCAAGCATTTGTCATCCGGCAAATCTTTCAGCTGCACAACTGAACATACTGCGCAGTCAAACCTACAAAAACTAGTTAGTTATTTGGGTTTAAAGCCAAGCAGGTGACTAGGCCATCTCAACGTCGGTCAAACCTACAAAAAGCAAACTTCCCTGGGACTGTACTAAAATTCTGAGAAAAATACAAAAGCCAATTAGTTCGCAAACCTTTCAGACATGACACTACAACAAGATGCGGATTGAGCATGACAGTTCAAGGGTGATGCCAGAATAGCTTGGCGCCTGTTGGCGCCAAGCTATTCTGGCAACACCCTTGAACTATCATGCTCAAACTGTCTCATGAATGTACTTAAGTTTTCACAGGAAACCCCAAATTTGAAAACGTTGACCTTATGGTTCAGTGTGTGACTCTCGTAGGGAGAGAATTTGAATTGATTTAATAAAACCACCTCGCATCGTGTGCAGTGGAGCTCTCACAACACCATGCACGCGATACAAAACGCCTGAAACCAGCGGAGCGGATTGCCGGCCTGAACAGTATAAGTGACTGCCACCCAATACAGCAGGTTGCCGGGCTGAAAGGACCTTAGCCAAAGTAGGCTCTCACAGACTCTGGCTGGATCGACATTTTCTCTCCAACAAGATGGAAAGCTAAGTAAACAGTGATTTTACAGAGTGATTGGCTTTCATGCCATGGATTTAAGATATTGCGGTCCATAATCCTATACTTGATTTCATATGCCAATTACAGAAAGTGAAAAAAAGATTCTGGTTTGACTGCGCACTATGTTGTGTCCACAAGCATCGCGAGCCTGGTACTAGCAGACATCGCACATTACAACAGGCATCCAAAACCTTCTGTGACAGCGGGAGATGGTTTGATACACATATTTCACTTGTAGCGCAGATTGTCGTGGCCTTCACAGGCTCCGACACTACTCTTGACTATCATGGTTCACATCTCGCCTAACTTTTGATGATGTCATTAAAACATGCCACGTTAAACGATGCATGACTGCATCCCCTCTCCCAAGACAATTAAATTAACCCCTTCCATGCCACTGTACGTACATTTTTGTTTCTGAAAAAGCCAAAACCGCCCAAGAAACATAGATACAAATTGGTGTCAGCAAGAGGTATAGATCCTCATGAGCCCCTGCACTTGCGGGGGCTCATGAGGATCTATGTCTATTGCAGTTGGATCGTGTTCACTTTCTCAGCATTTAAAGGGTTAAGAGACACTTGCATGTACATGTAGGTCATAAATCAGCCGAAAGAACATCTATCGGGTGATCTAAATAGTATTGAAAGCAGAGAAAGGTGATTCAGCGAGGTGAAGGTTTTGTCTGGATTTAGTACGAATGCACCCTAAAAAGAAAGAACCCAGCCACTTCCAGCAGTCGCATTTCCACACTTAGTTTGCACTTCATAATGTGCTCGGTGCGCATCTTCGTAAAAACTGTGTACCCGGTGGAAACAAATTCAAGCGATGAAAACGGTGTTGAAATGGAAACATAAATATGAACATGAGATGAGAAGGTAAATGACACTAGAGAAAGGAAGTTGAAATAATAATTGTAAAAAATGTTTCCCTCATGAACCCCCTTAGTTCCTGCAGTCACCAGTACTGAAAACAGTCCAGGTGGCTTCCTGCACAGGGAGGATAAAAAAAATATACATGATGGTGGGTGGCCTTTAGCTGCTCATGGTATGAATCTATGAAAAGTAGACGTTGGCGGTCGCCCTGATCACGGCGTTGCAGCGGATGCATCGCCGGATGTTTGGCGCGCAGTCCGTACACGCCATGATGTGTCCGCAGGGGAGAAAGATGACCCCGACATTATTCACGTGACACCGCTGACACTTGCGCATCTCTCTCAGCCGGGCGTTCTCTCGCTGCAGCACCTGCTGCCTTTCGCGCAGACCCCCCTCCATGTTTCCCCCGTTGGCACGCTCTCCCGGGGGTGGGTTGGCACCCACTGCATCTGTCAATGATAGTACGTGGGTGATGGTGGGAAACTTTAAATGACTGAAACAGTCCACAGATTAAAGGTGTCCCATAATGGCCAGCAAGAGACATAAATTCTCATGAGCCCCTGGGGATGCACCAGAACTGGACTGCTGCCGCCAGGGCTCATGAGAATGTATGCCTCTTGAAGACGGAACAGGCTGGCTGAAGGACTGTTGTCTGAACCATGCAGCTTTCTGGGATTTTAAAAGACTGAATCGGTCTCCCGGACTGAAGACTGTCACCCATGATGATAATAATAATAATAATCTGTTCAAATTTCTTTTTTAACCGCCTTCACATCCCGGGCATGCTGCAGGAGATAGATTTATTAACAATAGCTCAAGGCATATCTTTAACTTGCTTGGCTCCTCGTTAACCCATTCAGACCCAACGCACTACAGCAGGAGATGGATCGACCATGATAATTCAAGGGTAGTGCCAGATTAGCTTGGCGCCTGTCGGCGCCAAGCTAATCTGGCACTACCCTTGAATTATCATGGTCGATCCATCTCCTGCAACTGGTGCATAGCCATTAGATGATGCCTCCAAAATTTGGGAAATACGGCCATCGGGCTGAATGAGTTAAGCAAGATAAACACTACCCTCAAGCTATACCGCCAATGGCTAATCCACCTCCAGAACTGATGTTGAACTTGAAATCGATCTCTCTCTCACCCCCTTCAAGTTCCTACCTGGTGCTTCATCTCCAAGCCCATTGACTTGTTGCAAATCATTGTTGTTGCGTTGTTGCTGTTGGTTGTTGTTGCCAGCGCTGCCTGGAACCCCTCTACCTGGTGGCTGGTTTGCATTCAAATTTGCCAGGACCTCCGACAACATGGTATCCATTTGGGACTCCATACCTGCGAAGCATAACAATAATTGTTGTTTAAGTAAGTTTTGATGAAGACAACACGGGTTGCCTTCTTATCCAAAATGGTCACCCCTCTCAATCTGCAAAGCGTCAGCATCAGCGTAGCAGATTGAAAGCGGTAACCAGAGTGGTTAAAGACTTGATACACGCAGGATACAAGATAAGATTGTCTTCCTTGATCGTCCCTTTGTAGAAAAATGTATATCAGTTTTACAGGCAGTAAAGTGAAACATCCACCGATGTTACAGTGTAACACAAGCATAAAAGCATAATAATGTATGTAAACAGCGAAAAGCAGACAAGATAAAAAAAAGTAGCATCTTCATTGCATGAAAGTACTAACAAGAAGTGTCTACAAAAAGTGGACACAAAGAACATTTACGTACAACATCCATCACAGATTGTAACAACATGAATTGCCATGGACAGGTCTACACACAATGTGTGCTTTTTTTCGTTAAATCATTTGTAAATTTGTACTGTGAGGCTTTCTTATCAAAGTGAACTGTGCATTATGCGTACTCAGGAGAAGAGACGTACGTGTACAGATCGGTTTATCACTGGAATTTTCACATATAAAATAAGCAATACAATACAATATCATCATTCACTCATAGAAATAATAGGAGAAAAAACAAATTTAAAAAGATAATAATAATAAAAATACTGGATCGCGTTCAGCGTTTAACGGGCATCTTAAACACCAAAATGATAGCCTTATACGTGCATAAACAATTATACACATATAACTGATTGCGTTTAGCGCTAAACAGGCCTCATGAATACCAAAATGGCAGCCTTATATGCTCGTATAAAATTATACATGTTTAGGCATCTTGTACGCATTTATTTTTCTAATGAGAATACCACCACTGGTCTTTAAGACAAGACAAGATGAGACAAACCTTAATGATTCCTTTGTAAAGAAATTTACAGATGGGGCAGCACAGTGGAACAATGACATACACAACTATTGACTAGAACATAAATGAACGAGCATGTAAACACTGATGTCAGAGTAAACGTGAAGCAAAACTGTTAACTCATTCAGCCCGACGCACATATTTCCCAAATTTTGGAGGCGTCATCTAACAACTCTGCACCTGTTGCAGGAGATAGATCGACCATGATAATTCAAGGGTAGTGCCAGATTAGCTTGGCGCCAAGCTAATCTGGCACTACCCTTGAATTATCATGGTCGACCCATCTCCTGCTGTGGTGCGTCAGGACTGAATGGGTTAATTCTACTGGAGATCAGAATATAAGCACCTGCACCCACACAGATGTACACGAAGAGCTAACTACAGTAAACGTTAACCCATAAAGCCCTGAAAGACTATGGCAGGATGTGGATCGACCATGATAGTTCAAGGTTGGTGTCAGAATAGCTTGGCGCAAAAAAAAAAAAAAAAAAAAAAAAAACCTTGGCGCCTCTAGGTGCCACACATTTCTGACACCAACCTTGAAATATTATGGTCAATATGTCTCCAGAACTGTGATATAGACCTCAGAGGATGTCTACAAACGTTTGATAATTTTGTCCTTGGGGTGTAAGGAGTACTGTTAATGCTGACAGTTACAGATAATAGTTAAACTTTCTTACTCACACCATCCTCCATCACACGGTATGAAGATTGATTGATTGTACATTGCTTAACGTCCTGACAGCAACAAGACTTTCTCAGGGCGTGCCTGCACTGCTTGTGAAAAAAAAACAACTAAACAGAATATTGAAGTATGTCGCCAGCCGGTCTAATACGCTAAATAAACCTACGCCATGGGGCCTAAATAAACCTAAGACCATTTAGCAACACACATCCAATATCAAGAGCTACAGGCAGCGCAGACAGTAGGGAGAGTTTAAAAAAGGAAAATACAGGTGAATGGACCAAGGGTAGACAGAAACATGCCCCAGAATAGAGGGAAAAACCCACCCTGTGGGGCTGACCAGGGTGACCCTGGGAACTAAAAAATAGTTAACCCCACCCAAGTCCCCCAGGGCAGACCCGGATGGGGGTACACGGTATGAAGAGCTGGTGCCATCCATTATTTTCAGTCACTTTTCAATGCGCACACGCTTCTACAAATGCATCATACAGTTTACATGGACCTGCACTGTGCGGCCGCTGAAGCTGCACAGGACCAAAGACAGTATAATATACTGTCCTTGACAGGACCATTGCATTCTGCCACACCGAGTACTTTCAGTGCCCTGTCTTGTATTTCAGTTCAGTCCCATGGCTTCAAACACAAGGCTGCATTGGTACTTGCCAGGTTGAAGCACTCGGCCATCATATTGAAATTCTCAAACTTGGCAGTTGTCCTGTGCAGACTGCACACCAGTTCTAGAGACGGATCAGCCATGACAGTCAAAGAGTGGGGCCGCAATAGCTTGGTGCCTCTAGGTGTCAAAATACTGCAGCACCACACTTGAGCTATCAGGGTCGAAATAGCTCTTGTGGTAGTGCAAGCTTTGCGCTGTAGTTGAAAGATAGCAACTTCTCTTTCTCTCTTTGCACACGAGAGGCCGGCAAGCAGAAAATACTGGCTCTCAGCCAGCTCACAGAAGCACTGAACATACGGACAATGTCTTCAGTTCTGCCAAAGGTTTCCAACTACTTGCAAATGCACTGCAAGCTCTTCCATTTAACGTGCTTAACCCCTATCATACCGAGGCTAAAAGCTTCACATTTGTACACTGCCATATGCAAGCTACATTAAAGTACTTACAGATAAGGATAGAGACCAATGGCTTTAGTTCAAGGGTGGTGCCAGAATAGCCTGGCGCCTAGAGGCGCCAGTCTATTCTGGCACCACCCTTGAACTATTTTTGGTCAAACTTATTTCACACATTGGTGTATTCCGAATGATAAGGGTTAACCCATTTAACCCCAAGACTGCCAATCTGAGTGAGAAGTGTCACTTTACAACTAAGTACCAGTTCAAGGCAAGATGACCACAGAGCACAGACGAAGTGGAATACAGTGGACACTGTGGACACAGCTTGACGACCTCGATTTTGCAGACGACTTGGCATTACTGTCCCACACTCATCAACAAATGCAGGACAAGACCACGAGGCTTGCTGACATCTCGTCCCAAGTGGGCCTCACCTTTCACAAACAGAAAACAAAGACAATGAGGCTAAACGCAACCAGGGAAGAACCAGTCTTGCTTGCTGGCACCCCGTTGGAGGAGGTGGAGTCCTTCACCTATCTCGGGAGCATCATAGACAAAAAAGGCGGCACTGATGCAGATGTCAGAGCACGAATCGGTAAAGCCAGAGCAGCCTTTCTCCAGTTGAAAAAAGTATGGAGTTCCAGAGAGCTGTCACAACACACCAAAGTCCGGATTTTCAACTCCAATGTAAAAGCAGTTCTCCTATATGGAGCAGAGACATGGAGATTGACAAAAACCACAGTCAACAGAGTACAGACCTTCATGAACAGTTGCCTTAGAAGAATTTTGAAAATCCACTGGCCAGAGAAGATCAGCAACGTCAGACTCTGGGAGAGAACAGAGCAGATAACAGCAGAGAATGAAATTGGGCGAAGATGGGGATGGATCGGTCACAGTCTGAGAAAGCCAGCTTCCAGTATCACTAGGCAGGCATTGTCATGGAACCCCCAGGGAAAGAGGAAAAGAGGTAGGCCGAGAAACTCCTGGCGTCGAGACCTCCAAGCAGACATCAAGAGACTGGGAACCACCTGGAGTAGAATCGAAGGAGAAGCACAAGACAGGAGTTGCTGGAGGTCTCTCGTCGACGGCCTATACCCGGGTAGGGGTGACAGGCGTAAGTAAGTAAGTACCAGTTCAAGGAGATGGTCTGACTATGATAATTCAAGGGTAGTGACAGATTAGCTTGGTGCCTAATGGCACCATGCTAATCTGGCACTACCCTTGAATTAACATGGTTGCTCCATCTCCTGGTGTAGTACGTCAGGGTTAATAATTACAGTAACAGCCTACTCAGTACAATGTTGGTAGCCATCTTGTCGATTACGGCACACCACCTCTCTGCGGTTAACATACTGTACTGCACTGCAAGCGCAGCACACACATCGTGTAGAGTAAACAGATCAAAGTACTGCACCCAGCAGTTGTTGGTAATGTGCCCACAAAAAAGTCAAACTAAAAGAGCAGCAGCTCTCTGGCTGTGACAACGTGCAAGACAGCGGCCCCTTTCTCAAAGTATTTCAAAGGACACGTGGTGCTGCCGTCAAGGCTCGCATGGACAAAGGTTTGGGATGGACAGCTTGCATGACCTCCATGTCAAACAGGCCGACCAGAGGAAGACAAAGTCAGTGTCTCTTCCAAAACTTCATGCCAATGCACACACGATTAACCGACACTTTTCATACTGCAGCAAGAGAACACAGCATAATTTGGCAATGCCCGCTTGACACCCTCTTCAAATCCGAACCTGGAGGACAAGGCATGAGATGGAAGACAAACAAGACGCCTCTGCCAAATCAGAAAGCATCAGCCATCAGTTGCAGGAAACTTTTCCAAGCCAGTAACTGCCAACCAACTCTCCCTCTGCATTGCAGAGATTTTTGCGTGGGGATAATAATAGGTCAAGGCCGCTAGAACTGTGAGGGGCAGGTACTGACTATTGAAAACGGCATGCACCTTGACCCAGGTCCACAGCACAGATCCCCATGACATGAACACCTCGTGTCACAATTTGGAGCCGATGATATGCACACATCACTGCAGGAATGACCCCTGGAGGTCTGCAACACATCTCTTCCAAATTTCTGAGGGCATGCCATGAAGTGATGAGCATTCCAGCACTCCACATCTACAGGACAGACCAGGGGTCAGTGGCGATTAGTTGGTATACCTCGCCCTGTGCCTAGGTGACACGCACTAGCGGCGCCATTGTTGCTATTTTCACACCTGACCGGTCACTCGGATCGGTCCTATGCACCAGATCAGTTTAGAGCGTGTGCTCTCTGCACTTGTAATGAGCAATCTCGGAGAAAGAATCATGTGATGTTTGATTGTTGCAACTGCATAATATAAATAAATCCTTTCCCATATGCAATCCGGTGCGGCAATAATGCATCCTTATGCCAGCACCACGAAACATTACACGATTTGTCAGATTTGAAAAATAGCTTTATTCCTCAAGTGGTGGATTTTACGACATCTGCGTCGCCTGCCGCTTTGCGGTGACCCGTAGGTCACCTGGATGAGGTTCTTCCTCCTCACACAACTTCTCTTTCAAAGCAAGTTTGCTGCTTTCACATCATAAATCTTCTCAAAATACAAGATAGGTCGACTCTGCGGCACATAACCTGTCTCCTCCATCTCTACACAAAACTGGCAAGCAAGGGGAGGTAAGCTAAGATTGGAAACGAGCCGTTTTTCGGCTGCGATCACAATCTTCCACAAGAACGTACGAGACCACACTTCAAGTGCAGAAGCCTACCTGCACAGGACCAGTCCGAGCAACCAAACGGATGCGAAAATCGCAGTAATGGCGCGAGGTATACCAACTCAGTGTCAGTTGCACGAGTGATGAGAGAACCTTGCTTAGTGGCAGGCGCAGGACTAACCTCGCTCATGCAACTGGCCCCATGGGTTTAGAGACAGAAAACAGAAATAGATCTGGCAGGTCTACTTCACCATGGACAATGGGATGTTCAGCAGGTTAAACTGCCAGCTTGGAGATGCAGTAACGAAGACAAAATGGTGAGGTTACCCCAGGTAAGCTGAAGTTACTTACAGCTGGGAGCCGATTCCCCACTGCATCAGTCACAGGCACGAGCGACAACATGCAGCAGTGGAAAGAAAGCAACACACCTTGATGAACAAAGGCAATAATTTTTCATTTAGGCGACGAAACAACACTCATAAACAACACTGCTGTGTACAAGTGCAGTTTATTCAACAACTCCATCAGTGATTAACACCAATACAAAATCTAAGGACATTAATGTGTGTGCATTGGGTTTGCAACTATTACTTCTGTCATCTATAAAGTTGAAGAAAATCAAGAGCCAGTATAAATTAGTCCCAAACATTACCTCACGACCAAAGTGTCTGCTTCTCTTCTCAACGTACAGTGCATGTCGTCTGTACAGTTACCCGCATGATTCTGCTGTCTACTCAACGTCAGAAACTATATTCAACAAGGAAGACTCTCCGTTATCAGGCAGATGCGGGGTGTAGGGGGCTCTGGATAGAGGTAGCACCTTTGCTGTTCGGCAGCTGCGTCCTACATAGGACGGACGGGCATCACTGGTCCTCATCCATCTCCTTAATCTCTCACGTGCTGGCTCCAAGCGCCACACCCTGGCAAACCACCTCAGCTGGTGGGCTAAACCACGTGAGGGGGTGGTGTTCACATTGCACCACTAGGCGGATGAGCTGTTTCTGACAGCCAACGGCTAGAGGACGGAGGAGATCAGGTTGGATCCAACGGCCAAATGTGGGGGAGTAAACCTTTCAAATCAGGAGTGGAGCCCCGAAGGCAGACAGCTGCCTGTATTCACGCACTGTTCTGGCAGCTCCTGCAGCCAAACTGGTGCCAAACGTACTGCTTTGCATTCCTTTGGATACATCAGCGAGGCCGAGAGGGGGATCTTGACGACTGGGCACCCCAGGATCTCCATACACTTCGCCCAGGCTTGCGCCCTGGAGAGGTCACTCCAGTGACTGACCCAGCAAGCGCATATACCCATTGTCTTCCGAGACAGGATGCCAAAAACATCAGGCAGATGCACAGAGAATTATCTCGACATGCATGCAGAAAATATTTGCCGTTTATCCGTCTTGTTTCATAAACGCTACAAGTACAGTGTACATCACTATGAATATACATGCACACTGACATCGCTAAAGAACCCCAGCCATTCAAGAAACATGGATACAAAAACGGTGACAGCAAGAGGCATAGATCCTCATGAGCCCCCGCAATGCGGGGGCTCATGAGGGTCTATGTCTCTTTCGATAGGTTTGTGTTGAGTATTTTGATATCAGAAAGAATAGGAGTGTGAGTCTGCTGAAGACAGTGTGTGCCTGTGGAGTGAGTGAGAGAATACAAATATCTGCCGGCAAACTCACGTTTGAGCAGTACACTGCAGCAGTGACGAAAAAATGTCGGCAAAGAATGTTCAGTTTGTACAAGTTAACCCTTTGCGTGTCGGTCACGGTTTTTGTCGCGATGATTCCTGTAGGATGTCAGGGTGTTGTTATTCCTCTAGGAATCATTGCGACAAAAAGCGTTACCGATAAGCAAAGGGTGAAAGGCTGTCACTGTCAGCCCAAAAACCTTGCAGAGTTTTGCTGCTGCTTCTTTGAATCTGCCCTCACTTTCTCTTGTTGGTTTGGAAACCTGGATGTCAACAGTGAAAGTTTTCTGAAAAGGATCGTGCACTGAGCAGAGTGGTTCCAAAAGATTGTCTGATTGCAAACATCTCTGTGTTGATTCATGTTACGTGGTGGAGTCGTAGTTGTAGTATGATAAACACACCAGACGCACGCACGTAAGGTTCTTTTAAATAAACTTCATTCAGCTTCAACCTGTCACACGTGGCTTAAGGATAATAATAATAATAATAATACCGTTATTATATAGGCGCTTTTTCTCAATTTTGGGGAAATCGACTCAAAGCGCCGCGCCTGAAACCCAACACACACACTCACGAAACAGACACGGATTTACGCCATTTAAGACAAACACAGTACAAGACAAACGAAGGGCCAGTCAGCTACTGAAGTTACAGAGATTTTTGATCGCTTGTATTTGAAATTTTGTAAAGTGGCCTGAGACCGGTACCAAAGTAGACAATACTGGAGTAACAGTTCCAACAATAATTTAATTCAGCGATGCGATCTCCACACAATGCATTTCTAAATGCACCAACACTGATACAAAGTCTCTTCTGCAAATGTCCACACTGGCGACACAAAGTTCCTCACACGATGTACACCACTGTTACGCTGTGTCTCTCACAATGTACACCCTATACGGGCCATGTACCTACGATAAACTGTGTGTCTCTACAACTGACAATGCAAGACAATGTACATATGTGCTTCCCAGCACCAATCTTTTATAGTATAACCAATTTCCAGAATAATCCAAGAAAATCATTCAACGCAACCAATCAGAATGGAACCCGTAACTGAAACTCATAAATATTAATAAAAAAAGAATTTTCTGGAATAACTACAATAGGCTACAAAAATTTGGCTGCTCAATTCAGCCCCAAATCCCAATGTAAAATGACGTCTCACAAAAGTATGGTAGGCAGTTCACGACCTAGTCGGAATCTTCCAGAACATTCACGATCTTTCAAAAACCGTACTGACTGGCTGCCAACTTCATGCGAACAGTAAACAACTATGACTCGTCTATAAAACAAAGTAGCGAAATGTTTCTTACTCTTTTGACGACACACGTACGCGGCCACCAGACAGAGCGACCTGCTCGAAGGTTCTAATCTATACTAGGCGAATCTACGCAAAACTAAGATTGACCGCTATTCTCCGTGCGACTTTTCTAGAAGCTTCCGGTTAAACGTAGCATAATAACAAAGCGAATTCTGCTCTACGGGCGAACGAAAGAAAATCTTACTAAAAAGGTACGTGAATCGTAACCATGATAGTTCAAATAAATATCAGATCATTTCCTACGATTAACACATGTATGCTCTCACAGGACAACACAACCACAATCGTAACAATTCAAAACTACATTCAGTTATACCACAAGCCTGCCATTAGTGCCCACACTTTTCTCGTGCGTGACCACGAGTAGCACTAGCAGGAAAACAAACAAGTGAGGCAAAGCCCTTTAGCTCACACAAATGATTAACCCATATACTGCGGCTAAAAGCTTCAAATTTGCACACTGTCATATACAAGCTACATTATAGTACTTACAGATAAGGATATAGACCAATGGCTTTAGTTCAAGGGTGGTGCCAGAATAGCTTGGCGCCTTTAGGCGCCAAGCTATTCTGGCACTACCCTTGAACTATTTTAGTCAAACTTATCTCACCCACTGGTGTATTCCGACTCATAAGGGTTAATCCACGTAATCAGCCTGACCTTTGTGTCCTTGACTTTTCTGACATGTCACTAAAATGAACAAGCGTTCAGGTGTCTCAACGTGAGTCAAGGGTTGGCTTTTGTACCAATGAAATCAATGCTTTCTAAAACTTCATGCACTTTCCACACATAACCCCCCTAAACCTTGATCTTTGCACGAGGTCAACTAAATTAGCATAAAAAGGTCTTATCATCATCAGCTGCCTTTGTGCCAAACTTGACTGAAGATGTTGCAAAAACACTGATAAAAAATAAAATTCTAGGTAAAACTGACATGTTTCACACATTTGCTGACCTCCTGTGACCCCTGACCTTCTCATGGGGGTCATCAAAATTAGATGCGTGGAAAGGTACCTCTGTACCAAGTTTGGGTTTGAAGTTGAAAAAAATTTATGTCAGAATATGGCTATTCTGACCTCCTTCTGCAAAATGTGACCTTGAACTTTGAGAGAGGTCACTGAAATGCTATGATTTGAAAGTATCTGTCACAAAGTATCCTTGGGTCAAGACTGAAGTCTGTGGCTTAAATAGTCTGCAACATTAAAGTGTACCATGGACGACAGATGATGGTCAGACAATAGAAGGCCCAGTACAAAGTCACACTTTTGCTATTGCACAAGAGCCAAAAAGACCAAAGTATGATGGCCCTTCCAATGAAGTTGCAATTAAAATAGTCACTTACCCATGTTTCTTAAGGCATCAATTGCTTCTCGAATCTGCTGGTCATTGTAGCCGGTACTGCGAGCATCATTAATAGCGCGTGTGTCTGGCAGCTGATTGGCTGAAGGAGCCGAGTTCTGCTGGTTTGAAACATTGGCGGGGGCTGGATGCGGTCTATCAGCCTGCATAATACAATTTGTCAAATTATTAGCAGGTTTCTAAAAAAACAAGTTACCTTGACAATAAGTTTAACCCTTTTAGTCCTAAAGCACTACAATGGGAGGTGGATTGATTGATTAATTGTACATTGCTTAACGTCCAGACAGCAACAAGGCTTTCTCAGGATGTGCCTGCACTGCTTGTGAAAAAAAAACCAAACGAAACAGAATATTGAATGTATGTCGCCAGCCGGTCCAATACGTTAAATAAACCTACGCCATGGGGCCTAAATAAAGCTAAGACCATTTAGCAACACACATCCAATATCAAGAGCTACAGGCAGTGCAGACAGTTGGGAGAGTTTTAAAAAGGAAAATACAGGTGAATGGACCAAGGGTAGACAGAAACACATGCCCCAGAGTAGAAGGGAAACCCACCCTGTGGGGCTGACCAGGGTGACCCTGGGAACAAAAAAGTAGTCAACCCCACCCAAGTCCCCCAGGGCAGACCCGGGTGGGGTTGGAGGTGGATTGACCATGATAATTCAAGGGCAGTGCCAGATTAACTTGGCACCTGGTGATGCCAAGCTAATCTGGCGCTACCCTTGAATTATCTCTATATGTATGATCAACACATCCCCTACGGCTGATACATAGATGTTTGGGAAATGCGTCTGTAAGTACTATAATGTAGCTTGCATATGGCGGTGTACACATTTGAAGCTTTCAGCCTCAGTATGATATGGGTTAACCCCCTTGTGCACCCAGTCAGCAGCACTGTTCACAGTACCAGTGACCACATGCGCAAGGGGGGTTAACAGGTACATAATAATAATAATAATACCTGTTATAATATAGGCGCTTTACCCAATTCTGCGAATCGGCTCAAAGCGCCGCGAACTGAACCCAACACGCACACTCATGTGACACACACACATACACTCTGAAGACAAACACAGTACAAGACAGACACAAGACATTCACGTGGTGCGAAGGGTCAGTTCAGCTAATGAGGTTTCGGAAATTTTGATCGCTTGTATTTTAAATTTATAAAGTGGCCTGAAAACCGGTACCACATGGTACACATAAACTCAAAACAGAAAACAGAATCAGTTTTCACACTTCTTTTTGGGCGTTTGTGAGACAAAACATAATTCCAGATTAGCTTGCTGCCTACCCAGGTGCAAAGCTAATTAGGCACCACACTTGCACATGTACATGGTCAATCAATCTCTTGCTCAGAATAGCAGGTTGGTTACTTTTTACAGCAGACCAGTTTGTCGCAACAACAAAAAAACAATGCTTGCCTGAGGAGCCGCATTTCTGGCTACAGGTGCTTGTTCCCCGGGTGTGGGCTGAACTGCTGGCCTGACAGATGGCCTCTCGGGAGCATCTACGCCACAAACACAAACACTTCATTCACTCAATAGTTCCTTTCATTTTCAATACGCTTGTGAGCTTTAACCCTTTGTGCATGTGGCCGCTGGTACTGTTTACAGTACTACACACACAGTTTACAGTACTACACACAGTTTACAGTACTACACACACCGTTTACAGTACTACTCACACCGTTTACAGTACTACACACACTGTTTACAGTACTACACACACAATTTACAGTACTACACACACAGTTTACAGTACTACACACACAATTTACAGTACTACACACACTGTTTACAGTACTACACACACTGTTTACAGTACTACACACACAGTTTACAGTACTACACACTGTTTACAGTACTACACAGTTTACAGTACTACATACACAGTTTATAGTACTACACACACAGTTTACAGGACTACAACACTGTTTACAGTGCTACACACACTGTTTACAGTACTACATACACCATTTACAGTACTACACACACTGTTTACAGTGCTACACACACTATTTACAGTACTTCACACACTGTTTACAGTACTGGTGGCAGCATGCACAAGGGTGGGTAATATAAAAATAGACAAAAATCTAAACAGCAAAAGGAAAAAGATAACGATAATTGATCAAGATAATCGTGATTCCATGGGTAACAGTGTGAAAATTTGAAATGCCTGAAAATGATCTACAAGTTTAATTGGTATTCATTAGGCTGTAGAGTTAAGCATATATGAGTAAAACGAACTGTGAGTGTCATTGTCACTGATCCAGGCCGGCAAGAAACATAAATTCTCATGAGCCCCTGCGTATGCAGGGGCTCATGAGAATGTATGCCTCTTGCTGATGGAACGGGCGGGCCAAAGGGCTGTTCTGTCTGAATCAAAAGCTGAAATTTAGCTTTCTGGGATTTTGTAAAAGCTGAATCAGTCTCCGGGATGGAAGACTGTCACCCATGTGATTTATACATCACTGAAACACAGTGCAAATGTTGCAAAATGGAGCATAAGAAAAAATAAAATTGTTAAAATAAATCCCACCCCCCCAAAAAAAAAATTAATAATAATAATAATAAAATAAATAAATAAAAAAATAATAAATAAATAAATAAATAAAAATAAACAAAATTTTTAAGAAAATGATGATCAAACAAAAATTAGTATTGAAATAAAGCAGGCTAATCACATAACATTTTTTTTTACTTAGTTTTTTTTTTTAACATGGCCATATGCAGTTAGTTCATTCCCCACAGGTCCAAGAAATCAGGTATCATTTTCACTGACACCTCATGGTATGGAGTAAACAACATCCAATGCCCTTACCAGGCTAAGGCACTTTCAGAAAGCTTTATCTCAAAACGAAACAAAAGATGCAAGTGTGACGTTATAATCAGACACAATCCTTGCACTACGATCACCAAGGCATATCCTCTAGCTACCAGCAAGGTCCGAATGAATGACAGTGTCAATATGAGGATCTGTAAGTACAGCTGACTACTGCGACACATCATTGGAATGCTGGCAAAGTGTGGCAGCCTACCATGAAACATCGTCCCGTGCTAAACCTACTCAGTGTGTGAAGCAGTCCAGTGGGCTAATATGAATTTCATGCAAGATGTTTAACTCATTCTACCCCAACGCCGAAATCCCCAAAGTTTGCCGTTGACCTCTGAAGAATGCGTTGCAGTGCAGGACACAGATCGAGCATGATAGTTCAAGGGTGATGCCAGAATAGCTTGGCGCCCATAGGCGCCAAGCTATTCTGGCATCACCCTTGAACTATCATGGTCGATCCTTATCTTGCTGTGGTGTGTCTGGGGTAGGATGGGTTAACCACTTACATCATGAGGCTGATTTTTTAAAAATTGTCACCACACTTGAATAATAATAATAATAATGGCTACTTATATAGCGCTTATCCTTAACTAAGCTCTAAGCGCTTTACAAATAAAGAGGAGTGGAGGGGGGTCATAAAACCAGAGAAACAACAGATTCTTCAATACACACGCGCACACACACACACAGGTACATGATGACAAAGAACTCAGCTACACTGGGGTATCGAACAGGTGGGTCTTTAGGGCTGATTTAAAGGCAGTGAATGAGGAAGAATGTCTTGAACTATCATAGTCAATTTTATTTCAAGCAATAGTGTATCAGGATGAAAAGTGTTAAGCTAGTTGTGCAGAGTGCCAGAGGCAAAGAAGAAAACGACACATTTTTATAGAGCAGAAAGGTGTTGTTTTTGTGTAATGATGTATTAATTACATTACTAATGAAATGTCAATTCAAATGAAGTTGTGGATGAGGTGTTGTCAGGTAGTTATAAGATGTTTAATGCATAGCAGGTTACTAAGGCCATCTCATGGCGGGGCAAGGTGCAACGGTTGTGGTGGTGGGGGTAGAGGATAAGTTGGGGTTCACACACAACCACTCATATGACAACAGCGACAGAGCACCACAAAGCTGATTCAAATATAGCCGACAACAGATCACCCAAGAGCTGATTCAAATACATGTATAGTCGTCAACAGATCACCCCAAAGCTGATTTAAATATAAAACCTCTGTTGTACAATCAACAGTACCATCTGAATGGAATGTACATCAAATTTTGATACCAGATTAAACAGATTGTATAATGCGGTCCATGCAGAAAACTTGTGAGCCTGTTATTTAAAACATGCAGTGCAGAAATTAAACTATGCCAGGTCAGCATGCATAATTTAAAAGTTGGAAGAAAACAAGGCACTGGCACTGTTACCAAGAAAAAAACATGTTCCACTTAGAATACTGGCATGCAGTCATCTTATTACAGTGGCAACTGCACCGATCCCATCGAGACATATGGTGAAAGGTTCCGCATTCATTCTCTTGATAATTGTGCGACTGAGAAAACTGTTCGCAAATTATGCGGTCAACACAAATAAGAAATTTAAATGAAAATGACCAAGTAAACAAATTATGTGCAGTTATATGCCACTTTTACACAACCAAAATCTTCGGAACCTTTCAGCACTCGCACAGATTCTCAAGCAGTACCTACTGTCTCAACGCCAAACTTTTCAGATGCACAGCTGTACGTGATCTGCATGTGGAACGTGATTCTTTATGATTCTTTATAAAAGCAATGCACTTGACTCCTTCACTGCTGAAAGAAGTGAACATGACCCAACTTCAAGAGACATCAGATTCTCAAGAGCCCCCCGCAACTGCGGGGGGCTCTTGAGAATCTGATGTCTCTGGCTGACTGCACTTTGGGTCCGCATCCTCTTTGAACAGGTTGGGTTATTAGTCGTTGACTTTATCTCATTGTGCCCGAGGTACGAAATACCCACATTCTGGAGTTATCCTCCGAGGACCGCATTACAATTTTGGAGACAGATCGAACATGATAGTTCAAGGGTGGTGGCAGAATAGCTTGGCGCCTGTAGGCTATTCTGCCACCACCCTTGATCAATTATGGTCGAGCCATAGCTTGCTGTGGTGTGTCGTGGGCAGAGTGAGATATAGATTTCCAAAACCAAAACTGCGACCACTGGCAATAAATGGGTAAGCAAGTTAGTTATTTAAAGTTGACGCAGGTCATTAAGACCATCTCGCAGTAGAATCAAACAAACAATAACACAATGAATGATGGATGAGTGATCAATACAGAACACCACAAAAACAGTCAATTAATATAACATTTCTTTTTCATAAGAACGACAAAACATGCAGAATGTAAACTGCTATTACACTGCCTAGCACTAGTAGCAGTCATCCCTAAACGCACTGATCACGAGTCAATCCAAAAGTCAGGGGAAAGAACTCTACAAATACATGTATTATGTTCTCATAATTTTGCAGAATCTTAGATTGATTGGTTTCTAATGAAGTTCAGTATTACTATTAGCGTGGTATGTTGGTGACTTGACTATAGCAAATCATGGAAAAAGACCACTACCATGGTGACAAAGGGTGGAATAGGTACCAGAAAGAACTGCAGTTTTGGGTGATACAGGACGATACAGGCAGCACAAGGCTACAGGAAATCTGCGCTAATTTGGAAACAACAGAGGTGTATGAAATGGGAAGGAAAAAACGCAGCATTGTGAGGATGTTTAACTCATTCAGCCCGACGGCCGTGTTTCCCAAATTTTGGAGGCATCATCTAATGACTAAGCACCAGTTGCAGGATATGGGTCGACCAAGATAATTCAAGGGCAGTGCCAGATTAGCTTGGCACAGACAGGCGCCAAGCTAATCTGGCACTACCCTTGAAATATATCATGGTCGACCCATCTCCTGCTGAAGGGCATCAAGGCTGAATGGGTTAAAATATGATCTCATACACCGCAACTATAGGAGTGAAAAGTGTGACACAGTTTTAACAAAATGCAAACCTGTACAGGGCGTATGCTCTCCTATTAACTACCCATTACCAACTATTTGCAATAATTATGCAAACCTGTGCAGGGTTTATGCTCACTTAGCTACTATTTCTACTATTACTGCATCTTACTCACTATTCATATCTATTCACTGCTTAACTCTTTGGCCATGGGTGACAGAGTGAAAATTTGAAATAACTGAAAACATTTCACGGACTTGGCATGCCCTATGTTACATGGCCAGCAAGAGACATACATTCTCATGAGCCCCTGCGGATGCAACAGTACAGGACTGCTGATGCCGGGGCTGATGGGAATTCATGTCTCTTGCAGGTCGGACAGGCTGGCTGAAGGGCCGTTCTGTCCGAACCAAAAATATGAAATTCAACGCTAAGGGATTTTGAAAATGCTGAATCAGTCTCCAGGATGGAAGACTGTCACCCATGTTGCCTTTGGCTGTTGGTAGCGCTTTCCACCATGGACTGAGATTCATAACAAAGACTTTTGGATGACACTAAATTTTCAAACCGTGCTCAAAAAGAGAAAACTTATTATGAAGAAAAAACGCCTTCCAGATGTGCAAAAGGCCAATGGGCCGACATTGGCCTGCGCACTGCTGTGCGCGGGCCATCGGCAGGTGATGTCGGCCCGATGGCCTCTTGAGCATTGGGTTCTAATGAGACATCCTCCACATGAGGCACGCTACATGTTTTTCAAAGCACTCACCAGGCAAATTTCCTCCACCTCGCTGTAGGCTGTGTGCATTCTAAGAGCAGAAGAGGGAATCTCATCTTCATCAACAATTAAATAATTGAAAATCTTAAAAATCTGTCACACCAGAGAAAAATTACATGTTAGATGTATGAGAGACTGTACACATTTTGATTCTCTTTTCCTCAACCCTATTGCCCCCCCCCCCCCCCCTCCTCCCAACAAAAACATCATCTTATTCATGTTTTGCAATAAGAACAATCATTCAAGAAATAAAATCAGATGAGTAACCTACCTTGCATCAAAAACGCCAGGGTTGGTCAGAAACAGTTATAAAATTTTCTGCAACTACAGTATTTTAGCTTGTACCGGTAAACTCATTGTTTTGTGAGGATACTTTCAGTTGAAGAGATTTAAAAAATGTTTTTTTTTTTTTATGTATCGCTTTGAGTATTATTTCAAAGCAGTTATTAAAAGTTGGTCAAACAATTTCTTTATTTTTCTGAGAGGATGGCTTTTTGCATGCACGGTCAACAGCTGACGTACGAATCAGATATCAGGTCTGCGGCTCCTTAGCAGATATATATCCTAAAAGCAAATGATTGTGGAGCAGACGTCAGCATTAGATGACCTGCACACAGCTGTGCACGAACCAACCAAGGATAATGTCAGCCCCAAAGCCATTTCACTACTTCCTGAGCCTACAAATAACAGGGTCGTGTTTAGGCTCCTAGCTGCAGTATTGCAAAATACCTGTACATGTATGACATAAACCTGAAATACATTTGACATGGACACATGACAATGAATGGTGATGATAGAAATCTGACGACGCTGTACTGAAACCTACATCACTGTGGCTAGTACACGAGTTTATAGGCAGGGATGCAAACCAGACATTTCAACAGATAGATCCAATGTCCTCAGTTTGCCAACATGAACAGATCATATCTCCACCATATAGAAATGTAATACTGACAAGCAAAAGAAATGCCACATCATTCGAGTCATTGGAAGCACTTCAGTGTTTCTGATGACTCAAATGATGTCGCATTGCTTTGCTCATCAGTATAGTAGAAGACAGTGTTTCGTGAGTGGTCACTGCGAGCAATGCAGACTTAGACTGCTGATGTGCTTCGGAAAATACAAAGTCCAAGACAACAGAAAAGTGACTGGACATAGGCCGCTTCGAGGCAATTATAATAGATCATTTGACCTACTGGCACCTATATTAACTCATTCAGCCCGACGGCCATATTTCCCAAATTTTGGAGGCATCATCTAGCGACTATGCACCAGTTGCAGGAGATGGATCGACCATGATAATTCAAGGGTAGTGCCGGATTAGCTTGGCGCCAACAGGCGCATGATAATTCAAGGGTAGTGCCAGATTAGCTTGGCGCCGACAGGCGCCAAGCTAATCTGGCACTACCCTTGAATTATCTTGGTTGACCTATCTGCTGCTGTAGTGTATCAGGGCTGAATGGGTTAATCAGACATTTTACCCCTGCAATCAGACTATGACCGATGTCTGACACCTAGCTGCATCCCTGTATAGGCGGGATGAAACACGGTCTTGTACTGTGTTTGTCTTTGCAGTAAATTCGTGTCTGTCATGTGCGTGTGTGTGATGGGTTTCAGTTCGCGGCGCTTTGAGTCGATTTGCCCAAAAAATTGAGAAAAAGCGCCTATATAATACCGGTATTATTATTGTGTGTGTGTGTGTGTGTGTGTGTGTGTGTGTGTGTGTGTGTGTGTGTGTGTGTAATAATAATAATAATAATAATAATAATAATAATAAATTTATTTCAGTTTTTGCAGGCCATCAGGCCCATATGAACACAAAATACAATTTACAACCAGAAAATACAGGAAGGTGGTTGTAAAACACACTCATATAGCATTACATCAGCGCACATAAATAAACAAAAACAAGAAAAGTTCAAAGCAAATCCCTCTAATTCCTTAATTTAAGGCAACCTGAAATATACATAGCAACTTTAAAGACCAGTTTATCATGTAGGTTTCCACACAGCAGCTGAACTTTAAGATCGGATGGGAATCTGTAGTAAAACAGTGGAATGTACTTTTTACGTAAAGGGGCATATTTTGGACACTCGAACAGAAAATGACACAAATCTTCAGCCTTATGCCAATCACATGAATTACATTCTGGATTAGTGATGGGTTTTCCAAATCTGGATACTCCGTTTAAAGGTAAACGGTTACATCTAAGTAAACATATTGCCCGCCTGAGTTCACAAGAGTTCAGCTGCCCTATGTAACTGGCTCTAAGTATTTCTGGGTGGTAATGGCAGTATTCTATGTTTGAGGTAAGGGATGCATGCCAGTCCTGTCGGAAACAATCCATCAGCCGATCTTTGAATATCTGAATGAACAGAGGAGTGTTTCCAACTGACTGCATTTCCCATACATACCCAAACCCGTGCATACACAATAGAGTCTTTATTTGCGTAGCCCAGTTCGATCTACCTGAAGCATCATGCATACATAACATCGTGTAACACTGTCTTGGGTATCTGTTTTCTGACATGGTAAGAAGTCTGCACCAGTACTTCACCATTCGAACATAGGCATCAATATACATAGGGAATCTTCCACACTCACCCAGCGCAATATTGTTTTTTACATCTCTTCCAACACCAAGGACCATTTTACAAACCTTTATATGAACCTGCTCAATTACATCATGTCTCTGGAAACCCCAGACCTCTGACCCGTATAGCACAATGGGTTTAATCTTGACATCAAAAATGTGAAAAACAGTGTCAGCTGGCAAGTTTTGTAATTTGAAGTATAGTCTTTTGATGCCTGCAACTGCTCTCCTGGCTTTTCCAGCTAAGTTTTCTACACATCTAGCCCAGTTCAGAGTAGAGGAAAATATCACACCAAGGTAAGTATAACTGGACTCGACTTGAATCTGCTTGTCAGCATAAAACCATTTTTCACAATTTTTCACAAAACCTCCATTTTTGAAGACCACCACTTTTGTCTTGTCCATGTTCACAGTGAGACCCCATTTTTTACAGTATTTTTCTAAACAATTAATTTTCTTTTGGAGATCTGCTACAGAGTCAGAGACAATGGCTATATCATCAGCATACATAAGAAGGAAAATACCCAGTGGGTCTGCAAAAATATCAATGCCACGTGCACCGCACGATGATATTTCTGTCTCAAATTCTGAAAGAAAGATAGAAAACAGCAGTGGGCTCAACACACAACCTTGTCGCACCCCTGACATGCAATCAAAGTAGTTGGTAACTTTGGTTCCAACCCTTACAGCAGCTTTTACATGTTTGTACATACTCTCAAGTGTCTGAAGCAACTTTCCATGAACTCCTTTACATAGCAAGAGATACAACAGTTTTGTCCTGTGCACACTGTCGTAAGCTTTAGAAAAATCTACGTACATGGTGTAAAAACGGCCACCCTGCTTGCTAAGATACTTTTGCACTAGTGCCTGTAAGCAAAAAATGTTGTCTATAGTACTGTATCCTTTACGGAAGCCAGCTTGGGCCTCAGGAATACAATCATTCTCTTCACAAAAACGAACCAACCTGTTGTTAATGACAAAACTGTACAACTTACTGATAACGTTCAGAAGAGAAATTCCTCTGTAGTTGTCAACATTTCTAGGGTTACCCTTTTTGTGTAGTGGAAATATCACAGCCATGGTCCAGCTTTCAGGGTATTCCGCACTTTGAAACACACGATTAAACAAAGGATGCAGAAATTTCACAAGGATCTCACCTGCATGATGAAAAAGGTCAGTGGGCAAGCCATCAGGGCCTGATGCTTTCCCTTTCTTCATGTTATTAATAGCACTGCGAATTTCATCCTGCGTGATTTCCTCGTCAAATTTTGCATTATGACAACCATCACAATCATCAGATATATGGTCATTCAAAACACCCTCGGCCTGTCTGCTGAAACCTGAATCATCAACATTCTGATCCACATTTAGCAAATTACGAAAATAATCATACCACACGCGTGGTGAAATGACATCAGAACACAACTTTTTAACGCCAGTCAGAGACTTTATTTTTTGCCAAAATGTTCTTGAGTTTGCATCATTACATGCATCGTTGAGCTCATTCAAAACCCGTGCGTTGTACTCTACTTGTTTTGTTTTACACAACTTCTTAAATTCTTTCTTCATGTCAAGATACTTCCCTAAGTCGTCATGTGTGTTTGTGTGTCTGAACTGCTTCAACTGTAGGTACTTGTTTTGTTTTGCTAACTCGCAGTCCGAGTCCCACCACGGCGGCTGTGCACGGGATTCACCTACCTTCTTACCTGACCTCATTTTGTCAGCCGCCTTCTGAATGAATGCTACAAAACAGGCCGACCCTTCTTCTACACTCGAGTCAAGCGCTGACGAAAAGTGTTGAAACTGAGTCTCCTGATTATCTTCAATGTATGCCCAAAAGGATTCAGCGTAGTTTTCTTTCCAAACAAATTTAACCCCTTCCTCTAGTATTATATCATCATTTAAATCATCATCATCACATGAATAAACAGACTGAATAGAAGTAAACGTGGTTACAATGGGGAAATGGTCTGACTCGCACCTGTCTGCAACAAACATATCGGTCACTAGGTCAAACACGGATTTAGAGCAAATACAGTAGTCCATCACACTTTTGCCTCTGTTGAACACGCACGTAATTTCTCCCTCACTGTCACCTTTCGTTCTGCCATTGACAATAAACAAACAATACTCTTGACATAGTTCTATCAGTTTCCGACCAAAACTGTTTACGCCAATATCTTTTGACCTCGGTGGGCTTTGTGGTACATCCTCTAGCAGATCTGTTAATTCCTGTAAAGGCTGCACGTGTGAATTGCCATCAATAAAATCAGTATCAGACAGACCGGCAGTGCGGGCGTTAAAATCGCCACATAATAGCCAAGGCAGCTCAGGGTGAGCACGTAACACTTGAGACATGTAGTTTTCTAACACTTCAAAACCATCAACGTTATCTTCACCATATACAACAGAACGCTCTGGAGCCACATACACAAATGCTGCCAGAACATCAGATGCAGAGTTCAAAACAGACTTACCGATCTTTAGAAACACAATATCCTCAGCTGCCTGCATTAAACGCAACACATGACAGGCTATAGATTTATGTACACACACGGCCACGCCCCCTTTTAACTTTTGTGTACGTGGTGAAAAAAACACCTGATACTCTGGAAAGGTATCCTCTATAACATTTTGCTTACACGACCAGATCTCTGAAAATGCAAAAATTTGACACTTTTCACAGAACTGCCTAAAAGAAACACTTTTCAGCTTATTTACAAGACCTTGGATATTCCATGCCATGATGCGAAACACAGAGCTACCACTTTCATCACTACCACTTTCATCAACACAGTGTGCGGGTGTGGGTTTGAGTATGGGCACTTGAGCGTGTGTGTGTGCAGGTAAGTCGTCCTTTGAAGACAAATGGTGGGGGCCCTGGGGGTCTGAATGAGGGACGGACTGTCTTCTCCTGGTTGCTGGGTCAACATGCCGGCCTGCCCCTCATTTCTGCCCCCTGCGCTCCACTGGCCTCTGGGTAGCAGCGTCGTATGCGTGGGTCTTTCCCTCAACAACGAGGGAGTCGAAGCGGAGGAAGGCCTTCTTCCCCGCCTGCTTGGCCTCCTTGAGGAAGGGTAGCAGCTTGCGGCGCACGTCCCTCACCCGAGGGATGAAGTCCTCAGAGATGTAGACCCGGGACTTGTTCTCCTTCAGCGTTCTTCGCTCAAACAGGATCCGCTCCTTGTCTTTGTACTTGTTGAAGCACACGATGATGGGGTGGGGCGCCTTGCCCCCCTTCAGACGATGGGCACGCTCCACCTCGATCTCCTCCTCTATGCCCATCTCGTCCTTCAACATTGACTTGACAGCTTTTTCACAGTCCGCCCAAGTCTCTGAGCGCCCCTGGGGGTGGGGGATTCCGTGAAAGATCAGATTCTTGCGTCTGCTCCGCCCCTCCAAATCATCCAGCTTATCCTCCAGCTGCGTAACTTTCTCCTTCAACTCTTTGTTTTCTTTCATCACCGCAGTAAAGTCACTCTGAATTTTGTCCATCTGCTCCTGCATTGTAGCTTTCATACTGTCCATCTTTTTGTCCATCACATTCAACATTTTAAACACATCAGCAATGGTCGGCTCAGACACTGCGTTTGCCTCACCCCCGGGCGACTGGTTGTCTTGGTTCCCCTGGCATGTCAAAAGAGTCTGTCGTTTCGGTGGGCCTGGGTTCGCTTCGACATCGCCACACCGGAGCAGAAAGCCGACCAAAAACACGAGAATGACTGCCACCGGTCCGCTGACACTGACAGTGCGGTAACGTAGGGCTGCCTTCCTCTGTGCTTTGCGAGCAATGAAGTTTTGAAAAGTCCAGTAAAAGGTACCGCAAATGGCACGAAAAGCTACCGAACTGCTTGGCATGATGAGCTAAATCACCCTGTCGTTGTTCTAAAGTCACTCATTAAGTAATTATGTTGCAAAATGCTAAAAATGTGCGGAGCCGCTCTTCAACTGTGTGACGTCGATCGTGAGCACAACTCACCTCCTGTGTGTGTGTGTGTGTGTGTGTGTTTCGCCTGCGCATTGAGTTATATTATAAATATGAGAAATGCGCCATAAAAATGCCATGTATTATTGTTACAGAAATTTTTGATCGCTTGTATTTGAAATTTATAAAGTGGCCTGAAACCGGTACCAAAGTGTGGGGGGTGGGAGGGGGGTGGACGCACACATACACACACACACACAGAGTCTGCAGGGGGTGTGTACATAAATACTGTAGAGATTACACGAACCTCTGTGAGAAAAAGTAAGTTATTAACTTTGCTTTGAACTGCGTAATACAATAATAATACATGGTATTTATATGGCACATTTCTCATATTTATGATATAACTCAATGCGCAGGCGAAAACAACGCACACACGCACGCACACACACACACACACACTCTCAGAGTCTGCAGGGGGAGGGGGATACAGAAAACCGTAGAGATTACACGTAAGAAAAGGTGAGTTTTTAACTTTGCTTTGAAATGCGTAAGGAGGGAGGCATTTCTCAGCTCAGTCGGTAAGGAATTCCAAATTAAAGGAGCAGTACATCTGAAAGAGCGTTCACCGGCAGATTTGAGATGGTACTTTGGAACTTTGAGAAGTTTCTCTCCCGATGAACGCTGTGAGCGAGAGGGCTGGTAAGTGATCAGACTGGACGGAAGACTGCCATCAAAGTGGCGGTATGCAAGGGTCGCAATCTTAAACTGTATGCGGGATTGGATTGGAAGCCAGTGAAGGTCTTTCAGTATAGGGGTTACGTGATCTCGTTTTCGCCTGCGCTTCACAAGGCATTTTTCAGATCAGTCGGTAAGGAATTCCAAATTAAAGGAGCAGTACGTTTGAAAGAGCGTTCACTAGCAGATTTGAGATGGTACTTTGAAACTTTGAGAAGTTTCTCTCCCGATGAACGCAGTGAGCGAGAGGGCTGGTAAGTAATTAGACTGGGGGAAAGGCATGACGGAAGACTGCCATCAAAGTGGCGGTATGCAAGGGTCGCAGTCTTAAACTGTATGCGGGATTGGATTGGAAGCCAGTTAAGGTCTTTCAGTATAGGGGTTATGTGGTCTCATTTTTGCCTGCGCTTCACAAGCCTTGCAGCATTATTTTGAACTCGCTGAAGGCGGTTAATCTGGTCAGATGGAAGACCAAAAAGCAAGGAATTGCAGTAGTCAAGACGGCTCGTGACTAAAGCATTCACTAACTTTGCAGTGGCAGATTCAGAAAGACTGTGTCGGACAGAGGCGATGTGTCTCAGAGAGTATGAAGCACCACGACAGATTTCACCAACATGATCCTGCACACTCAAAGTCTTATCGAGCTTGACACCAAGATATTTGACCGAAGACTGAAATGGAATATCAGTGTCATCTGTGCGTAAAGACTCAGTGTGAATCTGTTGAAGCCGGGATGCTGAGCCAACGGGCAGTACCTCTGATTTTTCTGGGTTTAACATAAGTTTGTTACCATCCATCCATGTTGTGACATCGTCAACACAGGACTTGTTGCCAGTTTCAACAGACTGAAATTCCCCAGGTGGACTACTCTGAGAGATTTCAGTGTCATCGGCATACTTACGGATGCTGAGAGCAACAAGAAAGCCAAATGGCTAAAGGTACATTTTGACTTTATACACTGTGAGAATCATACTTTTAACCCATTACATCCTTAGGTTGAAGTTTTTAAAATTTGCTTCTGTAGTGCATCAGGGCTCAATGACTTAAATACTTCATATCCTAGTTACAAGAAGCAAATTTACCTTGCACCAACTGTTTGATGACTCGGGGCCAGATTTTCAACTTACCATCAGCCGTCATACAGTTTCCCACGGTTAACTTACTTTTAGTTTCTCACGTGCTAAACAGCGGAAACATTGAAGTTACAGCCATATCCTCTCTTGAAAAGCGGTGACAAAAACTTCACCCTTTTTATCATGATACACCCATTGCTTGAGAGAAATTTGACTGATAGTTCAAGGGTGGTGCCAGAATAGCTTGGCGCCTCAGGCGCCAAGCTATTCTGGCACCACCCTTGGACTAAAACAGTTGATCTGCGTCCTAAATCTGTAATGCAGCCTTCATATGACAATAAGCAAAGTTTACAAACTCAGCCTCAGGATGTCATGGGTTAAAAAACACTCACAGGAAAAAAAAACTGAAAATGAAGAAAGCCATCTATATATAGAACAAAGGACACGCTGGAGCAAAAGACGGCAAAAATTAATTTTTCTCTAAAATGTACTTTTTCAAAAAATACTTACCGATGACATTACTAATTGGAACCTTCGCTTAACTCATCAATTTTAGCCCCAAAACTTACTGTGTCTCTCATCCTAGGGGAGGCAATCACTGGGGTGCCATAGTCCGGACACACCAAGTGGCCTCCCGTACTACCGTATCTGGTGGCGCACTCACCCTTTCCCGCCAGTGACTGAGCCTTAGCACCACTGCGGCAAGTGGGGTAGGAGGGACCTCTGAGTAATGTCATCGGTAAGTATTTTTCGAAAAGATACATTTTTGAGAAAAATTAATTTATTTTCTCACAATCATTACCGATGACATTACTAAATAGAACAATGGCGAATAGGAGGAGGGTTTGGAACCCCACCCAAAGCCCGCGAAGCGAGCGGACTATCGAGGCCTCTCCCTACGCGCCCACTCCCGACAATTTTAGCTAGGCGAACCTATGCTGCCTGAGGCGCCAGGAGGGAGTGCTGCGCCGCCAAGATGTCCCCACAAGGCCAAAGTGGTGCGCTGGCCGGATAGGTCTCTTAGGTAGAAGCGGGCGAAGGTAGAATCTGCCCGCCAACCCACGTCTGCCACAATGTCCCTCACTGCACAGTTTCGGTCAAAAGCGATACTCGCTGCCACTGCCCGGACTTCATGAGCCCGGATGCGCATTGTTTTCGCTTGTTCTGGGGCGAGCTCTTTGTATGCTGAACAGCGAACAGATCACCCAATGTATCCATGACGAGATAGTTTGTGCCGAAATGTCTCGTCTGCCCGGAGCCAAGGGCAGGAAAAGTCATGAGCGCCCTTGTCTTAATTCTGCGCAGATACACTTTAAGGGCCCTGACAGGGTCCTGTAGGCTTGAGTCCCGTGTCTGATTGGTCGCCCTGAGAGGTCGAACTGTTACGACTTGTGGGGCGGAAGTAGGAATGCAGTTCTTAGCCAAGAAGGCAGGGTCCGTCAGCAGCTGTAAAACCGATCCGTAGGTCCTACGTTGGAGACAGGCAGGACGTACCGAAAAGGCATGGATTTCGCTAACCCTCGAGGCTGTGGCAAGTGCAAGGAGGAAACAGGTCTTCCTGGTAAGATCTCCCAACCATGCTAAAGGTAGAGGCTCGAATCTCTCAGAGTTAAGCCAGGTGAGCACCCAAGACAGGTCCCAGCGTGGAACCAACCAGCATGAGGCTGGGCGTTGCAGATCAAAGTGTGACATCAGATCTGGCCTTCCCAGGTTTCTGTACGTGTCTGCCACCATCGCCAGGTAACCCCGGATGGTGATGGGAGCCAAATTCTGCCTGAAGAAAAGCCACAGGAAGAACTCGGCCAACTGGGGGATGGTTAGGTCCGTGAGAGTAAGTCACTCCGCAGCGCACCGGGACTGGAGCACGTGCCACTTTCCTTCGTAGATATTACAAATTGAGATCCTTCTAGCTGCCGAGATTGCCTCGACTGAAGCACACGAAAAGCCTCTAGCTGCGAGAGCTTGCAGGACAATCTCCAAGCGTGTAGCATCAGTCGTTCTGGGCACGGGTGGAACAGGTGTTGCCTAGGCTGCTTGAGCATCGTACTCGGAGTGGCAAGTACCAGAGGAGGGTCCGTTGCGAGGGCCAAGAGATTGGTGGTCCAGCTCTTGGACCAGCTGAACGGGGCGACTAGTATCAGTATCGTATTGTTGTCCCTGAGTATCTGAATGATCTTTGGTACCAGCACTGTGGGAGGAAACGCGTACGCCCGGAGTCCTTCCCACGGTATGGATAGCGCGTCTACAGCCCAGGCTAGAAGATCCGGAACGGGGGAGATGAATAGAGGAAGCTTGTTGTTCCATCTTGTGGCAAAAAGATCGATCATCGGTGTCTCCCAACATGCGCAGAGTAGCTGGAAGGTATCTGGCCTAAGAGACCACTCCGAGTGAAACATCTTGCCCCGACGAGAGAGAGAGTCTGCTAGAACGTTTAGGTGTCCCGGAATGTGTCGCACCCGAAGGGTAATGCCCCGGTCCCTGCACCACAGGAAGACTTGATACACGAGTATGCAGAGGGAGGGTGTGCGCGTTCCCCCTTGGTTTTGAATGTAGGCTATGACTGTCAAGTTGTCAGAGAGCACCAGCACCTTGTTTTAGCGCTAGTCGATCTTCCCAAGCGATGAGAGCTAGCCACACCGCTTTCATCTCAGCCAGTTGATATGTCTGCCTGTCTCTACCTCTGACCAACTGCCCGAGGTAGTGGCAAACTGCGGTAGCAGGTGGGCCCCCCAACCTGAGTTGCTCGCGTCCGTGCAGATAGAAAGTTGAGGAGGAGGGGAGAAGAGGGGAATCCCCGACACCAGCCAGGTACTGTCCGCCGAACATGAGACTGCGCTAACTCCGTCATCGGTACCAAGGTCGCTAGGTCACCCGAGGAGGGATACCAGTGTAGGAGCAGGTGAAGCTGAATCGGTCGCGCAAAAAGTCTGCCTAGAGGAAGAAGATCTGCTGCCACACTTAGCAGGCCTAACATACGAAGCCAGGCCCTGGCCTGTAGAGCTTCCGCGCGTAGAGCTCCAAGTGAAGCCTCCATTACAGTCTGAATCCTTCCCACCGGCAATCTTACTCAATTGAGGTTGGTCAAGAATTCCATACCCAGGTGTACAAACCTGGCACGATGCACCAATCGGACTTGCCTCCATTGACCAGGGATCCCAGTTGACGGGGTAGCGCGAGCAGGGCATGTCTGTCGGTTTCCAAAACGCACGCCATCTGGTTTCGTAACAGCAAGTCATCCAGGTAATTTGACATCGGACTGGAAGATGCTTGTCGGAACCTTGCCATCATGCCGTCCACAATCCTGGTGAAAACCCAAGGGGTCATTCCGAAAGGTAAGGCCCGAAACTTGTATACAATCCCGCGAAAGGCGAAGCGTAGGTAACGCCGCGATGCCAGATGGAAGGGAATGTGCAGATATGCGTCCGCTAGGTCGAGGCTCACTGCGAAGTCCTGAGGACGCACCGCCGCCCTCAGAGCTCTGGCTGTCTCCATCTTGAAGTGCGGTGCCGCAATGAATTTGTTCAGAGCCGAAAGGTCGATGATCGGCCTCCAATTCCCACCTGGTTTCAGGACAAGGAAGAGATGACTGTAGAATGCCGGGGAGTCGGAACGCAGAACCACCTCTGTGGCCTCCTTCTGTAACAGGCCGCGACTTCGCCCTCCAACGCTGTCTTCCTGTCTCGTTCTGTCGGTACTCGCGTCCGAAGGGTGGAGTGTCTCAGAGGGGGGTGGGGACTGGAAAGAGATCCTCAGGCCCTCCGTAACTGATGAGAGAATCCAAGGGTCGACCGAAAACAGCTGTTTCCACGCTCCGCTGTGAAGAGCTAGCCTCCCGCCGACCGGAGACCCCACAGGAATCAGCGGGAGGACCGGGGACAGGTGAGCGAGCCCAGCCGCGCCCTCACTGCTGAGAGCCTCTAGACCAGGTAGTGGAGGGTGCGGGGAAGGCACACAAACGCGCCGAAAGGGGAATGGCTCCACCTCGGCCTCAGGACAGTCGGGAAGAGGGAGGTCTAACGAACTGCAGGGCACGACCCACGGCTCTGCGGGCTGACTGAAAGCATGCGGCGACCATTCTAGCTGGAGCCGGCCACAGATCCTTGGAGGTCTCCCGTACCATCTGCCAAGTAGGTCCAAACAGCAGACTGACCCCCAAGAGCTGCAGTTGAGACTTCACCGAAGCTGGTAGAGAAGGGCACCGTCTTAGAAGCTCGTCCCGTCGCAACAGGTCACAATTGAAAGTCGCCGCCTTGGCGTTGACCGAAGAATGGAAGGCCGCCCTGTTCGGGGAAGGCACATGAACGTGCCGGAAGGGGAAAGGCTAACACAGTTTGTAAAGTCACAGAGTGCTGCAATTGTCATATATGCGCATTCCAATGAGAATTACTCGCGGGTGTGTCTAACCACACTGACCGCTAAGCCAGTCTTCTCACACTGATCAGTCATCAGGGGTCAAGTGCTAAGCCTGAACCTCTTAGTAACAGGATTATGTTGTGTGATTGTATCGTGACTACAATCACACAACATAATCCTTTTAGAGGTGAAACGAGACAGAGGTAATAATAGCACATAATGTCATGGCAGCCATGCTGCCTGTAGGTCAGTGTCTGACACGCATGGTGTGTGCCACAGCAAGCAAAAGAAAACACTCGCACAGTTCAGTAAGCCTGATTGAGTTTTTGTCTCCATTCTTCGGAGAGAATTTTGTTGCTTGGCAGGATTTACCATTTTGCTCCGGGCAAAAAAAGATCTATAGTCCAGAATAATACTCGTTTTTAATTTTAGACTTGTGTTCTTATGAAGGATGTCTTACAATAATGATGGACAAAATGTCTAACTTAACACATTCTACGCCAGGACCAAAATCCCCCAATTTTGAAGTTGCCCTCTGAAGGACTGTACTGAAATTCTAGAGACAGATCGAGCATGATAGTTTGAGGGTGGTGTCAGAATAGCTTGGAGCCTATAGGTGCCAAGCTATTCTGGCACCACGCTTGAACTATCATGCTCGATCCATGTCTTGATGTGGTGTGTCAGGGCTCAACGAGTTAACATGCAGTTTGAATGTTGTAAAATGACAGACTTCTCTGCATGCCTTCTCCTTTCTTACAGTCTACGTCGCTTGTAACAAGGTCAGACACAACACACACTGGCGATAAACTATAAAACTTTTTTCAGACATCCCTGCAGCACTCTTTCTATGCAAATTATTTTAACAAGCTTCGGCTAAAACACCAGGAAAACTGGGTCCCCCGGTGACTTGTTATAACCAGAGTTTCTGTAGTTTGTAACTGTACATACGAAAGTTCACCGACACAGTCCAGGGCAGTAGGGAACATGTTACATGTGCCTACTTGAACGAACTGTGAAAAGAAGAGCAGAAGAGACTTAGTTTAGGAATGACAACTTTGGGAATGACAACTTTGGTGAATTTTAGCAAGCATTTTAGGAAACAAAGACTGCAAGAGCAGACTGCTTTAAAAAGAGAGGGCAGCATAGTAAAGAATATTATTTTAAACACTGAAAAGACAGCAGTGTGAAGAATTGCAATATTAATCAAGTATACACAGATGGCAATTACTGGCAACACTTCTGCGCAAGGCATCTCTGCACGCACTACTCGACACCATGTGCTATTTCGCTAAAGGATGACAAAATGTGATATGTTACAAAGTCTATATATATATATATATATATTGCATGTGCATATATATAGACTTTGACAATGGAAACACAAGCAGTGTGTTGAACATCTTTAATCAAGCTCCAGAAGATAATTCAAGAGCATGCTAGTTGAAGGGTAGTGTCAGATCAGTTTGGCGCGTAACTGGCTAAAAACAAAACAAAATTACGACTGACACTATGCGTCTTGATGGACTTGTCCTTACCTGCGATTCATTCCCATCATAAGCAGCAGCAGCAGCAACTCCGTCGACAAAGTTGTCTCCCCTTACCAGACGTAGATAGTCGCATGTTGGTCGCCATCTTGCGTGCACTTCTGCTGGACTGTCATCAGCTTCCCACGATTTCAGGCCGATGCCACAAAAGAAGCATCGCACGCAGTCAGCGTAACCTGCAACATGATATTCACATACTCGGCTGTCCCTGACGCACTACAAAGGGAAACGGATCAGCCCGATCGGTTCACTGAAGGGTGGTCTCAGAACAGCTTGGCACCTTTTAACCTTTTCCATGCTAATACGTCCAGTGCTTGAAATAAATTTGACTGATAGTTCAAGGGTGGTGCCAGAATAGCTTGCGCCAAGCTATTCTGGCACCACGCTTGAACTAAAACAGTTGATCTGTTTCTTAATCTGTAATGTAGCCTTCATAGGACAAAAAGGAAATTCTATGAAATCAGCCTCAGGATGTAATGGGTTAAGCGCCAAGCCATTCTGATATCATCCATAAATTATTATGGTCAACCTGTTTTCTGAGCTATAATAATTATGGTCTTCAGATGACAGGTCCCATGTGTGGGGATTCTGACCTCAGTGCTCAATATATTACAGTGGTGTCCAGTTAACACGAACTCGCTTTACACGAATTTCCGGTTAACACGAACCGTTTTTGCATTCCCGGCCGACGGCCTTCTTATTCTGTATTAAAATTTCACTGATAACACAAAATTTTGCTTTACACAAAGCTGGTTTCGGTTCCCAACCAGGGCAATTTCACTATTATTCACCTGTTTAACACGAACACAGATTCCATTCACCGAAAACCAATTCACATGTTGCTCTCATGCTGTAGTACACGACAGATCAGAACGAACTCTAGTCTGTGATTGGCTGAATAGCCTCGGCTGTTGTAATCCATCTTCTCATTGGCTAGCGTTTCTGAACTGTATTCATGTTGTTTGCATCATTCGTGTACCAACACAACCCTTTTACCGATGCGGGATTGTACTTCAGCCTGTGTTGCTTTTACCTGATGGATTGTTAACTTACTATGGATTTTACATTAAATACGCAAGCTGAACACGTTTCCTTGTGTTTTCCTAGCGAGCCGAAGGTATGCATATAATATAAAGTACGACCCGTACGATAATGTGCACTTTTAACCTCGTACTCATTCACGCACACATCTCTTAAACACTTTCTCCTTGAGGGCCGTGATCAATTTTAAGGCCATATTGGTTAACACGAAATACGTTTAACATGAAGTGATTTTCCGTGTCCCCAGAAATTTGTGTTAAGCGGACTCCACTGTATATGGTCTTCAGATGACAAGTCCCAAATTTTTGGGATTTTGACCTCTGTGCTCAATATATTAACCCCCAACACACTAAAACAGCAGACGGATCGTCCATGATAATTCAAAAGCAGTGTCAGATTAGTGTCTGACAGTGCCAAGCAAATCTGGCACTACTCTAAAATTATTGTGGACAATCCATCTGCTGCAAGCGACACGTCCAAAATGAGGGAAATGCAGCCTCGGGGTTAAATGTGAAAGTACAATGTGAGCTAACCCCCTCGCATTCAGCCACCAGTACTTTAAACAATATTGGTGTCTGCATGCACAAGGGCATTCACTGAAACTGAAGCGATAATTTGTGTCTGCACCAAATCAACCAACATTACTCCTGTAAACGCACAAAATAGTTAACCCTTTTGGTGTCGTCAGTGGCTCAAGTCGCGATGATTCCTACAGGAATCATCATGACTAAAAGCGCTACCGACAAGCACAGGGTTAAAGAGCAGAAAGTCATGTAAATAACATTGAAAACAAAATGTACATCTGAAACAAAATTTTTAAAAAAATGTTTTCTAATATATGCCTTGATAGAAAATACCAACTAACAAAACATATCTTAATGCGCAAAGGCCATCAGGCCGACATCGGCCGCTGTTGGCCCACGCACTGCCTTAGATGTTGCCAAGGCTAAATTATGTAAGAGCTCTGTACCAGCATAGAAGAATCCCAGCGTAATCAGCTCGTCCACGCTTGGAAGACCTGGCACGTGTTGCCAGTTCTGGTACGAGCGTCTTCGTGCATCCATCTGTGAATACAAAGGGTACACAGCTCTGCCCAGGTCCAAACGGCGTGATGGCAACAAGTGTCGGGTGGTGGCTGCGACACTGTCCGACTGTGACGCGACGCTGCCGTCTGCAGTCTCCTGGCCCGTCGACTGGGACGGCCTGATGTCTTGCTGAAGGGCCACAAAGTTGGGAGCGGGGCCGGTCATCGCTGGGGGTCCACTCAGCGACAGCAAGTCTGTGCCACACACTGCTGGCTCATGGGCTAAAGAAAACAATGACGCGGGAAAAGACCATAATTACTTGTGCACGCAACCATCAGTGTGATACTGTCAATCACCCATCCTACTCACAGTTGGGGATTATTAACCCATTTAGCCCCAACGCCCTACAGCAGGAGATGGATTGATCCTGATAATTCAAGGGTAGTGCCAGATGAGCTTGGCGCCTGAAGGTGCAAGAAATGGGGGCCCCCCAAGAAAAAGCTTGATGTTGCCAGCCTTCAGCGTGACGATGTGAAAGCTGCCTTTCAGACAGATTTACAGCGCAGGCTCAAAGACACAGCGGACCCAGTAGACTCCTCCCCCGAAACACTTTGGGAACAACTAAAAACTGCTATTGCAAAATCCTCTGCAGAAGTCTTGGGTTTCGCCAGAAAGAAGAACAAAGACTGGTTTGACGAAAACGATGTAGAGATCCAGGAACACCTAGCAAAAAAAAGAGCCGCCCATCAGGCCCACCTAGCCCAGCCTTCCTGCCCTGTGAAGAAGTCTGCCTTCCGCCTCATCTGCAGCAGTCTCCAGCGCAAGCTCAGAGATCTCCAGAATGAGTGGTGGACCAGACTTGCACAGAGGACCCAACTTTGTGCTGACAATGGTCACTACAGGGGCTTCTACGAAGCACTGAAAGCAGTGTATGGCCCCAGGCACCTGGTACAAAGTCCCCTGCGAAGCGCGAATGGCCAGGCACTCCTCACAGATAATACCTCCATCTTGAACCGCTGGTCGGAATACTTTCAGAGCCTCTTCAGCGCTGAGCGCACTGTTCAAGAAGCAGTCGTCCTACAAATCCCACACCTCCCAGTAAAGGTTGAATTGGACGAACCGCCCACCGCTGAAGAGACCCTCACAGCCATCCACCAGCTCAAGAGTGGCAAAGCAGCAGGCATTGATGGAATACCGCCAGAGATCTGGAAACATGGAGGCCCAGCATTGCACAACAAGCTCCACGACCTCTTTCTCTGCTGCTGGAAGGAAGGAACACTACCAAAAGATCTCCGTGATGCAGTCGTTATCACCCTGTACAAGAACAAAGGCGAGAAGTCTGACTGTTCCAACTATCGGGGAATTACCCTGCTGTCCATTGCTGGGAAAATCCTTGCAAGGCTGCTCCTGAATCGGCTGGTACCTGCCATCGCTGAAGACCAACTCCCAGAGGGCCAGTGTGGCTTCAGAGCAAACAGGAGCACCACCGATATGGTCTTTGTGCTGAGACAGCTACAGGAGAAGTGCCGCGAGCAGAACAAAGGGCTGTACGTAACATTTGTCGACCTAACAAAAGCATTCGACACTGTGAGCAGGCAAGGCATGTGGCAAATCCTGGAGCGACTTGGCTGTCCCCCAAAGTTCCTCAACATGATTGTCCAGCTACACGAGGACCAGCAAGGCCAGGTCAGACTCAACAATGACCTCTCAGAACCATTCCCTATTCTCAACGGCGTAAAGCAGGGCTGCGTGCTGGCACCGACCCTCTTCACCATCTTTTTTAGCATGATGTTGAAGCAGGCCACAGTGGACCTCGATGATGACGATGCAGTGTACATCAGGTATCGTCTCGATGGCAGCCTGTTCAACCTCAGACGACTGCAGGCCCACACGAAAACCCTAGACCAACTGATTCGTGAGCTGCTTTTTGCTGATGATGCTGCCCTCGTTGCACACACAGAGAGAGCCCTGCAGCGCATCACGTCTTGCTTCGCAGATGCTGCCCAGCTCTTTGGACTCGAGGTCAGTCTGAAAAAGACAGAGGTCCTCCATCAGCCGGCACCCAAGACAGTGTATCGCCCTCCTCACATCACCATTGGCGAGTCTGAACTAAAGTCAGTGCACCAGTTTACTTACCTTGGCTGCATTATCACGTCGGACGCCAAGCTGGACAAGGAGCTTGACAGCAGGCTGGCAAAAGCGAACAGCGCTTTCGGGCGACTTTTCAAGCGGGTGTGGCACAATCAACAGCTGAAAACAGGCACCAAGATCAGCGTGTACAGAGCTGTGGTCCTCACCACCCTGCTGTATGGTTCCGAGTCCTGGGCCCTCTACCGCAGCCAACTACGACTCCTCGAACGCTTCCACCAGCGCTGCCTGCGTACCATCCTGGGCATTCACTGGAGTGACTATGTCACCAACGTCGAGGTCCTTAAACAGGCTGAAACTGTGAGCATCGAGGCTTTGCTGCTGCGGACACAGCTCCGCTGGGCGGGGCATGTCTCCAGGATGGAGGATCATCGCCTACCAAAGATCACCCTGTTCGGCGAGCTTGCTACTGGACACCGTGACAGAGGGGCACCAAAGAAGAGATACAAAGACTGTCTCAAGAAGTCACTTAGTGCCTGCCAAATCGACCACCACCAGTGGTCTTCGCTTGCTGCGGACCGTGACACCTGGCGCTCCACCATTTACAAGGCAGCTGTCTCCTTTGAGGACTCTCACAGAGCTAGCCTTAAGGACAAGCGGCTCAGGAGAAAAAAAAGAGATGCCGCAGCTCAGAACCCTGGCCATACCTTCCCCTGCAGCCACTGCGGTCGAACCTGCCTGTCTCGGATTGGCCTCCGCAGCCACGAACAAGCCTGCAGACGCCGTGGGCAACTCCTATAAAATCTTCGTTCGCGAAGTCAAGCCAAGAGAGAGAGTGCCAGATGAGCTTGGCGCCTGAAGGCGCCAAGCTCATCTGGCACTACCCTTGAATTACCATGGCCAATCCATCTCCTGCAGCTGGTACTTAGTTGTTAGGTAACACCTCCGAAATTTGGGAAATGTGCCTGTGGGGTAAAACAGGTTCCTCAGTGGCACACACTTCAAGGTGATTGGACAGGGTTTGAAATAAACAAGCGCAAAGCTGCCTATGTGCATGTCAGGTCCATGGCAACTTTATCAGGACAATAGTGCCTACAATGCACTCTGGGTGTTTTAGACTGATGGCTGATGCATTTAACTCATTAATTTAAAAAAAAAAAAAAAAATCCTTACAGGTCTACGTTGCAGTTCTAGAGACAGATCAACCACGATAGTTCAAGGGTGGTGTCGGAATAACTTGGCGCCTACAGGCGCCAAGCTATTCTGACACCTGCCTTGAACCATCATCATGGTCAAACCCCAATCTGTCGTAGCATGTCAAGGCTTCATGGGTTAAGCAGTCCCTGTTGTTCTTATACAAAACGTTTAAAATACAAGCAAGCAATGTTATACAAGCAACTTTTGCACTTTTAACCTTCTCCACAATTGATAATGTCATGCTGTTTGTCAGCAATACTGTAACACAGACAACGATTTAAAAAAGGGAGTTTCACTACATGAATAGTTTTGAGAAACCATGAGTGTGGGAATGCCTGATTTGAACCAGCCATAACAGTCAAAAATAGACTTATGGTGAAGGTTAACAAAACAGCAGAAAAAGGCCTTTTTTGTGTTACTTTGTAACCCTTTGCGTGTCAGTAGCAGTTTTTGAAACGATGATTCCTGTAGAAATGTAGGAATCATCATGACAAAAAACGCTGCTGACACACAAAGTGTCTATCATTGTAAGCAATGCACATTTCTGTGGGTCTACTGTCGTGATCTTACTTTCCCCTGAAGCACAGTTTTTGGATTTAAAAGAAAACTACAACTAAAGGCAAGCACAGAATGCTTACACTACAGTTTTTTTTTTCGTTTAACCCATTGTGTGTGCATCCACCGGTGCTGTAAGAAGTGATAAAGTAAACCGTAAGCAGTACCAGTGGCTGCATGTACAAAGAGGTTAAATATTTGACCCGTCTCAGGATTAAAGCGCACTGAACATACTATAAATCTTACACGGGAAAACTGACCTCTAAATGAACACAGCCCTCGTCCCTCTTTTGTGAGGGGACAAAACTCATCATTGCCAATGTCCCATTATTTTGTTGTCGCGGCGTATAGAGTTAGATCAGTTTTTCCAGGTAAAATTCACAGTATATTTGGTGCTCTTTAACCCTCTTAGCCCCAGATCCGTACAGCAGCAGATGGTACACAGTCGATAGGCAACACCTCCAAAATTTGAGAAATGGGATCTTGGGGCTAAAAGGGTTAAGCAATGAAACATGTATGGATGACACTTGGCACTTGGCAGTCTCGGACCTTCGCACGATCTTGCTTTGCTTCACTTACGGTTCAGCTCAGCCAAGCAAGTGCAAGCCTAGGCCAAAGACTGCCTCGTGTCGCATGAGCAGGACCTTAACAGATCCGCATGCTCTGGCAAAACAGACATGTCTGCCGCGAGCCAAGGGATGAGCTCCCCTTGAAATATGACAATCCTGTGCTCTGCAACACATCAAATTTGCAACAGACAGCAAAGGTAAAAAAAAATTATAAAAAAAAATCAATGAAAACATGATAGGAACAGTATGTCACTGCACATAAGTGATACTAGGCAGTCCTTGACCTGGGCATGAACTTGCTTTGCCTCAATTATGCTCATCAGAACAAGCACACGCTCCAGTCAGAAGTGCCTCATATCATATGAGCATGAATGAAATAAAGTTTTATAATCTGCGATAAACACACAATAACAATTTTTTGGCACACTAGCTCATGATCCCCTTGGCATGTAACACAAAGAGGATCAGAGTTTTCAAAATTCCCCCAGAACAGTGGGTCAGTGCAAACTTTACTAGAAATTTGAGTACATTGTGATATCTGCCAATGGATCCAAACAGTCAACCTGTAAGTGAAACAGTTCAAGGGTGGTGCCAGAATAGCTTAGCACCTGAGGCGTCAAGCTATTCTGGCACTTCCGTTGAACTAAAATGATTGATCTGTCTCCTGTTGTAATGTACCCTTCAAAGGACAATAAGCAAATCTGCAAAATTTCTGCCTGAGGATGTAATGGGTTAAGTAGTTACACCACACACAGCACTGCTGCCCTGTGACGGTAATGACATTAAGTGTATTTCTGTGAACAGCCAGATTTTCATTGTAATGCATGTCCAGAGGAAATCTTGTGTTTCATAAGAACAGATTTACCGGCAATTAATGTCTTTTGTCTTCACAGGGCAAAGTGAAATTCCCACATTACCTGTTCCATCCATCTGCAGTGACATACTAGTGCCATCCAAGGTGGAGACATGACCGCTCATGCTTTGTGCCCGACCGTCGCTGACTGCACTCCCCCGAGTGATATTACCACTGTCCATGCTCCTGGTTCCATCTGCCTGCACGCCATTCGCCCATCCTCCGCCCGACAGTCCTGCTTTCACCTGCGCTGGGTTCACTTGTGAGCTGTAGGGTAGACTGACCGCAGTGACTGGTGCAGGCTGGTCCCTCTCAAGGCCACTGATGCTGCGGATAAACGGACAGTCAGGCTTCAGGCTAGCGTGGATCACCAATGGCTTGTCTTCCATGTGCCAGCCCTGGTAGGTGGAGCCACAGCTGTAGCACTGCACCTTGTCTCCTTCTTTTGTGTAGAAGAAGCCAGCCTGTGCCAGGCGGATCGGATACACTGGCGAATTACTGGGGAAATCCTTGTATGTGATGAGACGGCCAATTTCAATCTGCAGGTTGTGTCCGGTCTCTGATTGACCTGGCTTGAGCTGGGCCAGAATGCTGACTGGACACACGGTCTGGGTCTGCTGGAAGACATGATCTCTGCGGAACTCAAACAGGTGATACATATTAGGCTTGCAGAATGCATCCAGGAAGGAGCTGTCCTTTCCTTCAGCACCAAGTTTTCCTTCAACTAGTTCAAGGGACTGCAGTTTTTTGGTGATGTACATGAGCTCTGATGATGCCGGACTTGACTGTCCAGTCTTGCTCCAGACATTCGCATGTTGGGCAGGAAGCAAAGTCTTGCACATGGTGTACGTGCAGTTAGAGTATCTTGGTATGTTAAATACCTTTTCGTCACTTTTCACGTGTTTTAAGTCAGCCAGCAAAATTGGACAAAGAACAAAAGTTAGCTGGAGGACAAGAATGATGGCTGCCATTACAAAGAAAAGAAGCATTGTACTTGTGGTCATTATTTCACCCCAGTCCCCTTGTCTCAGTTTTAGGTGAGCAAACCAGAAGGTGATGACCGTCTCCAACCAATCACCTTTTCCTTTATCTTGGATTTGGGCAGTTTGGACAGCCTCTGTTTCATGACATCCTCCACAGTGGTTATTACATATTCTCATTCCTGTAAACTTGCTGGTTCCGTCTTCATAGATGTCTCCACCCGAGTCAGCTTCATCGACTCCTTTGGGGGACTCGAGCAGAGCCAGCAGGAGCATAATCTTTACCACTAACAGTGCCGCAAAATATTTCACTAATGAAAGAACCGCCATTTCAAATCTTATTGTTTCACCCCTGTCCCAAAGAAGTTACCAGCTTCCCCAGATGGATGCAGCAGTTGTAGTTTATTTACTGACTTATTACAGTTCTCAAGGGCTGCTACTGCATGTCTCTGGCACCAACTGAAAGAAAAAACCGATTCAAGTGAGGGTTTTGGCGAAACCTGAAGAAAATCAGATTTAAACAAAGAAAAACAGAAGATATTGGTGGAAAACCATTTAAATAGAAACAAGGAATGACGTTTTGGATCAAAGATCCTTCTTCAGGTGACATGGAAACAGACGTTTGTTTCCATGTCACCTAAAGAAGGATCTTTGATCCGAAACGTCGTTCCTTGTTTCTATTTTAAAAGGTTTTCCACCAATATCTTCAGTTTTTCTTTCACATGAAACCCTAGCGGTAACAGTTTTACTACATTCAGATTTAAACAGCTGGACTCTCGCTCGCCCAAAACCAATATGTATGTGCTGTGGACTTTGGTCACTTGTGTCTTTGACAGCAACTGATGTACTGTGTCGCCAGGAGACAGAAGATGAGCTCTATAAAAAGCAGATATGACGATCTGGTAGATGACGAGAAGGACAAGCGCAATCATATTGCTAGTTCCACCAGCAGGTGGTTAAAGTCCATTGCTTGGTGCGTCATAAATGCCAGCATCTGAAACAGATAAACCAAAAAGGTTGAAAACTTACATTTTACATAAAATATGAACATACATCATTATGTGCTTCACAACTGAAAAGAAGTACCCAACGGAGAAAGAAACACGCTTAGAAAAGACGGGTACAACACAATTTAATAATATTTCGGGTAAATACCCTTTGTCAAAATTGACAAACAAACAGAGAGATTAGCCGCTATTTATCTTCATTCGCAGAAGTAATGTGGCAACTCAATGTTGCCACATTCCTTCTGCGAATGAAGATAAGTAGCGGCTAATCTCTCTGTTTTCTATAAGCTCAAGCTAAATACAAGAGAGGAAACGAACAAGCCTCCGAAATTCTAGCTGTGGCCGGAAGTATCCCGGACCTCTTTCTCAACATACTGAGTTGAACGTTAGTAGAGAGCTGTGAAGTGCATCCATTGTTTTCTGCCGTGTTTACTCTAAAGTCGAAGAGAATTATTCGAAAAGATATTGACAACTGAGCAGTGTTAAATTATACCTTTTTGGGCTGGGGGAAATACATACTTATACTCCATAAGCCAGTCTTGTCTACCGTGCACCCCCCCACCCCACCCCCACCCCCCCACAATACTCAATAAGATGGGTTTCAAAGTGTACCTTAGAATGTCCAGAGATGTTTAAGCCATGTTTCCCCTAAAATCCTTAGGAACACACCAGAGATAAAGCCGATGGCGCAAGGGTACCCCCATTCACGCTCTTAGTCACGAACTCTAAAGTGAGCGGTGAGAAACATTTTCCTCTAAATAAATCAGAATTTATTACAGGAGCCCAAATCAGGCATTATTATGTTAAGGCATACCTTCTGCGTCCTCAGCAAAAACAGAATAAAAAAATATTGAATCTGTGGCTCACAGTGATGGTATTTGTGCACCCAGTAAATGGCCATTTCAGCAAAATCGAAAAGAAAAAAAAAAAAATAATGTTTTCAATGCCCTCAGAAATTTTGTATAAAACTGATATGTCTTTTTTTTAAAGGTTTTATTGGTTAGGATAGAGTACCACAGTTACTCCCATCTTGATTTTATTATGCTGTGATGCATTTAGGTCAACAGTGGCTGAATCTGCTGTCCTATCCCCATTTTACCAGTACCTATAAGAACGCAAAATGATCAAAAAAATTGCTTACGTCATACTCCTCTGTTTAAATATTTTTGTTTCCAGTTTTCTTAACAAAGTATGCATATTGGGTATAAAAATTTGTGATCATTTCATTAATTTCAATGTGATCCATCAAATTAATTGTATCTATTTTGGATGAAGAACATAAAAGGGGAGGGGGAGGGGGGCGGGGGGAGTCTGTAAACAGGGGCTGCTGCTAAAGCTTCTACTGTCTGGATTTGAAGGCATGATGTACTGATGGCTGAAAGACTTCCTCTTCAACAAAATTGCATGATTGAAGTCGATGGCACACTCAGAAGTCTTGTCAAACTCAGGGAAGATGGTATCTCAGGGAGGTGTCATGTCTCCGATCCCTTTAATGTCCGTAAAATATGTGGAAAGTTGGACTGTATTCTACAGTCATGCTGTTCTATTAAAAAGGAAGTTTTTAAATGACAGCCCCTGTTTACAGACGTTTCCCCCTTTTCATGCTTTAACAAAAAAAAAAATAATTACAATTAAATTGATGGGTCACGTTGAAATTAATGAAATGATCACAAATTTTATGCTCAGTGTGCATACTTTGTTAAGAAAACAGGCAACAAAAATATTTAAACAAAGGAGTATGATATAATCAATTTTTATGATCATTTTGTGTACTGGTAAAATGGGGGTAGTGCAGCAGATTCAGCAACTGTGACCCCTAAATGAATCACAGCATCATAAAAGCAGGTTGGGAGTAACTGCGGTACTCTATCCTAACCATTAAAGCCTAAAAAAGACCTATCGGTTGTATACAAAATTTCTAAGGGCATCGAATACAACGTATGTTTCCCAATTTGGCAATTTTAAATTGAAAAAAGCTATCATTCACCACCACAAATGTATCATAAAGGATGCCGACTTTCCTCATTTTCTTGCACTTATTGAACTTAATGGGTAAAGAGAGGTCAAAATGAAATGGAATAACTTTAGTATTTTTTTTTTAAATAATTAATTTTGTGTATTTTTACAACTTGCGGGTAGGGATGCAAATTCAATCAATGTGGCACTCAGTGATCACAACATCACCTAGTCAAGTTTATAATAATTGTGACATCCTGTTTTAATGATGTAAGCTGAAATGGACTGCCAGTGCTGTAGAAAATGTCTGAAGGCATCTGACACATTATTTTTGTCTTTTTTCTTTTGCGATTTTGAGGAAATGGCCATTTACTGCATGCACAAATACCTTCACTGTGAGCCACAGATTCAATATATTTTTATTCTGTTTTTTGCAGAGGACGCAGAAGGTGTGCCTTAACATAATAATGCCTGATTTGGGCTTCTGGAATGAATTCAGATTTATTTAGAGGAAAATGTTTCTCAAGCTCATTTTAGCATCCGCGAAGAGCGTGAATGGGGGTATCCTTGCGTCATCGGCTATATCTCTGGTGTGCTCCTAAGGCTTTTAGTGGAACATTGCTGAAACATCTCAGGACATACTAAGGTACACTTTGAAACCCATATTATTGAATACTGGGGGGGTGTGGGGGGGAGGGAGGGGGTGCACGCTAGACCGGACTAGCTCTTGGACTACTAACGCGACTGCTACGTGCAGCCCGGGTCACAAGTTCATGTCGACAGTAAGACGCATTTTTGTTTTAATTTCATTGGATATGCTAATTTACGTAAATTTTAGCGCAATGAGTTTTTTCCACAAAAAGATTTTGCGCTATACAAGAACCATTCATTATTATTATTATTATTATTAAACCAATGAAAAATGAGCAACATCATATGGGTTGCGTACTTTCGGACTCAGCTAAAACCTTACGATTAGCGTCTGCAAACATGATGCTTCACTTTGCAAAAAGCATCGATACTAAACTATCGGTTATGATCGGCGGGCAAGAGGTTGGTGTAGATTTGTGGCAAAATATCTACTGAGTTTGTTCAGTTCGGGGTTTTTAGGAGGATGGTTGCTTTGAGGGTTGAAACTGCTCTGGAATCGCAGTGCATCGTCTTTCGCGTGTGCCGTTCAGTCGATTCCTCCCTTGTATTTAGTCTTGAGGCAAGGCAGCAGGAGAATGCTTTATTTTCGAGGTTCTCTCCTCTAGATCCGCCGTGTTTAGCCTGGGGGCTAGTGCTGCCCAGTTTTGGGGGACACCTCGTAGAGGATGTGGTCAGGGACCACGCACGGGCGCTCTTGGGATAGAGGGATGCTATGCTCAGTTCTAACTCAGACTCCGGAAAAGCCTAATCATTTTGATTCGATGGAATGTGAGCGCGCGCTCTTCTCGGTTTCGATCCCCTTTTTCCAGCAGAGCGGTTTGTTTATCAAATTGCTGTCATCGCGTCTAATACACTATGGAAGGCAGTCACTGAATCAGCTCGCGCAGCTTCTTGTATGTAAGGACCAGCCCGCATAATGATAGAGGCAGGCAAGAGGCAGGATTTTCATTTGCTTTCGCATCTGCGGGCGCCATGAGGATCTATGTTTATTCCAGACAGGAGGTGTTTATCATTGAGTGTATCTCGGACAGTGTGATAGTGGTCCTTTCTACAGATGAGAAAAGGCATAGATCCTCAAGAGTCCGCCACGCAAGTTACAGGACCGTGACCCATGAGAATCTGAATCTGTGCCTAAGTTTTGCTTATTCCTGTTCACACAATTTTAATTTCCAGGCTGAGTGGGGGAAAGGAAGCGAGATGCGCTATTGTGGTTTGCAGTGAGTTTCAGCCGCCGTTTCTTTTGTTTTTCAGTAACCGTACATCAATGACCATAAAAATGAACACACTTTTCCCCCCTCTTTTGTTCTGGTAAAGACAGTCGGGTTCACTACGGAATATACTTGACTGAATCTGCTGAGGCACATAATTATAATTCTGAAAACTCAGAAATTTAAAAGCCAGGTTACAAATTTAAAATATATACTGACACAGTTCTAACTTAAACTCCAAAAAGCCTAATCATTTTCATTCGATGGAATGTGAGCTCGAGCTATTGTGTTTCTGTCCCCTTTTTTCAGCAGAGCGGTTTGCTTATAATTGCTGTCAACGCGTCTATTACACTATGGAAGGCAGTAAGTGAACCAGCTCGCGTAGCTTCTTGTATGTAAGGACCAGCATAATGATAGAGGCAGGCAAGAGGCACGATTCTCATGAGCTTTCGCATCTGCGGGCGCCATGAGGATCTATGTTTATTCCAGACTGACAGAAGGTGCGTATCAGTGAGTGTATCTAATTCAGTGTGATATTGGCCCTTTCTACTGATGAGAAAAGGCATAGATCCACAGGAGTCCGTCAAGCAAGTTACAGGATCGTGACCCATGAGAATCTGTGCCTAAGTTTTGCTTTTTCAGTTCACACAATTTTAATTTCCAGGCTGATTGGGGGAGGGGGAGGGAGATGCGCTTTGTGGTTTGCAGTGAGTTTCAGCCGTTTCTTTTGTTTTTCAGTAACCGTACATCAATGACCATATAAATAAACACACTTCCCCGCCCTCTATCGTTCTGTTAAAGACAGATTCGGGTTCACTACGGAATATACTTGGATCTGCTGAGGCACATATACGGGCAGAAATTTAAAAGCCAGGTTAGAAATTAAAAATATATACTAAAATGGGCTTGGATAGGGCTATTATTTGGTTGAGGGCTGAGGACAGTACAAGGCTTTGGCCAGTCTTGAAGGTCGCTTTCATCGGAACTGCCCTCAGATGGTATGGAAGAAGGTTCACGGCTCTGTTCCGTCTGATGTGCACAGAGACAAATGAACCTATCAAGAAACATTCATTCCACCGTTACCGCATACTTTCACGAGAATAAATATATTCTTGTTTTTACATCAGACGGATGGCATTCACTGCCTAGCAATGTTCGCCCATAACCAAAGACAAAACTCCCCAAGAGGCATAGATCTTCATGAGTTCCGCGCAGAGTGCGGGGGCTTGTGAGAAGCTAAATGTACTGTATGTATCTTGGTGGCTAGTGTTGCCTCTATGCTGCTATGTTTACGCAGCCGGGATGAAATCGCGACCACCGAGCCCAAAACAAAACACCCATGGCTGTCAACACGTGCGATTCGACGACCGTCCCGGCACTGCGGCGTAGAATAGCGCGATGCTCATGCTCCCTTTAGGTTCACGGCAGTGCAAACTCGAGTTTGGAGACTAACTGTGCTAGTCCGGAGGGATTACACACGAGGGTGCCTCACAAAGGCCAAGAGGCCCTAGACTAGGGTGATCCTGGGGGAGGCGCTTTAAGAGTTCCCCACTACCCGCACCACCAACGCAACTCGTCCCCTAGGGCCTCCACCCTTTGAGTCAGGCAGAGACCCCTTGGCCGCTTGGCTGCGGAAAAGCTAAGGGAGGAAAACCCTGACATCAAAGCCCCCGTGTCTCCGGGGAACGTTTTTGAGCCAGAGACTAGGACAAGGACAGTCTGATATAAAACATACGACCCGAGGACCTCGATGCCACCGTCCCAGCTTGCTAGGCCATGGCAGACGAACCAAGGGTTTAAAGGGTGGGGCCAGTACTGCGCACACTGCACTCCACCAAAAAGCTCCACCGCGCAGGCTTTAGGAAACGCCCACGGACCATGACACCGACCTTTCCAAGTCCTGTAGCGATGGGCAAGGGGCGAAACGGCAGGTGAAAGATGTCACTGGAAGCCGCAGTCTCAAACCTGCATGCAGGCGGTTCAGGATATTGGTCGCCTGATGTTGACCTGGGGATGACAACGTCACTCGGCACACCCTGAATGACCAAGCAGCCTTCTATAGGGACAGCACTGCTTGCTCCACACGGAGAGGGGCCTAGAAAAGGTGGCCTAACCAAAGCTCATCCCCTCATAACCCCGGCATCTTCTCTTGCGGTCAGAAAACAAGAAAAAACAACGGCTCCACTCCCATGACGACCACGACCGGACTCGACGTAGCATGCTGGAACATCCGAACTATGCTCGACACAGCAGACAGCGGACGCCCTGAACGTCGCTCAGCCCTTATTGCCCATGAATAGCAGAGGTTAAACATCGACATCGCTGCGCTCAGCGAAGTACGCCGTCCGGAGGAAGGCAGCCTCCAAGAACTTGGCGCCGGCTACACCCTCTACTGGTCAGGCAGGCCTGCATCAGAAAGACGGCTCTCAGGAGTTGGCTTCATGGTCAAGACCCCATTGCGTCTAAGCTGGAGAACCTACCAACGGGTCACTCCGACCGCATCATGTTCATGCGCCTCCCACTGAGACACCAGCAATACGTCACACTTCTCAGTGTGTACTCCCCAACCCTCCTGGCAGAGCCTGCAGAAAAAGGCAAGTTCTACTCTGACCTGCGCAGCCTCCTACAGAGCACCCCTGCAGACGACAAAGTCATCATCCTTGGCGACTTCAACGCCAGAGTGGGCCAAGACTCTGAAGCCTGGAAAGGAGTCCTCGGCAAGCATGGCGTTGGGAACTGCAATGACAATGGCCGCCTACTGTTGGAGTTCTGTGCAGAACATCAACTTGTCATCACCAACACTACTTTCCAGCAAAAGGACAGTCGAAAGACCACCTGGATGCATCCTCGCTCCAAGCACTGGCACCTTATCGACTATGTCCTAGTGCGTCAGAGGGACCACAGTGACGTCCTCCTCACCAGAGTGATGCCCAGCGCAGAGTGTCACACTGACCACCGCCTTGTCCGCTGCAAACTCAGGCTCCGCCTCAAGCTGAAACTCAAGAAAGGCCCCCCCTCCCCCCCCCCCCCCCCCCCCCCAAGAAAAAGCTTGATGTTGCCAGCCTTCAGCGTGATGACAAGAAAGCTGCCTTTCAGACAGATTTACAGCGCATGCTCAAAGACACAGTTGATCCAGCAGACTCCTCCCCTGAAACACTCTGGGAACAACTGAAAACTGCTATTGTAAACTCTTCTGTGGAAGTCTTGGGCTTTGTTAGAAAGAGGAACAAAGACTGGTTTGACGAAAATGACGTAGAGATCCAGGAACTTTTAGCAAAAAAAAAAAAAAAAGAGCCGCCCACCAGGCCCACCTAGCCCAGGCTTCCTGCTCTGTGAAGAAGTCTGCCTTCCGCCTCATCTGCAGCAGTCTCCAGCGCAAGCTTAGAGAGCTCCAGAACGAGTGGTGGTCCAGACTCGCACAGAGGACCCAGCTTTGCGCTGACAACGGTGACTACAGGGGCTTCTACGAAGCACTTAAAGCAGTGTATGGCCCCAGGCACCTGGTACAAAGTCCCCTGCGAAGCGCTGATGGACAGGCACTCCTCACAGATAATACCTCCATCTTGAACCGCTGGTCGGAATACTTTCAGGACCTCTTCGGCGCTGAGCACACTGTTAAAGAAACAGTCATCCTGCAAATCCCACACCTCCCACGAACCGCCCACTGCCGAAGAGACCCTCACAGCCATCCACCAGCTCAAGAGTGGCAAAGCAGCAGGCATTGACGGAATCCCGCCAGAGATCTGGAAACATGGAGGCCCAGCACTGCACAACAAGCTCCACGACCTCTTTCTCTGCTGCTGGGAGAAAGGAACACTACCAAAGGATCTCCGTGATGCAGTCATCATCACCTCCGCCACGGCCCAGGCATGTTATTTCCACCTCCGCCGCATCAGTCAGATCAGAAAATACCTCACTACCGAAGCTGCCACCAAACTTACTGTCTCTCTCATCTTATCTCGCATCGACTACTGCAACTCTCTCCTTTCCGGCCTCCCTCACTCCACCACTTTCACTCTCCAACGTGTCCAGAACAATGCTGCCCGCCTCGTCCTCAGAAAGAAAAAATCCGACCACATCACACCCTTGCTCAAACTCCTTCACTGGCTCCCCATCCCCCAACGCATCCAATACAAAATTCTGTCTCTCTGCTACAAATCCCTGAACAATTGCGCTCCTGCCTATCTCTCCAACTTACTTCACCCCTACACACCTTCCCGCTCCCTCCGCTCTGCCTCCGCCCCTCTCCGCCTCCACATCCCTCGCACCAAACTCAACACTTTCGGCCCCCGCTCCTTTTCCGTCTACGGTCCATCCACCTGGAACACTCTCCCACTCTCTCTCCGTCAGAAACACTCTCTCTCTCTCTCCTCCTTCCAGTCCGCCCTCAAAACTCACCTCTTTCAACAGTTTTAGCACTATATCACACACTCCCCACCGCAAGCTGACCGTCGTAATGTATTTCACTATTTGTGGTACGTGAGTCATTGTCTAAAGCGTGCGCATGCGTGCGCGATTTGTGAGTGCGCGCTTAGAGTTATAATTATTATAAGATAAGCGCATTACAAATACCGTTATTATTATTATTATTATTATTATTATTATTATTATTATTATTATTATTATTATTATTGTACAAGAACAAAGGAGAGAAGTCTGCCTGCTCTAATTATCGTGGAATTACCCTGCTGTCCATTGCCGGGAAAATTCTCGCAAGGCTGCTCCTGAATCGGCTGGTACCTGCCTACGCTGAAGAGCACCTCCCAGAGGGCCAGTGTGGCTTCAGAGCCAACAGGAGTACCACCGACATGGTCTTTAGGCCCCGCTACACGAGCCCGGTTTTGAGGCCGATTCCCGATCAGTTTTCGAATCGGTAGGTGATCGGGCCGGATTAAAAAACGTGTGCAGTGCCACACTGACATTTCTCGACTTGTCAAATTTAGCCGACCGGTTTGAACCGAAGATCAAAGTCGTACCTGTTCTGCAAAATGACTGCTAGTTTTGACAGTGATGATGATGCATTATCAGCAGTTTTGGATCATATTCGGGAAGAGGCGTGCGAAACATCAGCGGCAACGGCGGTGGTAGGCTGATCACAACAGGCGTGTTCGGCCATAACTGTGTTGAAACGACATACTTTGCGAGACGCGCTCTGATTGGTTGAAGCTTACGATCGGGACGGATTCGGATCGGAAATATAGAGCAGGTTCTAGTCACCCGATTCCGAGCCGATTGGGACCGGATCGGATAATTGACGTCATCCGATCGCAAACGGATCGGAATCGGCTTTAAAATCGGGGCACAACCGGCCCGTGTGGCGGGGCCTTTTGTGCTGAGACAGCTTCAGGAGAAGTCCGCGGGCAGAACAAAGGCCTGTACGTAACGTTTGTCGACCTAACAAAAGCGTTTGACACTGTGAGCAGGCAAGGCATGTGGCAGATCCTGGAGCGTCTTGGCTGTCCCCCAAAGTTCCTCAGCATGATCGTCCAGCTCCACGAGGACCAGCAAGGCCAGGTCAGACTCAACAGTGACCTTTCAGAACCATTTCCCATTCTCAACGGCGTGAAGCAGGGCTGCATGCTGGCACCGACCCTCTTTACCATCTTCTTTTGCATGATGTTGAAGCAGGCCACAGTGGACCTTGACGATGACGACGCAGTGTACATCAGGTATCGTCTCGATGGCAACCTGTTCAACCTCAGATGACTGCAGGCCCACACCAAAACCCTAGACCAACTGATTCGTGAGCTGCTCTTTGCTGATGACGCTGCCCTCGTTGCACACACAGAGAGAGCCTTGCAGCGCATCACGTCCTGCTTCGCAGATGCTGCCCAGCTCTTTGGACTCGAGGTCAGTCTGAAAAAGACAGAGGTCCTTCATCAGCCGGCACCCAAGGAAGAGCATCGCCCTCCCCACATCACCATCGGTGAGTCCGAACTGAAGTCTGTACACCAGTTTACCTACCGTGGCTGCATCATCACATCAGACGCCAAGCTGGACAAGGAGCTGGACAACAGGCTGGCAAAAGAGAACAGTGCTTTCGGGCAACTATTCAAGCGGGTGTGGCACAATCAACAGCTGAAAAAAGGCACCAAGATCAGCGTGTACAGAGCTGTTTTCCTCACCACCCTGCTGCATGGTTCCGAGTCCTGGGCCCTCTACCGCAGCCAACTACGACTCCTCGAACGCTTTCACCAGCGCTGCCTGCGTACCATCCTCAGCATTCACTGGAGTGTCTATGTCACCAACGTCGAGGTCCTTGAACAGGCTGAAACTGTGAGCATCGAGGCTTTGCTGCTGCGGACACAGCTTCGCTGGGCGGGGCATATCTCCAGGATGGAGGATCATCGCCTACCCAAGATCACTCTGTTCGGTGAGCTCGCCACTGGACACAGAGACAGGGGGGCACCAAAGAAGAGATACAAAGACGGTCTCAAGAAGTCACTTAGTGCCTGCCAAATCGACCACCGCCAGTGGTCTTCGTTTGCTGCGGACCGCGACACCTGGCACTCCACCATTTACAAGGCAGCCGCCTCCTTTGAGGACTCTCGCAGAGCTAGTCTTAAGGACAAGCGGCTTAGGAAATAAAACAGAGTTGTCGAAACTCAAAGCCCTGACTAGACCTTCCCCTGCAGCCACTGCGGTCGAACCTGCCTGTCCCGGATTGGCCTCCGCAGCCACGAACATGCCTGCAGACGACGTGGGCAACCCCTATAGAATCTTCGTTCGCGAAGTCAAGCCAAGAGATTTAGTCTTGAGCTTAGTATAGGTGCTTGCGCGCACGCGGTGGCGCAGTGGATTTACATTAGTCAAAGCTACTATCCACGGACCCCTATGTCATGCACGTCGGTCATTGAGCAAAATTACTGAGCATATTGCCGATCCGGAGCGGATGCGTCAGTGGTAGCTCGTACGGACCCCGCCGGCCAGCTACGCATATGTACGGACGGATTCCGAGTTTGCAAGGCTCAAGCCTCTGCTGGCTGCTAAGATATGTGGCTGCTCTTCAGTCTTCTTCTTCTTATCCTTTTGTTGTTGTTGTTGTTGTTGTCCCTATAGCACCGAAGTGATAAGAGACTAATATTTTTTCTTTAGTTGACAAGTACAACAACAAAAAGGAAATTTTCATTCTATCATTACTTTTTAAAATATGCCACACTATCTCTTCACATTTAATAACCGGCAACACGGTCCTTGTATAGGGAAAAAAAAAGATAATTTATTTTCTTATTTAAAATCAGGGTTAAAATTCAGGACAAAAATGTTTTAAAATTCGTATTTTTAAGTATGTATATATACATCAATTATGATTACAAAGAAGTTAAAACAAGTTTAAGTGTTCTCAATAAAAGTTTGTATATACATCTACCGTCTCCCCGAAACGGCTACTGTCTGTGGGAGACTAGCTGGTTTTACCTAGTTGGGAGGGGGGGGGGGGAGGGAACTTTTTCATTTAGCCGGGATCCTGGTCTGACCTGCTGTCTGAGTCACACACTGGCTGCTCTCTGCTGGTCCATGTTTTTTATGGTGTGTAGTAGTTTTTTTTCCGCTTTTCTCGGTGTCTCGGGATTACGTCCCTTGAGTCTGGAAGAAGCGTCTGACACTTCTGTTTTCTAACGTCCACATAAAAAAATTTCAGTGGTTTTCACTTCTCTGATGCATACGCAGATTACATATCCGCTGATGACACTCTGTCATCCTTGAGCATTTTTAATTAAAATTAATTAAAGAAAATATAAAACTCGCTGTTTGGTTTTAGGTACGCGCCATACGCCAGCCTGTACCGAAAGCGCTGGCAAGACACTCAGCATCTGCAAGACGCATAGAATCTCATGAGCTTCCGGTAAAAGTGGAGGCTTACAAAAATCTACGTCTCTTGCTGACTCCCGCCGTGTATGCGAGCAGACTCTGAAAGTGACGATTGACGCGCATTTCCTGGGTCGGCGGGGCTGGAGCTACTATTAAACCTGTCGCGATCACCCAAAAAAGAAATTAATCTCTTGCACTAGTTGATATTGATGTATACGTAATATAACTTTGGCAGGCTTTATGTTGTTTCGGGTCCTAATCGCGATCCGTGTCTCGTCAAACAATTTCAACAACATATAACACATAATTTGATTCAGTTATGCTGATCGAATTTGAATTCGCCGTCAGACCGGGTTGTAGTGTGCATAATGCAGTGCATGCCTTCATTATTTTTTCGGGAAAAAACGAACACCGCCTAACTCAGTGAAAGAGACAAAGATCCTCATATCAGCCCCAGAAGGTGCATGAGCTCAGGAGAATCAAAGGCCGCTCTTGCTGATCCCACTTTGGTAGCTAGGTTCCTCGGATAACTTGAGTTTCTCGGGCTTTTAAAGTTACCAGCAATGAGACCGCTATCAGTGAGCGGTCAGCACATAAACATTGTCGCGGCCAGAGTACATCGCTTTTGGATATTATTAATTAATTTGAGTGGATTGTTTTCACGCCAACACGCAAGACAAACCGGTAAGTACCTGTTTAAATTCTTTTGGTTTTACTTACTGCGCCGGATGATTTGAGGATTGACAGATTAACGGCCGACCGCCGGTGACTAATGACGTGATTAGTGCCGGCACGGCCAGTCTGATTCATGATCATGCAGTGTTGTTAGTCTTTCCAGGAGTTTTATTTACTTTTCGTTCAAAGTACTTCTTGTAATTACATTTTCTTTGTCGTTGTTAATATTATAAGACTAGGAGATGTGTCATTAATTTTTAGCCCCGCAGCGCTGCACTGCCGGGCCGCGGCCAGGCGGCCGCCGTCCCGCCGCTCAGTCGACTGCCTAAAGTCTAAGTCTCAGTTCCGCCATTATTTGTTAGTTTGGCCTATATTATCAATGTCATGATGTAATTTGTACTAAATAATGCTGATGTTAATTTGCGTTGTAAATGTAAATCTTTTGTTGGAAGTGCATACATCGGGGCTATCATAGACTGACTGAAGTAGGAGGCCAAATACACACATGCGGCAAGAAGGTAAACTTTTGGAAAAAGTATGAAAACCCATAATGGTCATAAGTTCATAATCGTGTTTTTGGGGTACTTTTTAGTTATAAAGCACAAACTGCTGTAACGGACAGAAATATGACTAAAACATGCAGAGAAGCTACTACAAAGGTAAGAAATGAAATAGTGTGTGTGTGTGTGCTTGCATGCATACGTGCGTGTGTGCGCACATGCAGGCATGCATGGTGTGTGTGTTGCCGCCTCATTGCCAGAACTATGCGAGGTACAGCCTGTACTACCTAAGGTCTATGGAGCGTCTGCCCAAGAACGTATTGGACAGGTTTCTCCGAGGAGAGCACGTGATGTGCCACAAGCCTGGACTCTGGAATGGCATTTGGTCTGATATGTTCATCGAAACAACTTTCAGGAGATATGGGCATGGTCCAGGTGGCTTGATTGGCATCACGTTCAACCCTGGTGCACAAAACAGATGGGCACTCAGTCTCTATACATGCTCATCAGAGACATTGCTAAAATCCGAGAACACAACACTGCATCACACAGTGTGACTGTTCAAAAATAAGAGATACAAGCCCGAATACAGTCTGATGGAAAAGACAAAGAAGAAATCTGAAAGAAACTTCAAGCCTGCATCAACCCACTCACTCCAGATGACCATCCAAGCAATGAAATTGTGAACATTGCGACGGGAATGATATCCAGCAGAACGTCAATGTTGATAGAACTCAGACTTGAGTTGGGAATTTCACAAATGCAAGATTTTGAAAGATCGTGGCCTGATGGATTCATTGCCTCCATGAGCAAACGTTGTCAACATGGCAGTAAGCAAGAAAAAGAGGAAACAAAGATCTGGAGCAACGTATGACACAGAACTGATCTACAGCAGAGCTATGGGCCTGATGAGTACAAGAAATCTAGACCTTGAAAACCTGTTCCAACATGAATTGGCGCCAATCCCGACATCTATGTTTACGGACAATGGATACATGAGACTTGCTACAACAAAGTCAGTACTGAACGAAACTTGCAGTGCGAGATGTCCGTACGTACATGCCAGAAGGCAGATGTTGTCATCATAGATGGCTGTGCAGTGATGTGGACAATATACTGGCCATCGCAAGGCTCTGTGCAAATGTATGTGGACAGCTTTCTAGGCTGCATTATCACAAAGCTCCAAGAAAGTGTTCTACCAGATCCTCTCGTGCTGCGGAAACAGCCACACGGCATCACCATCTGAGGCCAGACACTCCACTACCACCTCAAAACGTTGCACTAACTGTTACGGAAAATAAAACACAGCTCATCGCCATCATCTGTAAGCAACTGCTAGACAAAGTGACTGTCTTCAGGCCACGGAAATCATTCAACACAAGCTGCTACTGACTGGTGATGATCCCGTCCCAACAGAAGTCATGAAGGGCATCCTCTCCCCAGCAGATGATATGCAGAAAACTCATGTAGAAGCTGACATTATTGCCCAGCAAATGGTCTGGACAGCGGAGTAAGGGTACACATCCAACAGGATAATGTCAGATGACACAGATGTGTTCATTTTGCTCTTACATTTATTACATGTCTTGCAAGATTACTGCTGCCATTGTGACGGAAGGCACCAGTGCTCCGAAGACCTCTGTTGACATAGCAGCAAGTGTGAAAAAACACAAGGATGTTGTGCCTGATATGCTTGCAGCACATGCCCTTTCAGGGTGTAACACAGTCGCCTGTGTGTGGGGCATTGGCAAAGGTGCAGTCCTAAGCGTGCTTCTCAAAGGGTTGCATCTTCAAAGCCTGGGGGACCCACATGCCAGTTTCAGTGACATCATCCACAAGGCAACCCATTTCATTGACGCTTGTTATGGGTGCAGATGTACAGAGAGCATGTCAAAGATCAGATACGAAGCATGGCTAGTAAGAAAGTCCAAGAAGTTGGTGTCCACTTCCAAGCTGAAGTCACTACCACCGACAGCAGCCTTCCAAGAGAACGTGAAACATGCCCATTTGCAAGCATGTCTCTGGAAGAATGCTCTCAACCCTGATCCACCAGATCGCAGTTCAGCTGGCTTTGGGTGTACAAGGACAACTTAGCTTTGATGCCTATCAGGCTGCCTCCTGGCATCGAAGCCGCCCCTGCGGAAGTACTGAGGATGTTAAAGTGTGGCTCTGACGCAGATAAACACTGTTCAACAGCACGTTGTGGATGTACACAGCACAAATGACATGTAGTGCAAGAAAATGAAGATGACGAAGAAGAGGAATGCGAGATGTAACTGACTGTGTCCTTGACCCATAAAGACTGAACTGTCACATACTAAGTACTCTTGCAGGTCTAGAAATACTTCTCTATACAGTCACGTCACAAAATATCAGTGACTTTTCCTCAGTTTACATTTTCTGTTCGGATTAGAAAAAGTGTTGCATTATGACTGGTGTAATGGACAGCCCATGTTCCATTTAAATCATAATTTCCGGTAGCCATCTTGGATGCCATATGGGATAATGTATACCCAATCAAATGTTAGAACTATTGTGTGCTTCACTCGCTACAGCTGGTATTCTTCTTGCTGTTTTAAAAAAAAAATGATCATTCTGTCTGGTACAGAACATATATTAGGGTCGGTTTTTTAAATATACTGGTCGCCATACTGAGAGACATCTTGAATAATCAGCATCTAATTACAGGTCATCATTAATAATGTATGTCTAAACTCTTGCAATATATCCTATAAATCATATATCCTGGTTTCTGTCACAAAATGAGCATTCTGTGTAGCGTAAAACATGTTTCACATCATTTTTAATGTTTTGGTGGCCATCTTGGCAACCATCTTGAATAGTAATATATGCATGTAAACAAACATCAGAAGTATACTTATTCATTTCACCTAAATCATATTTCCTGTTTATTTCATTAAAATTTAGCCCTCTGTGTTGCATGGAACATGTTTTATGGCATTTTTAATAGTTTGGCAGCCTTCTTGGCGGCCATCTTGAATATATCAAAATGCTCAACAGTGACGGAGTGTCATCAGTTGGCTCTGTAATGTATGGGTACCAAAGGTTGAAAACCGCTCAGAACAATTATGAGGTAAATTTGTTTAGGTTACACTAAAAATCACTATTGGCGAATTGCCTCTGTATTTTGTCAGCATCGGTATATCATACTGTGGCTGCTGAGATTATTGGCTGCTGTCTGTTGGTCAATGCTAAGAGGTGCTATTTTCTACAAGGGCCATAAAAACGAGCACGCTCCATCATCGCTACCCACTACGAACGGCGCTTTGCTTTGCTCTACCACACGGACTGAGGCGACGCGTTGTGTTTTCGGATGGTGGTCAGACTTTGGGAGTAAGCCTTGACCACTCTTTCGTCAGATTTCGGCCACTCTTCAAGATTGTGCGCCGCGGTGGGATTGCCGCGCGGCCGCGTTTGGGGCGAGCTTGGATCTGAACACAAGCCACAATTCATGTCGTATGTACCATTTTGTACTTTTTTTCCTTCACGCTTTTCTTGTTGCTGCTTTCGCACTTTCACTCCGTTATTTGATCTTTTCTTGATTACATTCTCGCCGTTTACATTTCAGTTTGAATTTTCGTTGCCATGTTACTTGCTGAAACATTTGTCATATCGCCGCGTGCGAACCTAAGCCGCTGAGTATGTTCTGGGCCAGTGGTCGGCCGGCCGTCGTCTGTCGTCCCTCCGCCGCCTTCCGCGGTAAACGGCTTTAACGTTGGCATTTTATCGCAGTATTTAAGCCACTGACTTCAAACTTGACCCAAGGATACTTTGTGGCAAGACCTTTCTAAACATACCAATTCGAGTGACCTCACAAAAGTCACAGGGGATGAGGAATTGGGCCAAAAATTGCTATATTTTGACATAATTTATTTTTTCTCAAATACTAGTTCACACTGAACTTCAAACCCAAACTTGGTACAAGTATACCTGATGGTAAGACCTTTCTATGCATACTAATTTAGTTGATCCCTCGGAAATGAAGGGCCACAAGAGCTCAAGAAATGGGTCCAAAATAGCCATATTTTGACAAAAGATGTTTTATCTCAAATGCTATTCACAAATTAAAACCCAAATTTGGTACAGAGATACATGATGATAGATATAGATCTATCTATCTATATCCTGTAGTCTTGCCAACCGTTGGGGCACCACTGATAACTTGGCAACCAGTAGTGGCGGATCCAGAGGGGGGACTAGAGGGCCCTGCCCCCCCCCCCCCCCCTCCCCCCCCCCCCCCCCCCCTGTCAGCCCTTACAAAAAAAAAATTTTTTTGATGGTTATTTGTGGAAGTTATGTTTTACTATTCGATGGTTCTTCTTTTCTTGTACGGAGCATAGTGTGTTCATGGGCCTATAGTCAAATATCCTCACTTGGCACTCCTTACCTGCACCTGTCATAGTACTTCCAAGCAGACATAGAGTGCCATGCACCCCATACTCACAGTAGCTCATGTAAATCCGTGCCTCTTGCTGTGCGATACAATCCTCATTGCATCCTCAGACTGAGGCAATAAGCCGCTGAATGATGGTCAACCCCAGATGTGGAAAAGTGTCCGATCATTGCTGAACTGGGGCTCAACTCAGTCCCTTAGCCAGGCATAGAGTTTCATAGACCCCTTCAGTCACAGGGGCTCATGAAAAACATTACCTCTTTCTGTGCCATACAAATGGTATTGCATCCTCATATGTGGCAGTCATCTAGGTTTAAGTCTACGCCTGTTTACACGCCAACAGGTATCAGAAAGTGAGAAATCAACTGTGCTGTGACTGTCTCCCCTGGGGTGAGCAGCCCACTGGCCTGGGTGTCACAGGTAATTGCTAATTACTAATCCCCTAATCCTGTCACACAACACTGTCTGACTCTGAGCACAGTGGGTCTCCAGTCTCACACAGATTGCATAGCTTTGTCTTCTGTGGACATGCACAAATGCCCATCAAAGTAGCAATGTGGTCATTGATGCATGTCACCAGTGGGGAGGTGTGAAATGTCTTGATTTTGATTAACCTTGAACTAAACCTTAAGTAATCGTCAGTGTAAGAGGTATACATCATGAGTGATAATGACTATTTCTGTGATCTGATCCTGTGTTCCTCATATGGAGGAGGTTTGTGGGTATTTAGAGCAGTAGCACACTTTTCACAAATGGCTGTGTTGTTTCTCAGATGGAGGAGTACTTGGTAGTGTAGTGTTGTTGTCAAACACTAGGTGATTGTTCCTGCACAAACTCCAGGTAGAACATTCTTTTCAATAAGAAAATTAACACCATATATATATAAGAATCAGAAGTGCCAGATTAATCTTATTTTGTTAGGGAGGTGGGGTGGAGGTGGTCAAGTGCATGTAGATTATATGATCAGCCCTTCCTTTTAAACTTTTTAAAAAGTGCCAAAAGTGGTGCTGTCTCCTGAGATGAAAGAAGAAACGTTTTAACAAATAAATATCGTAACTTCTGCAAACTCTAAATATGTCTCAGAAAACCCCAACAAAACAAATTTTAAAAAAAGAAGAAAGAAACACGCGTAGAGAAAACGGTTACAACGGGATAGCACAATTTTAAAGAAAATCCCAAAAAGAAAAGCACCAAGAAAGAATAATTTCAACACAACTTATTTGTTATTGTTCATTTTAAGCGCGTTTCTTTCTTTGTCATGAATGTATCCTCGCCTGATAGTCCCTGGTTTTTGGTCTGGATTTCTTTTGTATGACACAGTTTGGTAGACAGTGGGGGTGGGGGGGGGGGTTGTTGCCCCCCCCCCCCCCTCTCCTGTTGAGACATCCCTGGATCCGCCCCTGACCAGCTCCCTCCATTCCTCTCTGTTCTCTGCCATTCTTAGCGTATCGCCCAGCCTCAGTCCTGTCCACTCTGAGATATTGTCCCCCCATCTTTTCCTCTGTCTTCCTCTTTAATTGTACTTAAAGCTCTAAACTTGACAGGGTTGTTTTTATGAGTTAGATTTATTTTACCTCTGTCTGTATTTACAAATAAGTGACCTTTATCATATTTAAACTGATTAGGATCTATGATGTCTGGTTTTCCCCTCTATTCTGGGGCATGTGTTTCTGTCTACCTTTGGTACATTCACCTGTATTTTCCTTTTTTAAACTCTCCCTACTGTCTGCACTGCCTGTAGCTCTTTGTCACGACCCCCGCTTCCGGGGGCACGAACTATGAGCGCTACCACTCGATAACAACCAACCCACACTAACACAAACACCAGAGGAACAATTACGACAACATTTATTACATATAACACTAACGATAACCCAAAATATCCTCACTCAATCCTAACCACACATATCACATTTACACGCACTCACGTCCAAACTCCCCAAACCGAAATATCCATTGTACACAATACAAAATAACAAGAAATATATAATAAAACAAATATAATCCTAAATAAAGTACAAAAGGTTGAGAAAACTAATATAATTCACCCGCTGCTAAATCTCCTCAGCGGGAGCACACCTAACAAGGTCACATTACATTAATGTTTTGCCTTTGCAATAAAGTTCTTCAACGCACAAGGCTCCTTTAAATAACACAATACTTCATATAACACAATGTCAAATGTATTTACGGTGAAACAAACACCCTTCAGAAAGCACAGATGAAAGTTAAGCAAACTCAATATATTTCACAAGACACTGGACCTTCTCGCCGGAAGCACAACCGTCAAGCTCAGCTCAGTTCGACGCTCTTGCTTCCACGATAAGGCCTTCTGTAACACAGGCTGCTTTTAAATACAATATTCCAAAATCTTCCAGTCACTGCTACAAAGCTCCTCTCGCAACGTTGTCACTACGAAGGAGACAAAGTTAAACTCACAACGTTGTTTACAAGTTTACAAAATAAACAAGAATTTACTTAAATAGGTTAGAAATTACTACATGGGACTACCCGACCTGGCTAAACCAGGGGCGTGCTGCGACGCTCACAACAGCACCCAGGTACGGCAGCGTAGACCCACAAGCAGAGTGACACAGCCAGCCTCCACTCTAATAGTCTAGCAGCTGCCCTTCATAGACGATCAGCCGTTTACGAGAAAGTGATTTTCTAGAGAGTAACAAAGGTTTGGGTATATCAAAATGAAGTCTAGTTTGAATAAAAGCAGTGCGCACTCGTTTTAAACCGCCGGAGGATGGAGACATTTTTCTGTAGCACATTTTGTTTCTAGTTCGCCTGCAGACGAAACCAGGACATTCGCAGCCATGTTCACAGGGGATCAGTAGTTTACGCGGGTCTCATTGTTCCTGTATTCAGTGATAGTATGCACTATATGTCACTTAAAAGGATTTCATATATTTTTTAAAATAAAATTTTCACACTTAGGTATATTAAGAGAAGAAGCAATTACGAAAAGGCTTGCCTTGAACTCAAATATCGTTACTCAACAATAAGGTATCCCAAACTGATCACGTGATCAAAACATCGGCACACGCGGATTTCGGTGTGCCAGCGAGTTCTTTTTGATTTGTTCTACAGAAGCGTGTTTGTTTCCCAAAAAGGTGAACATGCAACGTTGCTTTGTGCATTTTTACATCTTGATAAAGGTTTGTCACGTTTATTTTCATTCACTTTACCATCGCTTTGCCTGTTTCATTTCGACACCACAGCAAAAAAAAAA
>BTPG01000007.1:174644630-174719301 GCA_036245525.1 Semisulcospira habei | reverse complement strand
AGAAACAAAAAAGGCTATCTTCGAAACCTATAAGTGCAACATGTTGCATGCTGTAAAAGAGTGCCACACCACTTGGTTGTAACTGTCATGGCTGAACAAAGTTTCGGAACTTGATTAATTATTATTATACTGTAACACTTAATTCAATCAGTTGTACTGGCAAGCTATGTTGTGATGTGCGATCAGTGCCATGCAGTCTCGATCAGTGATCACTGATGGTACAGTACACTTCACACATAAAAAATACACAGCACAATGTGAACACGCTTGGAAGTTTATGCAATGCTTTGTTTAAAATTAAACCCTATCTTGCTAGCAGTAGCCTATTGCACAAAAGAGGAACTATTTTGCTGCTGCATAGTTTTCAGTTTGTCTGCATTATTGCAGTTTGCTGCAAGATTCTTAGCAGCTGGCATTAGCACTGACACTCATATATTTGGGGATTAAAACGAGAAAGAAAACGGAGACAGGTAACACAGAGTGATCAAATGAATGAGATATGCTTTGTGATGAACAGCTATTTAAAGTAAGGGGGGGGGGGGGGGGGGAGGCACATACTTTATATTGTGCACATACTATTTCTTTCAGTGTTTCCATCACCCATCATAACACCATTGGCCTCGATGAGTTCTCGTGTTTTATTTGAGTGATTTACAAAATACATGTACTTGCTGCTGTTATATTATTTTCTTAATGGCTTTGACATTTCGCTGTAAGATTTACAGTCCCATACTTTAAGCCTGTCCCGACTAACGCACATGGAGGTTGACTGTATCATTGATATGTGTGTGTAGGTATCGTTTTGTTTGAGGTGGCAGTTTTGGCCTCACCTTTAAGTTTGGTGCCCCTGTGCATGTGGCTACCAGTACTATTTAGTCTTTACAGAACTGATGGCTGCATGTGCAGTGTGGTTAACTGTACACATGAGATTTTTAGGTGGGCAGCTAAAATACAGGCAGTCAATACAAGCCACTTTCTTAACCTCAAATCTCTATATAATAGGTTTTACAGTCCACTAATGCCCATCAGTATACAATTGTGCATGTCTTTTGTGGGTGTTCTGTGGTTTTCCTTATCAATGTGAACTGGGCAGCCTATTGTTTGAAGTGATCAGTGGTGGCGTCATCCATAATGTATGTGTGCATTTGGCCACTGGTATTGTTTACAAAGATGCTGTTTACAGAACTAGTGGCTGAGTATGCATATTAGTTCTGTTATTGTTGTCAGGTGTGGCCTTATCTGTAAGTTTTGGTGTCCCTGTGCATCACTGCATGAGGCCAACATTACTTTTCACAGAACTGATGGCTGCATGTGCAGTGTGATTAACTGTACACATGAGATTGTTAGGTTAGGCTAAAATACAGGCAGTCAATACAAGCCACTTATAATGCCCATCAGTATACAATTGTGCATGTCTTTTGTGGGTGTTCTGCGGTTTTGTATGTAGGGTGGGGTTGAAAGCGGGGCAGTATGGCACCTATTACTGTGTATGTGTATGTACAAAACCTACATTACCCAAAAACATGAATAAATAATTTAAATAAATAGTTATTTGGGTTTAACGCCACGCAGGCGACTACGGCCACCCTCATGATGGTTAAATGAATAAGATAAAGTAAGTCAAAGATACCTGGGACATATGAATGCTAAGTAAAGGATAGATTATGAACATGCACAGATATACATTCTTTTGGTGGGTGTTCTGCGGTTTTGTGTGTGTAACTGGAGTGAGGTTGGGAGCGAGCGGTATGGCACCTATGACCATGTACATGTATAAGACATTTATTCACCAAGTAAAACGTTATAAGGATTTTTGTGTGGCATGGCGACAGTAAAATACATCCTCACTTGTAGGGCATTCATCATGTCATACACTCAGTTGGCGATCATCCTGTATAGAGCACTAAACGATAGATAATAATAATAATAATGTACATTTATATAGCGCTTAACTTCCAAATGAATGGTGCTCACAATATTAAACACAAATCAGTCATATGTCACAAATCATGGAATCATGTTGTTCCATGGATGGTGCTGTACTGAGGACAGCTTCTGGAAAAAAAACTGCACCTGAATCGAGAGGCTCTGGCTTTCAAAGCACGGAACCGCTGGCCAGAGGGCAAAAGCTCGAAGAGATCATTGGCTGGGTGTGACAGATCTGACAGAATAGTACTGGTGGCCACATGCACAGAGGCATCATGGTGTATGTTCTTAGCCTGTATGCTGATGTGTATGTACAAAACCTACATTACAAACAAAATAAATAAATAATTTAAATAAATAAGATAAAGTAAGTCTAAGGTACCTGGGACATATGCATGCTAGGTAAAGGATAGATTATGAACATACACAGATGTGCATGTCTTTTGGTAGGTGCTCTGCGGTTTTGTGTGTGTATTTGGGTAGGGGTTGGGAGCGGGCGGTAGGCCACCTATTACTATCTAAAATTTTCATATGTATATTTTCTTCTTGTATGCTGATGTGTATGTACAAAACCAGCATTACAAACAAACAAAAGTAAATAATTTAAATAAATAGTTATTTGGGTTTAATGCAGAGCAGGCGACTAATGTCATCTCGTGGCTGTTACATAAATAAGATAACATAAATAAGATAAAGTAAGTCAAGATACCTGGGCCATATGAATGCTGAGTAAAGGATAGATTATGAACATGCACAGATGTACTTGTCTTTTAGTGGGTGTTCTGTGGTTGTGGAGTGGGGTTGGGAGTGGGCAGTATTACCATGTATGTGTATGAGAACATCAGCATATGTATAAAACCTACTTTACAAACAAATAAAAATAAATAATAAATTTTAATAAATAAAATAACATAAATCAATGATACCTGGGACATGAATACCAAGTAAAGGATATATTATGAACATGCACAGACTTGCATGTCTTTTAATGGGCGTTCTGTGGTTTTGTATGTGGGGTGGGGAGCAGGTATTATGCACCTATTACCATATATGTGTACATGTATGTTCTCATCTTGTATGCTGATGTGTATGTGCAAACATACATCACAAACAAACAAATAAGTAAATAAATAAATTTAAAAAATAATAATAAATTAATAAATAAAATAAGTCGGGGATACCTGGGACCTATGGATAGATTATGAACATGCACAGATGTATGCATATTGAAAAATAATTTCCTCTCCTTGGTAGCCACCACCATACCACCAGCGATCATGTACATCAAGGAATTCCTTCCATCCATAATTAAAAGGATAAATAATAAATAAATATGTAAGTGAATACATAAATGAATCAATAATAAATAAATAAATAAAACATGTAATACAATGGAGAGGGCTACTACCTGTATTGTGTCTCATGCAGTACCAATAAAGCTTGATCATAAGAGTTTTTGTGAGTACTTCAGTGTGGATTGGTTGAATGGGTTGTTGCAAAAACTACAATTTTTATATTTAGGTGTTTAGCTGAACAAGGTGATTTAGATGGAAACGGTTCGGAAATGGATTTCACTCTGCCTGGCTTGTGCATAAAACCAGTCGGATAAGAGTTGCTTGACCAGTTACAAATCCCATCTCCACTAATAACAAAAGAGCAGACCTACACGTAGAGCCGTTAGGCTGGAAAACGGACGAACAACATGCATGTTGTATCCGGACATAAAGTCTGCTGAATGTTGAAGATGGTCGGCAGACACAATGCACAACATGCACGACTAAGTTTACTTTTGATATGCTTTCCTCCCACAAATGAGACCCGAGTTCTATGGGAAAGGCTGTTTTCAAGACCAGAAAAAATAACGTATTTGACATTGATAAGATGTACTTCAAAGTTCAAATCCAAAATAATTCTGTTTCACTTCAGGAGCAAAGTAATGCTGATTAACCGTGCGCGTCTGATTGACTTCTTTCGAAGGCATCTCGCTGACCGCCATTTTGAAACTAGCGACGCGAGTATGCTTACGGCATTAAAAATATTACTTTTTAAATTATTTTATCGTAAATATGTATGCATGTTTACTTGCTGATGATTTTAATTTACTCACTGGAATAAACGTGTAACTTGTATGCTCGAAATTTTCAATGTTATGCACAAAAAATGTCTTGCACCTTATCTGGGCCGTGTACGAGGACTGGTTCCCTCACATCGAAAAATAGCTTTCGAAAAACACTTATACAAAAATGTCTCCATCCTAAGGACAAATATTGCTGCTATCCATAAACCATATGACATTAGTACTTTCGTTTCGTACCTGCAAACCATTGTTACTCTTTTGACTAACTACTCATGTCTGCAGAAATTGCGTAAGCTGCTAGACTATAATGAACCACCCAGGCCTTCCGCACAGCACGGCGGCGGACTTAGCTGGTTAGCTCTTTACACGTTTAAACCGTTGGATTTGGAATTGGAATTTTGATGCACAAAAACACAGGTACAAAATGCACATGAATAACTAACAACAGAAGCAGTTAGTCTCCAAGCTTGAGTTTGCACTGCCGTGAACCTAGCCTGGGCTTTCCTATCGCACTATTCTCTGTGCCACAGAGGAGCAGTCGCCTCATGAGACTTGCTGACAGCTGTCGCGAGTGTGGCCGGTGGATGATAAAAATCCAGTGCATATATTGGCTACATAAACATAACGACATAGACGTAACACTAAGCAGCAGGATGCATACAGATTTGTTTTAGCTCCGCGCCTGTCTGATGCTAATGAGCATATCTCTTGCAGCTGTTCGACTATTTGCCTTTGATTTTCCCAGGTGGTAAGCTACATAAACATAATAATAATAATACATAGTTCTTGTATAGCGCTGTTCTCCAGGAAAACACTGGACTCACTGCGCATGCACAAACGCACCCTTTCTCTCAGACACATGCACAATCATACACTACTTTAAACTACCCCATCCCTTCCAACCCCACCCCGGGTCTGCCTTGGGGGACTTGGGTGGGGTTAGGTATTTTTTAGTTCCCAGGGTCACCCTGATCAGCCCCACAGGGTGGGTTTTTCTCTCTATTCTGGGGCATGTGTTTCTGTCTACCCTTTGTCCATTCACCTGTATTTGCCTTTTTAAAACTCTCCCTACTGTCTGCACTGCCTGTAGCTCTTGATATTGGATGTGTGTTGCTAAATGGTCTTAGCTTTATTTAGGCCCCATGTTGTAGGTTTATTTAACGTATTTGACCGGCTGGCGACATACATTCAATTTTCTGTTTAGTTTTTTTTTTTTTTTTTCACAAGCAGTGCAGGCACGTCCTGAGAAAGCCTTGTTGCTGTCGGGACGTTAAGCAATGTACAATCAATCAATCAAACCATCCCTTCCAGACACCTTACATTCACTTCCTCTAGAATCAGAATAAATGGCAGTCGGTCAACAGTTAGCTAAATATGAGCTAAGTGTTAAATGTTGAGTGTTAAATGCCTGACAGAAAAGAAAAGTCTTTAAGTGAGCTTTGAACTGTGACAATGTGGGCAGATTCCGCATTTCAGATGGCAGCGAGGTCCACACACTTGGGGCTAAAAAGGTGAAAGAACGCTCCTCGACAGTTTTCATGTTAAGTTTCAGGATTTTAAAAGTTTTTCACTGGAGGAACGGAGGGTGCTTGATGGCTGATAAACAGACAGCTTGGCAGAGAGGGACGGCGGGAGAGATCCGTCAAAATGCCAATAGGCGAAAATTGCAACATAGAGGTATAAATTCAAACCAGAAAGAGACAGATTCTTATGAGCCTCCGCACTCTGCACTCACAGAATCTCTGCCTCTTGGAGATATTCGGAGCTTTGTTACTGTCTGCACCTGTTCTCCCCCCCCCCCCCCCCCCCACGCCCCCTTCTCAGTCTCTCTCTTTGTGAGTTGGTGTTTTTGCTGCACGTACTCCATAAGCCAGTCCATACCGTGCACGGTATTAGACCGGCTGGTGACATACATTCAATATTCTGTTTATTTTTTTTTTCACATGCAGTGCAGGCACGTCCTGAGAAAGTCTTCTTGCTGTCGGGACGTTAAGCAATGTACAACCAACCAACCATACCGTGACATCCCCCCCCCCCCCCCCCCCCCCCCCCGCCACTACTCAATAAGATGGGTTTCAAAGTATACTTTAGTATGTCCTGAGATGTTTAAGCCATGTTCCCCTAAAATCCTTAGGAACACACCAGAGATATAGCCCATGGCGCAAGGGTACACCCATTCACGGTCTTTGTGGATGCTAAAATGAGGTTGAGAAACATTTTCCTCTAAATAAATCAGAATTCATTCCAGAAGCCTAAATCAGGCAATATTATGTTAAGGCACACATTCTGCATCCTCTGCAAAAAAAACCAGAATGAACAAATATTGAATCTCTGGCTCACAGTGAAGGTATTTGTGCACCCAGTAAACAGCCATTTCCACGACATCAAAAAAAAAAAAAGACAAAAATAATGTGTCCGATGCCTTCAGACTTTTTCTATAGCGCTGGCAGTCCATTTTCAGGCTTACAGCATTAAAACAAGATGTCACAATTATTATAAACTTGACTAGGTGATGCTGTGATCACTGTGATTGCCACAGTGGTTGATTTTGTATCTCTACCCCCATGTTGTAAAAATACACAAAATTAATTAGAAAAAAATTACTAAAGTTATTTCATTTCATTTTGACCTCTCTTTCCCTATTAAGTTTCAATAATGTGAGCATAAAGTGCAAGAAAATAAGGAAAGTCAGCATTTTTTATGGTACGTTCGTGGTGAATGATCGCTTTTTCCCATTTAAAATTGACGAATTGGGAATTGTACGTTGTTTCCATTGCCCTCAGATTTTAAAAAAAAAAACAACTGATAGGTCCTTTTTAGGTTTTATTGGTTATGATAGAGTACCACAGTTACTCCCAACCTAATTTTATGATGCTGTGATGCATTTAAGGGCCACAGTGGCTAAATCTGCTGCCCTACCCCCATTCTACCAGTATGCAAAGGAACGCAAAATGATCATAACAATTAAATTGCTTACGTCATACTCCTCTGTTTAAATATTTTTGTTGCCAGTTTTCTTAACAAAATATGCATATTGAGCTTAAAAATTTGTGATCATTTCATTAATTTCAATGTGACCAATCAATTTAATTGTAACTATTTTTAACTGGCTGGTCATTTAGGTGATATTTTACCTAGCGTAAGGCGGGTCTAGTAAGTTCTCCCCTTTTCTGTTCATTTATTTTAGTCTAGAAAGGTGAAAGTGCAATGCATGATCTTGAGAAAGTATGGCAGTGATGATTAACCCTTTTAGCCCCGAGTCAATACAGCAGGAGATTGATTGACCATGATAATTCAAGGGTAGTGCCAGATTAGCTTGGCGCCTGAAGGCGCCAAGCTAATCTGGCACTACCCTTGAATTATCATGGTCAATCCACCTCCTGCAAACACTTCCAAAATTTGAGAAATGGGACCTTGGGGCCGAAAGGGTGAAAGTGTTGCACACACACATCTTCATCATACTACCATCAAACTTACATCTTCATCATACTACCATCAAACTTTTTACACCCAGTGCCAACAGATCATATTTAAGTTAACTGTTAAATGCTTGATTATGTCAGATATCATCGATTACACCCAAAAACATACAAAAGATTTATTCAGAGTGGGACTTAAACATTTACTTTTTAAGGTGTGAATAGGTAACGGAGTTCCACACACATGGTGTGTAACTTTCACTTGTGTAGGTGAAGAAATGTGTTAGTTACATGGCAGTTACGGTGTAATCGCCAATGTCCGACATAATCACGTCCATTTACTTTAAAGTCAAATTTCACAAAATCTACTTGCAGACTTTATCTCCTGCTTTCACAAACTAATAACTAATACTACGGCAGAAATCCATTATAGAAATGCATTTCCAAAATGATTTCAGTGAGTTTCAATTTTGCACCCCTTGTCCGTTTTTAGTGTTCACCTTGTGGCACTGAGTCATGTGTGAAAAATGCTTACATTTTCAGAAAACATGGATTTTGCTGCTGCAGAAGCCAGCCCTTGTCACAAAGGTCACACACTATATGTAAATCGGTCATACACGTGAGCCTTAATGGCTTTTCCTTTCTTGTTTCATATAGTACGCAAAATTTGGTGGTGAGTGGACTTAATTCAAACTTGCTAGACAGATTTGTTTACAGTTCCTGGTTTTCTGGAAGTGTCTTGGCGGCAGGCTCAGGCTGGCAGGAAGATAAAGCAATGGCAGTGCTAGTCACAGTAGTGTTAAGTGTATGTCATAAATACAACATACATTCAGTACAGCTTAAACAACATTCAGTACAGCTTAAACAACATGCCGTAAATGACCGGCGCCATTAAAATGTATCCCGTGCGGTACACGGTCAGCCGCTGAGCGTGTGCACACATCGTGTGCTCGCGTAAAACGGTGACAAAAATAGCGTGAGTATAGTTGCACAGCTGTAACAGATTGCGCTCAGCTCTGTGCTGTCAGCGGGCGGTATATCGAAGAGGGCTACACGTTGTGTGGCTCCTTATTTTAAGGTGCCGCATGCGCGCGCCTCAAAACAAAATCGGAGGCCTTAAAGTTAAACAGCCGTGTCTTCTTATTGATTATAATTATGGTTTCCTAAGCTGACTGCGGTAATGTATTTGTGGTACATGAGTCATTGCCGAAAGCATGTGCGAGTTGTGAGTGCGCGCTTAGTTATAATTATTATAAGATAAGCGCATTATAAATACCGTAATTAATTATTATTTTTTATTTTTAATTAATTATTATTATTTCCCTGTCTATGCCATGTATTTACTGTGTGTGTCTTGTCTGTTTGCAGCGTGACGGCTATTTTGGGAGGCTGGGCCTCATTCTCCAAGTTGACGAGCAGTCAGGACGATGACTGGGTGGATCGTATGAACCACCTGTACACCGTTTTCCTGTTGGCCATCTTTGCCACCTTCGTCTCTGGGGGCCAGTACGTGGGCAGCCCCATTGAATGCTGGTTTCCCTCACACTTCTCGGGGTCCGCTGTAGCTTATTCCAAATCGTACTGCTGGCTGAAAAACACATACTATATTCCCATGTCTGACATCATTCCCTTTGAGCACCACAGACGTGAATCTGAGGAGCTGACCTACTACCAGTGGGTGCCAATCATCCTCTTGTTCATGGCCTTCCTCTTCAAGTTTCCCTGCATGATCTGGCGCATGTTCAACGGCTGCTCGGCCATTAACCTGGACAAGATCGTCACCATGACCATGGGCACGCAGATCGGCGACATCAGCAAGCAGCACGAGACCATCAAGCACATCGCGATGAACATGGACCGCTGGCTGAAGGCGCACTGCCAAGACCACCCTAGCACCCTCATCTGCATGCGCCAGAACTTCTCCCAAATATTCTTCTGCTTCCCATTCGCCAAGCGTGACGGTACCTACCTCACGGGACTCTATCTCTTTGTCAAGCTTCTCTATGTGGCCAACGTCATCTGTCAGTTCTTTATGCTCAACGCTTTCATGGGCGAGTGGTATAGCCTGTACGGATTCAACGTCATCAACGGCCTGGCGTGGGACAACGATTGGCGCGAGTCTGTGCGGTTCCCAAAAATCAGCTTGTGTGACTTTAAAATTCGACAGATGCAGAACATCCAGCAATACACGGTGCAGTGCGTGCTGCCCATCAACTTGTTTAACGAGAAGATTTTCATCTTCCTGTGGTTTTGGTTCTGCTTCGTGGCCGTTGTCACCGTGGGTAACTTCCTTTTCTGGCTGTGGCGCACCTTTTTCCGTGAAAACCGCACTGCCTACATCAAAAAGTACCTGCACATCCTGGATGAGCTGAAGGGTAAGGAGGACAAGAAGCTCGCCAAGAAGTTCGCTGACCAGCATCTGCGTGACGATGGCATCTTTGTGCTGCGCCTGGTGGCCAAGAATTCCAATGACATCCTGCTGGCTGACTTGGTGAGCGAGCTGTGGAAACTCTACAAGAACAAGCTGCTCGTCAGGATCTCCTTGGCTGATAACTGCAGCAACGAGTCACCCGCATCTGCACTTGGTCAGTCCTTGGGATGTGAAGAAAGCGGTGAACACACAACATCAAACAAATTGAAGTTGAAGAAGAACTTGGAGGACAGTGCAACAGATATCTGAAAGCAAATCTTCACACCTCTTCATGTTTCACATTTTGAGGCAAACAACATCAGCAGTAGAGCAGTGAGAATAGAAACTGTAAAAAACGTGAAAATTTGGTTTTAGAAACTGAAACATCGAGCACTTGAAAGTAAAATAGAGAGAAAGAAAACATTGACGATTGAGAATGTGCCATCACGAAGGTCGGTGGCTTGCACTGTAAAGTGTCGAAGCGCACAAAATGCATGTCATTCTGTCAGGCGCGTCCAGTCTGGTTTGTTGATTATTTTGGCTGACTTGTTTAAAACTATGTTGACGCCCTTGTGCAAGCAGCCACAGGTACTGTTTACATAACCACTAGTGACTAGTACAGTTTACCGAACCACTAGTGACTAGTACTGTTTACAGAACCACTAATGACTAGTGCTGTTTACAGAATCACTAGTGACTAGTACTGTTTACATATCCACTAGTGATTAGTAATGTTTACAGAACCACTAGTGACTAGAACTGTTTACAGATCCACTAGTGACTAGTACTGTTTACAGGTCCACTAGTGACTACTACTGTTTACAGAACCACTAGTGACTAGTACTGTTTACAGAACCACTAGTGACTAGTACTGTTTACAGAACCACTAGTGACTAGTACTGTTTACAGAACCACTAGTGACTAGTACTGTTTACAGTACCGGTGGCTGCATGCACAAGGCGGTTAATACAATTCAACTTCAGTGAAAAAATCACATGGCCATCTGAACACTGAAATAAAGCAAAAAAGTTTACTACTTGCATTGTATCAATGCTGATTGTAGGTACTACGCTGATTGCCAGCGCTAGCCTCACCTATCTGGTTTGTGAGTATAATGCTGATTGTAGGAATTCAAACATGTTTGTCTACGCGAATTGTGACAATCGGCAGATCCAGACTTTTAGTTGTTCTTTTCCCAGTACATAATTATTACATTCCGCACAGTTTATCTCCATTCCGCCACAGTGGAGTCTGACGGGTCCATTTTTGGTGCTGACGATTTTGACATGATAAATAATATCCTAATGCCCACCATGTTGCTTATGTGCTACTTTAACAATGTAATTCAAATAAGAAAGTTTATTTGAAATGTGTTTGTCTAGTCGGGTCTAGTTTTCTCTTGTAATGACCAAATTTTACGCATAGTAGTCATCTCGGACATGAGCGGAAGGCCATTTGTATTTTTTTAAGCTAGGTGATATCACATATTGTGCATTATGTGAACCAGCGCAATGACCAGACCAAATGATTTTCAGTTAGTCCGGTTACAAAAATTCCCTGGCCCAAATTTTGCACACAGAATGCCATTTTTAAAAACACCCGTGAATCGAGGGAGACAACCAGTATGCTTGGTTGGTTAGCCAGTTTGGGGGTCACATTAGAGTACTGTACCGAATACTTTTTTTTTGGTGCCCTGGCGTCTTAATGCATTTTTGTGTTGATTTTGTTTGTCATTGTGGTTTTCGAGTTTGAGTTAATGTCATGATTTGTTTTGCTGACTCTAATTCTTTTTTTTGTTTTTGTCTATGCCTGTACAGGATCGAGCCTTATCGATATGAAATGAATAGTTTATTTTGCCGGTTCTCAAACATCAAAACGTCTTCCACTTATGTGGCCTGAGGCACTGCTCTCATAATTATTTAGACTGTTTGCTTTGCACCCTAAGTTTGTTTAATCTGCCGTCATGGATGAATGATAAACCACCTGATACATTTTGTCACCAGAAGAGCAAGATCTATATCTATGGTATCAGGTAAATCTTGTCCTTAGTGAAACCCCTGCAGCCTTCATGGGCTTAAGAAGTTGTGAGTCTCTTGGTTGCATGTATTGTACAACAGAACCTGCTTTGAGCGACCATGGTGGTCTTTACTGACAGGCGACACTTTATGTCTGTTAAACTTCTCTTGACAGAGCACCTGTATTTTAATATAATCTTTTTCTTTAAAAAAAAAAGCAGTTGCTGGAAACAGGTTGCACCATGTGTGTGGAAGTGTAACCGCATATTACAAACGCGTCATTTCAAGACTGGAAGTTGGTCAGTCGTTAGGCCGCATTAGCCATTAGGGCTAGGTGTATATTTTGTAGTCCGTAGATTTTCATTTTTGTTTCATGTTCTTGAATTTAATTTTGGCGTTCTCAACAAGGGAGTTGACTCGTAATGCCTCCATGAAACTCCTGCTTAGTATGTGATGCAGTGTATTTTAAGTTTAACACTATGACAGACAAAGCCCTACGGTAGGAAATCCCATTTATAGGAGTCATCCTGTGAAGACTACAGAACAGTTCAGGAGATAGATCGACCACATGATAGACTCAGGGTGGTGCCAGAAAAGCCTGGCACCATCCTTAAAATAGTCATATCGATCTCCTTCTGCAGCATATCAGGACTTGATGGATGAAAATTCATAGGATGTGATTTGGGTCTTTAAAAAAGCTAAGCTATGGCGTACTTAATTTCTCCTGATTGGGTGCAGACCTAAGGGCATTCAAAATGTCTTCACCATATACTCCTATATCTGTCACAATGGCTATTAAGTCAACAAAGCGTTTTAGCGCACTTGCTTATAATGACTTTCTTCTGTGGCCTTAAAATCAAGAGCCCTTAAAACACCGCAGTCATCAATTGTTTTGTGTGATTGACCTCAGTGCATTTTATCATATCACATTCACAGTATGTAACTTTATGTAATGTACACTCTATTATGCAGCTGCGCCAGGGCTCTACGCATATTTTAATGTTAGTAAACTGCTGTGTCACAAATTATGCAGATTTTCGCACATGTGCCTTTGTTTAAGTAACTACCGTACTGGTATTATCCTGGTTTTGGGCGAATATTTATCTTGTCATGTGTACATAATGTCAGTGTCAGCATTACACGAACCTATGCACCGTGTCTGTACACTGTGTACACTGCTAGAGAAGTGACCTGAAGCATTAATCTTCTAAAGGATATGTGCCAACTTTGACCTGCGTGCCCTACGACCTCAGCCTGTGTGCTGGTCTGTGATCATAGTTTTGGACCTTTCAGCTACCAATTGTAAGATCCAAAATCACAGACCAGCACAAAAATAAATGACGACGCTCAGTGTCTTCAGGCTGTTTTATACCTTTGAGTCTAACTTTGACACTGCTTCTCGATAGGGCATTGGCTTTTGGTGAGGCTATTTGAATTATGTCGGTGTTTGTCATTTTTGTTGTCTTACACACACGTTGGTCTGCGATTTTGGACCATAATGCTAAGAGAAGTAAGGTCCAAAATCAAAGACTGCATAATTTGCGAATATCATTGATTAATCGCTCGTGTGTTCGAATCTGTATGTGCAGCAACACTTAAATATAGTTTGGATTAGTCATAGAGTGTACAGAGTTTTCGTGTTTACTTTATGCGCTTTGTTTTCGTTCGTGCTTATGTATGACAATGATGGTTACAAATCAAAGAGTTTTCTTTCTAGAATTATTTTGATATGGTTTTGTTCACTTGCTCATGAACATAATATATTGTTTTGATTGCAATGTTTTTGTTTGATATTGGGCAGATTGATTCGGGTTGAGAGATCAAATCTGTCAGATATTGACACTATATCGAGCAGACAAATGGTTGCAGAGGTTTGCTATAAGTTATTAGTAGCAAGGGTTTGCTACATGGACCGTTGTAGGCCTGAGTGAGGTCAAAGGAACCATTGTACCCTGAAGGCCAGAGGTCGCGTAGTCACATCTCGCGTTGTTCTTTTAGTACATATTACTCGCACAGTTACCCATCCGCCACGTGATCGGGCTCCCCACCCGGGTCTGCCTGGGACTGGTGGGGATATTTAGTCCAGGTCACCTGTCAGCCCACAGGTGAGTTTCCTCTATTGGGCAGGTTCTGTCTCCGAGATCCTTCACCGATTGCCTTTTAAACTTCCTACGTCTGCCTGTAGCTCGATTGGATGTGTTGCAATGCTAGCTTATTAGGCCCAGTTTAGTTATTTAACGATTGACCGGCGCATACATCAAGTTCTTTAGTGTTTTTTTCCAGCTGCAGCATCTGGGCCTGTGCGTCGGACAGTGTGCAATCATCAATGACGGGTCCATTTTGGTGCTGACGATTTTGACATGATAAATAATATCCTAATGCCCACCATGTTGCTTATGTGCTACTTTAACAATGTAATTCAAATAAGAAAGTTTATTTGAAATGTGGTCGTCTAGTCGGGTCTAGTTTTTTCTTGTAATGACCAAATTTTACGCATAGTAGTCATCTCGGACATGAGCGGAAGACCATTTGTATTTTTTAAAGCTAGGTGATATCACATATTGTGCATTATGTGAACCAGCGCAATGACCAGACCAAATGATTTTCAGTTAGTCCGGTTACAAAAATTCCCTGGCCCTAATTTTGCACACAGAATGCCATTTTTAAAAACACCCCTCGTGCACTGATACAGGCAATGGTTCCATAAACAGCACCAGTTGTTGCATGGACATTGGGAGCAACAGGTCCTTGGACCTAATGTATGTTGCAAGTGTGATACCCCGTGACCGTACTTATAGAGCTGTGGACTTACTGTTACGATTGTGTACAGATTAACTTGCCTTCATTAGTCTAGACTCATGTGATTCTTTTATCACAAGGTCGATCTCCGGCTTGCGTCTACGTTAGTGTGTGCGTGTGCCTGTGGGGGTTGGGGGAGGGGGACTTGCAAGTGGCGGGTCACATCCTTCTGGCTAAGAAGCCAAATTCAACAAAGTTCAAGTTAACTTGGTTGGCACATTGGTTGTCTCCCTCGATTGGCTATGTTCACGGTGAATCGAGGGAGACAACCAGTATGCTTGGTTGGTTAGCCAGATTGGGGGTCACATTAGAGTACTGTACCGTATGTATGTGCGCGTTAGTGTGTGTGTGTGTTTCCATGTATGCATTTAAACTAGGCCAGCATTGTGATAAATATGTAACTATTTACACACATATTTTCCAAGATTGAAGTCTATGTGATCCTTCGCTCACCCGTGCAGGCACTCACATCTAATTTTATTTTCTGCGCAGATTTTGTGTGAGGCTATGCCAGTAAACATGCCAATCTACTCCAAATGTAAATTAATCGTTATGAGTCTATCATCACACGTTTATCACCGAAATTTGCCTAAACGGACATTGCAACGAAGATTTTCGAATACTTTTTTTTTGTTGCCCTGGCGTCTTGATGCATTTTTGTGTTGATTTTGTTTGTCATTGTGGTTTTCGAGTTTGAGTTAATGTCATGATTTGTTTTGCTGACTCTAATTCTTTTTTTTTTTTTTTTTGTCTATGCCTGTACAGGATCGAGCCTTAGCGATATGAAACGAATAGTTTATTTTGCGGGCTCTCAAACATCAAAACGTCTTCCACTTATGTGGCCTGAGGCACTGCTCTCATAATTATTTAGACTGTTTTTTTTGCACCCTAAGTTTGTTTAATCTGCCGTCATGGATGAATGATAAACCACCTGATACATTTTGTCACCAGAAGAGCAAGATCTATATCTATGGTATCAGGTAAATCTTGTCCTTAGTGAAACCCCTGCAGCCTTCATGGGCTTAAGAAGTTCTGATCCAGTCTCTTGGTTGCATGTATTGTACAACAGAACCTGCTTTGAGCGACCATGGTGGTCTTTACTGACAGGCGACACTTTATGTCTGTTAAACTTCTCTTGACAGAGCACATGTATTTTAATATAATCTTTTTCTTTGAAAAAAAAAAGCAGTTGCTGGAAACAGGTTGCACCATGTGTGTGGAAGTGTAACCGCATATTACAAACTCGTCATTTTAAGACTGGAAGTTGGTCAGTCGTTAGGCCGCATTAGCCATTAGGGCTAGGTGTATATTTTGTAGTCCGTAGATTTTCATTTTTGTTTCATGTTCTTGAATTTAATTTTGGCGTTCTCAACAAGGGAGTTGACTCGTAATGCCTCCATGAAACTCCTGCTTAGTATGTGATGCAGTGTATTTTAAAGTTTAACACTATGACAGACAAAGCCCTACGGTAGGAAGTCCCATTTTTAGGAGTCATCCTGTGAAGACTACAGAACAGTTCAGGAGATAGATCGACCACATGATAGACTCAGTGTGGTGCCAGAAAAGCCTGGCACCATCCTTAAAATAGTCATATCGATCTCCTTCTGCAGCATATCAGGACTTGATGGATGAAAATTCATAGGATGTGATTTGGGTCTTTAAAAAAGCTAAGCTATGGCGTACTTAATTTCCCCTGATTGGGTGCAGACCTAAGGGCATTCAAAATGTCTTCATCATATACTCCTATATCTGTCACAATGGCTATTAAGTCAACAAAGCGTTTTAGCGCACTTGCTTATAATGACTTTCTTCTGTGGCCTTAAAATCAAGAGCCCTTAAAACACCGCAGTCATCAATTGTTTTGTGTGATTGACCTCAGTGCATTTTATCATATCACATTCACAGTATGTAACTTTATGTAATGTACACTCTATTATGCAGCTGCGCCGGCTCTACACATATTTTAATGTTAGTAAACTGCTGTGTCAGAAATTATGCAGATTTTCACACATGTGCCTTTGTTTAAGTTACTACCGTACCGGTATTATCCTGGTTTTGGGCGAATATTTATCTTGTCATGTGTACATAATGTCAGTGTCAGCATTACACGAACCTATGCACCGTGTCTGTACACTGTGTACACTGCTAGAGAAGTGACCTGAAGCATTAATCTTCTAAAGGGTATGTGCCAACTTTGACCTGCGCGCCCTATGACCTCAGCCTGTGTGCTGGTCTGTGATCATAGTTTTGGACCTTACAGCTACCAATTGTAAGATCCAAAATCACAGACCAGCACAAAAATAAATGATGACGCTCAGTGTCTTCAGGCTTTTTTTATACCTTTGAGTCTAACTTTGACACTGCTTCTCGATAGGGCATTGGCTTTTGGTGAGGCTATTTGAATTATGTCGGTGTTTGTCATTTTTGTTGTCTTACACGCGCGTTGGTCTGCGATTTTGGACCATAATGCTATGAGAAGTAAGGTCCAAAATCAAAGACTGCATAATTTGCGAATATCATTGATTAATCGCTCGTGTGTTCGAATCTGTATGTGCAGCAACACTTAAATATAGTTTGGATTAGTCATAGAGTGTACAGAGTTTTCGTGTTTACTTTATGCGCTTTGTTTTCGTTCGTGCTTATGTATGACAATGATGGTTACAAATCAAAGAGTTTTTTTTCTAGAATTATTTTGATATGGTTTTGTTCACTTGCTCATGAACATAATATATTGTTTTGATTGCAATGTTTTGTTTGATATTGGCAGATTGATTCGGGTTGAGAGATCAAATCTGTCAGATATTGACACTATCGGAGCAATGTTTTTGTTTGATATTGGGCAGATTGATTCGGGTTGAGAGATCAAATCTGTCAGATATTGACTCTATATCGAGCAGACAAATGGTTGCAGAGGTTTGCTATAAGTTATTAGTAGCAAGGGTTTGCTACATGGACCGTTGTAGGCCTGAGTGAGGTCAAAGGAACCATTGTACCCTGAAGGCCAGAGGGGAACAATGGTTTCTTTGACCTAGTGCCAACCCCACCCGGGTCTGCCCTGGGGGACTTGGGTGGGGTTAATTACTTTTTAGTTCCCAGGGTCACCCTGGTCAAACCCACACGGTGGTGTTTTTCCTCTATTCTGGGACATGTGTTTTTGCCTACCCTTGGTGCATTCACCTGTATTTTCTTTTTTTAAACTCTCCCTACTGTCTGCACTGCCTGTAGCTCTTGATATTGATGTGTGTTGCTAAATGGTCTTAGCTTTATTTAGGACCCACGTCGTAGGTTTGTTTTACGTATTGGACCGGCTGGCGACATACATTCAATATTCTGTTTTTTTCTTTTTCACAAGCAGTGCAGGCACGTCCTGAGAAAGTCTTGTCGGGACGTTAAGCAATGTACAATCAATTGTCGGCGCCAAGCTAATCTGGCACTGCTCTTGAATTATCATGGTCAATCCATCTCCTGCTGTAGTGCGTCAAGGCTGAATGGGTTAAGGTGATACGCTAACCATGCACTACCTTTAAACTATTATTGTGTCTTGTCAAGTAACTGGCGCTGTAAACGAGACTTTTTTTTGTTTGTTTTTGTTCTGTGTGTTGTCAGTCATGCCGCAGTTAGGCTTGGCTGTACATACCTCTTGTCATCACAAAGACTCGCATTGACAGTCGTTATAAAGAGTTGTTCACAACCGCTGTTTATATCTCTCATGTGTGTGTATGCGTGCGTGTGTACATGCTCGTATATGACAGGATTATTATGGGCTAATTAATTCAAGCCACGTATCCAGAGACGGCACATCTCGAATGCGTTTAATAGTGCGTGCGCGCATGCACATTTGTGTGTTGTCGTCTTAAAGTTTAAGGCGACAACACACAAATGTGCATGCGTGCACACACACACCGGCCACACACACAGTTCATTTGGCTCTTTTGTCCAGCCTTATTGTAACACATACTTGGAACATTTGTGAAGTGAACTATTAACCCTGTATTAAGTGAGAAGTGCCTTTTATTCTGTTCTTCGTAAATAAGAGAAGAATCACTTGCTCGACATCATTGTGCGTCTTGGAGTTTTCTTATGAAGAGAAACAACACCCTGCCTGAATTACAACAAAAAAGGCAAAGCCCTTATGGCTCACGTGTATGACCGATTTACATACGTGTGACCTTTGTGACAAGGGGTGGCTTCTGCAGCAGCAATAATGTTTTCTGAATATGTCGGCATTTTTCACACATCTGTCAACACCCCTTGACCCTTGACCTTTGTGATGAGTTAGTATTAGGGGTAGGGTTAGGCAAAACTTGTACAAAGTGAACCAAACGTAAAACGACCTGCCGCAAAACATCGGCTGAAACAAAAATCTAGATGCTGACGGGTCCCGACTTCATATTTTGTCAAAATAAACTAATGTAAAGGGCCAGTTACAAAACTTTTAAAAATGAAGAAAATGTAAGGGTTCTGCAGATTCTACTCAAACTTCTATAATGTGTCAATCACATTTACAAATGGAAGCTTGTATTTCCCACACAAATCCTCTAATAAAAGATGTAAGAATGCGTAACAAAAGCTTGCATACAATGCATATACACAGGCAACAATATAAAATAATCTCCAGTGTCCTAATTACTGGGAGTAAGTCGGCTTTACTAGCCCCAAAGTTGTCATGTGACTAGGTGTAAAGAGATCAACAAAGGGTGCAATAACAGGTGATGTAATAGTTAAGATGGGATGAACCATAATCCACAAAGTCCCTTCTACATGAGAGCTGTCCTAGCTGTCAATGGTCTCTATCTTTTGTCTTTGTCCTGATTCTGATGTTGAATTATGTCCTATTGAAAAAGTCTCACAGACCTGCCGATGCATCGGTGAATTCTATAAGGGGCACAGTACATATGCGTCATTAATTTTTCAAACCTCATTTGTCATGACATGTTTTAGTTTTTATGTAATTTTATATTTTACATGATAGGCTTCATAGGCTTGAGAAAATGGTGACAAACTAGAACTTCACGTTACAATTATTAGTCTTGCTATAATTTATGTGAAAGCAGGTTGACTTTGCATGATATATTGAGTACATGGGTCACTGCATGCTCTTCTGAAAGTGCGTCATTGTGTGTGTTAGTGCATGCGCGCACGCTCCAAAACATCTCCAAAAGGCATAGATCCTCATACGGTCTCTGGATGCATGATGATCTATTCCTCCTGGAGATGTGAGCATGTTTGTGTGTGTGATGATGATGATGATGAAACTTTATTTTTCACAATGGTAAAAAGTTTTGACAGAAAACAAATTCTCATTTTACAAACTTGCCGTTGCTAACATCTACAGCATAAAAAAAAAAACTAAGAGAGGGACTGTCCACATCAAAGTACATATTGTGCACAACCATAAAATAAATTACTATTTGTTATTTGTCTCTGCAAAAGAAATAAAGATCTAACGGCACAGTCGCAATTAAAGACCCAGAACCACACATAAAGCACCACTGAGAAGTTGCCCAGATATACCTTGTTGACCTTCAAACCAGCAGGCAGAAGGAACGGTAAGGTATTAGATGTCTGATATTGGAAAAAAGTATAAAATGGTGCAATGAATATTCCTCAAACATACAATGTGATGCATGCTCTGCAATATGAGAACACCATCTTCAAATTATTGCATGACTTCTGCAAAATGACATGTCTTTTCACAGGTACTGGAAGATTCACAGTGAAAACTGTCATGTTGCACAAATCACTATGAAGTGACAACTCTCATCAGGTTGCAGTCTCTGTTATACTGCATAATATCAGTATCTCTGGAGGAAAAAAAAGCGTCAGCTACAGAAATCTACACACACTGCATACCAATCAGAATTGGATCATCGAGAGTAGTAGCAGATTTGGTCTGGTAGTAATACCACACATTTCAGTGTCACAGTTTGTGTCAGCGGCAAATGATTTTTACGAAAACGTGTCACAGTCACACCTACAAGCAGTTACGTGGAAAAAGTGTCAAGACCCAGATCCAGCATCCAATGATCTATGTATTTCTGTGGTTCATGCCACTCATTGTCAGTTACTATTTGGTGACAGACAAATGTTATTCAGCCAATTACTTCTCCATAGTAAGTGTCACAACAGGCCCGGGGGGGGGGGGGGGGGGGGGGGGGGCTAGACCCCAAATTTGTTAAAAAGCTAGCGTGGTGGAGGCCTTTTGCATGAGGTTCAAGGTCCCAAACAAGAAGTTGCCCCCCCCCCCCCCCTCTGGAGCTAAGTGATCCGGCCCTGCACAAAGTCTTTTTATCTGGGCACCATGAGGATATATGCCTGGCACACTTGGATGTTGGTCGCAAAATCAACATGCACAATTTTTACACATATAAGTGAAGCTAACAGAGACAAATATCCCAATGAACTCCAGCGGACACCCAGCATCACCGAGGCTCATGAGCTATGAATCTTGCATTTGGATCTTCAGTGCTGGTCTCAAGTGTCATTGTAGCACCCGGTTCCTTCACACATGGGAAAGATTCCAGCAAGAGGCAAAGATCCTCATGAGCCCCCTAAACGCCCCGCATGACTTTAAAGTGGATCATGGTGCCAGCAAAAGGTCTAGATCCTCATGAGCCCCCTTAAACGCCCTGCGTCTAAAGGAGATCAGGAGGAGCCATGCCTTTCACTGGACAGTCAATGACTGTGTTTAGTGTCAAGGAGCCATGCCTTCACACTCAAGACTCAATCGGGGCGGTCCGTGGCGCAGTGGTAAGGCGCCTGCCACCAATTCCAAAGGTGAGCGGTTCAGTCGATACCGGGTTCCGGCGTTGGACTTTTCTTCTCTGGTAAGTGTCACCGTTAATTCGGGCGGACCGTCGGGGGTTCTTTCTCCGGGTACTCCGGTTCTTCCACCCCCCACACTTTGGTACCGGTCTCGGGCCACTTTACAAAATTTCAAATACAAGCGATAAAAAAATCTCTGTAACTTCAGTAGCTGACTGGCCCTTCGTTTGTCTTGTACTGTGTTTGTCTTAAATGGCGTAAATCCGCGTCTGTTTCGTGAGTGTGAGTGTGTTGGGTTTCAGGCGCGGCGCTTTGAGTCGATTTCCCCAAAATTGAGATAAAGCGCCTATATAATAACGATATTATTATTATTATTATTATTATTGTATTGTTTAGGCCATCGGCTCATCACTACATGAGTACTCTGGCCAAACGTACAACAACAACACAAATTACAAACTGCAAATAAGTCAGTTGTGCACACCGCGCACTCCATGCGTTTTTCATGCCGCGCATCATGAAAAACGAATTAAGTTCATTCTACCGCCATACCTCTCATCCCTCCTCAACATCTATCAGCCCTCCCGTTCCCTTCGTTCCTGCTCTGAGAAGCGTTTCCGTGTCCCCAGCTTTTCTTCTAAGCGGTTTGGCTGCCGGACATTCCAGTATCAAGCCCCTGTTGTCTGGAACTCACTTCCCCTACACCTCCGGAATGCTGAAAACATTGACGTCTTTAAGACCCAACTTAAAACCTACTTCTTTCAGCTTGCGTACCATTAATCCACAGATTGTGTGTGCGCGTGTGTGATGATGGTTTGGTTTGCATACATATGGTTTTGTTATGTGTGTTTTAGTTGTATGTGCGTGCGTAGATTAGAAGTGCATAGATTAGACTTTTTTAAAGGTAGTGAGATTCTGCATATATACATTTTTTTGTAACGCGCTTAGAGCCCACACTCCTGGGGATTCAGCGCGATATAAATGCTCTTTATTATTATTATTATTATTATTCTTGTCAAGAATGGACCAGCTGCGTTTTTCAAAATAGGGTAGTGTTGGCCCAAGCCCGTGACTGAGCCACACAAATATCAGCGGTCACGGCGGGGTTTTAAACTGTAATAAATGAATCGGGCAACATTCTGCACCGACTCTCTATCATTAAGCAGATGACTAAGGGAACCATTGGCATAAAGGGTGTATTTAGTAGGAATAAATTTTTGTCTAAGGTCTTCAAGTGATCTGCAATGAAACGAATGCATTTAATGCGTGTAAGTAGTCCCGTAAATGTTTATTGTGAATATCAAAGAAGTAGGTTTCTAAATATAAAGATGCTTTAAAATGCTTATACACATTGAACCGTGGACTGTCTGCCAAGTGACTATGCACAACTCAAAGTAAAATGTACACGAAGAGATATTTGGCTGCATGTAGGTAGGTGTCATTTGGATGTTCAGGTGGTATTTATTATTTGAAAAGCTCTTCACACCCTGAAATCTGAATGGTAAGCCGAGGTAACCTAATATAAGGAGGAATATCTCCGCAACGAGTGGTTCAATTTTGAAGGTTGATATATCATTTTGTTTCTAATGTTCAACAGTGTCCAAATGTATAAGCCATTTTAAGACTTGAACAATTCTTCATCGTTATCAGTTTTGTTGTCACCTGCCGAGATCCTGGCAGAACGAACCACATGCAGCAGAAAAAGAAATGAAAAGAAAAACACTTTTCAAAACTAGAATTAATCACAAACACGATGCATCTATGTTTCGTGTTGGAATATGTAGTTTTTACACAAAACATAGCGACTGAACAAAGTGGCCAAAATGCCACACTTCCATTGAAAAATACCCACTGCGCCATCAGCCATGCACGAGGAACTACTTTTTAGTATGGTATACCATTCATGTCAGACACTACTATTGGCATCATCATTTGACTAAACTGTTGAATACTTTCAATCATTTCACATATTTCACCACACCACACATAATTATCATGCATACATATCAGTCTCAGCATACAGTAAGAGTCCAGATATTTCAGTAATTGTTTTTTTTATTTGCAATGCACTTATTGTGTGTATATCCTCTCATTGTAAGATCCATTAACACTTGAAAATCATGTCGTTTTTTTTTTTAATTTAAAAAAGAAAAAGTCATTACATACACTTATAAAAGCCCTCAGTTACATGCACTACTTAGTGTTATAAACTGTAGGGCTGTTTGAAGGCTGTGAAAAGGCAATAGTAAAGTGACAGAGACACATATAACTATGTCTCTGAGTTATGCAAACAATCCAGCATTTGTGTACTCATTCAATCTGCAATTAAGTGCACATTTTCAGTTTAATATATTGTCAAAAAAACAACAACACCACATTATAAAAAAGGGTATAAATTTGATGTACTTTCCATTGTCAAATCAGACCTTGTTATTCCATGCGCTAAGGCACACCGCCATTCTGAGCTTCAAGCTTATCAAATTTGTTCCACGTCAACATCTGATCTCCAACACATAACTTAGAAATTAGAGGGGGAAAATTCCTCAAACACTATAAAATAGCTCTGTATTAAATCACTTGCATAGAAGTTACAGTACACAAGCAGTAAATTCATTCATTACACGCTGAAATACCGATACATGTACATGTGTATAAACATGACAATTATTTACTCACATACATCATGTGCAAAATTCTTATAAAGACAGACACATCCTATACTGTGCCCAAAAATAGGGCTATTGAGATTTGAACAAGAAAGGTTTAGAATTTACGAAATAAAATGAGTTACGTTACTGATTATCCCCAGCACTGGCCTACACCACTGGTTTTGTTAGTGGGTCACAAGTGAGATTGGGAGCAATGGGTATGGTGTTTGGGTCCTGTGGCAAGTCAATTTATGTGAAAGTCATGCATATGTTGTTTTCGTTCATCTTGTGATAATCATGGTCATGCGTCCCATCATTAGTCACGGTTAATTTGGGTTTGAAGTTGAAAATAGTATTTGATGAGAGGCAATTTGTGTCAAAATATGGCTATTTTGTAACCCCTATCTGGACCCCCTGTGGGCTTGACTTTTGAGAGAAGTCACTGTTTAGAAAGGTCTCGGGGGCCAAGTTTGAAGTCTTCAGCTTGAATAGTCTGTGAGAAAATGCCAGTGTTAAAGTTTAGCACTGACAGCAGATGCCAGACAGATGACGCATGTCCCATTATATACTCACTTTCGCTATCGCACGTGAGCCAAAAATGATGATTAGTTGCCTGTAAACTGCAGCGTAACTATTTGACACAAGACAACCAGTTTTAACAATAGTACATGTGACCATGTCTATCATAACACAAACTTAAACAAAAAGGAAACAATTTTCAATGAAATAACCTGCATGTGACTTTTACCATGGTTCCCCCCAACGCCATATTCATGGCTCCCAATCTGAACACATGACCTACACAACAAAAGCAATGTTCTGAAAATAGAAGCCAGTGGCATGGCTTATTTATAGCATCAATTTGCCAATTTAAAAATTATCAGCGATTACAGGTGAATGAAGTCTTAATACCCCCCTCCCCTTCTTTTTTGTGTGTCTTGTTGCACAGTATTCCCATATACAACACGCACGTATTTGGTTGCTTGTGTGTATATTGTTTGTCTCTCTACAGACCTCCAGAGGGTTTTCCCGTGCTATTTTTAACAATTAAAAATGTCACTTTTCCTAGAAGTGTGCGATAACAAAAAATATGTACAGGCAAAGTTTGATATAAACCATGATACACAATGTTTTTATGAAAACTGTCAAGTGGGGAAAGCAGAACGGCTAAAAATAGTCCCTCAGGGCTGAGGAAACTGGTCTGCATGAACACATGACTGCAGAGGGAATTCCATCTGGTGAAAGTTTACGCAAACTGGTTATTTTTTCATGTGATAATGTTCATTGTTATTGTTTTCATATTTCACATGTTCACTAATGGTTTAAAAAATAAAATGCTGCGCATTTGATTTTTGGGGTCATATCAAAGGTCAACTTCCACTGACATCATTTGTCACTAAGCTGAGAAAGTGGCATAGTTGTTTCAAAGCAAACAAAGTAGGCTAGTACACTGCTTAATGTCATGTCAAGAACTAGTCTTCTTCAGCACATGCCCGTTGCCAAATGTGGACACGTTTCATATACAACGATTCGCATGGTCAGTCGAGCTTCTTAGTTCCAGCCTCGCCGCTGAGACACTGAAATGCAGATAGACTCCATCAAGCATAGCCGTCAGAAACGATAATATCGGTTTGTTAGAACGTACTTGTGTTAGTCATAATGATAAAACGGACTTTGTGTGTGATATAGTAGTCTGGAAGAAGCCTCTGACACCTCTTTCTAACGTCCACATTCATTTTTTCAGTGGTTTTCACTTCTCTGATGCATACGGATTACATATCCGCCTGATGACACTCTGTCCTCCTTGAGCATTTTTAATTAAAATTAATTAAAGAAAAAAATAAAACTCGCCATTTGGTTTTAGCTTACCCGGTACACCATACATCAGCCTGTACCGAAAGCGCCGGCAAAACGCTCAGCATCTGCAAGACGCATAGAATCTCATGAGCTTCTGCTGAGAGCGGAGGCTTACAAAAATCTACGTCTCTTGCTGACTCCCGCCGTGTATGCGACCAGACTCTGAAAGTGACGATTGACGCGCATTTCCTGGGTCGGCGGGGATGGAGCTACTGGTAAACCTGTCGCGATCACCCCAAAAAGAAATTAATCTCTTCAGTGCAGTTGATATTAGTGTATACGTAATAAAACTTTCGCAGGCTTATGTTGTTTCGGGTCCTAATCGCGATCCGTGTCTCGTCAAATAATTTCAACAACATATAACACATAATTTGATTTATGCTGATCGAATTTGAATTCGCCGTCAGACCGGGTTTTAATGTGCGTAAATACAGTGCATGCCTTCATTATTTTTTTCGGGAAAAAACGAACACCGCCTAACTGAAAGAGACAAAGAGCCTCATGAGCCTCCACAGGCGCGGGGGCTCAGGAGAATCAAAGGCTCTTGCTGATCCCACTTTGTACCTACGTTCCTCGGAGAGCTTGAGTTTCTCGGGCTTTAATTACCAAAGATTTCAGACCGCTATCAGTGAGCGGTCAGCACATAAACATTGTTCCAGAGTACATCATTTAATTTGAGTGGATTTTTTTCACGCCAACACGCATGACAAACCGGTAAGTACCTGTTTAAATTCTTTTGGTTGTACTTCCTGCAGATTTTTTAAGGATTGACCGGTGACTAATGCCGGATTAGTGGCAATGCCAGTCAGTCTGATCATCATGCAGTGTTGTTAATCTTTCCAGGAGTTTTATTTACTTTTCCTTCAAAGTACTTCTTCTAATTGCATTTTCTTTGTCATTGTTAATATTATAAGAATGGGACTGAGATGTGTCCGCATTAATTTTTAGCCCCGCAGCGCTGCACTGGCCGCAGCCGGGGCCGTCCGGCCGCTCAAGGCCCCGCTACACGAGCCCGGTTTTGAGGCCGATTCCCGATCAGTTTTTGAATCGGTAGGTGATCGGGCCGGACTAAAAAACGTGTGCACTGCCACACTGACATTTCTCGACTTGTCAAGTTTAGCCGACCGGTTTGAACCGAAGATCAAAGTCGTACCTGTTCTGCAAAATGACTGCTAGTTTTGACAGTGATGATGATGTGCTTGCATTATCAGCAGTTTTGCATCATATTCGGGAAGAGGCGTGCGAAACATCAGCGGCAATGGCGGTGGTACTGATCACAACAGGCGTGTTCGGCCATTTGCAAACCGTGCTGAAACGACATGCTTTGCGAGACGCGCTCTGATTGGTTGAAGCTTACGATCAGGACCGATTCGGATCGGGAGAATAGAGCAGGTTCTAGACACCCGATTCCCAGCCGATTGGGACCGGATCGGATAATTGACGTCATCCGATCGCAATCGGATCGGAATCGCGGGCTTCAAAATCGGGGCACAACCGGCCCGTGTGGCGGGGCGGCCTTAAGACTCAATCCCGCCATTATTTGTTAGTTTGTTCTATATTATCAATGTCATGTTGTAAGATGTACTAAATAATGCTGATGTTAATTTGCGTTGTAAATGCAAATTTTTTTTGTTGGAAGTCATACATCGGGGTTATCATGGAAGTACTGAAGACAAAATACACACATGTGCGAGGCGGTAAAGCTACGTTGGAAAAGGTATGGAAACCCATAATGGTCATAAGTTCATAATCGTGTTTTTTGGGTACTTTTTAGTTATAAAGCACAAACTGCCGTAACGGACAGAAATATGACTATGTTACGATTGTGTTTGTGTTGTCCTGTGAGAGCATACATGTGTTAATCGTAGGAAACGATTCGTTATTTATTTGAGCTATCATGGTTACAACTCACGTACCTTTTTAGTAAGATTTTTCTTTTGTTCGCGAGTAGAGCGGAATTTGCTTAGTTATTATGCTAAATTTAACCGGAAGCTTCTAGAAAAGTCGCACGGAGAATAGCGGTCAATCTTTGTTTTGCGTAGATTCGCGGAGTATAGATTAGAACCTTCCAGCAGGGCGCGCTGTCTTGTGACCGCGTACGTGTGTCGTCAGTAGAGTAAGAAACATTTCGCTACATTGTATTATAGACATTCAAATAGTCATAGTTGTTTACTGTGCGCGTGAAGTTGGCAGCCGTTTTTTTTTTGTGTGTGTGTGTTGTGAAAGATCGTGAAAGTTCTGGAAAATTCCGACTCGGTCCTGAAGTGCCTACCATACTTTTGTGAGACGTCATTTTACATTGGGATTTGGGGCTGAAATGAGCAGCCGAATTTTTGTAGCCTATTGTAGTTATTTTAGAAAATTATTTTTTTTAAATTAATATTTATGAGTTTCAGTTACGGGTTCCATTCTGATTGGTTGCGTTGAATGATTTTCTTGGATTATTCTGGAAATTGGTTGTACTATAAAAGATTGGTGCTGGGAAGCACATATATACATTGTCTTGCATTGTCAGTTGTAGAGACACACAGTTTATCGTAGGTACATGGCCCGTATAGGGTGTACATTGTGAGAAACGCAGCGTAACGGTGTGGTGTACGTTGTATGAAAAACTTTGTGTCGGGAGTGTGGACATTTGCAGAAGAGACGTTGTATCAGTGTTGGTGCATTTGGAAATGCATTGTGTGGAGATCGCATCGCTGAATTAAAATATTGTTGGAACTGTTACTCCAGTATTGTCTACATCCTTGAGCCACGTGTGACGGGTTGCAGTTGAACGAAGTTTATTTAAAAGAACCTTACGTGCGTGTGTCTGGTGTGTTTATCATACTACGACTACGATTCTACCACGAAAAACATTTTGGCACCTCCGACGGGACTTCTTTAGTTGACTCGGTGGACAGGGTAGCAGGAGAAAACAGCCAGCAGTGAAACGCAGAGATGGCGACATCGGAAATGGAGACATTCCTGAAAATTGGAAAGGAATGTGGACTCGAAGGAGCTCAACTCCTCGAGTTCGCAAAGGAGAGAGAGGAGAAAGAAGAAAAGAAACGAGAGAGAGAAGAAAAGGAGAGACTGGAGAGAGAGGAGAGAGAAGAAAAGAGATGAAAGAGAGAAGAAAGGGAGAGATGGGAGAGAGAAGAAAGAGCTAAAGAGCGTGAAAGTCAGGAAACTCGAAATTCAAAGAGAAGAAGCAGAGAAACAGCGAGAAGAAGCAGAGAAACAGCGAGAAGAAGCAGAGAAACAGCGAGAAGAGGCAGAGAGAACATGAAATTCATTTAAATCAGATAGAGATAGAGGCACAGAGCTAGAGGGCTAATGAAGCAACAACCTTAGCCAGTTGAGAGCAAACAGCCCGTGCGCCAAAACTTCCACCTTTCGTTGAAAATTCAGATAAGATGGACGCTTATCTAGAACGATTCGAGCCCTTAGCAAGCAGTAATAACTGGAGACAAGAGACTTGGGCTATCAAGCTGAGCGCACTTCTAACTGGGAAGGCGCTTGAATTTTACACCCACTTGCCACGAGAAAAGAGGAGTATCAGGGCAGACAAGAGGGCCTACACAGACAGCCCGGCAGCAGAGGCAGAAAAGGCAGCAGGCAGCGGCAACATGAAACAGCTCTACGACATTACCAGAAGATTGTCGGGTAAGTATGGCCATACAGAAAGACCAGTAAAAGACAAAGAAGGCAAGCCTATTGCAGACACAGCAGACCAACTCGACAGATGGGCCGAGTATTTTGAAGAGTTACTGAACAGACCTAGCCCACCCGACCCCCCCCCCCCCCCCCGACATCCAGCCGGCAGAGACCGACCTACCCATCAGCTGTGACAGACCCAGCCGGGAAGAGATCAGAAAAGCAGTGGCATTTTTGAAGAATGGCAAAGCAGCAGGGCCAGATGGCATCCCAGCGGAGTCTCTGAAAGCAGACCTAGAGACAACAGTTGAGATGCTGTACCCACTGTTTGGAAAGATCTGGGAAGAGGAGGTGATGCCGGCTGACTAGAAGGAGGGGTACCTAATCAAGCTTCCCAAGAAAGGCGACCTCAGCAAGTGTTCCAACTACAGAGGAATCACCTTGCTGTCAGTACCAGGAAAGGTCTTCAACAGGATCATCCTAGAGAGAATGAAGAGCTCCGTTGACCCCCAGCTGAGAGACCAGCAAGCAGGATTCAGGAAAAACCGATCATGTACAGACCAGATCGCCACTCTCCGCATCATCGTGGAACAGTCTCTGGAGTGGAGCTCCCCGCTGTACGTCAACTTTGTGGATTATGAGAAAGCATTTGACAGTGTGGACCGAGAGACTCTGTGGAAACTCCTACGACATTACGGTGTACCCACAAAGCTCGTCCGCCTGATCAAGAGCAGCTATGATGGCATGACATGTCGCGTGATCCACGAAGGGCAGTTCACCAGAGAGCTCCAGGTCAGAACTGGTGTCAGGCAGGGGTGTCTGCTGTCTCCGTTCCTCTTCCTACTGGCCATAGACTGGGTCATGAAGATGACCACAGAGCACAGACGAAGTGGAATACAGTGGACACTGTGGACACAGCTTGACGACCTCGATTTTGCAGACGACTTGGCATTACTGTCCCACACTCATCAACAAATGCAGGACAAGACCACGAGGCTTGCTGACATCTCGTCCCAAGTGGGCCTCAGCATTCACAAACAGAAAACAAAGACAATGAGGCTGAACGCAACCAGGGAAGAACCAGTCTTGCTTGCTGGCACCCCGTTGGAGGAGGTGGAGTCCTTCACCTATCTCGGGAGCATCATAGACAAAAAAGGCGGCACTGATGCAGATGTCAGAGCACGAATCGGTAAAGCCAGAGCAGCCTTTCTCCAGTTGAAAAAAGTGTGGAGTTCCAGAGAGCTGTCACAACACACCAAAGTCCGGATTTTCAACTCCAATGTAAAAGCAGTTCTCCTATATGGAGCAGAGACTTGGAGATTGACAAAAACCACAGTCAACAGAGTACAGACCTTCATGAACAGTTGCCTTAGAAGAATTTTGAAAATCCACTGGCCAGAGAAGATCAGCAACGTCAGACTCTCGGAGAGAACAGAGCAGATAACAGCAGAGAATGAAATTGGGCGAAGAAGATGGGGATGGATCGGTCACAGTCTGAGAAAGCCAGCTTCCAGTATCACTAGGCAGGCATTGTCATGGAACCCCCAGGGAAAGAGGAAAAGAGGTAGGCCGAGAAACTCCTGGCGTCGAGACCTCCAAGCAGACATCAAGAGACTGGGAACCACCTGGAGTAGAATCGAAGGAGAAGCACAGGACAGGAGTTGCTGGAGGTCTCTCGTCGACGGCCTATACCCGGGTAGGGGTGACAGGCGTAAGTAAGTAAGTTGCCACGAGAAGAAGCCGAAGATTATATGCAGTTTAAAGCCGCCCTGCTGAGACAGTACGACTTCACTGAAGAAGGTTACAGGCGACGATTTCGGAACTGTAAGCCTGAAGAAGGAGAAACACCCGGCCTATTCATTGAGAGAATCAGAAGCTACCTGGAGAAATGGACAGAGCTGGCTGGTTTAAACAAAGAGTACCAGGACCTGTGTGACCTCATCATCAAAGAACAAGTCTTCAACGCTTGTTCAAAGGACCTGGCCGCCCACCTCAAGGAGCAAAAAGACCAGTCCCTGAAGGCCCTGGCCGACTTCGCTCAAAGATACCTTGACGCCCACAACATGAAGTTCGGGTCCAGTAAGCCGCAGCGTGTAGTGTCTGCACCAGCAGAGGAAATCCACAATGTCAGAGACACTCCGAAATACAAGCCGGTGGAGAACCTGACATGTTTTCTCTGCGGAAAGAAAGGTCACAAGGCGATATGGTGTCCTTCTAAAGATGTTCCCCGAGGCGACAACATCAGAAGATCCAACCAAGATCGCGGGATATCAGGCAGAAGCAGTACCACGTCTCAACACAGAGCCGCCGCTGTATTAGCCAATGATGTGACGTCATCCAGTGATTTTGAATCTAGAAAAAGGCAGGCGACACCGGAGCCGCTGATTGAATCTTTCAGAAAGGATGGACGTATCCCAGGAGATGGGGCTACATTTTTACCAGTCTCAAACATTGCGCTGCCTGAGAATGAAGTGCCGAATATGCCGTTGGTGTCAGGATTCGTCGGCAAAGCATCAGTGAGAGTGTTGAGAGACACTGGTTGTAGCTGCGTCATCGTGAGAGAGGACCTAGTAACTGAAGACCAGAAACTACAGGAGTGGACCACCCTCATTTTGGCCGAAGGAACTGTGAGGATTATCCCCCTTGCCAATGTCAGCGTCGACACCCCGTACCTGAGAGGAGAGGTGAAGGCGTTGTGCGAGAAGACACCAGTCTACGACCTCATCATCGGAAACATTGATGGTGCCAGAAACGCAGACGATCCAGATCCAGAGTGGAGACCTGAAACATGTGCTGTTACCACAAGAAGTCAAGCAAAGAAGAGTCACCAGACCATCCCTCTAAAAGTGGCGGACAACACGGAAGCAGCTGTGGTGAATAAGGAAAGGCTGGTGGAGCTACAGAGAGCCGACCCCACGCTTAACAAGTTCCGAGGTCGTCAAGACAAACCACAACTAGCGGCATCGGTGCGTCTTGCTGATGACGAAAGACTAGACGACGAAAACCTGTTTGACCTTAATGAACTTCGCCACGAGGAGGATGTAGAAGACATCCAGTTCGGTCAGAATCTGACCCAGACTCAACGAGAAGAACTGTGCGTCCTGACTCAAGAGTTCAAGCATCGGTTTACACCTGACCCAGGAACAACAGACACCATCCAGCACGAGGTTAACCTGACATCGAACGAGCCGGTTCGCGACGAGCCAAGTCGTCTGCTTCACAACAAGAGAGAAGGACTGAGGGAGAATCTTGGGGAGACGCCGGACCCGGGAGTCGACAGAGATTCCAGATTACCAGTGGTCATAGGGGCCTTGAATAGACCAGAGAGATCTAGTTTGGTGTGTGGGGACTGTCGTACTTTCCGTGGGCCGACAGTGTTTGACCCAGGACCAGTAACCTTTGAACTGTGTGAACTGTATTCATGATTTGGAGATGTTCCAGAAGTGAAATTTGACATTAATTTTTAGTTTAACTAAGGATTCGCAGAACTTTGGAGCGGACTTCCTGTGTCCAGAACAATTTAAAGAAGCATTTCGGTGTTCATAACAGTTTAAAGGGACATGTCCTCACTCACGTCAGTTTAAAGGAACTGTGAGACGATTATTTTAAAGTAGTTGATTTGATTTCATTTTGATGTGAAATTCTTATTATTTATGGTTTTGTGTAGGTTTACACAGCCACAACGGTATTTTTAAGATTTGAGAAGAATTTTTTGTGAAATTTCGTTCTAAAGAGGGGGGTAATGTTACGAATATGGTTGTGTTGTCCTGTGAGAGCATACATGTGTTAATCGTAGGAAACGATTCGTTATTTATTTGAGCTATCATGGTTACGACTCACGTACCTTTTTAGTAAGATTTTTCTTTCGTTCGCGAGTTAATCGGAATTCGCTTTGTTATTATGCTAAGTTTAACTGGAAGCTTCTAGAAAAGTCGCACGGGAAATAGCGGTCGATCTTTGTTTTGCGTAGGTTCGCGGAGTATAGATTAGAACCTTCGAGCAGATCACGCTGTCTTGTGACCGCGTACGTGTGTCGTCAGTAGAGTAAGAAACATTTCGCTACATTGTATTATAGACATTCAAATAGTCATAGTTGTTTACTGTGCGCGTAAAGTTGGCAGCCGTTTTTTTTTTTTTTTTTTTTTTTTTTTTTTGTGTGTGTGTGTGTGTGTGTGTGTGTGTGTGTGTGTGTGTGTGTGTGTGTGTGTGTGTGTGTGTGTGTTGTGAAAGATCGTAAAAGTTCTGGAAAATTCCGACTAGGTCGTGAACTGCCAACCATACTTTTGTGAGACGTCATTTTACATTGGGATTTGGGGCTGAAATGAGCAGCCGAATTTTTGTAGCCTATTGTAGTTATTCTAGAAAATTCTTTCTTTATTAATATTTATGAGTTTCAGTTACGGGTTCCATTCTGATTGGTTGCGTTGAATGATTTTCTTGGATTATTCTGGAAATTGGTTGTACTATAAAAGATTGGTGCTGGGAAGCACATATATACATTGTCTTGCATTGTCAGTTGTAGAGACACACAGTTTATCGTAGGTACGTGGCCCGTATAAGGTGTACATTGTGAGAAACGCAGCGTAACGGTGTGGTGTACGTTGTATGAGAAACTTTGTGTCGGCAGTGGGGACATTTGCAGAAGAGACATTGTATCAGTGTTAGTGCATTTGGAAATGCATTGTGTGGAGATCGCATCGCTGAATTAAAATATTGTTGGAACTGTTACTCCAGTATTGTCTACATCCTTGAGCCACGTGTGACGGGTTGCAGCTGAACGAAGTTTATTTAAAAGAACCTTACGTGCGTGTGTCTGGTGTGTTTATCATACTATGACTACGATTCTACCACGTAACAGACTAAAACGTGCAGAGAAGCTACTACAGAGGTAAAAAATAGTGTGTGTGTGTGTGTGTGTGTGTGTGTGTGTGTGTGTGTGTGTGTGTGTGTGTGTGTGTGTGTGTGTGTGTGTGTGCATGCGTACGTGCGTGTGTGCGCGCGTGCAGGCATGCACGGTGTGTGTGTTGCCGCTGCTCATTGGAACTATGCGAGGTACAGCCTGTACTACCTGAGATCTATGGAGCGTCTCCGCCGAAGAACGTATTGGACAGGTTTCTCCGAGGAGAGCACGTGATGCGCCACAAGCCTGGACTCTGGAATAGCACTTGGTCTGACATGTTCATCGAAACAACTTTCATGAGATATGGGCACGGTCCAGGCGGCTTGATTATCATCACGCTCATCCCTGGGGCGCAGAACATGCAGTCACCTCACCAGAGACATTGCTAAAATCCGAGAACACAAGTACACTGCATCACAGAGTGTGACTGTTAAAAAAGAAGAGATACAAGCCCGAATACAGTCTGATAGAAAAGACAAAGAAGAAATCCAAAAGAAACTTCAAGCCTGCATCAGCCCACTCACTCCAGATGACCAGCCAAGCAATGAAATTGTCAACATTGCGACGGGAATGATATCCAGCAGAACGTCAATGTTGATAGAGCTCAGTCTTGAGAGACTTGCTACAACAAAGTCAGTACTAAACGAAACTTGCAGTGCGAGATGTCCGTACGTACATGCCAGAAGGCAGATGTTGTCATCATAGATGGCTGTGCAGTACTTACTTACTTACGCCTGTCACCCCTACCCGGGTATAGGCCGTCGACGAGAGACCTCCAGCAACTCCTGTCCTGTGCTTCTCCTTCGATTCTACTCCAGGTGGTTCCCAGTCTCTTGATGTCTGCTTGGAGGTCTCGACGCCAGGAGTTTCTCGGCCTACCTCTTTTCCTCTTTCCCTGGGGGTTCCATGACAATGCCTGCCTAGTGATACTGGAAGCTGGCTTTCTCAGACTGTGACCGATCCATCCCCATCTTCTTCGCCCAATTTCATTCTCTGCTGTTATCTGCTCTGTTCTCTTCCAGAGTCTGACGTTGCTGATCTTCTCTGGCCAGTGGATTTTCAAAATTCTTCTAAGGCAACTGTTCATGAAGGTCTGTACTCTGTTGACTGTGGTTTTTGTCAATCTCCATGTCTCTGCTCCCTATAGAAGAACTGCTTTTACATTGGAGTTGAAAATCCGGACTTTGGTGTGTTGTGACAGCTCTCTGGAACTCCACACTTTTTTCAACTGGAGAAAGGCTGCTCTGGCTTTACCGATTCGTGCTCTGACATCTGCATCAGTGCCGCCTTTTTTGTCTATGATGCTCCCGAGATAGGTGAAGGACTCCACCTCCTCCAACGGGGTGCCAGCAAGCAAGACTGGTTCTGCAGTGATGTGGACAATATACTGGCCATCACAAGGCTCTGTGCAAATGTATGTGCACAGCTTTCTAGGCTGCATTATCACCATGCTCCCAGAAAGTGATGTGTACCTTGTACTATCCGATCAGCATCAAACGTACTAAAGGCCAGATCCTCTCGTGCTGTGGAAACAGCCACAAGGCGTCACCAGCTGAGGCCAGACACTCCACTACCACCTCAAAAAGTTGCACTAACTGTTACGAAAAATAAAACATAGTTCATCGCCATCATCTATGAGCAACTGTTAGACAAAGTGGCTGGTCTTCAGGCCAAGGGAAACATTCAACACAAGCTGCTACTGACCGGTGATGATCCCGTCCCAACAGAAGTCATGAAGAGCATCCCCTCCCCAGCAGATGATATGCGGACAACTCATGAAGAAGCTGACATCATTATTGCTCAGCAAATGATCTGGGCAGCGGAGCAAGGGTACACATCCATCAGGATAATGTCAGATGACACAGATGTGTTCATTTTGCTCTTACATTATTACATGTCTTGCAAGATTACTTCTGCCGTTGTGATGGAAGGCACCAGCACTCAGAAGACCTCTGTTGACACAGCGGCAAGTGTGAAGAAACACAAGGATTTTGTGCCTGAACGGCTTGCAGCACATGCCCTTTCAGGGTTTGACACAGTCGCTTATATGTGGGGCATTGGCAAAGGTACAGTCCTAAGGGTGCTTCTCAAAAGGTTGCATCTTCAAAGCCTGGGGGACCCACATGCCAGTTTCAGTGACGTCATTCACCAGGCAACCCATTTCATTGGTGCTTGTTATGGGTGCAGATGTACAGAGAGCACGTCAAAGATCAGGTACGAAGCATGGCTAGTAAGAACGTCCAAGAAGGTGGTGTCCACTTCCAAGCTGAAGTCACTACCACCAACCACAGCAGCCTTCCAAGAGAACGTGAAACATGCCCATTTGCAAGCATGTCTCTGGAAGAATGCTCTCAACCCTGATCCACCAGATCTCAGTCCAGCTGGCTTTGGATGGTACAAGGACAAATTACCTTTGATGCCTATCAGACTGCCTCCTGGCATCGAAGCTGCACCTGCGGAAGTACTGAGGATGTTAAAGTGTGGCCGCTGTGGCACAAATGAACCCTGCCGTGTTTAACAGCACGTTGTGGATGTGCACAGCACAAATGACATGTACTGTCTTCTGCAGGTGTCATCTCAATGAGAACTGCCAAAACCTGTGGACAACACGTGCAGCTGTGCAAGAAAATGAAGACGACGAAAAAGAGGAGTGCGAGATGTAACTGACTGTGTCCTTGACCCATAAAAGACTGAACTTTCACATACTAAGTACTCTTGAAGGTCTAGAAATACTTCTCTATACAGTCACGTCACAAAATATCAGTGACTTTTCCTCTGTTTACATTTTCTGTTCGGATTACAAAAAGTGTTGCATTATGACTGGTGTAATGGAAAACCCATGTTCCATTTAAATCATAACGTCCGGTAGCCATCTTGGATGTCATAATGGGATAATGTACACCCAATCAAATGTTAGAAGTATTGTGTGTTTCACTCGCTACAACTGGTATACTTCTTGCTGATTTCAACAAAATGAGCATTCTGTCTGGTACAGAACATATATTAGGGTCATTTTTTAAAATATACTGGTCGCCATATTGAAAGACATCTTGAATAATCAGCATCTTATTACAGGTCATCATTAATAATGTATGTTTAAACTCTTGCAATATATCATATAAATTATGTATCCTGGTTTCTGGCACAAAGTGAGCGCTCTGTGTGGCGTAAAACATGTTTCACGTATTTTGTAATGTGTTGGCGGCCATTTTGGCGACCATCTTGATAATATAGGCATGTAAACAAACATCAGAAGTATACATATTCATTTCAAGTCACCTAAATCATATTTCCTGTTTATTTCATTAAAATGTAGCCGCTGTATTGCATTGAAACATGTTTTATGGCATTTTTTTTATAGTTTGGAAGCCATCTTGGCGGCCATCTTGAATATATCAAAATGCTCAACAGTGACAGAGTGTCATCAGTTGGATTTGTAATCTATGGGTACCAAAGAGTTGAAAACCGCTCAGAACAATTATGAGGTACATTTTTTTAGGTTATACTAAAAATCACTAAATGGCAACAGACTAAAGGGCCAATTCACCGACTAACGGCACCGCATAGTTACTGTGGCTCGGGGCGCTGGAATCTGGGGAGGGACTTAATGATGTAAGGCTCAGTACGCGCGCTGTGTGGGGAAATTCCCGATCAGCCGCACCCCACCGTTACTGTACGTACAGAGAATCGTTTACACTGAGTGGGGGGTAGTCGGTGTTATCAACTTGTCAACAGATGACACTTTAAAGGATGATAAGGACAAAATGACTTGTACTGTTGGATACTAGAGTGTTTGGCGCTTCTAACCATGTGTACGATTATCATAAAACATTAGGCAGATGCGGTTAACTAGCGTTGTATTAAATGTGGACACGTTTATCAGTGCGGTAACGACGTGATTCCGGCGCCGCGTATTTCAGTGGTCGCGCCTCTTTCCTGGCTCTCTATACTGGACTCCATCACATGACTGATCAGTTGTAGTCAGAAACGATAATAGGCCGTTTGTTAGAACGTACTGGGGTTAGTCATAGTGATAAAACGGACTGTGTGTGTCGTGATATATGGCCAATTCACCGACTAACGGCACCGCTTAGTTGCTGTGGCTAGGCCGGGGTACCGTACTGGAATTTGGTGAGAGACTCATTTAAATTAATGATGTAAGGCTCTGCCACGCGCGCTATTTGGGGAAATGCCCGATCAGCCGCACCCCACGGTGACTGTACGTAAGAGACTGATCGTTTACAGTGGGGGGTAGTGTTATAACTTACTTGTAACTGATGACACTTCAGAGGTTGATAAGCCAGGACAAAATGACTTGTACTGTTGGATTCTAGAGTGTTTGGCGCGTCTAACCATGTGTACGACTCATAAAATATTACTGAAGCAGATAGTGTTAGACTGACTAGCTCAGTTATCGTTACTAGTCCTAAGTCAGAGCACCGTTTCAGCCTGTGCTCAGTCGAAAAAGGGTAGTGTTCAGTACTAAGCATGTAACTGATGACACTGTCGAAAAGGCCATAACATGACTTATACTGCTGGATTGAGAATAGCCTGTTCATGTGGAAATTGTGTGTTTGTTTCGAACACAGATATACTCTATCTGAAACAAAAATGGGATCGCTGGTGGTAGCTGGTGGACCAGCCACTGCAGGATGCCCTCTATGAGTGGTGGGGGTGGTGGTGACCGGTGGAACCGTCGCTGGGTTGGTGGTGGTGGTGGCTGGTAGCGTCGTGGCGCGAATTCGGGGGGTGGTGGCCAGTGGAGGCGGGGTCTTGGTGTGGAGCGTTGGGTGAAGTGTCGATGAGGCAGTGGGATTCGGCGGTGTGGCGGTGGTGTCGCGAGGAGGGGGGTTTTCTTGGGTGCCGGCTGGCGTTGTCTGGCAGATCTTGGAGGTCTTCTCCTGCGACTGGCTGTACTGGCTGTCGGGGGTGCTTCTGGTTGGTGGTCTTCTATTGGTTGGGGTGGGCCGGTGCTGGCGTCTTGGGTCGTTGTCGTGCTGGAGCATTCCACCTCTCTTGTGGTCGTCGGGGTAGTGCCAGCTTTTTAGTGTGCTTGGTGGATGAGATGGCTGAGGACCCCTTGTGGTTCTGTTCGACGGTGGCTTGGCTGTCGGATTCTCGTGTTTGGGGGACTGCCTGGCTCTCTTGGCTGGCGGTCGGTGGTGCGTAGATGTCGGCGAGTGCCCCTGTATGGAGCAGCCATCGGGTGGAGACTAGGGCTCGGTGGTAGTCATCCTCGCGCGTTGCGAGGATGGCTGGTACAGCTGATTGGAGCAGCAGGACTATATAGTTGATGTCCAGTCCCCGAAACCGGACCTCCCTCTCTTCTGTGGACCAGGGCCCTCCCCGAGTTAGATGTTCGGGGATGAGGATCCCGGGGGGGGGGGGGGGGGGGGGGGGGGGTCCGACCCTGGAGATGGCTCTGATACGTCCTGTACTTCTTCTTCTTCTGTTTCTTCTTCCACTGGTGGCGGTGGAGGTTGGGTGGCGGCTGGTAGGTTCGCTGCAGTGAGGTTGGGGAATATGTTCGCCCTTAGGAGGGCGTCCATCTTGGGAAATAATCCTACTGGTGGCAAGGGCATTGGGTGTCGTTGCCACATTTCTTGCAGGCTGAGCTCAGGTGACGCACGTGGTGTCTCTGGCTGCGTCGGTGGTGGTGGTGGTAAATCAGCGTATGGAGGAGACATTTGCGTCTGATGTGGATTTAAGCCAGGCAGATGCACGCCGAGTCACGCCTTAAGTTGACTGGCGGCCTATTTTCCGATGGCCTTGGTAACTGGTTGGCATGAACTAATTGCCTCAGTCTTACCGTGGCACAGCGGTACCCGACACATTTTCACGCGTCGGCCTGTTAACTCCTTCTACCCCAACACCGAAATCCATAAATGTTGCCGTTGTCCTCTGAAGACTGCATTGCAGTGCAGGACATAGATCGACCATGATAGTTCAAGGGTGATGCCAGAATAGCTTGGCGCCCATAGGCGCCAAGCTATTCTGGCATCACCCTTGAACTATCATGGTCGAACCTTATCAGTCTTGCTGTGGTGTGTCTGGGGTAGAATGAGTTATGAAAAGTGTTGTGAAACAGACGTAATATAAGCGCCATGTTGATAATTTATTGTGTGGGTCAACAGACAATTATAGGTTCGCCCCCTTGGGCGCAGTCACACACGCCCGACTCTTCAGTCTCTACCCAGGTACTGCCGATTAACTCGCTCTTGCAACACAAAGCTATGAGCGAAGAACATTTCTGCCAAAACAAAACTCCCACGCGGAGCATTTTTTATCACAGTAGAAACCGGCGATTTCATCTGTTAGCGTTTTCCGCAACACTTTAATGCACAAAATAACACGTGACAAAGCTGTCGTCTGCAAGCCTGCATGCAACTGTGCACATGGCTCCTAAGAACTACTGACACACTAGGTCGACTAAAATTATCCAGATTTTGCTCTTTTTCACACCACCTCTCATGCCTTTCGCTGCTCAAAACGCCCAAAAAGGCAATTTCACAGCAACAAAAAAAGAAGTTTTACACCCTAAAACAATTGGAAAAAGGAGAGGACATTTGTTTAAAATCTAAGTTTCTTGCGCAAAAAAAAAAAAAAAAAAAAAAAAAAAAAAAAACATGCACCGGAAGCAATTGCCCTGTAATCACGTTTCCGGTTTCACTTCTTGGCTGAGGATTCAGTATTCACTTTTCATAAATTCGACGCCTGGACGTGAGTATAAACAGAAACTTTAAATCTGTAAATTAACCGCGTCGGAGCGTTGTATTTGCTGAACAGAAGCCCACCAGCTGCCAGTGGACTATGAATGACTGGAATGTTTGGAAAAGCACAGGCTGAGCCGAGTCTAAAATCATTCCACTTCTCACATGATTTTCCCTCACAAAAACTCTTTAATGTTTGATGAAAGTTACATAAAATAAAAGTATACTCTTTTCTGAGTTGTTCTGTATCTTTGTTTTTGTGATATGATTAAAAAAAAATAGTGGGTTTAAAAAATCCGAGATTATTCCTCACCCTTTCGCGGCACGGAAATATGCGCTCGGCGCTTCGCAAATGGGTACCTTGCTTTCTCTTCGAACGGCGCGCGGCAGTTGCATTGTCGCTATTAATAGCACATACCATTGAAATCAGGCAAGCCATCGGGCCCTATGAAGACTTATTAGCCATTGTGAGAAAACGCAAACTCAGTGAAGTGGTATGGGCATGTCACACGTTCAGCAGGGCTTGCCAAAACAATCCTGCAAGGCACTGTGCAAGGAGGACGAAGGAGAGGAAGACAGAGGAAAAGATGGGAGGGAGCTGGTTGTTAAGTCATCAGTGGTGCCCCAACGGTCGGCAAGAATACGGGATATAGATAGATAGATAGATATACCATTGAAAAGGCAAAACCACACCAAGTCTAACCATGTAAAATGCAAAACGAAACGGTTATTTTGTGTGTTTGTTTATTTTTGTATTTGATCAGTAAAATAAAGTTCAGAATGGAGAAGTTAATAACTTTTGTATTTTTCACCGTACATTTTTGCCCCAAGCACAACTAAAGCGCAATTTTCTGCTCTTTTAAAATCTACTATCGGTTATCGAGTAGTTTTGCGCTACAGAGCCCCGATCTCATTTGCATACAACACGCGGTCGCGAGCTGAGCCGGCTTCGTGCGTAGAGTTGGAAGATGGACGGGATGTTCATGCGACCTACTGCGCTACAAAGTAAACGAATTGCCTTCTAGACTATTAAAACTAGAATATATTAAATATATTTCACGTTTAGTTTGTTACAAACGCATAAATATATTTTATTCTTGATTAGTCATCGTCCGATGAAGCCTCGCTGGCCAGTGAGCAGCAATTCACTGCGCGGCCTTGCGTATCGTTACGGCAAAAATAGAGGGTTTCTGTGGTGTTACGTGGAAAGATGTTGTAGTATAATGCTTTAAGTATTGTTATTTTGTTTATTTTTGAGTCATATTGAGTTTTACTAGGTTAATTTAGCAAAGACGCAGGGTCGAAGAATTCAAGAAAAGATAACGTACTGACAGTTGAGCAGACGATTTTTGTTTGCACAAACATCAGCAATGAGAGAACTCAGACTGGGTGTTAATTGTGTTAATTGTGTTTTATTATTAAAAATGTATTTGTGTACCAAAGTTTGTATTACTGATACTTGATTTTCTTTTTGAAGGGGGAGGGGGTGCAATTTCTAAATTTTCTTGGATTTTTCTTGTTTACCAGTCACACACAGGTGTTTTTTTAGGTCTGTATTAATAGTGTGACTGAAAACTACAGATTAGTGATTGTATAGTGTTTTTTTTTGTTGTTGTTGTCAAGTGTAATTCAGGTCTGGTTATGAAATATTATCATGAGGAGTTAATAATACTCATATGTTGCTGACTGACCCACACTGTGGAACTCTCTCCCACATCACGTTAAAGCCACTCTTGACATTATCTCGTTTCAAGGCAAGTCTTTATAGATATCTGACATCACTCAAATAATAATTTTTAGATATTCATAGACACACGAATGTACGTGTATATTCTAACAATCATGTGTGTGTGTATGTGTGGACGCATGAGTGCGTTTGTGGGCATGTTTGTGTTTAGTGGACTTTATATTTTGTATCACTATCCTTTGATGTCCCTGTTTTATGTATATTTTGTACTTAGTCATAGTTGTAGCAACGGCAGGTACGAAAAATGACATAGTCACTGACTGTTAATATCATCACCATTGTAAAATAAAGATTCATTGATTCACTATACTAAATCTGATGGCTGGGTTGTGAAAACAGCATATTGAGGGTGGCAGGTTATTGCTCAGAATGATGTTGCGCAATACTGTTCAGCTAATCTGGACAGAATATTCATAGTTAATGTAGTTAATTCAATAGTATTAGTACCACAGTGAATAGGAAGATTGAATCTAGAAATTTCACATGGACATTTGACTCGGTGGTTAGACTTCTTAATACATTGTACTCCCTTGTTTTTAAGTCCCTTCTATGTATAGAAGGGACTTTTTAGGACGGGTCACGGTGGGGCGAATTTATTAGCATGTGCACGATGTCAAAGGTGGGCAGGCTAAACCTCTTAACAGTTGAAGTAACAAGATAAGAATTACGTCATGTCTAGTTACGCTAACCTCGTTGCTGAACGTACATTTGGCGCGAAGCACCGTATGTGCGTATACGTGTATGTGTGTGCGTATATATATATTATGTAAACAATAGAATCTCTGATATTTCTGTACACACATGCTTGAAACTGGCCGAAATATTTCTTAAGTGGGTGGTTAAGATAGCCTCTGAGCATATTGTAATTAAATGTCTAATTGAAGACAAACAACCGTTTATAGGAAGTTGGTTGACCTAGATTAGAGTTCGTAATTTTTGTCATATTTACTTGAACTTTTGCATATAGCTAGTTTGGAGAAAGACATTGGATGAGTTCATTAGCCAGCTTTGTGTCCTTTCAACTTCTTTAGTAAAAATTAATTCTTTTCAAAAAATAATTAAAACAGTAAAAAGCCTTCATCTGTAGAGAAAGTCAGTGCCGGTGACGTAAAAGAAGCAACTCGGTCACCATGCAGACACTGATGCTCTAAATATGACATAATTCTCTCTCTCTCTGTCGCTCGCTCTTTCTCACACATGCGCGCATCTCCAAGAGGCATAGATCCTCATGTGCCTGGAGGGCGTATGAACATCTATGCCTCTTGAGGATGTTTGGAGCGTGCGCATACACTCACGCACATGCACACGCAAACACACATCGACACGCTTTCAGAAGAGCATGCAGGTGGACTTAGAATAGCATGTAGCTAGGTAAAGTCAACCTGATTTCACACAAATTATAGCAAGACTGAAATTGTATCGTGAAATTCTAGTTTTGTCCCATTTTCACAAGTCTTGAAGCGAAAGTGAATCTCATATCACGTTAAATATAAAATTAAGTAAAAATTAAAAATACGTCATGACAAATGACGTTTGACAAACCAATGACGCGTGTGCACTAGGCGCGCCCCTTCTAGAGTTCACTATGATGCATTGGCACATCTGCGAGGCTTTTTCAGAAGGAGATATTTCAACATCAGAATCAAGTCAAAGACAAAAGGTAGACAGCTCTCATTATAGAAGGGACTTTGTGGGTTATGGTTCATCCCATCTTGTTTATTTTTTTTGTATTTTCCAAAACCAAAGTTACCCATGTTGCATGTTTGCAAGCATGTTAAACACTTTGGTGAAGTCATTACAAACACAGAGATATGACATTTTTGTCGTTGTGCCTGTTGGGGTTATCCTTGGAATTGGATGCCCTTTTTACCTTTCGCAAACTTGCATGAATAGTCATGTTATTAGGGCTATAATTTTTACTTGTATTAACTGACACCTCAGGGAAAAAAAGCAAACTCTGTGTAGTAATCTGAGTATACAAAAGAAATTTAGAGTCATTCGGATGATTACTTGAGTAATGCTGTGGGCATGAAATGCTCCTTTTGCATGGTGCTGCGAGCCATTTTACATGCTTTTTGTCAACTTTGAGGTCATAACACAAAGCAACATGTGCATGTAGCAATCATTTGTCTTGATTGTTATGTTTGCCATATAGTACACTTTGTGCAAATATTGAACCAGTAGTCATAAGTAGTCAATAGTTATTTGAGCACAAACTTGGTCTTTCATTTTAAATGATATATTTACTCGGCCGAGCTAAAACTTAAAACCTTCATATCTCGCAAACCGTTGAAGATGCAGCTATGAAATTTTGAACCTGTTGAAGTATTAACATTGTGCTTATGTACAGTACCATTTTTAGCCCAAACATTTTTATTTCAAATTTTGGCTGGACCCACCTATTTTGAGGCAAGAGATGTAACTTTCATGTTTGTTCTTCCAAAGTGCGTTTATTTTTTGTCGATTATTCAATCTGGACTGTATTGAATGTTTGGCCCCATAGTGAGAGATGCGGGAAATGAGATCCCCAGCCCAGCCTGCCAATTATCCCAGCATCGATGCCTAAATCATGGCTATTTTGTACATCACCCCCACAACTCTTACAATAAACCATACCTTTCTCAGTGCACTCAGTACATTTTCAAATCGCTGAAGACTACAAATACACCAGCCATTCAATATCTCCTCTCCCTAAATAATTGGAAAAAGACATTGGATGAGTTCGTTAGCCAGCTTTGTATCCTTTCAACTTCTTTAGTAAAAATCTTTTCAGAAAAGAATTAAAACAGTAAAAAAAACATCACATCTAGAGAAAGTCGGACAGTGCGAGTGACATAAAAGAAGCAATTCTGTCACCATGCCGACACTGATACTCTAAATATGATGTAATTCTCTCTCTCTCTCGCTCTTTCTTACACATATGCGTGCATCTCCAAGAGGCATAGATCCAGATGTGCCGTGAAAGTCTAGTTTTGTCACCATTTTCGCAAGTCTTGAAGCGAAAGCGAAACTCATAATGTTATGTAAAAATCCCAAAATGCGTCATGACAAATGTTTGACAAACCAATGACACAATTGCGCGCATCTCCAAGAGGCATAGATCCTCAAGTGCCCAGAGGGCGCATGAACATTATGCCTCTTGAGGATGTTTGCAGCACATGCATGCACGCATGCACACGCATACACACACATCGATGCGCTTTCAGAAGAAATTATAGCAAGACTGAAATTGTACCGTGAAATTCTAGTTTCGTCACCATTTTCCCAAGTCTTGAAGCGAACGCAAATCTCATATCACGTTAAATATAAAATTACGTAAAAACAAAAACAATGCGTTGTGACGAATGACGTTTGACAAACCAATGATGTGTGTGCACTGTGCGCGCCCCTTCTAGAATTCACTATGACGCATTGGCACATCTGCGAGACTTTTTCTGAAGGAGATATTTTAACATTACAATCAAGTCAAAGACAGAAGGTAGAGGCTCTTGACAGCGAAGACAACTCTCATATAGAAGGGACTTTTTGGGTTATGGTTCATCCCATCTTGTATTGTCCTCTTAAGCTTTACTAATGATAAGTTCATACTACTCAATTCAGAGATGTTTACCCTCATGATTTTGGAGTAATTTCTTATGATTTTTGGCATAGATTATGCCACACTATGATTTTTTCTCACTATTACGATTTTGTAAAAAATAAAAAACTACGATTTTTGAAATCTGATTCCAATCCACTTCCTACTTTCAAACATAATCGGTTCCATGACCAGATTCAACATTTTTTGTAGCACATTTTTTTTCTCATCTCTTCCGTTATTTCCGGGTCCTTTAACTTTTTTTTTTCTTTTGGCGCAAAACTGTTTCAACAACCAACGTGTTACAACAACCCGCGTAATGAAAAGATCTTATACAACCGATTTCAAAGATTCTTAGTCTGAATCAGTGGACGAGGAGACTGCGCCTCCAGTTGTGAAAAAAAAGGCCCCTGCTGTCAAACAAAAATATCGATCATCGTACTCCGAAATATGACCTTTCCTTGGCCCATCGACAAAAGGGGAGAACTTCTTTTTTTGTAAAATTTGCTCTAGGTACTTCATCTGTGCTCATGGTGGTTCATATGACTGCACAAAACATACCAAAACCAAGAGTCACAAGGAAGAATCCGGGAAATGCTCTGCAAAATCAAAATCAGTTCAAATCACCGGATTTATGATTGCAGGTAGATGCGCTTTCTCTGATAAGACCGAAGATGCCTTGTACAGTTGTAGAAAAACAATATCATTGCTGAAGTTACTTTGTTTGAAATTATCGCGGAGTTGAACTTACCACTGACCACTGCCGATGCTTTGACAAAGACATTCAAGAAGATATTTCCTGACTCACAAATCACAAAAGGCATGTTTATTTATTTATTTTTTATTGGGTGACAAAATGCTAGAGAGCCTTCTACTCAAGTCCCGGCCTGACAGTTTTTGTGAACGACAGTATTCTAATGAACAACTGGACAGATTCAAAAGTGCTTACTACAAGGAATTGAAAGCCAGAGACGAAATGACCACCTCCAGCACTGCTGATTAATGTCTAGTGTAGGACAGTGTCGGTGACAAGCACAGTGACTAATTAGTATAACACGGTGATTTTTTTCTTTTGCATTTGTGTCACGACCACAATTACAACAATTATTACATATAAAACTAATAATAATCCCAAATATCCTCACTCAATCCTAACCACGTACTCGCACATCACATTCACACACACACACGTCCAAACTCCCCAGCATGAATATTTAACATGCACAATACAAAATAACGTCAAACCCATAATAAAACAAATATCCTTAATAAAATACAAATCAAAACTGAAAAACTTAATATAGTTCACAAGTCACTGGACCTCCTCGACGGAAGCACAAACATCAAGCTCAGCTCAGCTTAACGCTCTTGCTTCCGCGATAAGGTTCTTCATAGCACAGGGCTCCTTTTAAATAATACAATATTTCAAAATACACAATATTTCCATTACTGCGACAAAGTTCCTCTCACAATATTGTCACCACGAGGAAATGAAATTAACCTCGCAACGTCTTTTACAAGTTTACAACTGGACTAGACTACTGAAATAAGTTAATAATGCTAGGTCAGACGACTTACTTACTTACGCCTGTCACCCCTACCCGGGTATAGGCCGTCGACGAGAGACCTCCAGCAACTCCTGTCCTGTGCTTCTCCTTCGATTCTGCTCCAGGTGGTTCCCAGTCTCTTGATGTCTGCTTGGAGGTCTCGACGCCAGGAGTTTCTTGGCCTACCTCTTTTCCTCTTTCCCTGGGGGTTCCATGACAATGCCTGCCTAGTGATACTGGAAGCTGGCTTTCTCAGACTGACCGATCCATCCCCATCTTCTTCGCCCAATTTCATTCTCTGCTGTTATCTGCTCTGTTCTCTCCCAGAGTCTGACGTTGCTGATCTTCTCTGGCCAGTGGATTTTCAAAATTCTTCTAAGGCAACTGTTCATGAAGGTCTGTACTCTGTTGACTGTGGTTTTTGTCAATCTCCATGTCTCTGCTCCATATAGGAGAACTGCTTTTACATTGGAGTTGAAAATCCGGACTTTGGTGTGTTGTGACAGCTCTCTGGAACTCCACACCTTTTTCAACTGGAGAAAGGCTGCTCTGGCTTTACCGATTCGTGCTCTGACATCTGCATCAGTGCTGCCTTTTTTGTCTATGATGCTCCCGAGATAGGTGAAGGACTCCACCTCCTCCAACGGGGTGCCAGCAAGCAAGACTGGTTTTTCCCTGGTTGCGTTCAGCCTCATTGTCTTTGTTTTCTGTTTGTGAATGGTGAGGCCCACTTGGGACGAGATGTCAGCAAGCCTCGTGGTCTTGTCCTGCATTTGTTGATGAGTGTGGGACAGTAATGCCAAGTCGTCTGCAAAATCGAGGTCGTCAAGCTGTGTCCACAGTGTCCACTGTATTCCACTTCGTCTGTGCTCTGTGGTCATCTTCATGACCCAGTCTATGGCCAGTAGGAAGAGGAACGGAGACAGCAGACACCCCTGCCTGACAACAGTTCTGACCTGGAGCTCTCTGGTGAACTGCCCTTCGTGGATCATGCGACATGTCATGCCATCATAGCTGCTCTTGATCAGGCGGACGAGCTTTGTGGGTACACCGTAGTGTCGTAGGAGTCTCCACAGAGTCTCTCGGTCCACGCTGTCAAATGCTTTCTCATAATCCACAAAGTTGACGTACAGCGGGGAGCTCCACTCCAGAGACTGTTCCACGATGATGCGGAGAGTGGCGATCTGGTCTGTACATGATCGGTTCTTCCTGAATCCTGCTTGCTGGTATCTCAGCTGGGGGTCAATGGAGCTCTTCATTCTCTCTGGGATGATCCTGTTGAAGACCTTTCCTGGTACTGACAGCAAGGTGATTCCTCTGTAGTTGGAACACTTGCTGAGGTCGCCTTTCTTGGGAAGCTTGATTAGGTACCCCTCCTTCCAGTCAGCTGGCATCACCTCCTCTTCCCAGATCTTTCCAAACAGTGGGTACAGCATCTCAACTGTTGTCTCTAGGTCTGCTTTCAGAGACTCCGCTGGGATGCCATCTGGCCCTACTGCTTTGCCATTCTTCAAAAATGCCACTGCTTTTCTGATCTCTTCCCGGCTGGGTCTGTCACAGCTGATGGGTAGGTCGGTCTCTGCCGGCTGGATGTCGGGAGGGGGCGGGTGGGCTAGGTCTGTTCAGTAACTCTTCAAAATACTCGGCCCATCTGTCGAGTTGGTCTGCTCTGTCTGCAATAGGCTTGCCTTCTTTGTCTTTTACTGGTCTTTCTGTATGGCCATACTTACCCGACAATCTTCTGGTAATGTCGTAGAGCTGTTTCATGTTGCCGCTGCCTGCTGCCTTTTCTGCCTCTGCTGCCAGGCTGTCTGTGTAGGCCCTCTTGTCTGCCCTGATACTCCTCTTCACCTCGCGGTTGGCTTCCGAGTATTCCCCGTGTGCCCTTACTTTGGCTGCTCTCGTGCGACTGTTGTTGACCGCTGCTTTCTTCTGCTTCCTCGCTTCTATCTTCTTCAAGGTCTGTGCCGACAGCCAGTCCTTGTGGTGGTGTTTCCTGAACCCTACAGTGTTCAGACGACTTGACCTGGCTAAATACTGGGCATGCCATGACGCTCGCAACAGCGCTCAGGTACGGCGTCCCACGAGGCGGAGTGACACAGCCAGCCCCACTCTCGCAACGAACCACTACAGCACATATATCACTCAGAAGAAGAAGTTCGTCCTGATTCATTTATACAGTAATAAAAAAAAATTAACAAAAGAAATTAATGTACAAGTTTATCCATTAGGTTAGGCTGTTTTGGATTAGCATCAATCCTCATCAGAAGGGTTGCTTTAACCCTTGACAGTCTATTTTTTTATGAAAAATTTCTGTGGTCTACATTGCACCAAACTGCATGACCCCCCCCCCCCCCCCCCCCCCCCAAAAAAAAAAAAAAAAAAAAAAAAAAAAAAAAAATCCAAACTCTCCAGCTCTTATACTGTGTGTGTGTATTTTTCCAACACAACACAACACTGCTAAGTTAAAAATAATATGTTGTATTGGATTTGCTCGTATGTTCATAATCCCGAGAGCTTGTAAAAATGATTATATTTTGGTTCTCCATAAGCGGTTTAACTCATTTGAACTACTCCGTGATTTCCATTTGTTGTTGCATCTCTTTTCTCCTCCACCATAGATGCACACATTTTTGTAATAGATGTGTTTTCTTCTAATTTTTTAAATATTTTTTTCTTTTGCTTTTCATTCAGCTGTATATCTTTCTCTTTGAGTATCATCCTTTGCTCCTCCCGGGTGATATCCTTAGTAAATTTTTTTTTTCTCCATCAAGCACCATATTGTTTCACCACATTTGCAAACACCTCCATATCACCTTCATCTTCATACTTCACAAGTAAATCCAGAATATTTGACACCTCTTTTTCATTACCTTTTAAATGTTTTTAACTTCTGTACTTTATCCTTCAGTAGTTTTATATTCTTGTTCAAAACGTTCCACTTTCATTTCACAAGCGCTACACCGCTTCAGGAGAATGCCATCGTGCTTAATACAGATCTGTCTACCCTTACGATTTTCCATATTTTGTTCCTGAAAATTGAAGGCAGAAGGCTGCGTTCCTGAAAGTACGGGAATTATACGAGCATTCCGGAAAATGAAAATTCGTCTGTAATTTTTTCTCACGTGCCTGTTGCTTGCGGTGTAACATTAGGCGGAAGTTATCAATGATTCCCCAAACCCAAGTGAAACCGAAGCACTTATGATGATTCCCAAATGAAACTGAAGCCGCTTGCAAGCATGCACAGTCTGTTTACGGCATGCTGTAGCCGCCATTTGATTTTTCAAAAGCATGGCAAAGCGTACAGCAGAGCACATTACTGTGAGCACTGATAAAGAAGACCCAGACAAAACACCACCAAAGACGGCAGAGATTAAAAATCTGAAAAGAATTCAGTCATTTTGCGAGGATTATACAAGAAAGTTTTCTACTCTGTCAGCTGGACGAAAAGCTGCAACTGATTCTTGCTGCCGAGTGTGTGACTCTGAGTTATCTATCGCACATGGCGGATACGATGACTGTCGTCAACACTGTAAGTTCAAGAAACACAAGTATAATGAGAAGAAAGATTCTGAACAAGAAAAGTCAATAAGGATTGCGATTGTGGTGTTCCTGGAAATTTTGCTGTGTTCCTGATTTTTAGAGCCGATGTTACTGATTGTCACTTTGGAAGGTAGGCATGTGTGTTAATAGCATTTTCGCCAAAATATTGAGACATGTTTGACCGTACGCTGCTGAGAGTTGGTTTATAATCTAGGAATATCTAGACACTCATTGGATAAAACCTTACTGGCCAATCGCAGATACCTCGCCTGTCTTAGCTTGTATCAAACACACAGGCATTCGATCTACACTGATCTGCACTAGTAAGAACTTAAGTCAACTAATAAGAATTACAAGTTGTATGTAACATAATTTAATATCAAGTGCCTGTAAGTTATCTGTCGCTAAGATCCTTTATGTTAGTCCATTGATGTGCCAAGACACGATCAAAACACTAATGGCTGGGAAATTCTTTTACAGCCCAGTTCCACGCTAAAGTGACTGAGTTGATAATAGCCAGCCCACCTGCCTCTTTATGAAAGGCGTTGCCTGTTTCCCAAGAACGCCGACCTGACAAAACACTAATGTCTTTCATGACCTCGCCCCACTAGGCTAGGCCAGGGGCTTTCATCTCGCGGAACAGTTATATTTTGAAAGCAGTCCCAAGTTAAAAGCTGTCGAAAATATGTGTAAAAGACTTTGTATGTAGAAAAATATTCACAGTCTGCTATGAGCGAAAAAAATAACTGTTATGTAACGGCTTCATTGAAGTATGTAAATGGACTTATTTAGGGAGGGGAGATATTGAATGGCTGGTGTATTTGCCCCTGGTTTGACAGCCGATCGAAGAAAGTCTTCAGCGATTTGAAAATGTACTGAGTGCACTGAGAAAGGTATGGTTTATTGTAAGAATTGTGGGGGTGATGTTCAAAATAGCCATGATTTAGGCATCGATGTTGGGATAATTGGAAGGCTGGGCTGGGGATCTCATTTCCCGTATCTCTTGGTGTGACAATCTTTCTGCACGTGCCGGGTGACAAACATGAGTGCAAGATGGACCAAGGCCAAGACAGTTCTCCACACTGGAAAATCCATTTTACAAGTCTTATCTGACTTGATCTGCAACAAAGATGATATCGAGTAGCTGGGGCCATAAAACACTTTAAGAGGAAGTTGAATTCCACACCAAAAACAGACTTAGTAAGTGTTAGTGTTTTGCATGTAAAATTATGTGGCAGAGTGAATGTCATAACGATGTCTGCGGGTTTGAATGCATTGTAATTAATAATAATTATAATGCACAATGCAAAACCAGCTGCTCAAAGTCACCAGTTACCTGGTACATTGTAGTGGGCAGATGTTGACATCTGCACGGACATAGACGACCCGCCCTCCACGAGTCGCTGCTGCCTGCAGCCTGGCCGCTTGCTGCGGAAGGCTAAGGGAAACCCCTGACATCAAGCCCCGTGTCTCCGGGAAGGCTTTTGGCCAGAGACTAGACAAGGACGTCTGATATAAACCTACGACCGAGGACTCGATGCCATCGTCCAGCTGCTAGGCCATGCAATGAACCAAGGTTTAAAGGGGGGCCAGTACTGCGCACACTGCACTCCACCAAAAGCTCCACCACGCAGGCTTTAGAAACGTCCACGGACCATGACACTAAGCCTGCAGACGTCGTGGGCAACTCCTATAAAATCTTCGTTCGCGAAGTCAAGCCAAGAGAGAGACAAGAGTATGCATTCAACAAAGTATATATGCCCAAGGGAGACAACTTTGGCAATGTACACATTCACGCCCACAGTCGAATACATCCAGGGCTTAGATTACAGTACATTCACGCCCACAGTCAAATACATCCAGGGCTTGAGATTACAGCGTTTACATTCACGCCAACAGTCAAATACATCCAGGGCTTGAGACTAAAGCATTTGTGTGTATAAATCGTACAATTTGGGGAGGCCTTATGCATGTTTGTGAGATGGTGCAGGGTTGGGATCAGTGACTGCTGGTCGATGGGAGTCGTTAACCTGATATCGTTAACCCATTTAAACCCATGGCCTCATTACTGGAATTGTAGTCGGTGCAGGGTTGGGATCTGTAGCTGCTGGTTAATGGGAGTCGCTAACCTGATATCGTTAACCCATTTAAACCCATGGCCTCATTACTGGAATTGTAGTTGGTGCAGGGTTGGGATCAGTGACTGCTGGTCGATGGGATTCACTAACCTGATATCGTTAACCAACTAAACCCATGGCCTCATTACTGGAATTTTAGAGGTGTCGCCTTACAACTGTGTACCAGTTGCAGGAAATGGATCGATCATGAGAATTCAAAGGTAGTGCCAGGTTACCTTGGCACTTGATGGTGCCAAGCTAATCTGGCACTACCCTTGAATTATCATGGTCTATGTCTGCTTGCATCAGGGTTATTAAAAGGTAGCTCTAAGCGCTGATACAATGAAAAGGCCAACAGCTAACACGCACACACATAACATACGCACACACACACACACACACGTGACAGTGGTGATGAATTGTGCATGGCAGGGGAAATGAACTAGTGAAAGGCAGCGTTGTAGATGTGGGTTTTGAGAAGTGATCTGAGTGAGGAGTGTGTTTGACGGTTACGGACAGGGGCGGGGAGGCTGTTCCAAGTGGCGGGGCCAAGATGGGAGAAGGCATGACCGCCACGTGTTTTACATATGAAATTGGGAAGGCGAAATTTACGTGTGTCAGAGGAAGAGCGGAGGGTGCGAGATGGAGTATACAGATGGATAAGTCGGAGATATAGGCAGGAGAAGTCAGGGTGATAGAGTTGAAGCACATGCAGGACAGTTTATACAGAATGCGTTCCGTGGAGTTTCTTAAGGGTGGGGCGGATATAGTCACGCTTACGCACGCGCAAAACTAAATGGGCAGCACTGTTTTGCACTCTGCAGTTTATCTAGCTGGGTTTTAGGCAGGTCGGAAAGGAGGGAGTTAATTAGTCTAACCATGATAAAACAAAAGAGGAGATAAGGGTGGCAGTTGCTTCGGGCGTCAAGATACTGTCTAACACTGCTAATGCGCCAAAGTTCAATAAAAGCTGATCTGCACATATGACTAACACACTTATCCATTTTGAGGTCTCTGTCAATGAAAACACCAAGGTTTTTGACACTGTCGGAGAAAGTGATTTGATTTTGACAGAGATGTGACTGGGAAGACAGGACAATTGGGAAGGACGCACACCAGCTGTGATAAACATGGACTCTGGTCAGCTACAAGGGTTAACATACAATCAAACATACACCAGTCACTTTTGTGACACTGCCAGTGGTCACGAGTTGGGTTCCTAAAATTCATCATAACTGAACACTAAAGAACTTCTTCCATCTGAGGTGGTGGATACAGATGGGTCCTGCAACTTGTGCAAGGGTCATAACATTTAGAACCTCCAACTGAGCTCCAGTACATGCAGTACTATGCCTCATTCAGCTGGTTGGTGTTCATGTTATTTCAGCGATGAAGGTGTTTGCTTACTTACTTACGCCTGTCACCCCTCCCGGATATAGGCCGTCGACGAGAGACCTCCAGCGACTCCTGTCCTGTGCTTCTCCTTCGATTTTACTCCAGGTGGTTCCCAGTCTCTTGATGTCTGCTTGGAGGTCTCGACGCCAGGTGTTTCTCGACCTGCCTCTTTTCCTCTTTCGCTGGGGGCTCCATGACAATGCCTGCCTAGTGATACTGGAAGCTGGCTTTCTCAGACTGTGACCAATCCATCCCCATCTTCTTCGCCCAATTTCATTCTCTGCTGTTATCTGCTCTGTTCTCTCCCAGAGTCTGACGTTGCTGATCTCTGGCCAGTGGATTTTCAAAATTCTTCTAAGGCAACTGTTTATGAAGATCTGTACTCTGTTGACTGTGGTTTTTGTCAATCTCCAAGTCTCTGCTCCATATAGGAGAACTGCTTTTACATTGGAGTTGAAAATCCGGACTTTGGTGTGTTGTGACAGCTCTCTGGAACTCCACACTTTTTTCAACTGGAGAAAGGCTGCTCTGGCTTTACCGATTCGTGCTCTGACATCTGCATCAGTGCCGTCTTTTTTATCTATGATGCTCCCAAGATAGGTGAAGGACTCCATCTCCTCCAACGGGGTGCCAGCAAGCAAGACTGGTTCTTCCCTGGTTGCGTTCAGCCTCATTGTCTTTGTTTTCTGTTTGTGGATGGTGAGGCCCACTTGGGACGAGATGTCAGCAAGCCTCGTGGTCTTGTCCTGCATTTGTTGATGAGTGTGGGACAGTAAAGCCAAGTCGTCTGCACAATCAAGGTCGTGAAGCTGTGTCCACAGTGTCCACTGTATTGCACTTCGCCTGTGCTCTGTGGTCCTCTTCATGACCCAGTCTATGACCAGTAGGAAGAGGAACGGAGACAGCAAACATCCCTGCCTGACACCGGTTCTGACCTAGAGCTCCCTGGTGAACTGCCCTTCGTGGATCACGCGACATGTCATGCCATCGTAGCTGCTCTTGATCAGGCGGACGAGCTTTGTGGGTACACCGTAGTGTCGTAGGAGTTTCCACAGAGTCTCTCAGTCCACGCTGTCAAATGCTTTCTCGTAATCCACAAAGTTGACGTACAGCGGGGAGCTCCACTCCAGAGACTGTTCCACGATGATGCGGAGAGTGGTGATCTGGTCTGTACATGATTGTTTTTTTCTGAATCCTGCTTGCTGGTTTCTCAGCTGGGGGTCAACGGAGCTCTTCATTCTCTCCAGGATGATCCTGTTGAAGACCTTTCCTGGTACTGACAGCACGGTGATTCCTCTGTAGTTGGAACACTTGCTGAGGTCGCCTTTCTTGGGAAGCTTGATTAGGTACCCCTCCTTCCAGTCAGCTGGCATCACCTCCTCTTCCCAGATCTTTCCAAACAGTGGGTACAGCATCTCTACTGTTGTCTCTAGGTCTGCTTTCAGAGACTTCGCTGGGATGCCATCTGGCCCTGCTGCTTTGCCGTTTTTCAAAAATGCCACTGCTCTTCTGATCTCTTCCCGGCTGGGTCTGTCACAGCTGATGGGTAGGTCGGTCTCTGCTGGCTGGATGTCTGGGGGGTCGGGTGGGCTGGGTCTGTTCATTAACTCTTCAAAATACTCGGCCCATCTGTCGAGTTGGTCTGCTCTGTCTGCAATAGGCTTGCCTTCTTTGTCTTTTACTGGTCTTTCTGTATGGCCATACTTGCCTGACAATCTTCTGGTAATGTCGTAGAGCTGTTTGATGATGCCGCTGCCTGCTGCCTTTTCTGCCTCTGCTGCCAGGCTGTCTGTGTAGGCTCTCTTGTCTGCCCTGATACTCCTCTTCACCTCGCGGTTGGCTTCCGAGTATTCCTCCTGTGCTCTTGCTTTGGCTGCTCTCGTGCGACTGTTGTTGACAACTGCTTTCTTCTGCTTCCTCGCTTCTATCTTCAAGGCCTGTGCCGACAGCCAGTCCTTGTGATGGTGTTTCCTGAACCCTACAGTGTCTTTGCAGGTTGAGTTCAGCGCCTCTCTAACTGCCTTCCACTGCTGCTCTTTGGTGACCGCCTCTTCTTCATTTACTAGCTCCTGTAGCGCTTGAAACCGGTTGGACAGCACAGTTTGAACTCTTCTCTCACTCCAGTCTCTCTCAGGAGGCCTACATTATAGCGCTGTCTTCTTGTTGTCTCTGTGCGGCTTTTCTTTAACTTGAGCTTTATTCTTAAGGTAAGCAGATGGTGGTCTGAGGCGACATCTGCTCCCCTCCTCACTCGAACATCTTGAAGGGATCTTCTAAATTTCTTGCTAATGCAGATATGGTCTATTTGGTTCTTTGTAGTATGGTCAGGTGAGACCTAAGTTGCTTTGTGTATTCTTCTGTGTGGGAAGATGCTGCCTCCAATGACAAGTCTGTTTAGAGCAAAAAAGTCTACAAACCTCTCCCCATTCTCACTCATCTCCCTAGTCCCTGTCTCCCCATCACCTCTTCATATCCGGTGTTGTCCTCCCCTATTTTGGCATTAAAATCGCCCATGACGATGGTGATGTCTGGCTCCGCACATTTGTCCACAGCACTCTGGAGTCGGTCGTAGAACTCTTGTTTCTCTTCCTCGTCACTGTCATTAGTGGGCGCATAACACTGGATGACGTTCAGCTTGATCTTTTTCTTGGTTCTAAAGGCTGCTGTGATAATTCTTGGCCCAAGAGGTTCCCAGCCCATCAGTGCTGTCTGTGCCACTGGTGACAGCATGAATGCTACTCCTTCTGTATGGGGGGCATTCTCCTCTTCATGACCTGAATACAGAATCATCTCCCCACTTAACAGCCTTTTCTGGCCAGACTGCGTCCATCTGGCTTCACTGATACCTAGCAGGGAAAGGTTGTACTTTTGCATTTCCGCTGCTATCTGGGCGGCCTTGCCGCTCTGGTACATGGTCTTGACATTCCATGTGCCCATGGTTGTGTCCCTGGATAGAGAGAGGCGGCTCGGTCCTGTGGCTTCCGAAGACTTCCGGCTTTCACCACAGGACGTCATAAATCTTCTGGTAGAAGAACCTTCCTCCTCCAGGAAAGGAATTGCTGTTTGTCTTTTCATCAGCGTTTTTGTAGCTCTTTCCTTATTTGCAGGGTGGGGAACCTACCCCCAGGCCCAACCCCCTTACTAGGAGGACCAGGGGTTTTCTGTCGGGGTCACCTTTCCTTAGACCATGTTGGTTCACGGCACCTTATTTCATTCGGTGCACCCCTCTCGCGACGAACCCCCTATCCACCACCCAGGGGACGCGCCTCAACGCCATATGGTCCCAGCGCGAGGGGTGAAGGTGTTGGAAAACAAAAAAATAATTAACTCGTTTAGTCCCATTACACAGCAGGAGTTAGATTGGCCATGAAAATTCAAGGGTAGTGCCAGATTAGCTTGGCGCCATTCGGCGCCAAGTTAATCTGACACTACCCTTGAATTCTGGTGGACCCATTTCCTGCAACTGATGCATTGTAGTGGTTAGGTGCACTCCAGAATGCAGCCTTGGGGTGACATGGTTAAATTGTTGGTATGAAAGAAGTTGTCACTTTGTCTTTCTCGATATAAACAGGGTTTACAAACAAATGAACAGTTTTTTTGTTGTTGCAAACTTTGATCATCGGGTAGAAGAAGCTGTTGGTGTAGCTGTGGCCCCTGGTCAAAAGGAGAAGCACAGGTGATCTCATTGTGAGGGCGGAGAAGACTGGGACAGTATCGGCGAGCGAGGTTGCCGTGACTGGGAACATGGCTTCAGAGTTGGACTTGCCTGATCTGTTGTCTTACGAACAGGAACTGGAAATGTGTGATGATAGCACAGGTAAGTACAGGAATGTGCATAGTATGAATATAGTTATGTGTATAAGATTTGAGTATGAATACAGTTATGTGTATAAGATGTTGCAATTGAGCATGGACAAACAGGTCATAAACATTTGCAGGGCAGCCTATTTGGAGATGCATCGTAATAGCTCTGTTGGACAGTTCCTTACCTCAGAGGCTACAAAAACACTGGTTTGTTCATTTGTTCTGTCTCGCATTGACTATGCCAACTCACTCTTTATCTGGATGCCCGCAGTATCTATTTGATCGGCTCCAGAGAGTCCAAAATTCAGCCGCACGTCTGGTCATGAAAGTGAAAAAGTCAGACCATGTGTCCCCCATCCTGCACACTCTCCACTGGTTGCCAGTGAAGGAGAGAGTCAAGCACAAAGTCTTGTCCATTTGTCATGTTTCTCTTTCTGGCACTGGACCCACTTATCTCTCGGAGCTCCTTCACCGTTATATCCCTTCGAGGCACTTGCGCAGTTCATCTGACAATAGAATGCTTCGTATTCCTACAGTAAGGACTAAAGGATTTGGGCTGAGATCTTTTTCTTACCAGGGTCCATCAGCCTGGAATGATCTTCCTAAATCATTGAGACACAGTGAGTCTAGTGCCAGTTTTAAACACAGCCTTAAAACCCATCTTTTCTTTTCTTGATTATCAGTGTTCATGTAATTAGTCATTTTCTGTTCTTCTGTGTAATTGTACATGTGGCTTTTTGATTATCAGTGTCCATGTAATTAGTCATTTTCTGTGTAATTGTACATGTGGCTTTGTCACCTTTTTGTGTAATATTTTCCATGTTCATATGTACAGCGCCTAGAGCATCTTACCATGTATAGGCGCCTTATAAATCTTCCTTATTATTATTATTATTATTTGCGAGTGGATTAAAAAAAGAAGAAGAAGTCACAGCAAGTTCTGTTGTCAAACGAGGTGAAATATGTAGGCTGAGTTTCGTGAAGAAAGCACTCGGCCACATAGTGACGCATGACCGACTGGTTTACATTTTCATTATGCAGCAGAACCTGTTGTAAATGGCCACCGTTATGAGAGATCACCTGTCATTAATGCCATCATTGAGGTGGCTGTAGCTGTGACTGTGGCTGTAGCTGTGACTTTGGCTGTAGCCACCTAAATGATGGTCTTTCATGACAGGTGACACGTTTTGCCACTGTAGTCATTACCTTTCTGGAAAGAGTATCTGTCTTTCAAGACTGCTTTTTTTTTGTTGCCAAAAAGCTGTCGCACAAAACATCAAAACAGGTTTTGATGTATTTTAACAATTGCTAGGGGAGACCATTCATGGCACCAGGGACATAGATGCTTACAGTCTTGTAAATGGTAGCACCACACTAGTTGTCTCCCTCAATTCGCCGCGCTTTCGCAGCAAATCGAGGGAGACAACTAGTGTGGGGCGGCGGTCAGATCTGTGGTCCTGCTCCTGGATTATGTATGTCTGAACGGACACTCCATTGTGCGAGCGGTGTGAAACTGGCACAATGTTTGCCAACAAGGCCCGAGTCCAGCTTTCACTGTGTATGTTTGAACCGACACTCCATTGTGACGAGCGGTGTGAAACTGGCACAATGTCCATCAACAAGGCCCTCCAGCTTTCACTGCTTCTTTGCATGTTTGAGAGGCGTTGTAGGCACTTCTGGTGTCAAAGTGTTGACGTAGTTTTCACTGTTTTCTTGCGCCTGTTGTCTTAAGTGGCCTTGTTGCGTACAACGAACAATTTGGTTGAGTAGGGGTGACATTTTGGGCATTAGTACAGGTGTGTGAGTGGTGGCTGTGAAGGGGTTTATCACTTAAAGGTGTGTCCTTGTCGACTGCTGTCTCAGTGATTGGTGAACTTCAGAAGTCAGCCTCTTTGCAATATTTATGACATGCATGGTGGTCCATTCAGATTCAGACATTTAGTGTGGTGGGGGGGGGGGGGGGGAGAGGGGAGGAGGGCGGGTGGGGGGGGGGGGGGGGGGGGGAGGAGAGAGAAATTTCCAAATTGTTGTTTGGGGCCTTCAGCTTCACACAAAAGGGCCTCCTCCTGACTCCACACTTTGCTTTACTGTGGGGAGGGGGAAGGAAGGGAGGGGGGAAGGGAGGGTTCAGTTCGTAAAAGGGGGGGGGGGGGGAGGGGGCTTGTTCAATTTGATAGACAAAAAGGTACATTTCTTTCATGGAAATGTTTTACAAATTCAAACTACATGGATATTACTATTTGCATTTGACGGTCACGTTTTCATGGATTTATTTCATATATTGGTGCTCTCAGTCATGTTTTAGTGACTGTCAGAGTCGAAATAGGTTTGAAACTGCAGCGAAAATACTTGTTTGAAATCACTTCTAAAATACACTGAACATGAAAGTGGGTGTGTAAATGTGTAACAACTGAATTTTGTGTGTTTTTCAGGCCAAGAGAGAACAAGCCTTGTGTGTTTTTCAGGCCAAGAGAGAACAAGCCTTGAGAAGGATTACTTTATGGGACGTGTTCTAGGACATGGTGGCTTTGGCACTGTATACTCAGGTGTCAGGAAAAGGGACAACCTCCCTGTAAGTATAACATTCATTTCAAATTTAGTTCTCCAGCAAAAAAAAAAAAAAATTTTTCAGAATGGAACACTACTGGCATAAGAATTTGTACCTCTTATTTCATATTATTTTGTGAGAATTTCACATTTTTATTAGTTGTAGAGATTCCTGTGTTCTTAATTTTAGTCTAGCAGATGCCCTTCATAGACGATCAGACGTTTATGAGATAGTGATTTTCTTCAGAGTAACAAAGGTTTGGGTATATCAGAATGAAGTATAGTATGAATAAAAGCAGTCCGCACTCATTTTAAACCGCCGGAGGGTGGAGACATTTCTTTTGAGGCACATTTTGTTTGCAGTACGTCTGCAGACAAAACCAGGACTGTTGGAGCCATGTTCACTGGGGATCAGTAGTTTACATGGGCATCATTGTTCCTGTATTCAGTTGCAGTGTGCATTGTATATTACTGTAACCGGACTGGGTGTAGGCGACTTAAATAGTTATTAGATAGTTGAGAACTGCCCATCTAATACAGTACTCAAGTGCCCAGTTTAGTCTGCATCCCTTTTGTGGTCTAGGGAAGGGCTGGCGATTTGTGTGGAGAGTAAATTATTTGGATAAGTCTACCCTAGTCTCGCATGTGCACAAAATTCGTGTTTCAGTATTTGCCTCGCGTTGTGTTCAAAAGTAAAGTTACCTGCGCAATGGACTAACCACAGTATCCAGAAAGACACTATTTTGACTGGATTCGGTGTTTGTTGCTGTTAACGTTTCTACTGAGTTACTAACGTGCGTTCACACGATCCGTCACACATGCACAATCATACTGGACAGACGTACACACAAACCAACCTCTCACATGGGCACACGCACACGCACAGTCTCAGTCTCGCTTTCACTCTAGCTGAGCATCATAAGATGGAAGTAAGGTTACAAAGTTTATTTACACCAGAAAAGTATTCATGATGAAACAACATATCAAAGTTAGTCAAATCAATACATGTGCTAATAACCTTAAACACCTTAGAACACCTATACCTTCGAATATGACACCTAGTAAACCTAGCTCCTATGTCTAACACCTATAACATTGAATACAATTCCTAGCGAACCTAGCTGCACGCGTATAGTCTGCTACACACCGACTAGGTAAGTCAGCAAAAATATGCGCACACAATGCGCCAAGCTTGCACTGACACTGAACTCTGACTCACAGGTGAGTTCATCTACAGTACTGAGCACCAAAAGTGGGAAAATAGGATGAAAAAAAAAAGAAGCTACAGATGAAACAATGCCTGTTTTAGACATGTCTGACAAAGTATAAATACAAATCGAAAAAAGAAAATAAATAATCTGTTCTGTGTTGACACAATTGAGGATTGACTGAGGGGGGTATGATACCTGTTTCGGATGCACCATAGGGAGACATGCAATGCACCCACTCTAATTAAATTAAATATGCACCATTTTGTGAACATGTAATGTTCAGTCAAAGAGTAAATATACGTTTTGAGGTGATTTTAGAAAATAAATCACCTAAACGAACGGTTAGAGCTGCGTCAAAACTTGGGACACCGTAGCATCTGAAACGTCGTACCAAATCATTTCACCACAAAAGCAAGTACAGCTGTTTTCCAGTAGTTAAGCACAAGCAAGGTATAAAACAAGTGAAACAATGTGGGAACCAAAAACAATAAAATTATAATAGTTGCATCTCCTAAATATTACACTTGTTAGTTGTGACGTTTCAGATGTCACGGGACACCATGAATGAAAGAACACTTGTTTTGACTTGTTATTAGGTGTCATTTCCAGTTGTTCTGGTCTGATGGACATGCAGTCATTGATAGCATAAGATATCTCATAAAATATAGATATATATACAGAAAAATATTGCAAACACTAATGGTAATGGTAGGCAGTTTGATCAGGTTTCCGTTCCAAGCAAGAAAGACGTCCCAGAATGTGTCAGTAACGGAGATTACTAAACCTAGACTTGCCATCTGAATGCTCGGTGATTTGTAAAAAGAAAGCAAACACAGATGGTTCACTACACTAATAAATTAAGCTCTCAAAGACGATACATTTTTATGATTTAGTCTTTTCACAATCCTAAAAGTCTGAACGTTCATGTGTCCGATGCTGCATGGGACTTTACACAAAAATGCAATCGTGACGTCACATTACACGTCCTAAACAAACAAGCATTTTTTTCTAGGTTTGAAGGCATTTAGAAAAAAATCACTACACTATTGATGAACACTATGCATAATAATAGTCATTGCACACAAAATTAATTTTGGTGCTGTCTCAGATTTGTTTGAAAATGATGAAAATGTCCCCAAATTCATTACCGATGTTGCACGAGACACGGAGAGTAAATGTAAGCACATTCTATTTAACAATTGTTATCTCCTATAAAAATACAAACATGCAAATAATAATGATTTAGATTGATGCATGGAACATAAAAGAATATAAAAATGCCAACCGGTAATGCAGATGATAGTCCAAGATACTTGGTAACAGTTGGAGATTCAAACCGTATGAGGCGCACGTGTTTCAGGCGCATGGTAGTCGGAAGTCGGGACGCGTCACTGTTTTTTGCGTTCCAGGGCTAAAATGTCTATGGATTTTCTGTGTAAACATCATCAGTTTGTGTGAAATTTCCTGGGGAATTCCCACAACACAAGCAAACCTGTCGGAAAGCGAGTTTTGAACGAGTTTCTGCGATCGTTTTGGGTTGCATTTCAGACGTGACATTTGGGAAACCGCGATAAAAAAAAAAATTCTCAGCATCCAAATCCTTCGAATATTTGTAACCTATTATGGTGCAATATGAAGTATTTTGGGTATAGTTTGTTGATGCACATGGTGGACAAGCGGATCTTATCTTGTTGCCGACTTTGGAAAAGTGAAAAAATAGGTTGCAGTGGGACACTTCGTTATGCATCCGAAACACCAATTTTCGTCCATAAATGTGTCAATATCCAAATCTAAAGCGAAAAAAAAGGTTTAGCACTGATTTTTCAATGTATGAAGCCTAAATTTAAAAAAAAAATTTATTGTAGGGATGCACTGATGTAGTCACAATCATCATCTGAGTTCACCCACTGATACCGTTCCTCTATTGGGAAGCCATTTTGGGCCACTATTTCAACATTTTATTATCAGTTCCCAATTAAATTCATCATACAGATAGCCCAAAATATACAAATTTATGCATTAACATTATCTTAATGCATTGCAACGACAGAAATGTCACTACATGCCTTATTTTGATCGAAATCTGAAAAGCACCGCGCTGACACCTTTTGGTGCTCAGTACTGTAGATGAACTCAGGTAGTAACTAGCGATAGCAGAGGGCTCATCTGCTACATTACTTAATGGATTTCAAATTTATTTTTAAAGGGGCTCACCCGACCATTTTTAAGACTTCAGTTCATAAAAAAGATTTTACTGGGATTCAGTATACATACCCATTTAAACAGTGACCACCCTATTGTCCCACCAAATGCTTTCTTTCGTCTGTTGAAATTGAAAAGAGGCCCAGTGGAATCTTTCCTAGGATCCCAGGAAAGATTGCTTGTGATAGGTGATGGTAGCTGATGTCATAACTATTCTATACGACCTGAGGTCATCTGCATAATAATAACCAATCAGAGACAAGATGGCGGACGAACCAGCAAAGAGAAAAAGTAAGTATCATTGAGTTGTGCCTACATTGACAGGCTCAGTAATTGCGGAAGAGAAAAAAGAAGAAGAGAGACAAGATACCCCATCGGACAAAGGAATACGGATGTGTGGCAAGGTGTAAAGCAAGAGCTTGGCTTGACCACCCACCTGGAATTTGTCACTTTCCTGCTGAATCAGTAAGTAATACGGTCTTTGTCAATCTTCCTATACAGTCTAGCGACAAAGTACTGAAGCTGGATGAGTGGGGAAACGCACCCCCATCCTCCCCAACAGGCATCTCCGCCACACTTGACATCTAACTTAAACACCAGCCGTCTCACTGAAGCAAACCCATCGAGTTTAATGAAACTAATGCTTGCCTGCTGGACAGACACCACCTTCCGCATTTAAACAGCATAGATTCTCATAAGCAGGTATAGAGGGGCGTTTGTTATATTTGTGCCAGAATTTACAGCTGTGCTCGCTATAGTGAGAGAATCGCTGTTGAATCTGCGTCTGCCTTGTACAAAGCTGCATTGAATGCTTGGCTGCAAACAGTGGGTACACTCGCTACTGACTGGACCAGTCTTGTGTGACTTTTGAAATGAGGGGAGGGTGAACATTCTAAGGTACTGCTGTTGTTACAATTGCTTGATTTACTCAAAACTTAAATAAAAATGTATTTTTCTTTAAAATAATTTTTTTTGAAAAATACTTACCGATGGTATTACTTTTAGGAAAAGGTTCCTTGCTAGTCTAATTTTAGCCCAAAATTGTTGTGTACGAGTATGGTCATGATGGCATGTGAGGGGCGCCAAAGCTAAGGCGGTAGCCTCCCTTCCGGTTCAACCACGCATGCGCTCAGCGCTTACCACTTCAGTCAGTTTCTTTGCGGACCAGCGGCAAGCGGGGCAGGTGGGAGGGACCTTTGAGTAATACCATCGGTAAGTATTTTTCAAAAAAATTTATTTTAAAGAAAAATACATTTGTTTTCTCAAAACACATTACCGATGGTATTACTTTTAGGAAGAATCCCGAACAGGAGGCGGGTGCCGCTATAACGCCCCCTACCCATGCCATCGAGGCGGCTAGAGCCGTCATCTCCAAGCAACCTCCCTCTAATTTTAGCAAAGATACCAACGGCGCTTAGGGCGCCGGGAGGGAGTGTTGCGCCGTGCCGATGTGCCCCACCACAAGGTTCTGGCGCTGGGCGGAGAGGGCCCTCAGGTAGAAGCTTGCGCTCGCTAACACAGCTGCCACCAGACTTTGACAGCCCAGTTGCGGTCGCATGACCTCATGCGCCCTGAAGTTCATGTTTGCTGTATCAGGGGCGAGTTCCCGGCAGGAAGGTCATCAATGACCAAGCCCGGAGGAATCGTCTGGGCTGAGATGTCATACCACCTGGGAAGAGGGAAGGAGTAGGAGGGGGAGTCCCCTGCGTAGCGGCTTGGTCCGGCGCAGGTGCCCACGTAAATCTCGCACCGGGTCCTGTAGCCTGGACCCACGGACAACCAAGCGTCTACTCAGCATCCAATCTTGATGGCGAGCAGGGAAGTTGGAAGATCCGGCCACAGCGACGCCTCCCCGCGCCGCTGGCCTCAAGCACCCTAGCATCCCCCTTATGTACGCCCTTCTTCTCCAACCAGAAGAGGTGTCAGGCTGAACGGCGATCCACTAGTCCTAAGAGAACTGAAGAAGGTACTGAGGGTCGCTCCTACTCTGCCCTGCTCCCGTCCTACTGGGAGTCCCACTCGAACAGGACGACCACGCACTCCATCCTCGACGGAATCCACGCGAAGAAACACGTAGTACCTGTCCCGTAGCGTAGGCAGCCTAGTCGACGGTGAAGTGGGCAGGACCCCAGCCTACCGCCCGGCTGCCAACTGGTTACGAGGTCAAACCTCGAGTTGTCCCAAAGTCCTGGAGACACACCGCTGCTCTCAGGCCTTGTCTAGCATCTGCCATGATGACGAGACACTAGTGTCGAGTCGATAGGACGAAGATCGTGCGCCATATCCACCGTCTAGTGTATGAGAAGAGTCGACCATACTGCCGCGGAACTGAGCGCAAGCCACCTCTCGGGAAACTAATTCCTGCCATGCTGTCGTTACATCTAACTCCCAGTACTTGCGCCCCCGGCCGCAGGATCTACAGCGCCGAGCGTGTAACTTCACAAAAGGACTATCGAGGGCAAGTCCATCCGCTCCGGTCAGGTGCCGCAGAATGCCGGAACTCCCAAGTCGTCTCCACCCAGGCAAGCGAATCGCTTCCGCTAGGTCCCGAAACTGTCGTCTTAGAAGAAGACAGCAGTGCTTGGACGCTGCTGACCACGGCCAGGCCAAAGCGAAGTGGAGGGTACCACCCCGCCGGGAGAAGGATGCGACGAGCCGAGAACTCGTCTCAGCAGGAGCTTAATCTGAACTGTGTGTGTTACCCCCGATGTAGACCGAAGTCGGTCCCCGCAGAGAGGTCGGTCGGACCAGTCCTCGAACCACGCTGACCTCTATGAAGGTAGACTGCTACCTGCTAGTCATCAATCGCACGCCTGGAGTATGCTGCCATTGACGTTCCCGGGACTGTGCCGTCGGCGTCACAACGTCGCCTCCGTCCCCCGGATGTAAGGCACCATTCCGGTGCAGCAGACGAACTGCGCCTCCGCGGAAGAGTGGTCCCTGCCAATCCCGTCCGACGGTCTGTGATGACCGCGCGCCTGTCCTGCCTCCATGTTCCTGGAAGACTGCTACTCCAGCAGTGTAAGCAGTGGGAATCGGCTGTGCCACAGTCCTTGTTAGCCTCCTTGTCGGTCTGCCAGGGGGGCCAAGGAAGTTATCCACTGCCCGTGCCCTGCGTGGCCGACTCTTCAACTCGGTCAACCGCGAGTAAGCGTGCAGGACGGTATCTCGAATCATCAGATCGCAGTCTGTAGCCGCAGCGAAGCGTTGGCAGCGGAAGAGAAGTAGGATCACAAAGTTGAAGCCACGAGTGCCTCCCCCAGCGCCCAGAAGTGGAGACGGAAGCCGGCGACAAGGACCCGGCACCTGAACGGAAGAGGAAGAGACTTGAAATGCTTGGACGCGATGAGGGGACCTGCTTCGTCCAAGGCCCGAGGAGACTCCCTCCTCTATCTCCACGCAGTTGGCGGCGAATCCAAGACCTCTCGGAACTGTGAGCGTAGCGATCCAACGAAGGTGGACCCAGCACTTGGAAGGATCAGCGTAGTCTCCGAGGGCCGGCCCCACGAACTCGAACGGCGACGAAGATACTTCGGAGCGCCTGTCTTCCCATTGCGTAGCGACCCAATGGAACTGGGACGTCGTCTCCTGTTCCTCTCGTATCCCTGGTCTCTGTGTAGTGAGCACATGCTTCCGAAGTCAGGCGAACTGTAAGATCGTGACCGATTGCCGGGAAAAAGGGTCCCCTCGTGGGGTCGTCTCTCTGCACTGCATCTAGAGCGGGCTCTCGTCTGCACAGTCGGGGCGAGGGCGTGGCCCAACAACACTGAGCCGGGATCTCGTCGTGTGAAGTGCAGCGGTCCTGTAGCATTTGCGGAAGCCGCAAGCCGTGGTAAGTGCCGGTGTAACCCGCGACGGGAGATGGCGCCAAAGCGTGTATAGCCCGGGCGAGGGCGCCCAAAATAATCATAATCAAAATAATAAATTAATTAATCAATGCTTAATGAATGAGTTTTATTTGATTATAATTGCCCTTAAAGGGATAAATCAAGTTATTTGAATGAAATTGAACTAGGCGAGTCAGAAAACCACCCTGTTTTCACATCTCCCTTTTCTCAAAACTGAAGTAATCGGTTCAGTGGTTCCAGGATTATAGCCTTTTAAGGATAAGAGGTGTTGTGCCCCAGCGGTCTGGCGAAACCGCTGCGCCGCTGGGAATGCAACATTTTAACACCTGTGGCAAAAGGGTTAAAACGCCTAGCTGGAACGAAAAGGCTCTAGTTGCCGTACCACGACAAACGAACATACCCAAATCTTGCCCGCTGCCGCACGATTCATGCTCTCACATAGACAATCGTCACTGACGTGAGCCCGAGAAGCCGAGCAGTGGCTTCTGCATGTCCTGTCTATGATTTGTCGCCTGGACCGGGACTGGAAGCGTCGTAGGTTTGGTTGCCGACGCCAGCCCGGCAGAATAATTGGTCTTAGCCATCCCAAGAAGGGGGGTTGCCAGCTAACACTCCGGCTGGCAAGTGCTCAAGACATGGTATCTTGGTCGCCACGGTGAGGGAACCTTAGGAGGGCCCTCCGCGAAATGCGACTACCAGCTTACTGGACCGGGACGTCTAGGTCACTGCCGCTGACTTGGGTCCCACCTTGTTACTCTGGCTGGCTCTGTCGATCTGTCGCTTGTCCACTCTGGCCTGCGGACGGACAGTGGAGCGGTCATCTCTCGAGCCCGGGTCCCGTGAGTGTACGGGTCTCGCTGTCGTGTCTATGATCCGCCGACTGAGCCAGGCCTGGGAGCGTCGTATGGTCGGAAGCCGACGCCAGGCCGGCGGAAGAATCATTGGTTTCAGTCCTCTAAGCAGAGTATTTTGTCAGCTATCCCTCCCGCTGACAAGAGCCCCGGAAAAGGTGTCTTGTGCTTTACTGGTCCGGGACGACAAAGTCACTGACACTGACTTGGGTCCCACCTTGTTACTCTTGGGCGCCTCTGTCCGGCGATCTCGTCTCTGCCAGGCGATCTCTGATAGGCGCCGTACGCTCTCTGTGGGACAACAAGCCACTGCTTCCGACTTGGGTCCCACCTTGTTATTCTTGGTCGCCTCTTGACGGGTGCGCCTAACTCCCCGATCTAACGAGCGGAAGCCGAATGGTCTCGAAGACTCATCTGTTCGGGGTACTTGTCTCAACCTGGTCATAGGAAGTCCCCACCAGCGTGCCGGCGCAGACTTGTATGGCGGCGAATAACGAAGAACCGCTCCGCACGAGGAGGGGACTCCAAGTCCCAACCGCACGCAGCGCATCTACTACCTCTCCCTGAAAGGAGAGGGAGTGTGTCCGGCAAGCGCGCTCGACTGAGTGAGGAACCGGACTGTAGAGCTGCGTTCTTGCCGTAGGAGTGTAGCCAGAGCCGTCCTTCAGGTCTGAACCTGCCACCGGCAAAGAAGTTCTTTCTTCTTTCGTAGGAATCTATCGCCGAAGCCCTGCCCTTGGACCGTAACCCCTCGGGGAGGTCCTGCCTAGAGCGCTGGCATCTTGCGTTAAGAGCGACGAGGACGAGGCTCCATCTTCTTGTAAGCAGCAACGTATGTGTGAAACCAGCTAACGGTGCTGAACCTGTTCCTGCGCTGAAACTTGCCGCTGAAGACGGCGGAACCGGGAAGAGTCCAGAGGCGGGTCTGTAGAACTGCCGTGATGAACTTGTGAGATATCCCGTGTCGACGAAACGTCAGAACCGGGATGTCCCCTAGTCTGTCTGCGGTAGCTACCGGTGTAGGAGAACGGGAACGCGACCGAAGTCGTGGCGTTGACTGTAGTGTCGCCTGCCAGAACCACCAGTCGCCTGTGTTACTGAGAAGTATCTCGTGTCGACGAAGTCGACCGAACTGGACAGCGTACACTAGTCGGGTCTGTGTAAGCTGCCGGTGTGGTAGAACTGCTCGCGACCCCCGTCGCAGCATAACTGTTCTAACGTCTGGTAAGAACCACTAGTCGGGTCTGTGGCGATTACCAGCGTGTTATTCTTTTCCTGAGAAGAGGGTCTGCTTCGAAGCTTAGCTCTTGTATCTGCGACCGTACAGCGTGCACTAGTCGGGTCTGTGCCTGCTGCCGGTGCAGGAGGACGGGCTCGCGGCCTAAGCTGCGGCGTAGACTGTCCTCACACCAGGTAATACCCACTAGTCGGGTCTGTGGTTCTTACCGGTGTTTGACCCTTGGTCCGTGCTGGTGTTGGGCGATTATGTCGGTAAGGCTCCATAGCTGAGTCCACTGCTCTACCAGCCAGGGGCGTAGACCAGACACGGCAGCGCAGAAGTACAGGCGAAACAGGCAGGCAAACTCATGTCCGTCAATCGGCCACTGGCATCGGCCACATCTGAACAGGTGCATAAGCGCCAACTGCAAAACAAAGCATAGCATTGAAATGCAAGCGAACGTGCCCCCCGCAGGCACGCAAAACGAAGTGTAACAAACGAAGAAGAGTTCACGGCGTATGCTGACGCACGGCGCTCTACCCTTTCCCCTGAGCGCCGGACGGAAGCAGTGACGGAGATTTTACCTTGCCATAAGCAAAAGAAGAGGCACGAAAAAGGACAGGCACGCAGTGTAGCCCGGCGCCTTCCCACCAAAATGACGACGAAGACCGGTTCCGTCAGGCCAAGGGCTGCGAACGGGGTAGGACTCAGAGACGACAGTCAACTGGTACGGCAAAGTAGGAACAGAACCGCGAGAACCAGGCAGCAACCAGGTAGCATCCGAGTCTACGAAGCTAGCCAAGGGCGCAGCCAAAAGGCACAAGCCTAGGAGGACACAAGCCGACCGGCCAACTAGTGAGTAAAGTTCACAAGGCGTCGTCTGAGAACCGGCATGCCGAAGTTCGTAACCACACGAAAGCGTCCACGCCCAAAGGCCACAAAACTCTTCTCTTCCTTCCTAGGAATCCTCGAAACACCAGTCTTCCACCGAAGACAAACCGTCAGAACGTAGAGAGCACAAGGCGTACACAACCTACTGCTGACTAGCAAAGAAAGTGACTGAAGTGGTAAGCGCTGAGCGCATGCGTGGTTGAACCAGAAGGGAGGCTACCGCCTTAGCTATGGCGCCCCTCACATGCCATCATGACCATACTCGTACACAACAATTTTGGGCTAAAATTAGACTAGCAAGGAACCTTTCCTAAAAGTAATACCATCGGTAATGTGTTTTGAGAAAACAATTGTTACTGTATAAATTAGCAAAGTACTGACTCCAAGTATGGTTACATTATTTGTGTGGTGTTGTTACATTATTTGTGTGGTGTTGTCGGTGCGTCTGCGATAAAAAGTGGTCCTTAAGTTTTGACCATTAGTAAGTGTTGGTGCATTTGTGGTTGCATTGTATGGAGATCGCATCGCTGCAATAAAATATTGTTGAAACTGTTACTCCAGTGTGGTCTACAACCTTGTGCCATGTGTGACGAGTTGCAGCTGAGTGAAGTTTATTTACAAGAACCCTACGTATGTCTGGTGTGATTGCATCATAAAGTTCAAACTCAAAATAATCGATGTCTCACTTCACTAGCAAAGTAAACCTGCATCAGCCATGCACGTCTGATTGACTTCAAGATGTCAGCCTCAGGTCTATGAATTTGCAATGTCATGTGATTCGCCAGTGTGTGTGCGTGTGTGTTCGTGTGCATGGTATAAGGTAGTGTTGTCTCAGTTAGATTTTAAGCATGTTTTCTTTCTAGGTGGATATTATCATTACAGATGGTTGTGGTGTTATATCTTATATGGCCCTGGCTCAGATTTACCGTCAAGACGTTGTGACACTCCAAATCCAATATTAAATTCCATATTTAAATGTACAGACTTATGACATTAAATTCAAAACAAGACTCCACATCCTGTGGTATTTTTGTGTTGGTAAAACCTTTATTTCTGTTATTTCACTGCACAAACAGTTAGCATTGTGTACATAACTATTTACACCGTCACAAAAGTTTAGTACACATATTTCCACAACAATAATGCTAAGAAGCTCATACAAAAAGCACCTTGGCAAGATTGTTCAATAATCTTATCAGCTATACTCAAACTACTCAAAGCCTGGTTAAAAAAAAAAAAAAAACCACCATTACCTAAACAAAACAAATGAGGCGTTGTGATGGTTATTTTCACTGCTAAGTTAACCTGGCTTTTAATGTAAGTAGTATGAAAATAGGCAGGCAATGACAGACACGTCTATTTTGTATAAATAAGACACTTTTTGGACATGAAAATGGCTACAAACGCATTCTGATTGGTACAGGTATTTGTGGTTTTCAAAGATGCACATAACCATGGTAAGAACTACCACAAAACAGGCAGACATCCTGATACACTGGTAAGAAATGCTGAATGAGGTCCTGAACTTCACACCGTGACATTGCAAGGAACACAGTTAAAAGGGCATCCAAATTAATGAAAAAACTAAACAATCATACCAGCACAACAGCTACACTTATTAATGCACCTCTGTTGTTGATTTTTGTTAAAGGGGGGGGGGGGGGGGGGGGGGAGGAGGGCGGGGATATGTTGAAAACCTGTGGACAAATGCCTGAGTACATAATTTCACAACAAACTGACTAGTTTTTGGCAGTTTTCCATGATTAAACAAAGTTTGTTTATTTTTTAGCCATGAACGGCAGTATGCAACTCGGGATAACCAATGCAGCACTGTAAAAACATGTCATCTCTTTTACAACAAAAATATTTCATATCATAATGATGTGTACATAAACTCACAACACTGAATACAATGCTTGTAGTAAAGTTATGAACATCTCTCATTTATTATTTATTTCTGTAAAGTGCCTCAAAACGACCTGAGGTCTGTCAGGTGTTATCCCCCACCCGGGTCTGACTTATGACGTCATCAGTCACACTACCATCACAGGATATTGAAAGTGAAATGGGGAGCATCTGCAGAGGACACAGCTGAAAGCCAACCAATGTGCAGTGTCACTAAGGAAGGTCCGTGTGCACGAAAATCCGGCCTGTTTGGTCTTGACCTACTTTTCGTTTGTCAAAGGCACCTAAATAATCAACATGACCTACAAACATGAAATCAAAATAGATATGGGTGTGTTCTTTATCTCTGTGTCAGTCACTGGAGCATAAAAATTGGTTTGAAAGTAATTCATATTAAATCAAATAAGATTTATTAAGAAAATGACGTGCACCGGAAGTTCTGGTTCTCTAATGAATTTTTCAAGTCAAATTTCATTTGAGGCAGTTAATAACATCATAAGCAATCCACACAACTTATCACAAGAAACTTGCTTCACAGAGTGTGTCCAGGTTGGCTTATTTTCACCTCTAATTAATGAAACCCCCCACCCGGGTCTGCCCTGGGGGACTTGGGTGGGGTAACTATTTAGTTCCCAGGGTCACCCTGGTCAGCCCAACAGGGTGGGTTTTCTTCTGTATTCTGGGGCATGTGTTTCTGTCTGCCCTTGGTCCATTCACCTGTATTTTCCTTTTTCAACTCTCCCTACTGTCTGCGCTGCCTGTAGCTCTTGATATTGGATGTGTGTTGCTAAATGGTCTTAGCTTTATTTAGGCCCCATGTCGTAGGTTTATTTAACGTATTGGACCGGCTGGCGACATACTCAATATTCTGGGTGTTTTTTTTTCACAAGCAGTGCAGGCACGTCCTGAGAAAGCCTTGTTGCTGTTGGGAGGTTAAGCAATGTACAATCAATCAATCAATCTAATTAATGAAACCCTGTGTCCTCCAAGGTAGCCATGGGCGATATCTCATCCAATTTTTGTGTGAAGGTAGCTCAGACAGTAGGCTGAACATCTGAAGTAAGCAACAAATAAATGTTCTTGTTTTGCTGTCACTTATAGG